>OX235272.1:51363913-52008235 GCA_944472155.2 Trichobilharzia szidati
TGGCTAGTTATGAATATGCTTTATAAAATATACGCATCGCTGAATCCCCTATTATATAAAATTTTGTAAAAACTTCATTATATTTCTCTAGCTCCAGTTCACTGTAGCCGAAGTCTGATTTGCTTCAGGAGTTTTGTGCAATGCATTTGAATCAAGAGGTAGTCTTTATAAAGATTTGAACAAAGCAAGAACTACAGTTTTAGCAGAATAAAATGGTACCATCTTTTATTTCGCCGTCTTGTCGTCAGCTGCTTACAGGGCAAAGACATTATTGAATGTATCTACAAAAACAATTTTAACATACTTGCACAGAGTTCATTTTAAACAAAAATCAATCCATCAATATACGCATACACTAATAATATATACATATATATATGTAATATTAAACACTATTCCGAACAATAATAATCATACACAATGAAAACTTCTCAGCATCTCGCATTCGGATGAAAACTATCCAGTTACCAGGGCAAAGAAAGACTGATAATCGCTTCTTTCTGAACGCACAAATCAGGTTTCAGGCACTTGATGGAAATGGCTTCAGCAAACTTGAGGAGAATTGAGCTCTTTTGCCTATTGATAATTTTGAACGACTTTTCGACGTCCACCTCATGACCCGTGTCGAGGAGATGCCTGGCGATGGCACTATTTAAAGCACTTTGTTCCCTTTAGACGTAAGCTTTTCGGTACATGTTCAGAAAATCGAAAATATGACCTTCTTTCTGTTCTTCCAATGTAACTGCTCCCGCAGATACATGTAAATTTGTATATACAGTTGGAGTTAACATGAGAAGGATATGTATCGATTTTCAATTGCATCAAAGAGCAAGTTCTTCGACAGACGGGAACGAGCTTAGCTGCAGGATAGGCTATGGCTAGTGATGTGCTCAGCATTCTGTTGATCATCGCTGCAATGTTTTCACCTTTATAATCAAGCTGAAAGTATATTGGCTTTTTTCTTACTGTAATTTGTTTTACATTTGTGACTTCAGATCTTTCATACTTGTCGATGAACCTTTGAGGGTACCCGTTGCTCTTCAATATCTTTTCAAGAAACTCAATTGCTTCCTCTAATTTCTCTATGGAGCATATTCTCCTGGCTCTATAGTACAGAGTCTTGACTAGACCACATTTAAAGCTATTTGGACAAAAGCCATTAAAATGTAAGTATTGTCCTTTCTATGTGAGCTTTTGATAAATTGAATTTTGAAGACTACCGTCTTCTAGGCGTTTCATGGCGATGTCGAGGATATAATATATATATATATATAATATACATATATATAATATAGTATATATGTACATGTATATATTATTAGTGTATGCGTATATTGATCGATTGATTTTTGTTTAAAATGAACTCTGTGCAAGTATGTTAAAATTGTCTTTTGTAGATACATTTAATAATGTTTTTGCCCTGTAAGCAGCTGACAAGAAGGCAATGAAATAAAAGATGGTATCATTTTATTCTGCTAAAACTGTAGTTCTTGCTTTGTTCGAATTCATTAAGGGGAATAAATGTGTGAAATTTATAAAGATTGATCTTACGCTTTTCTCTACGTTCAGTAACGTAAGTTAAGAGTTACAGTTAATAAGAAAATATGAGAATTAAATAGTAAATGAATTCATTGATCACGAAACCTCAGACTGTAAGCAGCAGTAATATGAAATCCGATCCACGAAGAGATTTAGTCATTTTGAACAATACCCACGAAAATTTGCGCCCATTAATGATATTTTTAGTAAGCAGTTGAAACACTGGAGCAAATACTTTTATTGCAGGCATTATGTTCAGTAACTGACATAGAGGAAAAAAGAAAAGTCAATTAATTAAATTCATCCACAAGTATCAACCGCCATACATAGTTTTAAAGAGTAGGTAACGATGATCTTTAGAAAAAAGGTAGGTTTCACTGTATATTACGAATTTCGCTTCTTGGCCAATTCGATAAAAAATACTAGGACTCAGAATGGCTTTCACTTCTGGCTGTTGTGATTTAAGAAAGCAATAGTGCGTTGGTAGCTTAACAGTAGAATATCCATCATCCATGCGGGATTTCCGGGTTCAATTCCCTCTCGACACACAACTGTATCTAGCTGGCAGTAAGCCAGGAGAAGATTGAGGGTATGAGACTAGCCCAAACAAATAAGCTTGAAGTCCCTTAAACGAACTTAAAGGATAAAAACAGGAAACCACTGGAGAATCAATTATCAGTGATTGATTCTCCACAAAGCTTAGGATACAATTACCAATAATCATATAACTTTACATACCTGAATGTTGTCTGTATACGTAAGTTGTCTTCTTTGAGCTCTTTCTTCCTGATTTTGGACCCCAGTATGTGTGTTTAACACTGCGTATGTGTAGCTGACGTCTGTTTCTTACTGAAGCCTGATAAATGCACAAAAATCAAACAAAGGAAAACAATTAAAGTGTGGTGAGAGCTGACTGCTAGCCAAAAATTGGTAGACAGTAATTTACGTCAATGTTTATGTCCCAAATATTAGTCATGTGAAAACAAGAACAAAGACTGATAGCAGACTGTGCGTGGGCGGATACAATTAGCAGATAGATGATCTGACATTCAAGAGACAGCCATAAAGAGATGAAAGATTAACGTTTAGCGAGAAACCACTAATCAGAAGACTGTGTTTCTTTGCTTACAATAATCTATAATAATGTACATGAAAATCTATAAATATGTGTTGATTTCCATAATAAACGATCTGTTGCCTGACTCTTGCCTTCTGTCGTTACAAAGTTATGTACCAAGTGGATCTGCTTCTCTGTATTGAGTCGGTTATAAAAAAATTCAACTGATCTTAAAAAAAGGTGGATGCAAGAAGTCATTTTGACAGACATAGAACTCAATATTCTAAGTATTACATATTCCTTAGAGTATGTCCCGCTGTGGTATGTGCTACTGATAAGACTGACTAGTAGTATATATATATATAAAGAGATGTTCATCGGCATAAACATCCAATAGCAGGGAAATAGATTTGATATCAGAGGAAGCAAATGATACGGCGTTGCAGAAATACATGGGAGACATGAAAGGAACACAAAGAAATACATTTTATACCTGATCTTCATCTTCTAACTTTACACTGTATCTGATGAGATAAGACAATGTCTACCGATTGCCTTAAACATCCCCTTGTGCCTAACCGTGTGACCCACTCGTCATACCTTTCACCGTCTAGTAATGTAAAATATTACGTGCACCCTCCAGGTTCAGTTAATTTCAGTTACCAGGCTACAGACAGATAACCATAGCAACATAAACGAACTGTATATCGTTGAACAACAAATGAAAGAGATGTAATCTATTAGATGATGTCCAAACATCATGAATGGAAATCGATCGCTTTGAAACTTCACAAAATCATTTAACATATTGCTATGAACTTACTGAATGACTGATCTCTGATAGGCAGTACTCGACATACTTCTATAAATACGTCTAAGAGTGATGATCATAATCCCACTCCACCTCCAATCAAGAGTTAGGCATCCTGCTATTCTAAATTTAGTATACAATTCATCATCTCAAAATATAGTGAAAAATGAAATTGTGAAGAAAGAATTTATCACTATTGGTTGGTTGATTGATTAATTGATACGATTTAAATTTCACAAATATTAACCAAAGCAATGGAGCGCATATGTAAAGAGCCATACTCATCGTTAAGTATAATCTGAGTGGGAGTTACAATAATCTACCTGGCTATGCTAATTGTCTTGCAAATTAAAATTAAACCAAAACAAAGCCAACAAACTATTGATCATACTATGATGTTTTCAAAAACGCATAGGTTTATAAGGTCAAACTTCAATCGATTTTCTAGAAATACTACAATGATCACAACAAAAATTCCAACTTGCATAATATAATTCCAAGTTACACGTAGTGATAATAACGAGACAATCAATATCAAGAGATATACAACCGCTGATCACACTTGTACAGTATATTTCAACGATATTAGGCGTCGTCGTCACAAATGAACTATTTATTATCAAGCAGGACAGTGTAGGTATTGAATTGACGGAAATTGTCATGTGTCAACTTCAGTGTCCTGTATTCGAATGTGAAGTCGATACTGAGATTAATGATGATATGAACCGGTGGATAAACTAGTGGCTTCAGGTACTGTTCATTAACATTCAGCTAAATCGATGTGGAAATCTGCTGTACTTAGAGTAATGAACAAGATTCCGGTTTTTTAACACTAATGTCAAATCAGTTGTTATACACAGTTCAGAGAATTGACAAGCGCGTCATGAAAAGCATCTCTAACAGACTTTAGATTCTCATTGACAGCTGCCTTCTCCCTATTCTCAAGATTAGGTAGCCAAAACAGGATTAGCAGCAACAAAAAAGTCGGCAACAAATCAACCAAGAACCTTACTCCCAACAGATACGCCTAAGAAAATAGAGATGGGTCGAACAAACGTTGAAGAGACCGTTGAATGAAAGTATACATCAGGTCTTCGAGTGGAACTCAAATGGAAAACAACGCATTCGATGTAGCTCCAAGTATGATATAGGAGAGATCGTGTAAGAAGGAGATGAGGATTTTTAAGCAATCGTAAAGCCGGCTAAAGTGAAAACTTTAGAGAACAGGATATAGTGAAGATGTGTTGTTCAAGCTTTATGTTCCACTCAGAATATAAGGGGATAATGAAGCCTGACTGGGAAGATATTTTTGCTAAACCCTATGTTCTATGCAGTAAGCAGCGAATTCAAGCAATAATTCATGTTCAAATCACTTCCTCAAGCCCCACCGAGGTTTTATTTGAATTCAACCTCTATGGAACAGTTAATTGAGGCCATTATTTACTTCGATACTAGTGAATGATACATGCGTCGTCAGAAATGCTTGAAGGTGAAATGTAAACTTGGTCGGTGGAAAGATTCTAACCGAATCTAGTCCAGTCTAGCTCTCTATCAGCGCAGCTGCGTGACCTAACTTCTGATCAGGTCAGCATTTCACTGCAATCACCGCTAGTAATGTCCACTTGTCATGTGAATTGGTGATACGTTTGACAACAGCACCAAAAATGTATTCAGTATGAGAATGAATAATAATAGCTAAACAAGAATTTTTCATTCTCCTTTGTTGTTTAACAGTGACTTGATTAGTTTCAAGTTAGATAACTGAGTGACATTAGTTAGGAAACCACTGAAATCAAGGAAGTACTGGGTAGCTGTTTTGCTCTACTTTGAGACTCTTCAATAGTGCTCACGGAAGATCCCCCATAGGAGACAGAACCCCAGAAGTTGGAATTCATGGGCCACTGAATTCCGTTTCAAAGGTTAAATGGTTAACGTGCTCATACCACAACCTGAAGGTCCTAGATTTGATCTACAATGTGGTTTTGGTGTGTGTTGCTGAAGAATTCCATCCAGAACAAAGGGGCTGCTCAGTACTCGGTGGTGTCAACCCGTTATCCACCTAAAAATACTCCATAAGTGATACTACAATTCATAAGTAGACAGAAGACTGAATTCTAAATTGGCCAATTCAGAACTTGTAATGAGTGATGAATGAAGGTGGAATAAAAATCTCAGTCTTAGTAGGATTAGAATCGGAAGCCTTCGAATTACTACTCCAGCGATTTCCCAGATTAACTACGAGAGCTAAGAGCCGACTAAGTCGTCATTTTAGTGTAATCACTGCACGTAATGCCCAGCTGTCATTTGGATGAATGTCAAGTTACTCACTATTTATCATCATAAAAACTGCCTAGCTAGGTTTTCCCCTGTCAATCCTAAACGAAGTCAATTAGGAGGGAATGAACAGGTTCTTAACTGACGGTGAGATTGTGTAAGACAGTCATGGAATGATAGACTGTTAATGATACTTAATGGGTGTTGATTAAAGATCAAATGGAAATCTGCCTGGTAGTAGGATTCGAACCAACGACCATCAAAATTACTAGTCACTGAATACCTTATTTTCTGGGCATTTTTTAAGCATTCGTTTATCCCGTAAAAAGGATTTTTCAGCCAAAATCTAGTTCAATCGAAAGATTATATGGAGTAGTGTAGGCTGTTTTTCATTAATAATAAATGAAATGATCCGAAAACTATTACATCACCTAGCTGAATATTGATTACCTGAGTCATTTGTCTATTTTCGTAATTACAACTCATCTGAAAATTTTGTTTAACCACAATCTGATAGAAAGTGACCAAGATAGATGTGAGTATTCGCCGTCTTCAGTCGATGAATTAGACAGACTCACTTGAATTTCAATTGTTGGTTTATCCTACTGTCTAGTCAAACTAATCTCTAGTGAGCTAGTTTGAATAAATTATAAAACACTTTTTCTCAATAAATCTCTATGAAAATTGTTCATTTATAATTTCTGCTACCCTATTAGCGGTCGTTTATCTTCTAACGTTTCAACAGCTTACTGAAAGCAAAATGATGGAACTGTGACCACTGCTATGTTGCAGATGTGACTAGTTCAAAGGAATAAATTTTCAAAAGTGACCTGGGATAAACAACGCTGACTGTTCTATTGAATTTGGAAAAACTGTAAGCCAGTGCACAGTCCATCTTTGCTATCTAAGTATGTCACTGAGTGCTTTCAGCTTGAGTTAGTTCAAGTAAGCTACAGTATGTATATCTTTACAATTGAATTGCCTAAATCTACCTGTGACTGTTATACTTGTTGAGTCTTACTCTCCCTCATTAATAGTATTATTATTTATTATTGTTCCCTTGAGTTCCTAGTGGAACATAGGGCTTCAGTTGCACGCCTCCACTTGCTCCTGTCTTCTGCTGTATTTTTCACTTGCATCCACGTTAGTCCATACTGTTTCAACTCTTCTTCACACGATCTCCTCCATGTCACCCTTGAACTGCGTCGCACTCGCCGCTTCCCTTTCGGGTTCCACTCGAGCTATGGCCTGACGAGCAATGTCACCCAGCGGTGCCTCCTTAGCGAGTGTCTAATCCATCTCCACTTTCTCCTGCATATTTGTTGAGCGATTGGTTCTTGTTTTGTTTCTTCCCATAGTTTCTTGTTGGCGATTCTTTCCGGCCATCTGATCTTCAGTATAGAGCGAAGACAGTTGTTGATAAAGGTCTGCAACAGGCTGTTGGAAATATTCTTTGTGACACGCCGCCAAGTTTCTGATCCGTATAGAAGAACTCACTTGACGTTCGTATTAAAAATCCGAATTTTGTTGTTGATGCTGAGTTGAGTGACGAAGATTTCCAGATTGGTTTCAGGTTGATGAATGTGTTTCTCGCCTTCCCGATTCTCGAATTGACATCCTCGTCCGTTCCTCCTGTAGTTGAGACAATGCTTCCTAGATAAGTGAATGAAGTGACCTCTTTCAAATCCCTCCCATTGATGGTGATTGGCGCTGGATGTTGCTGCTGCTGTTGTTGTTGTTGGTCGGTTATTTCCATGACCTCCGTCTTCTCTATGTTCACATGGAGTCCTGTCTTCGCCGCATTCTTCGACCAGTTTGTTGGTTTTCGCTTGTAAGTCTTCGATTTTGTGTGACATCAAACATAAGTCATCCACGCGCGAAATCCAGGTCTTCTAGATTCTTCACGTCCGTCCAGGATATCCCTGTCTTCTCGTTTCCCACTGTCTGACGCATAATCCAGTCCAGTTCACCCCAACTAGGAATATCATTGGTGATAATAAGCACCCTTGTCTGACTCCTGTGTTTACTCCAAACTCTTCGCTGAGTTTTCCGTTGTGGATCACTTGACATGTGCCGTTGTCATACAGCCGTTGAATAAGGTTGATGAATATTTGGGGTACGCCGTGGTACTCGAGTAGTTTCCAAATTACTTCGCTGTCAAAGCTGTCGAAGGCCTTCTCAAAGTCTATAAAGTTGAGGTAGAAGTTTTAATAGTATTTTTTAGGTTTTTTTTATAGGTTTTTTAATAGTATTACTGTTTACAAATCCATAATCAATTGTATTATGATTGTTTGATTTGTAGTATTGAAATAAAATGGAGCACTGTTGCGAAAAAAAGGAATTCAATGAATCAATCACTTACCCTGTATAAATGCAAGATCGCCTGATTGTCAGTGTTCCATATATTGAATGGAAACTTTTCTATTAACGAAAAAGAACATAAAAACAACACTTATTGATTAAAAATTCCAAAAGAATGCTTACTGAAGAAAGAATACTCTTTTCGATAACTTCATCATCAGGTTCTACAGTTATATATACATTATAGTGAATGAATTAGTGTTATTAACAATATTAATGTTGTTTAAATAACATCGAATCAATAATAATATCAATAGATTACAGTTCAATAGCATCAACATAACAGTACACTGAATATCAGAAAAATTAGGAAAGATAATAATACAAATTCATGAATTTATAGTCTCTACTGGAGGCCAGAACTGTAGTAGTGGCTGGACTTGCTTCTTTTGCACACAAAGCACTGGTTGTTTCACGCGAATTGCGATAGCCTCTGCTGCTTGGAGCATGCGGTACCTCAATGTTTTTGGCAATTTATTCGGTACCCGGTAGATGAATACTGAAAGGTAATCGCCAGTTAAGTGGATCTGACCACAGACTACAGATCTAACGGCAGTCAACGCTTCCACATTATGAGAAGCAGTTGATTACCGATCTCTCATTCTCATTTCAAACCGAAGGTACTATACAGATTATGTAAAATAAAGCAAATAACTTGATCTGAAATCACAGATGGTGAACAGTAAAAATCAATAAACAAATATACAATTAGCTCTAAACTGTCAACAATCTTGAAGGCTGAAGGTCTCTGCCGCACTAGCGAATTAAATACGATAGTCTGCTGATAGATATTATTTAACGCCACTCAGTGACTTCTGGAAACTGTCATCTGATAAACAGCCTTGATTTTCAAAATGGATTTTCGCAGAACAGTAGAAGCTTAACTGGTTGCTTACATCCCAGTGATGCACGTAGATTTTAACTAAAAAGGGTGAATCTAATATTCCTGCATTTCGCAGCTTACCAATCAACTATACTTATTGTATTTCATAGCCAAATTTGCTTGCCGTGAAGTATTACTAACATTTTAAACACCCATGAGTGCTGATGGCTAGGTAAGCTGTGAAACTAACAGTGCCAGACAGTAGCCCCGAAACCTGATGAATAACGCCTCCGCTTTTGAATCGATATGTGCTGGGTATGAGTCACAGTGGGGACACCACAACTCAGTAGGAGTGTTGGTTCAGGCAGTTGAAAAGTTTCAGACAAGATGAGACACACGTGCTGAATATGAATGCTAGCCATATATATATCATTCATCAACATTTCGTGGCACTCTCTGCGCTAGGAGCCGACATGTCAACACAATTCGAGCATTTCGATTCTATACAATCAGTAATGGGAAATTTTGGACTGAACACATCTAAAAGCCGATGTTTAATTTAAACTTGATGAATATTTCCCGTAGACTTATCAAATCCAATTTTGACACAGTGTGTCATGACTGAAGGTAAAATGAAAATCAAGATGGCAGTAGGATTTTCACCTTATTTAATTCCAGTTAAACCGATTAAATAAATAGTATTCTACGCATCTAAAGCTATTCCTTCCAAACTGTCTGATCATCAAAAAGCTAAAATTAGAAATCCAGATGTACGTATCTAAATAAGAGAGGTGAATTGTGCTATTTTATTCTAACATGTTAATAATGAAATAACACCATTTATTCGCTTCACTCAATTTAGCTCCGATTCCTCGAGATATACAAGGAATCGTGGCAAAATGAATTGCAAGATTTGAAACACTTAAACTAAGACCACAGTATTCTTTGTTTTTTTCCTTCACGTTCCCCATTGGAACATAGGGCTTCAAGCTAGAGGCTTGAAGTTTCTGTAGCAGTGTTTATTTTACAGGATGGGGTTGCTAGCCTCATGCCCAACCTTCCCTCTTTACCAGTCCTACTACTGGCTTAGCGAGGTAAAGGAGTGCGTCGGCCGGGGATCGAACCCTGGACCATGTGCATGGTCGGCGAGCGTCCTAACCGCTATACCACAGTATTCTTACTAGCAAGTTATTAAATCTATTTGAAATTATTAACTCATATGTTGTATTTTTATTTTAACAATAATAACGTGTGGTACACCACAGCTTTTTTGAGTTAATTAAAGGCAGACAGACAGACAAAAAACTAATTCTCTACAGTTTCTATACAATGTATATTATTAAGAATTAATTTTATCATTCATTCAGTAGACACACAGAATGATTAAGTAGTGTCAATTTTCAAGTTTAGGCGCCATAATAAGCATGATAATTTAAACAAAATGCTGTGCTTCAAATTCAAAAATCTATTATAAATGAAAGAAGTTGTGCTTAAATTTAAGAATTATGATATGATGTCTGTCTACTTCATGCTGTGCTATTTACTAGATAATGATAAAGAAAGAATGAAGATTATTTTGATAAACAACGATTAATTTCTGCGACAAATGATATTTAAGATCTTTTTCTGTTTTGTTTATTATAGAGAAGGTGATTAGTCAATATCTGTAGACGAGTTCACTGGATGGATGTCTCGACATAATCTTTAGTGATGTTATTTTGCTTATGAATGACTAATTTTGGAAAAAAACTGGCGTAGTTTGATAAATTTTTAACTTGTCAGTTAATTCCCCAACCCCTTCCCTCCTTTCTCAGTGAATGGTGATGACGTCAATCGGAATTTAAGCCAGAATCTGAGGTTTCCATATCTACTGTTATTCATAAAGCTTATCAGCTACTTCTCGTGTAAACAGATATGAATCATTGTTTATTGGTAATCGTAATGTCCCACCATTTTTAACTTAAGTGCTCAGTTTATCAATTCTCTCAGCAAAGGGACTGATAAAATGAATACCGTTTATCTTGTAAACAGTTTAGATGGTTTTCAAAAGTGTTTAATCAACAACAGAGCTATTGGAAGTTATTTCATCAGTGACAGCTTAATTTTTTCAGGTTCCGGTTTCAATGAAGACCTTCAGTCATTTACAAGGTGACCAGTATCAAATGTGTGAATAACGTTAGGATATTTTTAAAAGATATATCCTGGATTCCAGCCCCGTTGGCAACACAATCACTCGGTGGGGAATGCAGGCACATCCAGGTGACGAGTCCCAAATAGGACGAAATGCTCATCCTGTAGGATTCCACTGCTAGTCGCCATACACCAGTTTACTTCAAGTTAATCCTCAGACATCGTCAAAATATGTTAAAAGAGGCCAAACATTTTGGTCTAACCAGTCAACGGGAAAACTAAAATTGACTCACAACAGAAATGAGAACAGTTTCTAATCTACCAGTCAAACTTAAATTTTTTATCTATAACTTTAATATTTCAATAAAATGTCTTTGAAAAACCTTCCTATTCTGCCACTAAGAAGCAAACAGCATTTATCCCCTATGTATTGCAAAAACTGCACTCATACCAGAATAATAACAACAGTCGATTAAGAAGAGAGAAGCTCCTGGAAGTTGATTAAATCCAAACCTAATAAAATCCATACTATTGGCCAATATTTTCTATGTAAGCTTTGAACTAAACACCCAACCTTATTGGTGTATTGTTAGCCAATAAAAAGACAACATATACTTCTGTATTTAGCTGGATAACTAATGCTCTTGAAAAATAATAATACTTTTGGTTATCTTGTAAGTTTTTCCAGGAGGAATGATGCTTGTCTTTACAGTCTGCCACCTAGTATGAATGTGTTTAGGTACATACCATACTATGTTGAAGTACTGGGGGTGTATAAATGTGGGAATATTCCCGTTCGAAATTTATTGCTCGAAAAAATCTGAAATCCCATCACTTTATTTACAAAGGCATTTTTAAATTTCTAGTAATCGATTCATGAGTTGCTTCATACATTTTTTTTCTCTTCCCCTTGTTATTCATTGTAATTCTCCATATATTCGGTATAGGTACTGCGTCATTTCAACTTCACGTGTTCGGTGTTGATTTGATGGACAAATATTCAACGAATAACCTCTCCCTCAACCTAACTATCTCACTTTTCAATATATTCACCCTGTCCCACTTTATTGTGTGATTACATGCAAGTTTAATAACATAGATGGAAAACTCCAGCGATTGCAATGTATTCACTTGCATGTAATCACACAATAGGGTGAATGTATAAAAAAGTAATATAATTAAGTGGAGAGGGAAGTTAATCATTGAAAATTTGTTTATCGAATCCACACGAAACACGTGCAATGGCAATGACGCAACATCTATACTGGATATATGGAAAATAACAATAAACAACAAGAGGAACAGAGAAAAAATGCCTAAAGCAGATTATGAAGCCATGGGAATAAACTGACATGATTATGGATAATAAATTGTGCTTGAAACGTTATTCAATTATTGATACTGTATCATTGTGTGTTATGGCAGGCAAACTTACCTAATATAGAATTGCATTCTACCACAGTGTCCAAGTTCTACACACACACACATTCAAATGGTTCTCATGTTTCATTATCTTGCCTTGTATTTTAGAAAGTTTGATATTAAGTTCGGTTCTTGGCAGGAAAACTATCATTTGTGTGCTATCATATCTAAATGACTAATCTTGAATATGATGAACTGTGTATTCCTTTATTTCTGTGATAGTCACGACTGGGGCAGCTATTTACACTCCATAAATAAAGTTTGGTTCTTTACACTGATTATTTGTACTTCCATTTCACAGACTGGAGTAAATAAAGATCCTGTAAATGTGCGTCAGTGGCACAGTGGTAGAATGCTCGCCAACCTTGCCTCATGTAGTCCGGAGTTCAATCTCCATCCGACACACTCGCAAACCTTGCTAAGCTAGTAATAAGACTTGTAAAGAGGGAAGGTTGGGCATGAGGCTAGCAGCCCCATCCCGTGAAAATAAACATTACTGCTACCGAAACTTCAAGCCTCTAGCTTGAAACCCTATGTTCCACTGGGAACGTAATGGAATAAAAAACATGTGGGCAGAATACATTCTCGAAGCTTATCTTCATTAATGTCGTAAAAAAATTATCAAGGTTGTCAGCCTCATCTTCAAGTCTCTTAAATACTGAGATAATCTGAACAAAGGCATCAATTGTACTCTTGTCCAAGTATGTTATCCATACTACCCTTGTTGAGAAATGAAACAAGAAACAATATGACACTTTTAAATAATATCAATATTAAGAAAACAGCATTCAAACCACCATGACACTATCATACGTGCAATAAACCCTAGAAATATTATGTAAGGTATAAAAGTAGAAAGGAATGAAACTGGCATTTGAACTTGAAAATCCACTTAGGAACAAGCCTAGAGAATTTCGACAGAACCTATCCAGCTAGATAATCTTGTTCAATCGCTATGACTTGTATAGTTACACTGCTATGGAACAAAATGACACAATGACTGCGTAGAATGGAAAAACAGCAACCTTATAATTTTGATTGAACACTAGTCAGTAACTAGTGTAATGTGTCTAGTCCTATCTTCGGTGAAGACTGAATTCTATCAGTCATGTTTGCAATGTGGCCACCATGCTAGGTGGCTCGCCATTACGGTGCACTGTGAATTGTTGGTACTAGATGGTTGGAGGCAATCGGTAGGAAGCCTTGGACCTAGGTTTCGTGCTAGTTGGCACTCATCAGCAAGGCGTATCTGCGACCATGAAGGAACTGATGTCCCTTCTGAGATTCGAACCGCATCAGGTCCAAGGCTTCCTGCTGATTGCCCCCAACCATCTAGTAGCAACCTTATAAATCCACCTAAATGGGTGAGAAAAAGGCTCAAAAAGAAATGTGTTACTTATTGAATCAACACCGACTGGTTGCAGTATGGATGACTTATCACTTATTCTAGATATCAGGATAGTTCTATTAACTCTACGAAACAGTAAGAAAAAGAATTGAGATTTGCATAGCAATTATGTTCAGTAAGGTGGTTTTGAAATATTAATAAAAAAATAAAATCGATCCAAGGGAAATATATCTTAAAAAGGGCAATGTAATATGAGAGTAAGCTTCAAATAACATCCACATACATTCTAGTTCAGTTAACTAATAATAATCTACTTTATTCCAAAAACAGCACTTATAATACAGAATGGAATTCTCAGCATCTGTCACACTAGTACGTCTGATTTACTCAAAATATAAATAAAGTTAAAATAAAATTAACCAGAAGAATTTATTCACATTTACGGTATAAAATAAAAATTGTTCGAAGGTCAAAATGAGAATAATGAATATAGTTATAAGAATATTAGAAACAGTGAATTTGTTTCAAACAGTATTGTCGATTCAATTTGGAAATTTTAGCATATTTTAGATTATTGAATCCAATGTTCTGTTGATACAGTATGGTGAGGGGAGGCACAAAATTAACAGTTATAACACAGCTTAAATGATGTTCACACTTATGAGGAAATAAACAAATAAAAACAAAATATTGAGAGAATTATAAATGTAAGAAGTACAATAACGATAAAGCTTGATGTTATAAGGGTGGGGAAAATGGTTTATTTAATGGTGCAACGAATGTTAGTTAGTTCATGCCTGACACTATTTTCATCACATAAAATACGCGCCAAATATGGTATAGTGGAATTTTTATACTTAGGCGTGTGTGCATAAAGTCTTTTGAAAAGACTTATTGTTTTACCTGAGGAGACACAAGGTTGGATCTGTGGGTAAAGTGGATGCTCACAATCTGACAAAATTCCTTTAGCGAATTTGTGCATCGAATCAAGTGCCTATCAACGAAGATGTCAGCAAGATGTCCCAGTAGGATACCACTTGTTCTACTGACAGTCTTCGGAGGTCTACGAAGTATAGCATAATCATATTTTTCAAGCAACCCCGGAAAGAATGAGCGTGAACAGTAAGGAAGAATAGGCAAGAAGCACGAGTTGACAAACTGTAGGAGGAGGGGGGTGATTTATGCCTGAGTGCCTTAACTTCTTAACTAAGTGGAGAAATAAGCCAGAGAGAATACTGAGTGCAGCTTAAAAGAAATTAACTGACTAAGAATATGCTGAACAGATTCCTGTCAGTGAATCTAATTTACTTTCGTCATAAGGAAAAAGGAAGCAAAATGTGTTAAATTCCATTTACATTATTAAAAAGAAAGTTGAGCTTTGTTTTTTTTTTGTAATATAAACATCAGAGAAAAAAGAAATTATCAACTAGAGAGAGTGAAAGATTTACTTTATTGTACACAGAACTTACTACTGAAGAGGTCTAAATAAGTAAACCCAAACAAGCTGAATAATGTAAGAAAACGCTAAAATCTGTGTTAAATAAATATAAATGTCATCCACGAATAATGGTTAACATTAAACCTAACCGTCTAGTCCTTTTTTCAGTTGCCTTGATCTGTTCATACTTTGCATTCTGAGTGAAACATGGGGCTTTATGCTTTCAGCTGTGAAGTTTCAGTACAGGTGGTGTTACTTTAAAGGGATGGGATGGTTAGCTTTACACCTAACTTTCCTTCTTTACCAAGCCTACTATCTGCTGGTAAACAAGGTAAGGTTTTAGAGTAGGTCAGACGGGAATCAAGCACTCTATCATTGAAAGACTGACGCATAAGTAGTCACAGATATTAGAACTTTACTTCGCTGACTTTCTTTCAAAATGTGTCTCATATAGTCTTCTTTACCCTACCATATTTTGGCAGAATATATATATGTATACCTTGTAACTCAATTTCTTCTCAAGCTTGTGTTATAACTAGCAAAAGGTTCAAATTTAATGAGTTTACGATTTCAGTATTAGGATAATTTCACATATGCTATATGATTACTGCAAAGGGAACATATTAATCTTTTCTGAATTAAGTGTAATGTCACACAAACTCGAGGATCTGTTTGCGAAAATCACCACTTTTTCAGAAAAGGCGACCAAGATCAGAGGGGATTCAGGTGAACACGGAGAAAACAGAGGTAATGTATATACCCAACTGATCAACAAGAATAAAAACTAACCAGCTAAAATAAGAGAAATCTAAAGAAAATTATCTCCCTCACACAGGCAACATCGTGTCAACTACAAGCGACACAGATGTGGATGTCAAAGCCAGCCGGAAGTGCAAAAGAAAGACAGGCGTTTAGTGCTTTGAAGTCAGTGTGGAGATCTACAGAACTCGGTACAACGAACAACATCTGAATTTTCCACAGTAATATCAAGTCACTACTTCTGTATAGTTCAGAGACTTAGCGAGCGAGTCACTGAAAACATTTCCAACAGGCTAAAGACTTTCGTCAATACCTGCTTTCAGCCGTTGCTGCAGATCAAATGTCTAGCCAGAAACAACAAGGAACTCTAGTGGAAAAGCGAATCATCCAAGAGACGGAGATGACTGGGCATACTATACAAAAACACTCAAGTGATATCACGCACCAGCCCCTCGAGGACAATCTGAGTAAGAGAAGACGAGCTGAACGTCTGAGACTGACCTGTAGGGGAATGTTTAACGACGAAATAAAAGTATAGGGGTAATGATGCAGCCAGCTCAAGTAAAGACTGCAGAGAACAGAGTAAAGTAGTGATATGTGACTCGGAACCCAAGGTAATAATAAACAATAAAAATACATAATTATTAACGAAGATGACATTAGCTGAGTTAAAGGTTAAAACTATGTTAGGTCACCACCTTTTTCTTACATCAGCTGAGTTTTCTTAAGCTTATTATTCTTATTACTGACAACTTTTTATCCAGAAGCACAATTTAGTAACGCATCTTAATTCCATACAAAGAAAAACCAATCAAACCTGTGGAAATATATGACGATAGGAACAGAAAATGATAAGGAAAGATACACAGAGCTCACTGCCATCCACGATCTAAGTAAAAAGTGGAATCAATTTATCAGTCAATAGCATAATGCTTCGTCCAGTCCATTCCAGTCCAATCCAAATCATCAGTTCATATGTTCACAATAGACATATCACCTTAACACACACTTACTAAGCTACACTGAAAATAATTCTGTAACTTACATTCCAACTTCTCTAAGAAAAAAGAATCATGCCTTAAAATCCAATGAAGTTTCTAGTTGTTTTTTTTTCAATTTCTCAAAAGGTAGTACTTGTAAAATGTTTTCTACTGGTTTTATACACCAACAAAAGTTTGTTAGGAAAAACAGAGGGTAAGAAAAAAAAGTAGCTTGAATTTTTATCTTTAAGAAAAGTAACAATTTTCAGTTGAATGAATAGTTACTCTGTATGACTGATTGCATCGAAATACTCTTATCATATCGAGTAGCAAAATAACTTCATCCTTGTTCATTTATTTCTTATAAAGATGCGAAAGATAAGTGTCTCTTGACTATGCTCATCTACTAACGTAATCGCTTCAGTTTCAGTGACTTTTCAAAAGCATCTGTGAGTAATTGATACTTCAAAACAATGGATAGATTGTTATCATGTGATCAGTTTACTGTTATGCAAAATTCTCTACTTTTAATTTGATGTTTTACGTAATATACTCAGGTGTTGTTGAGTAAAGCATAACTCATCAGTCCCTAGACATAACTTATATTTATGCGAATTTAACTGGCTTTATGGTAAATCTTGTTGCAAACTGATATCCACTAGATAACTATTGAAAACCACAGAGAATCGTAGGGGGCACTTTCGACTTAGTTTGGGACTCTTCAGAAATCTTCACCAACAATTTCACCAAGAATCAAATGGAAGATCTTAAGGTTATAAGACAAACGCTTTTAACATTCATTACTCTCAGGTGATTTTCTATTAGACATACGGAGTGCTTGCGTCAGATGTAGGCCAAATGTGCATATTAGTGCCATTTACATACTTATTTAAATACTGTCAAGATGTTTAGTGGCGAATGTGATAAAATAGAATTGACATCAGTTAATAAGTAAAAACGAGGGTGTACTGGATAGCTGTTTCATCCTTCGAGACAAGTCTATTAATCTGAATGTGCAGGGTTGGATCTCCACTGGTGCCATTTGTGTGTGGTGATGATGAGTTTCAAGGCAGGATGAAACATCTGTTCAATGTTCTCTGATTTTTTTCTGGGTTCTCATACTGTTGCTATTGCAGTCATTATCTAACTTAGGAACACATCATCGAGATATTTGGGAGATCCAAGTTGAAACTAGCCTTGAAGACTGTTTCCTTTATAGTTTGCTAATGTACTCTAAGCTCGTGCTTTCTACATCAACAAAGTGCTAGCGTTCACTATTTTTTTTTCCTTCACGTTCCCCAGTGGAACATAGGGCTTCAACCTAGAGGCTTGAAGTTTCTGTAGCAGTGTTTATTTTACAGGATGGGGTTGCCAGCCTCATGCCCAACCTTTCCTCTTCACCAGCATTATTTCTGGCTTAGCGAGGTAAAGGAGTGCGTCTTCCGGAGATCAAACCCCGGACCATGTGCATGGTCGGCGAGCGTCCTAACCGCTATACCAACGACGCCACGTTCACTATGCGTGTTACTTAGTGCGCTAAATCAGCTGTTGTGAGGATTTATAGGAGAACCTAATGAAGGCAAAATGAAATGGACAATTAACTTACCATAGTTCTTTAGCTGATTGTCATCAGTAGTGGAATGAATCTGTGACCCAAGGCTATTTAAAAAGGTATAAGTTCAACTGTGCTATCAGAAACCGATTATCTCAGTCAGGATAAATTGACAATGGAAATCATCAGTACAAGGAAATAACTGACTGTAGACTCTTTATTTGAACTTTATGTTAAACACCAAATTCACTACCTATGACTCAGAAAGTTAAATTCAAATATTTAATCTTTTCTAATTGCAGACAACCTGTTATGTACTGCAGTGGTGCATAAGAAGTATTCCGAAAAATTCTAAGAAACTGAATCTTCAACATGTTATTCTGCAGATAATTTCATAAAGGATTACAAGGCTTGTTAGTGTATTAGGTTAAGTTCCTGATTTTTAACTTCTCGGTGATATTGGTACGAAGTTGGTACGCTGAATTAACAATGATTTTTGAGTTGACTGATTATACACAATGCTCCAGTGGTTCAGTGGTAGGATGCTTGCAAACCATCAGCTTAGTCCGTGTTCAATTCAGTGCTGACGCACTCTTAAATCTTACTTATTTTACTAGCCAATAGCAGACCAAGAAAAGTGGGCTGGTTGTGTGTGTGAAACTAGCCATCTCACCCAATAAAAACAACACTACCATTACTTAACCCTCAAAGCGCAAAGTTTGAAGCTTTATATTTACAAGAAGTACTCACTGTGTTTAGAAAGTTAACCCAACAGTATGACTTAGTGACTAGGAACTGCTCATATTCTGAGAAATCTGCATATCTTGTAGGATAATATTACTTATTTCTGTAGGTTTACTAACGCAACTAGAAATTATTTCAGGCTTAGTGATTTACTGATACCTTATACATAGATGCAGCCTTTGTATCAACCTAGATTTTATTTTACCGCTTCTTACGATTGTCCAAAATCAACTATACTCTCTGCATTTACGCTTTCATATTTATCTGGTCAGAGGCAGAAATTATGCGTGACATAACTTTAAGACGTTGAATCTTTTTTGAAGTATATTAGTCTTTGGGTAGAATGCTAGTGTTACTTAAATGTTCTGCAATCAGTTTTTAAACTAATTCTTTTTCCTTCTGTTATTTTGGGTTTTCATCAAGTGTTTTGTTTTTAATTTGGTAGGTTGAAGTGTAGTCATCAAGCTGTTTTAGTATTCAACTTTGCTGTTTTCCAATGAAGTAAGAAAGCACAGTTAAAGAACTCATTCATTACGCCTAATTTAGTATAGAGTAGACTCTAAACACTTCAAATCGGCTTGAATTGTTTGTCATGCAGGTATTAAGATAGTTTATAATTGATAAAACAGATTTGAAATAATAGAGAAGATTCGTGGCTAAGGTGAATGATTTTGATTTCGTTGTGTTCTCTGAACCAGGTGCTTTAAATGATAAGCTTTCATTTGCTGTGCTGGAGATGTTATCTGGAAGGAAAACGGAAGCTTCCCAGACAAATCATCTGGCTCAGAGAACCCAACCTCCATTGGATCGGGTCCCAGTGGCTTAATGGTATACGAGCTCGCCTTGTAACCAGAAGGTCCTGGGTTCAAATCTCGGTGGATGCGTACTGATGAAGAGTCCCAAACTAGGACGAAACAACTGTCCAGTACTCCCAGGTTTTCCAACGGTTGTCTAACTAATGTCAGCTCATGATGAAAATCCTGTAACCAATCAAATCCCTACAAACCAACACTTGAAATTTATTTTTCTTTGACAGATTGTAGTCATATCTATGTAATAAATCTTTGTGTATGTGCCATCCGAAGTAATGCCCTAACCCCCGAACTTATTTTGCAATTAACTTCTCCTGAATGAAGACAAATATGGCTAAGAAACGTATGAGAAAAGATCCGATGTTTGGAGACAAAATCAGATCGACGATTAAGTGTTACTACATAGTTAACTTCAGAATTATGACGTGACTTACTTGAGTGATATCACATTATAGCTCAGCACTTAAAGCTGCCACACTTCATCAAGCAAAAAGTAGACAGAGTAAAATGTAAAAGAGCCACAATTAACCGAGAATAATAAGAATTTGATGAATCTGGAGATCCATAAGGAGTGAAAGCATCTTTACTACTGAGAACGATTTTCAGATATGTTACCGGACTATATCATTCCTTTTCTTTAGAGTGGGAGTCGATTCAGACTAAACCTGCAGCATCATCTTACATTTCAACATGCCGGATCGTACGGCGGTCACACCAAGATTTATACCTATTTTATTTTTGATTACAGCTTGATTCCATACCGTATTTTTGGTACAGGTATAGAATTTTCAGCATGTGATATCGGTAGCCCAAATTTTGCAGGCCGACCATAGATATCAGGTGTGCTTCGGCAGAGGATCAAACCCCGAACCATGTGCATGGTCGGCGAGAGTCCTAACCACTGTGCCACCTAAATTGTTCAGGGGACTCGGAATTTGATCAGTGTCTTCCATTAGAAACGCAATCTCCTCTGCATACTCCAACTCAAAGGGAATGTTTTCTGATAAAAGAGCAATTGCTTTGTTACTGAAGTCAATTAGGATTACATTCAATAGTATGGAGACATTGAGCATCCCTGGTAGACATTACTGGTTGTCATCCGTTTGAATATCAACTCTCCGTAAGCTCTAAGACGGCTATGTTAGTTCCAGTAAAGTGCCTTGAATAGCACTATATACTTTCATAATACTATATTCATGACCAGATATTGCCACAGGACCTTTTGGTCGACGGAGGTGGTTGGAAATAATACTTATTGATTCACTCATTCAATATTTTTGTGTTTATTTCTGAGGTTTTGAGTGAAGTCTCCCTCATCACTAAGTTAAATAAAAGTAATACTTTGAGATGTAATGAGAGTATTCGTTGTACAAGCACTACAATAACAAATGCTTCCATCACTATCAAAGAGAGAAAACATTGAAAACAAAGAAGAACTTCATAAGCTTTTATCTCAGTTCGTAAGTCTTCCGTAGCACAGGAACGCTACTGCTAGGTGTTGAAATAATTTGATAGGGAGAACTTCAGCATGTATCCCATCAATATGGGGTCAACAGCTCTTGAAGCTGTATTTTCTGACAATTCGTAATAAAACTTGTGCAGAACGTAAACATAATTTTGTATAGATTTTTAAAGAGTTGAAAATAATATTCCCTCCTACCAAAACAATTTAATTACCCGTTGTTAAAATTAAACATTTGTTTATCTACTAAATACATTTCCCCTTCAAGACAATTTTTAACATGGTTGGCAAGAAAAATAAGCGTGTTTATCCATACATCGTGTTTGTATTCCTCATGGCTGCCCTCTTGTCCTTCTGCCAACTGGTCGCCCTTTTGGAAACTTACAAGAGATATTCATTCGTGTTCCAATAAGCGTCACTGGTTAGATTAGTGAACCTCCAGTAGAGAAGCACCATCATCGTCTACGTCGCGTGCTTCTTCGAAGTATATTATTGAAATTTGTGAAAGGTGGAGTAAAACTTGCCCAGAAATAACTCGATATCCCAATAACTTATGATTCCTAGCAGTTGTAATATACAGTTTGGTTATCTTATATCATTTTGGTTCTCTTCAACTTTACATATTTCTCCTGTGATTGTAGTTTTTTCCAGCATAAGATTAATCATTATCTAGCATTCAAGTCTAATATAGATTCAGCCCAACAACTTCACAATCACAACAAAATATCTATGAGACATTTACTGAAGTCTTAACAATAACATGCAAACACTTGAGTTGATGGTTCACATGCTAAAAGAGTAACACAGCATATTAAATGACCAAAGTAAACTCTTGAATTCTTAAACCGAGGCGGAGTGGTGACGTATATGTCGTTGTTTTGCTTGCATAAAAGCTTATGGGATAATCTCATAAACAAAACAGACGTTATAACTTCTTTTGTTTCTTAATAACTCGGAGTTGTTGTCACGCTTTGGTAAAATCAGTGATGATTATTATATTATTCATGTCTTGTGATATGAGTTGAATATAGGGCTTCAATGGTACATCTTTATTGTACTCTGTCCTCTCCCTTCTTTTTAGCTGACTCCCCAACTGCCTACAGCCTTTCATTTCCTCTTCATATGATCTCCTCCACACTCGGGAAGCCAGCTCATCACTTACCATTTGAATCCCACTCTACGGCCTGAATTGTAATGTCACTCAGTGGCCTTTTCAGCCTATTTCCAATCCATCTCCATCTACTTCTATATATTTGTCAAGAAATATCTTCTAGCCTGATTCTCTGCCTACCAGAGTTCCTTGTTCCTTATCCTTTCTGGCAGGGTATCTAGTATTCAATTTTGAGCCATCGAAAGTAAGAGTTGATGTAAAAATGCAGCAAACTTTTAGAATTGCTTAGGGTGTGTTAAAAACTGAAATGAAAATTCGGATCCTGCTCCATATGCTAAGAGCTGATGAAACCTAACTTGAAATCAGTTGGTCATAACTGTTATAGATGAACAACAACCGTTTTCTTTCGGTTTATGATGAATAATTCGCAACATCGACAGGAAACACCAACACACTGAAAGTTTTGATTGGACAATAGTTAGTAACTACTGTAATGTGCCTAGTCTTATCTTTAGTGCAGACTAAATTCTACCAGACACGTTTGCAATGTGGTCACCATTCTAATTGGCTCACCATCACGGTGCACTTTGAATTGTTGATATCAGATGGTTGGAGGCAGGAAGCCTTGCTTGACTTAGGTTTCGTGCTATTTGGCACGAACTGTGAGTGCCACTTCATAATATCATATATATATGTGGCAGAAATGAGTCAGTTACCTATACGCAATGAGCAATAATGTATCAAATAACACTAACAATACTGTAAAGAGACAGTGATAGTGAATATACCTTTTCCGCTTGACTATTTCATCCAGCATTTCGTTTTGAACAAAGAAAAAGATATCAAATTTCAACATAGTACTGAAAATTATGTGATAAATTTGATAGATGCTGGTTATTTTTTCACAGACTGTCTAATAAATTACGTTTTCAATATGCAATTTCCTGCTCAAATCTCAACAACTTTGTTTATTTATAACACACAAAAGACAAACAATTTAAGACTTTAGTCATTATAGGCACGATTAGTCCAAAAAGAAAATGTGTTAAAATATAAGCACCAGTCAGGGAGGCTCACCTTTGGAATCACAAGGGAGTGTCTTGAAGAATGCTAAGCTTTTATTTCAGAAAGATTCTTATAACAAGGAACGCAACAGACAGTAAAACCTGGATTTCTAAGTTTGTCAGTTGCAAAATTCTTGGTCATATGACGTACTAATATATGTGTAAAACTTGGGCACTGTGGTAGTAAGTAATTCCATATTAGTTTGTTTATTAAATACGTTTGTATGCATGTATGTAGATGACACATTCACTGTACTTAGAACACAGGATACAGATAGATTTTTCGAGCATATTAACTCAAAGGTGGAGGCAATTCAATTAACTTAGGAATTGGAAATTCAGCAAGAAGAGCTTCCAGTGTTAGACTGTAGCGTAAAAAGGAAAGAAGATGGAAAGTTAAACACTAGTGTTTGCAGAAAACCCACACATTCAAACAGATATTTGTATTTCCGACCATCCCACCCTATGTCAGTAAAAATAGGATTGGTGAAATGTTTAAGTAATAGGGCACAAAAGCTAAGTAGTACCAAGGAAAATCTAAAACAGGAAGTGAGGCATATAAGAGGAGAAAATTTGAAACTTAATAATTACCCGCATAAATTAGTCAGAAAGTATGAAGGGAAATATAAAAATAAAATAAATAACAATAGAAGTGATAATGATAATAATAATATTAGTGACGAAATGCATGTCAAACATGCTCATGATAATGTCAACACCAACGATAAGGAATCTAAATCATCAGTAGTACTTCCATACAAAGAAGAAACCTCGGAAACCTTACGCAGAATTCTTAACAAGGCAGGAATAAAAGTGGCATTCAAACCCACAAACTCAATTAGAAACAAGCCTTGTGGGTTAAATGATCATTCTTGCTGAGCCGTTAAAACAAATCAATTTAGTTTATCTAATACCCTGCAATGATTATCAGGTCAAATACATAGGTCAAATTAGTAGAACAGGGGCAGTCAGACTAGCCGAGCATTAAAACCTAGCAAAATCTAGATTGGTTGACCCAAATAAGATAAGAAATCTAGAGAATAGTTCAGCTATAGCACTACATGCAATCACACACAACCGTAGAATGGAATGGGATAAGATGATAGTTTTAAAATCTAATGTCACAGGGTGGAGGGAGAGATTGATAACAGAAGATTTGTTTATTGAATCAAATGCAAACACATGTAATAGAAATGATTCAACACCTGTCCAATCGGCCATCTGGAAAATTCTACTACCCCTACGACAAATAGGAGAGGACAAATAAAACTATAAAACTCAACGTTCGAAGTCGTGTGATTATAACTGATGAATGATTATGAACAATGAATTTTGTTCGAAACGTCATCCAGTAAATAATACTGTTTCATCACTGTGTGATACATCTAATAAACAAACTAATATGGAATTACATATGACATATTGTATGCTTCTAGGCTATTTCAACATAATTTCAATTCCTCGTATTGGGACTTCGACGGTTTATTATAGAACAGCTTCCATCTAAAGTATCAGTATTTTCTGTAATCCGCGGTATGCTCAATTCATGCATATCATTCAGTAAGAGCATCTTTTTCTCCATGTGCGTCGGTGGCATAGCGGTTAGGACGCTCGCCGATCGTGCACATGATCCGGGGTTCGATCCCCGGCCGACGCACTCCTTTACCTCGCTAAGCCAGTAGTAAGACTGGTAAAGAGGGAAGGTTGGGTATGAGGCTAGCAACCCCATCCTGTAAAAATAAACACTGCTACAGAAACTTCAAGCCACTAGCTTGAAGCCCTATGTTCCACTGAACGTGAAGGAAAAAAATCTTTTTCTCCATGATAAAGTCTCTAAGATTACAAATGTATAACAAAGGCTTGAAATGTTTAAGTAACATGACTTTCGAACAGTTTTACTGATGAGTTGATTTCTGTGTGAGTGTAAGACTTGGGCACTGTGGTAGTAAGTAATTCCATGTTAATTTTTTAGTTAGATTTGTCACACAAAGTGTAGCAGTATTATTTACTGGGTGACGAAGTTCCGAACACATTTTATTGTTCATAATCATATCAAATGTGACTACAAAACTTCGAAACATGATTTATATGGTTCTCGTCCTTCATCTTCCCCATTTGTCGTTAGAGAAGTAGAATTGTCCAGATGACCTGATTTTGCGTATTCAGTCATTCATGTTTCATGTGATCTTGGTTGATTCGATTAATATGTAAAGCTCCACTTAGCAGTCTCTCCCTCCACTCTGTTACATTAGATTTTAAGACCCTCAGTTTGTCCTGTCTTATTGCATAGTTGTGTGTAACTGATATAGTGCTGTAGCTGAGTTTTATATAGACTCCTCATATTATTAGGGTCTACCAGCCCGTATTTCAATGAAACGTTCGAAAAGAGGCTATAATATGTCAGATTAGACCTTAAGAATTAGTTATATAAAGTGCATCAACATCCAAATCAGACTCCTTGCTACATTAACTACTCCAACCACCGACAACTTACGTTTAGGAATCGATAACTTGGCAAAGAACAATCACAATTTTAATATAATTCGTATTTTTATAAAAGCTTAAATTAATCACATGCGAATATAGCTCTCATTTGTGGATCCTTTCTAAATTCCACAGGCATCGGTGGTCCAATGATAGAATACTTATCAACCACTCATGTCGTTCGGGTTCGATTCCCGGCCGACGAATTCCTAAGCCTCGCTAAGCTGGTAGTAATTCAGGTAAAGAGGCAAGGTTTGGCTTGAGGCTGGCAAATGCACTCAGGAAAAAGTCACCACTGCTACTGAAACTTCAAAGCACAAGCCTGAAGCCTTGTGTTCCAATTAGGACGCGAATGAATAGGAAAAATAATAAAAAAGGAAAAATCCATGTCATTTAAACTTCAGCTTTATGGTTTAATTAATGTCTCATGAATACTTAAATAAGAAGAAACAATATTTCTGGAGCACATCATCACCAATTCATTTAAACAAAAAGTCTATTCACAAAACTATTGTACTTACCGTGCTTTTTGTAGAATCCATATGAATTGAGTATATAGTTAATTAGTTCCTTCTAAAGTGAAATAATAGCAGATTGTAGTTTAATTATTTAAAGCGAAACAGAATGTTAATCACAGAGTAGTCCAGATAACAAATTAAAACTCTGTGTGAGCGTGCGTGTGTGTTTAAGTTTATTAGTTCATTGGAACACTAAAGCAACATTTTACTGACTTCTAGATACTCCTTATAAACCATTATTTTGGAGAAGCCTTGATAAATATACGCGAAGTCATCTCCCCGAAAATGATTATCCATCCTTGTCCATTGTAAAACTTAACTTATTCTGTTTGACTAACAATTTCTGCCAACTTTGTTCATTAATTGCCTAATAAACACACTTTAATTGTCCTGAAGTGTTTTCCACTGTCGCCGCTCTTACATTCTCGCATCATCCTTTTAGCCTTCTTCATTTCTTTTGCTTTTCGAGGAGAATACGAGGCTCCAAACCATTAATTTTCAGTAGGGTTTAGCCTTTGACCCAATATTCCTTCTTTTTCCAGGCTTACTACCAGCTAGGCAATTTTTAGAATTGTGTCAGCGGGGAATCGGACTCAGCACTCCCTCGTGGATGGTGAGCAATCTACCACTGAACTACTGACAAAAACCTGATCAGAGTAGGTGTATAGCACACAATTCTTTTCCAGTCTTGCAAACTACCGTTAGGCAGCGTACTATCCCATCTCCCCTCTGCTGATTGATATGACAATCATAAATTCACCAAAACACCATCAAAGTTTCTGACAGGCTGGAAGCCCCATAATAATTGTTAAGTACGACAGTTTGACCATATCTGAGGAGATTGCTTTTGTCAGAGAAGCTTAGAGGCAAGTGCTATCCATCCTTTATTTTAAACTTTCACTCCATTTTAAGGTAATCACATGATATTCACAAGATGTGCAAAGCTCATCGTTGCATGTCGATCAGCCATTCTATTTCTGATTAACTGCATGTCACTTTCACTCATGATTATGTCACTTCAGTATATACTAGTGACAGTTTATTCCATAAAAATAAAAACTATCAAAGTATATCACTTGACCAGTAGTTGTGTGTGTGTTTTTTTTTTTTGATAATTACACATTAAAAGATTTTCTAACAAACAATTATTAAAGTGCATTGACTGAATAAAGCCTTTTATGTGGTTAAAATCACTTGGCATATCCTGGAAATGAATTGATTAGTTTGTAAGCAATTTAATATAATAGTTGTTTTTTTTTGTTTCCACATGTTAATCAGGTGGATGGTCTGTTCCATCTTCAGATAGTATAAAATATACAATATATAGTATTTGATTGGAACGATTGTAGAGTGTCTTTGTAAATGAATTAAATTCAAATACTGGAGTACTGACAGACGCCGGGATGGGGCGATGACTTCAAGGTTGGTGAAACCAAAAACCACGAATTCAGTAGTTTTTTAAGGTACATTTGCACTGAGCAGAAGAATATATGATATATATATATATGTGATACTACGGACGCTTCAGGATAGAAGTTAATCACTTAGCTTCCAAATGCAGTCTATTACTATATGAAGTACCTTGATATATATATATATTACACATCTTTGGATGGACGAAGATGTCAAAGTCAAAATCGGAAAGGCAAGATACGCCTTCATCAACCAATCTGAAAGCAATTTGGAAATCTTCTGCACTCCACCTCAGTATAGGGAACAAGATTCGCATTCTCAACACTAATGTCAAGTCGGTCAGTTCTTCTATACGGGACAGAAACTTGCACTGCGTGTAACGAAAAGGATTTCCAACAGCCTGTTGCAGACTTTCATCAACAGCTGCCCACTTCGCTGGCTCCATAATGAAGATCAAATGACCGGCTGGCCAGAATGAATTAGTAACAAGAAACTCTGGCTGGGAACAAACCAACAAGCGAGAGCCAATCGGTCAACAAATATGTGGGAGAAATAGTAATGGAGATGGATCGGGAGGCCCTCGAATGACATCGCACTCAATGCAGGCCATTGCTCGAGTGGAATCTGAATGGGAAGCGAAGAGTGGGTCGTCGGTGTGAGGGAGGAGATCGTGTGAGGAAGAGATGAGAGAGTTTGGTCAATCATGGACCCAGCTGAAGAGGACAGGAGAAAATATAACGAAATGGAGATGCATTGTTGAAACCCTATGTTCCACTTGGAAACCAAGAGAATAATAAAAATAAATGCACATCTTTGTAATATACATCCATAACCATTGTACTCAAGAAAATTAATCTGTTCTTCAGTTATATCTATCGATTAAAATATCGAAATTGAAAATGCGTTCAAATGAAGTTCACTGAAAACATATAAAACAGATATAGGCTACGAACTACTCAACAGCATTCACAGACACACTTAAGTTAAAAAATCTGTTGGATGTCGCTGCGCTACTTCAGTTGGATAGTCTAATTGCAAAGCACTCATAGTCCTCTTAGATAATGACTTCTGAGTTAATGTTAATGTAAAGGCAGCTTTTGGAATTCAATATGGATGAAATATCTATTAATCCTAGTGGCTATGAATGTGACTAATTATCTCTGGAGTTTTTCTTATGATTCTATTCATTTTTTATTGATATTGATAGTCACCTTGATTTGATATTTGATCTTTTTATCATGTGACTTTTTTTTATTCATGGATAAATTTGATCCAAATCAGCTGTCAGTTAAATGAAAATTGATCTATTCACCAAACTTCTAGGAATTCCTTGACAGTTTTTGTACTCCTTCCGTCGACATTTTCTGAGTTGACTTGATCTCCATTGTTGTCTGCGTGAAATGATGTGAATGAAGGCATACTGTATCAAATCAGGGTTAGTTTATGCCGATGTATGCTAAGATGAAGAAGACATCCAATTTGGGTGATAAAATGTTTCCCTTAGTGGAGATAAGATGTCTTATAGACGAAGCTGGCTTTGACTTCTTTTTCTGTTGGGTCTTTTCACCCACATAGTATTACTGAATGCATTTGATGGAAGCCATTTTATTAACCTTGAAGCTGAGAAAGATCGTCGATTCCAGGCTCATTCAGCTGATGTCTATTTCTGTTAGGGAGAATCTGTAAGGAGATGATTAAAACTAGTGAAACTTGCGCTTTTCTCTTATCGCTTCGTTAAAGGAATTCCTTGCTGGTCTACGTGAATCCTCTAACATTTGTTTTAATCCAACAATATCCTCGTGCCTTAAAACTTATTTTTGTACAAACTATGCATTAATTGAGATGATTATTACAAGGTGTTGTTTTGTTGTTTTTGTTGTTTTGTTGGAATACTTCGTACTAATTCCAAGTGAGTGTTTCAGATGCCGAAATTTCTCATTCAAAAAAATCTTCGCTACATCAAGTCGATTGCCCCATGAAGTTCATCTGGACATGATATTCAGGGAAGCATAATTTTATCTGATCTCAGAAACAGTCACTGTCTTCACACAATCATTTAGTTTACTGAAATACAGTTGAAATCTCACAATCTCTCCATTCATACATTTGAAAGTATAGTTGAAAAAGCACTTCTGCCAATCAATAAGTTTTAATAATCCATTTTGTTGATTTTAGGTGTTAAGTGGAGACAATCAATAGTAAGCTATACTTGTCATGAAAAGACATTTGTCCATGAGCTTCATAAAATAGGAGTATACTGAGACGTCTAAACATGAGTCAGTCAGTGACTAAGGCAGCGAGTTTACCGCTACATTATCCACGATCCACAAAATCACCGTCGAATAGCAAATGGAGTGACAATATTCAGCACCCCATTATGGAAAAGATTTTATTTCGGTAAAACACACAGTGTTGTACAGTAATATATTATAATCATATGATTATGAGCAATTATTTGTGCTTGAAACGTCTTCAGTTAATATTACTGTAAAATACTGTGAGATTTATCAAAATAAAATCTTATCCATAACGGAGTTATACGCTACCACAGTGCCCAAGTTTTGTACTTATATCAATACTAGTCCGGACCGTTTTATCTTTATGTTAAATTCAATTGGACGAAATATGAATTCACAATGAATCCAATGACTTTAATTGTACTGAAGTCTTTGCTTCAAACTGAACTCGGAGAACATTCTCAATGCAAAGTGATCAACAGTTTCCATTTCATAGTTTATCGATATTGTTGACTGTAGACAACAACTAGTTTCCAACCTTTAAACTGACCTCATTAGATTACAGACACGATAGAGTATAATTTCTAAACAGAATTTTTAAAGGCTGAAACATTTATATTGGTATGTTTAGGTTAGTTGATAAAGTTAAGGGGTCATTAGAACTATTCAGCAAATCTGACATGAAAAACTGATTTCATCGAAACAAAATTATTGTCATTACTAGGATTGTTACTAAACCGGAAATGAGTAATTAACGTCAGGAAAGCTGTCACTCTCTCTATCTCATCATGGTAAGCTTAGATGTAACCAGAGTGAAGGCAAGCCAGATTATATAGTCTCAGAGATAAATCTCATTCTGTTTAAGAAACTTGTTGAATATTTCAGTATGATAATTAATAATATTATCATTTGAACTAGAAATGCACATATTCATCTGGGCTCAGGTGCTGTTATTACAAGACCTGAATTTTTAAACACTAATATTAAATCAATGCTTCTATGTGGTTCAGACACTTGACACGTGCATCAGGAAGAACATTTCCAACGGTCTCCCACAGGCTTCTATCAGCAGCTGCCATCACTGGCTCGATATTGAAGACCAGAGAACTGGCCAGAAAGGATAAGCAACAAGGAACTTATGAAACAATCATCAGATATGCAAAATGAAGTGCAGGTGGATTGAACATATTCTGAGGAGACCTTCAAGTAACATCATAGGTCAGGCTGTCTATTTGAAGTTGAATAAGAAGCAATGGATCGGGAGTCCGAGGTCAACACGGAGGAGATCCTGTGAAGAGGAAATTAAGTCCTATTGGCAACTGTAGGACCAGCTTCAGTTGATGTCAGGAAACCAAGTGATGTGCCATTGAAGCCCCATGTTCCACTTGGAACGCAAAAGACGTATAATGATAATAAAGTAATATTTAACGATTATACTGCAATGAAAGTTTGATGGTGATAATTTTCTCCTCTTTCCCAAGAGTCAGATTTCCTGATAAATAATCTGAGAAAAAATAACTAACTTAGATGAGACAACTTAATCATTTCCCTAGTTGGCTGATGAGGTAGAATAATCGCTCTGAGAAGAATACACTACTTAATTGTTAACACGAATAAGAGAGGTCAGTAAAGGTAACAAATTTCAGACAATTCATTAATGCTACTTACTAATACTAATACTTGTTTTGAGACAATGCTTTTGCCTTTTTACAAACAATATGACAATACAGTCTTAAACAGTAAAACAGTCATCTTACTGGTTCAAACAGATATGTTGTTTTCCCAAGTAGTAACTGTTCCAAGCGGGCGATGCGAGTTGCCTTTAATGGTTTCGGACTAATTGTTCCTGTCATTCCAATAATTTTCTTCCCTATCCAGAGATTATTTTCTTCCGAATAAGAAAACAACAATAAAAAACAAGAGAAAGATGAACAATTAAAATAATTTTGCTTTCATATAGAAAATTAATTTGTTCAGTTCGATTTTTGTTTAGTTTTGTGAAGTTTATTTTTGACAGTCGACCTTAACTTCGTGTCACTATGGTAAAAATAAACAATGGCATTTAGTCTTATTGGCTAATATATATATAGTTTTGTTATAGCACACAAAGAAAATGTGTGAGTCAGTATATAAAACATTTTGACGGTATTTAGATTAACAAGTCCAATAAACAGAAATATCAAGTCTGGCTATACATTAGAACGATTTTAGACCAGTTCATATAATTTAAAGTAGTTCATACGGCATATATTTTTGTTGATATGATTAAGTAGAGCCACACCACACTGAAAAGTAGAGTTTATCAAACATACTGAGATGATATGAAGATCATCACCCTTTGGAGAAGAAGGATATAACGAATTTAACTAGTGTTTTTATTCAGAAAGTCCAAAGTTTCATTTCATTGTGACTATGAAAGCAATTATTATTGTTTCCTAGTGGCAAATAGAGCATCAGAAGTACGTCTCCATTTCATCATGTTCTCTTCACTTTTCAGTTTAGCTGGCTCCATGTGATTGCCCATAGGCTGTCATCTCCTCTGCACACGATCTCCTCTATATTGTTCTCGGATCCATGCCCGACTCGTTGTTTCCCATTCGGGTTCCACTCGAGGACCTGGCGCGCGATATCAATCAGGGTCTTCCTCAGAGCCTGTCCAATCAATCTCTATTTTGTCGTCATTTATTTCTGGCAGTACGTTCATGGCTGGTTTGTTGACACAGTTCCTAGTTTCTAATTCATACTGGACGTACTACCTTCAGTACATAGTCAGAGAATGCAGTTGTTGATAAAAATCTGAAGCCTATCAGATATGCTTTTTGTGATGCGCAGTGCAAGTTTCTGACCCATATAGAGGAAATAGCTAAACATTGGTGTTGGAACTCCGTATTTTGTTCTTTATGATGAGTGCAGAAGATTTCCAAACTGACTTCAGAGTGATAAAAGTCTGTCTTGTCTTTCCTAAATACTTTTGACACTCATCCCTGAAACACCTCTTGACATTTTGGTGCAATCATTTGTGCTTCACTCTTAGATATCAGAACAAACATGGGACGAACCATGAGAACTTACTGTTTTCTATAGACATTTAAGTGTTACTTTAGTGGATAGCTTACCCTTTAGCGAAAATTCCCTTAGCATTAATGAAAAAAATAGTGAAAAACCAAAACAGTAGTAAATAACTATTCAGTTCTGATGTTTTTAGTTAGATTCTTTAGATGAAAATGTTAAATGAATTGTATTCAGCCACCGTCTCCAATTCTAATGGTCAAGGTTTCTAAGTAAATTAAATCCACGAAACACCGAGACTACTCTCCTCAGGTAAATATTTTCATGTCTGCTTTAGCTGATCAAACAGTTAGTAACTTTCTTTTAGGATTTGGGTAAGCTCATATTGCCTTTAGACTTAAATAAAAAGTGTATTGTGATAGTGAGGCTTGCTTTAAAACTAATACTAGCGGTAAAAATAGACTTCAGTTTTGGTTCACAGAAAACTGATGATAAAAACAAAACTGAGCAGAATATATGATATTTCATTAACTAAACTTGTTGAGTGTTTAAGGGTTGGCACACTTTTCGTTCAGACGCTAAAGCCAAATACAAGATATATATTGACTCAAGCTGATATCCTGCTCATCCTGACATCCAGAAACGCAAACTAACAGTCGAAAGAAATGAAATTTACTCTTTCATTTCAATCCAGGTGAATATTTATAAATATGGATTCAACTTGGGAAATGCAACTGGTAAACAGGCAAAGTTAAACTTTAAGCACCACTAATTACCAATGAGCGAATGATCTCGAACGCACTGATTACGTAAAGGAGGCATTTTTGTATGTGGAACACATGTATTTATGAAAAAATGCCTAAAAACTGTATTAAAGTGTTACAGGGGATACCTTTCTGTCACATATGATAAAAGTAGTTCTCAGTTTTGGGTTTGAGTATCAACAAAGTATAATTCCATTGTGGGTAAAATTTATATTGATAAAGTTTCAAGACACTATAGTGTTATACAGTTATATTTACTGAGCAATAAACTGTGCTCGAAACGTCACCAATAAATGTTACTGTACAATATTGTGAGAATTTATCGAAACAGATGTTACCCACAATGGAATTATACTCTACCACAGTGCACAAGTTCTATTCTTATATGAACAGAGTAATTTAACTACATTCTATGCATGCAATTATTTAGGTCTTCTAACCCTAACAATAACCCTAATCTTTCCTGAACCTAGCCCTGACGTGAAAATATGCCTAATCTAACCCCAATCTAACTCGAACTAACGCTAATGTTGCCTCTAATAGGTTAACCTAACTCTAACTTGTCCTTGGCTTAAAGCGTAACTTAATCCTTCCCAAACCTAAGCTACAACTTCCTAGATATCCCATTTAATAGCATAACACTTCGATGAGCATATTTTATTGATGATGACAACATTATTTGCCAGGTTTCACTAACTTGCTCAGTGAGCGTTTCAAGGTCATTGGTGCGGTCGCACTGCATTGGTAGTTAATGGTGCTTAAGGTTTAACTTGGCTGGTAAACAGAAAAACTACACAAGAATTCGGATAATTCATAGAAGCCTGGTACACAGATCAAATTGTGTTCAAAGAACATTTGGATATAGATCAGATTTATCAACAAATAAAGAATAAGTGAGATGCTCAAAAGGTTGAATGTTAGATCAAAGGAACAATCAATACACATACAGATGAAAATAAATTAATTAGAAAATTTTTAGAGACAACCAATCACTGTCAGAGTCATCAGGAAAGATAGTTATTAATTCATGGTGAATTCTGACAGTTCACTTGCTTTTGAAGTTAAAGCTAAAGATGTTTCGAGCCAGATGACGGACTGATACCACTAAGAGAACTGTGAACTAAAAGAAGTACTGGACAGTCCTAGCTGGGACTTTTCAAAAGTACACACACACGACCCCACCAAGACTTTCAAGTAGCGAAACGAGGCTGCTGACCACTTAGTCATTAGGTCGGAATCCTATAGCCCACTGCTTCTATCTTCTGACTTTAGAACTTTAAAGTCCTAGATTCAATCCTAGCTAGAATCATGGATGCATACTGATGGGGAAGTCCAGAAGAAGGACAAAGCAGACATCCAGTACTCCCTGGTTCCCAGTGGCCCACTAATTGAAAACAATGCGCAATCAAACATTAAAGCAATCAAACGAACATTTGAAAAGTCGCTGAAATTGTTTAAAAAGAAAGAAGGGCATATCTACGATTTTCTGAACATGTACCAAAAAGCTTACGTCTAAAGGGAACAAATGCTTTAAACAGTGCCATCGCCAGGCATCTCCTCGACACGGGTCATGAGATGAAAGACAAAAAGTCGTTCAAAATTATCAATAAGCAAAAGAGTTCAATTCTCCTTAAGTTTGCTGAAGCCATTTCCATCAAGCGCCTGAAACCTGATTTGTGCGTTCAGAAAGAAGCAGTTATCAGTCTTTCTTTGCCCTGGTAACTAGATATTTTTCATCCGAATGCAAGAGGCTGAAAAGTTTTCTCTGTGTATGATTATTATTGTTCGGAATAGTGTTTAATAGTGCATATATATGTTTATAATATTAGTGTATGCGTACATTGATCGATTGATTTTTGTTTAAAATGAACTCTGTGGAAGTATGTTAAAATTGTTTTTGTAGATACATTTAATAATGTCTTTGGCCTGTAAGCAGATTACGAGAAGGCGGTGGTACCATTTTATTCTGCTAAAATTGTAGTTCTTGCTTTGTACAAATTCATTAGGGGGAATAAATGTATGAAAGTCTCATAGTTACACCAACCACCTTGAAGACAAAAATAACGCTACAAAATCACAGTAACTAGTTAGTACTGCACGTCAACCAGATCAAGATGACGAAGATTTAACTTGTTTGGAGTTCAGCTCATCAACCGTGTATCCGGTGTAATTTTCAAGTGTGAAACTGAATCACCCAATGACTAATTCATCATAAATGTTGTGGGTGAAATAAAAATCTCACTGTTATACGTCTACTTATAAACACATGATAAGGTTTTGTAAGAGTGGGTCTCTTGTCATTATAGATCTTACAACTAATTATGCCACTCCATTCTACTTGGTGCTTAATGAGCTATGAGCAATGTTATTTGAAAGCAGTAAACGTTATATGTGTCCAAACCAAGTTCACTTTTAACAGTTTGAAAAAATTTTGGCATTGGGTATATGATATTCATTATAATAAAGCTTTTTGTATTTCCCAATAAATGACAAAAAGATATTGATTTTACTGACGTTTCGCTATTTAATGGTAATAGCTTTATCAAAGTAGTATTATTAAACCAGAATTTACAAAATCTCAGCATATATATAACAACTTAATCATCGTTCCTCAGTATTGGGTCATTTTTCGTGGTCAAATTGGCCAATTGGTAAAGATTAAAAAAACCAAGTGTAGATTGTTGGATTTGATAAGTGTGTAAAATTATAAAAACAGCGTGTGTTTACGTAATGAAATTGCTTATCACATTCGTGTTGATTTTGTCATTTCATGGGTGACGGGGGTGTTGTAACAAGGTCCAATTCTGTTTTAGTCCATCATTCTTATTCAGACAATTTGGATTCCATTTGACATGAAGTGCTTCTGATGATATTAGACGTTGTTTGTGATTTCCGAAATTTCTCTGGATTATTTCAATATTGTCAAAATCAGTTTTGTGGCCTGATTCTATAGCGTGTAGACTGATGATTTTTCAAGCTTTTCTAGTTCAACTGGATTTCTTGGTGGTCGAACAGATGCTCTACGGTGTCCATTTCTTCTGATTTTAATTTGTCTCTGGCGATGATTGTCCGATGTATATCGCATTACATTCCAAGCATTTTATTTTATAGACACAATTAGATGGAGAATCTCTAGGGATTTCGTCTTTTATATGGACAAGGTTGCTTCGCAGTGTGTGTGATGTTTTCATGAAAACTCTGATGTCGAGCTTGTTGAATACTCTTGTGATATCGTCTGACGTCTCTGCTCTATATGGAATGATGACTGTTGAGGTCCATGTTTTCGGAATAAGTTTTTGACCAAACTCAATGTCAGTGTTGATTTTATTGATGAGTTTCTTTGGGCAGTTGTTTTGCTTGAGAGTCTCAGTAATGTTTGATATTTCTTCTTCTTTTTCTTTCTCATCTGTTAATATCAAAGAGTGTGCTCGTCTAAGAAGACTTGAAACAACTGATACCTTTTTGTTGATGGGGTGTGATGATCTGAAGTCTAAATATTTATTGGGGTGGGTTTTCTTCCTGAATATAGATATACTAAAATGTCCGTTTTCCCTCCTCTTAACAAGACAGCCTAGAAATAGTAGTTCACGAACGTCTGATTCTGCTTCCGAAGTAAACTGAATTCTGGGAGATACACAGTTTATTTTCTCCAGGAATGAATTGTGTAGATCTCGTTTTAGCACTACAAAAGTATCATCTACATATCTTAACCATATTTTAGGAGTGAGTATGCTTGAAAAGATGTTATCTTCGAATCTATTCATGAAAAGATCAGCGACTATAGGGGAAACTGGTGAACCCATAGCAGCACCATTTGTCTGTCTATATAAACTCCCTTTAAATGTAAAATAAATACTTTCTAGACAGAATTTCAAGCTCTTAATTATTTCACTGGTGTCCAGTGGACATCTTTTTGATAGAGTTGTATCTGATTCGAGTAAACTAGTTTAAATAAGTTTTGTTGGTAAAAAAATGATGAGACATTTGAATTACCTTTATCTTAACCATTCTATAGACTTATTGTTTTTTTTTGAGTCCATCAATCAACTGACATCACTTATTGATTTATAAAATAATGACAAAATTCAATTGAAATTAGACGTAAAGAGAAATCAATTAAAAATCAAGCTGTTTTTCTCTGTTTCTCCAAATTTCGTAGCGTGGATAATCAGTATTTCTGTCATTTTGGCATAACTCAACCTCTTCTCCTAAAATTTTTTAATCTCTATATTCTCTCCATACACCCTTATTAATCTCCCTTATTCTTACCTGAGCTTTAAAGAAAATACTATGTTATATTACGTAAAACTTTGAAGTCTGTAAGCAGAGTTAATATTATACCCCTGACTGAACTAACCATTATTGATGTTTATGTTTATAGAGACATTTTTATTCTTTCAAGCAATTGGCTAAAATTCAACTTGTATGACACTGAACATCCTCTACATTCACAACTTTCTCTTTTTGTATCTTTCAGAGTAGAAACCAGAAGAAATTCCATAAGAATTTATACTCGTACGACTACTAAGTATAAACAATCAATCATACTCTATATTTAACGTGGGTGTTTTGTGAGGAGAAGTATATCTCAGAAAAGAACTAGTAAATCTACTTCATAATCTCTAAATAATTAACAACTTATTCCAAGCATTATTATTACATTAATACATTATTCTTTTATTAACCTTAGTTTTGCCAGGTATCTAATTTGATTTGATTTATATTAAGAAGATAAATTTTTGCAATATATATACATATAATACTGAAAATTCCATTCTGTATCAGAACTATGGTTTGGAATAAAGCCATTACTATAATTATTATCATTAATTATTGTTATTATTATTTCTCTTGTTAGACAAGCGTTGTCTTCTTCTACAGAGAAGTTAGACAGACCAAATTTCTTCATCAGTTACAAATAGATTATACACAAAGGCAGTATTATTATATTATTATTGTTCCCTTGGGTTCCTAGTGGAACATAGGGCTTCAACTGCACGTCTCCACTTGTTTCTGTCTTCTGCTGCACTTTTCACCTGCATCCATGTTAGTCCATACTGTTTCAACTCCTCTTCACACGATCGCCTCCATGTCACCCTTGCACTGACGTCCCACTCGCCGCTTCCCTTTCGGGTTCCACTCGGGCGATGGCCTGACGCGCAATGTCACCCAACGGTCTCCTCAGCCAGTGAGTGTCCAATCCATCTCCATTTTCTCCTGCATATTTGTTAGGCGATTGGTTCTTGCTTTGTTTGTTTCCATAGTTTCTTGTTGGTTCTTGTTCTTTCCGGCCATCTGATATTCAGTATAGAACGAAGACAGTTGTTGATAAAGGTCTGTAACAGGCTGTTGGAAATATTCTTTGTGACCCGCCAAGTTTCTGATCCATCCGTATAGAAGAACTGACTGATTTGACGTTTGTATTGAAAATCCGAATTTTGTTGTTGATGCTGAGTGACAGTGGAAGATTTCCAGATTGGTTTCAGGTTGATGAATGTGTTTCTCGCCTTTCCGATTCTCGATTTGACATCCTCGTCCGTTCCACCTGCCTGTAGTTGAGACAATGCTCCCTAGATGAGTGAGTGAATGAAGTAACCTCTTTCAAATCCCTCCCGTTGATGGTGATTGGCGCTGGATGTTGCTGCTGTTGTTGTTGGTTGGTTATTTTCATAACCACACAAAGGCAGTCCTTAACTCAAATTCGCGATTAACAATTTACACAACCCGAGGTGAAATTTCACACCATTTTCCTTTGTAAATCGAGATTATTCTGATCACAGTGTGTGATCTGCTTTATATGATAAGTGGCAATCAGAAAGACAAGCATGAGTGCGTTACGCTAGATACAAAACTCATATCAACCAATCAATCAGTAGGTATGCGTCCTCACTGCGTGTATGCTTGCTGTCTTGACTGCTTGCTATTTATGGTATCGAGCAGACCGCATACTGTGATCAAAATAATTTTGGTCTCCAAAAAAGAAACTGTGGTGAAATGTTTTCTGTCAAAATGTGTAAATTTCAAATCGTGGATTTTATTTATGATACCACCAGTCCGCCCAAGGAATAACTTGCTAGAAATCGAGCGGTTTGAAATAGTTCGCTGTCTGCCTTGAGTCAAACCGGGTTCACCAATGATGAGCCCGACTAAAATAAGTGAAACGGCCGTTGGGTATTTAAATCACTTCGGGTTACTTAGCAAACACTACGGATTGGTATTAGTGGCATCCAACTACTCATATCAATCAGCCAAGCAGTAGTATACAAAAAGTGGCCCTTTTCAGATGACTAGAGGCTAGAGATTAGGACAAGCTCCGATTCTTTGATGATTAATTAGAACTAACTCTAAGTGAAACAGTAGTGTCAATCACTCTCCCTATATGACACTTGAGCAAGCAGCAACTAGATGAGTTGAAATGGCTTCACTACGTATTGGAGACAACAATAAATACTCACTTACCTACTTACTATTCTCTTGGGTTCCGAGTGGAACATAGGGCTCCAGAGCCAAGCCTTGGCCAGGAGACGAAGCCGGACTGCAACCACTGCGAGGGTTGCACAATACCGCTACACTACTGACGCGCAATGATAAATGGTCTATCCCATTCCTGAATGGTTGTCAACTAGCCTGCCCTGATTATACTAATCAATTCTAAGTATTTTAAAATATTTATTGACATTTTAATCATAATTAAATGAATGAAACACGTGAAAGGTAAACATGCTAACCCAGTATTTTGGCTTAAGCATTAATTTGAAATATTCAGCTGTTTGTTTGTTTATTTGTTCCTGTCGACTTATTAAACATGGATACAAAATTATTCACTGTGTCTTTCATTTCAGTATAGGCTATAGACACATGCATACATGCAAACTCAACAAATGTGTGTAATAAAATTGGGTCAGGTCAGATATTTAATTGAAAATTCACGCAATGCTTTTATTTCACTTTATGATAAACTACTAAGTTTTATTTCAATGTCCAGAGTATAGCACATTTCGTTCTATGACTGCTTAAAATAGAAACTTTGGTATCCAATCCACTAAAATAGAAGAGAAAGTTTCCTAAATTTTTTAATAAGACCAGTGAACATTGGAATGACGCATTCCTTAATGTTACACAACACTGAACAGTTGTTTTGTGTCAACTGGAAATTCTTAAATATTTGGCAAACACAAACCACTAGGAAATCATGCTAAGGAATTTAAGATTACTGCATGAACATATTTCGACTCAGTCGTTATTTTGAGATCTCGAAATCACTAGTCGCTAACTAACAATGAGTCGTAACTGGGCTTCTAGAAATAAGATGCGTCGGAGCAATTCAAAGTTGATTTCACATCATGAACCATTCAGTTTTTGATAGTAGTGCAAGTGTTATAGTCAAGCAAATGCTTAGACTGAAGGAAGTTAGTATTATTATTTCCTTGAGTTCCGAATGGAACAGGAGGCTTCAGCTTCTTTGTTCTCTGAAGCCTTTTAAGCTGCTCAGAAGCCTCAATTTCCTATCAGCCCGTTGGTTCTTATTTGGCTTTAACTCGACAGCTTGGCATATAATGTCATCTTGCGTCTGTGGCACAGTGGTTAGGACTCTCGCCGACCATACACATGGTCCGGGGTTCGATCCCCTGCCGACGCACAACCGATATCTATGGTCGGCCTGTGAAATTTGGGCTACCGATATCCATGCTGAAAATTCCATACTTGTACTGAAAATACGGTGTGGCATCAAGCTGTAATCAAAAATAAATAAAAAAATAAAATAAAAAATCTTAGGTCTCTTCAGAGCTTGTCTTATCCATCCATCTTCATTTGCTTCTGCATATTTGTCTGGCCATAAGTCCTGTGTTGGTTGGCCTCCAAAGATACTTGTTGCTCATCCTTTCTGGCTGGCTATCTCATCTTCAGTACTGATTGAAGGCAGCTGTTACTAGATTATTAATAAAAAGCTATCCAGTACTACCAGGTTTTCCAATGGTTCCCTAACTGTTGTCAGCTCGTGATTAATCCTGTAACTAATCAAATCCCAGTAAACAAACACTTGACAGTTAATCTGACGCTCACTAGCCACCGTCCCTACACACGAAGTTACCTGCATTTCTAGTGAGAAGTCATAACCCGCCAAGTCAGCCAAGATGACAGTTACTCGCCCATGACATTGGCCAGTGGTTGGGCTAAATATATATCACGAATTGGTGGAAGCTAGAATTCATCAGCCATTGGGTCCGGTTACGGTGGCTTAATGGTCTACAAGCTCGCCTAGTAACCTGAAAACCCTGGGTTCGAACCCTGATATGTGAGTACTGCCGAAGAGTCCCAAACTACGACGAAGCAGCTGTCCAGTACTCTCAGGTGCGTTTTCCAATGGTTCTTTAACTGATATCAGCTCTAACGTAAACCAACACCTGACTATGAATAAATCCTCTTGTAGTTTTCAACTTCCACTCGTATCTCTTCATATACACTCATTGGATGTCTTTATATTTTTGTATCTGCAATTTCAGATGATAATAATTTTCACAGCTTCTGCGCCTATAGTAAATTTTTAATGTGACACTCATTCATTGGGAATATTCCAATATGACTTCCTTGTTAGTTGTTCACTGGATGGTAATCAGTGTATCTTCTTAACCCTAAGTGTGTGAGTAGATTGAGATCACTCGATTTAGTATGTATTATGTTGGTCTGTTTAGTGATCATTTGGAACGACTGAGAAGAATACTTAGTTCTGAATATATAACAGGAACCACCTACCAATTGTTTAGCGGTGTCCAGTAGTGAAATCTACGTTACACATCACATAGTATATGAGATTTCTCCACGAAGTGTGTTCATATCATTGCTTATATAAAGTAAAGAACAGATTGAAATTTCTCTTTTTCACTTCTTTGCGTTCCAAGTTGAAGCTTTAAACTTTGAATTTTCTGCAAAGACAGATAAATGGTCACCGGTCTGGCGTCGTAACCTAGAAGTACTGGGTTTGATCTCAGGCGGGCATACTGATAAAAAAGCAGATTAAGTGGTGAATAACGAGTACTGTTAAATCATTGAAGCATATATATATTAAACTTTTGACAGCATATTCAAAACTATAATGGTTAGTCTGGCAAAGGAGTTGCCTTCATGAACAATGACCTTTAGGTGATGTAAGACTGAAAATACTTGGCCTGAAAAATGTTATTTACCTCATCAGCTCCCGATATTATAGAAGAGGTATTTAAGACACCAGAAGCCTGTTAGTTATTTTCCACGAACCCTTTAACATACATCCACACGAACACTGACCATTTGGAAAACACTAGTAAGAAAGATTAGTACTTTGAAACGACAGTGAGGTTATTTGTCGTCCGAATAACCTAGCTCTAACTTCTTCGACTGGAGCACTAGGCGGTGAGAGTTCTAATCTCTGTGAGGACATATTATTTTCTTCGAGGTTGCAGACATATCTTGTTGACGAGTGCCAACAAGCACGAAACCTAGATCCAAGGCTTTCTGCACATTGCATCCAACAGCTCAACCTTTGATGGGTACTCTACCATCAGAAATCTTAGTAGCAAATAAATAAATAAATTCGATCACAGCAGCACCAAAAATGTAGTACAAGGTGAATGATAGAAAAAGAAGGACTGTGCACACCAGAAAATATTCACACAAAAATCATTCATCAGTCAACAACCCTTCGATCCTCCCCACCTTCTTCATTCGGACAGCAAGAACACCACAGATGGTGTAATTACGGTTGATAGTGACTAGCAGTGAAACCCAAGACGTCTATTTCATTCTGTTTGGGACTCGCCAGCTGGATATGACTGCATTCCCAGTGATTGGTGATGTCTTCACTGAGACTCGAACCCAACACTCTTCGTTTTTAATGCCAAAGCACTATCGACTGGGCTAACAGGACAACGTGAGCCACTTCATATGATTGTTAACCTAGAAACAAAATCAATACCACACTATAAGAAAAAAGATTCTCGTATTTCCCGATGATTGAAAAACAAAGCGATATTATTTTAACTAACATTTCTCTATTTAATGCTAACAGCTTTATCAGATTTAATATTAGACAAGAATTGACAATTTCTCAGCTGATATAAAAGAACCTGATCATAATTCTTCAGCATCAGATAATGTTTACGTTGTCAGTTGTACGAAGTGGTAAAGATAACAAACCACATGTAAATTGTTGGATTTGATAAACATATTGAATTATAAAAACATGTGTCTATATGATGGAAATGCTGATCATATTTTTGTTGATTCTGTCACTTTTTCTTGGGGTGTGGGTATTGAAACCAGATCAAATTCTGTCCTAATCTGTCATTCCTGTTCCGACAATCTTGATTTCATCTAATATGAAGTGCTCCTGATATGAGACTTTCTTTGTGATTTTTGAAATTTCTCTGAATGATTCCAATATTATCAAAATCAATCTCGTGTAAGTGTGGGACTTTGGCAATGACCTGATGTGATTCCATATTATGTAATATGCAGTCAACCTTGGGGTCTGATTCTATAGCTTATAGACCAATGGCCAACTGTCTTCAAACTTTTTTACTTCCATTAAATTTCTCGGTGTTCATTTCTTCTCACACTGACTTCTGGCGGGGTTTCTCCGATATAGATTGCATCACCTTCTAAGCATTCTATTTTGTAGACACAGTCAGACTGTAGCTCTTTCGGAATTCGGCCTTTCACATGAATAAGATTGCTTTTTAATGTGTCCGATGTTTTGGAAAATACTCTGATACTGCATTTATTGAATACCCTTCTGATTTCGTACGATTTATTTGATCTATGCGGAATAACCACAGTTGTGGTCCACGTTTTCCAAGTACTTTTTCAGCTATTTTTTAATGTCGACGTCAATTTCATGAACAAGATTCCTCAGATAGTTTTTTTTCTTGAGCATATCAGTAATACTTATTGTCTGTCCTTTTTTGTCCTTGTCATCTTTTATCACAGATTGCATTTGTCTAAGAAGACTTGAGATAACCGATACCTTTGCGCGAATGAACTCTGACATTTCAAAATCCAAATATTTTCTATGATTCTCATAATAATGAACATCACATGCACAATGCTCATTTTTTTCAAACAGCATCACACATTCAAAAGTCAGAAGCGAAGAAACAAACAATGCATGAATAATTTATTGTTTAATTCAATTTTTGATTTTCCCATTGGCTAATTGAACCGAAATGTTCGATCCCTGTTGAAATGTTGGATACCTTGACGATGTCTGAGGATTAACTTGAAGTAATTCGGTTGATCGTGATTAGCAGATGAAACCTTCAGGACATATGCTCCGTTCTTTTTGGGACTTATCATCTGGATATACTTGCATTCACCAGTGTTCTCTTTGAGGCTTGAAGTAGCTACGCATTTTTTCAAACACCAATGCGTTATCCACCAGACCACTTGGGTCACATGAGCCATCTTGTACAACGAGTTATAGTTGTCACTTACTTTCAATTCAGTAAAGGTTGAATATTTGAGTCCAATCAGTCAGTATGAAAATCAAAAGTCGAATTAAAAACAAATATTAATTGATATGCTTCTCATAACAGGTGGCCGTCGTTGGCCTAATTGGTCTAGGGCGATAGTGCTTTGGCGTTCGAAACGATGTTTATTGGGTTAGAGTCTCAGTGGGAACACGACCACTCAGTGAAGAATGCAGTCATGTCCAGTGACGAGTCCCAAATGGGACGAAATCCGTATCCTGTAGGATTCCACTACTAGTAACCATCCAGTAAATTACTTCAATGTATGAATACGGTGCACATAAGTGATCATTGGTGAATCATTTATGATACGTGATAATCAAACGCAGTCAAGTAGCCCATTAAAATACCCAACAAAAAGTTTTTATCTCTTTTTACTCAACACTCAGTTTCCTTGTAAGCGGTTTATTCAAATAAAGTAATAAAATCAGGGTCAAATATAAGTTGCCATAGCGAGTAATTGAGACAGCTGATTACTTAGAAGTGTTAACACGAATATACACACATATATCACGCCACAATTAACTAGTGACAGACTAGTCAACAAAATCAATCTGCTACTCAGATAACCACTTATCTTCGCTCATTTACTAACCTAATTAAACAAATGAAACACAATGGAGGGGTACTCAGTGGCACACAACTACTCATCTATAACCAGAGTCATTCAAACATTATTTCCCTATCCACTGGCATATGTTAGTGATTGAGTGAATATGTGAGCATCCAGAAATAATGCAAAGACAAAAGTGAATTGATTATAGTCACTCCTAAGAACAATATTCATTTACAATTAATAAACATTCAAGTAACTGTCTATATTTAACCAGTGTCAATCAATTCTCTTTCATACTGATCAGCTTACAATACCTTCTTGTTGATTTCATCCTAGTAATGATAAATAATGCTTAAAAAAATACCCCATTTCGTTGATAAAATACGCCGATGTCAAGTAAGAAATTGACCTGCCAATCATTCCTTTATTCAACCATAATTACTAAGCATGAATAGAAATGCATTCTGTCGAAAGCACACCTTTCATCTGATGGTCTTCTTTTTTTTTCTGATCTACGAATGAGCAATCATTAAAACTCTATACCACACATATACCAATAATTATTGAATTCTTTGCTTAATCATACAGATTTCTGTCTTTTGTGTGAACTGGTAACCAGATGGTAGCCAGTTTAACAGTTTAGTTCAAAAATGTATGCTAATCGAAACCTGCCAGTTAGGTATACAGTATAGTCATCACCAGTGCGAGTAAAATCATGTTGCTGCCCACTACAATCCCCTGGAATTTGATTTTAGATGTTAGAATAAGAAAGGATAAGTCACTAAAATGCTTTGCGTGGCTTAGCCTCCATGTTTCCTATTTCTTATGAGCAGCCTTCAGGCAAATAATGTCACCCGAGTGTTATGAATTTGCTTTAATGAGTACGAACAAGCATGAAGCCTTGATAGCTGACTTCATTATTACTATTATTGTTTCCTTTAATTCCTAGAGGAACATAAGGCTTCAGTCATGCGTCGCCATTGAGTTCGGTTCTCCGCTACAGTCCTCACCTGGCTCCAAGTCTGCCCACACGTTTTCATCTCCTCTTCACATGACCTCCTCCAAGTCACCCTCGCAATGACCACCAACTCGCCGCTTCCCTTTCATGTTCCACTTGAGCAATGGCTTGTCTAGTGATATCACTTGATGGGTTCCTTAGAGTGTGGCCAATCTACCTCCATTTCTTCCTGCCTATTTGTTTCACAATCGGTTCCTGCTGAGTTGGTTCGCTCATTGCCAGAGATCTCTGTTGCTGATCTTTCCTGGTCGGCCATCTGATCTTGAGTACTGAGCGAAGACAACTGTTAGTGAAGGTGTGTAGTTTGTTTGAGATGCTCTTCATGACGCTCAGTGCAAGTCTCTGATCCGTACAGTAAGTAGCACTGACTTCACATTGGAGTTGAAAATCCGGATCTTATTTTTGATGCTGAGTGCTGTTGACCTCCACACAGACTTGAGAGTAGTGAAAGCTTGTCTTGCTTTTCCAATTCTTGCTTTGATATCCTCGTCAGTTCCGTCCGCCTGTAGTTGAAATGATGCTTCTTAGGTGGGTTGGTAAAAGAGGTTGTTTCTTTCAGGTTCCTTCCATTTATGCTGATCGTTGTCTGTTGTTGTTGTTGTTGCTGTTGGTGGTTTTGCCCAGGAATCTTCATCACCTCTGTTTTCTCTATGTTCACCTGAAGGAAGTCCTATCTTTGATGCTTCTTCTGCCATCTTGTTGCTTTTCGCTTGCATATCTTCCAGTTTGTGGGAAATCAGACATACATCATCTGCGAAGTCCAGATCCTCCAAGTTTTTCGCTGGGATCCATTTTATACCTGTTACCTCATTCCCCGCTGTCTCTCACATTATGCAATCTACTGCAATCAGGAAAATCATTGGCGATAGTAGGCAGCCTTGTCTTACTCCTGTCCTCTCTTCGAAGGATTCCGTACATACAACACCTAAAATTCTCGTCTCTACTATAAACTTACATGGCAGACATCTTGAATTTTCACCATATTCTATCTATGTTCCAAGCGGTGTGTAGCACACACAGCTAAATCAACTGATGAATGTACAATACACTACTCAAGTATTATATAAAATACTAACTTTCAAGAATAGTGAGGATTCATTCAGTGATTCAATTAATAGTACAATAATTATAGATAGCTACCGATCTCATTACAAAAAATAACTTATTTGTCCCAGCAATAATGCTGATAGAGTTTTAAAGAATTCAGAAAGCAACACGTATCTATGTAAAAACTTGAGTGTTTTAAGCTACCATCCACTTCATCATTGGTTTCATCAACCTGAAACCAATCTGAAAATCTCCGTCACTCAGCATCAACAACAAAATTCGGATTTTCAATACAAACGTCAAGTCAGTCAGTTCTTCTATACGGATGGATCAGAAACTTGGCGGGTCACAAAGAATATTTCCAACAGCCTGTTGCAGACCTTTATCAACAACTGTCTTCGTTCTATACTCAAGATCAGATAGCCGGAAAGAATCACCAACAGGAAACTATGAGAACAAACAAAGCAAGAACCAATCGCTCAACAAATATGCAGGAGAGGGTGGAGATGGATTGGACACTCGCTGAGGAGGCCGTTGGGTGACATTGCGTGTCAGGCCAATGCTCGAGTAAAACCCGAAAGGGAAGCGGCGAGTGGGACGTTGGTGCAAGGGTGACATGGAGGAGATCGTGTGAAGAGGAGTTGAAACAGTATGGAATAACATGGATGCAAGTGAAAAGTACATCAGAAGACTGAAGCAAGTGGAGACGTGCAGTTGAAGCCCTATGTTCCACTAGGAACCCAAGGGAACAATAACAATAATAACACTTTTGCTCTGAAGTCACCCCTTAATGTAAAAATGTTATAGGTGTGTAACAAACCTACTTAAAGAATTCGCCACAGGCTCTCAACCTTTATTGTACACCCACCCTATCTCTCATTTTATAAGAAAGTTTATATTACAAGAATAGTAATCAAGTGTTGGTTTGTAGGAATTTGACTGATCTCAAGTTCAATCATGAATTGATTTTATTTCGACGACCCTTGAGTACTGGGAGTATTGAACAGCTGTTTCATCCCAATGTAACTGCAGAATTCGAGCACTGTGGCAGGATGCAATTCCATATTAGATAAGTTTATTTTGCAACGCAATCACTTGTATGTAATCACGGAGTAGATTAGGATATATTAAAAGTATTAAATATTATTACAGTATAATTGAAGTAAGAGACTAATTACTGCGTCTTTGTTCATCTAACCACTGCTAAACACGTGCACTGAAAATAAGGCAACGTCTACACCGGATGTATATGAAGTTGCAATTAACAATAATGGGGATAAAGAAAAAATATTTAAAGAAAATTATGAAACCATATGAAAACATTGACATGGTTATGAGCAGTGATAAATTTTGCTTAGAAATTCATCCAGTTATTAACACTGTATCACTGCATCGTCTAATATGTTTCGTCCTAGTTTGGGACGCTTCAGCATTATACATCCATGACCCACCAAGGACCGAACTAAGTACCATCAGGTTATGAAACAAGCTCATTGACTATTCAACATTCAGGAGCCAATGGATTTTGTGGTTGAGTAGACAATCAGTTTGCCTCACAATCCAAATGTCTTGGGTTTGGTCAGGGGTACTTAGTACTGAATAGTCCCTAACAAGGACAAAACAGCTTTGCAGTACTCCCTGTACTCAGTGGTCCTCTAACCGAAGCTCATTTGTGGTCAAACTTGAAAACAATAACTTTAGTAATTAAATAAAAAATTTAAGGATATTTTTGATAGTTCCACACTGATGAAATAAGAGTTAACAAACCGTATTAAGAGATTGGGAAGTTTAGCCACCTGGGCTCTATCTATTCAGTTTACATTTTCCACTGTTCACATGCCTTTTGTTGCATTAGGTATTCAAAGAAGTCAGTTGATGAGAGGCTAAGAATGCCAGCTTTCCAGCTTGTCAGAATGCACTGACTAAACATAACTCGAAACTTTAAGAAATTCATAGTTTTCTTCGAGTTTCAGTGATCTATTTCTTGATTTATAAAAAAACTCTAGCTTTTACTTCGCTTTTAGTGTTTCTAAATGAATTTTACCTTACTGGTTGTAGTTAGCCTACTATCTGTGCAAGTTTATGAAGACAAGTCGTTGTTTTTTTTCGCTTCACTTGGTCGGCATAACTTGCATCATATAAAAATGCGATATTGTATTACGGAAAGTGATCTAGCCTTCAACCCAGGAATACTCTTATTTGATTTCTTGGACTATTGAAGCTCAGAAAAAAAGCGTTTCAGGATGACGCCATTGGATGGAAATATGACAAGCTGAGTTAGGACTTCTACAAATTTCGCATTTTATTTCTTGGAGTATTTGGAATCATATTCCCATCTCCTATGCTGCGTCGGTGGCACAGTGGTTAGTACTCTCGGCGATCATGCACATGGTCCGGGGTTCGATCCCCTGCCGGCGCACACCCGATATCTATGGTCGGCCTGAATTTGGGCTACCGATATCCATGCTGAAAATTCCATACTTGTACTGAAAATACGGTGTGGAATCAAGCTGTAAATCAAAATAAAAAAAAAAAAAAAAAATAAAATAGTTGGTACAATATAGTGAATAATATTGACATTACACTTAGAGTGATAGATCAGGGATGTAAGTCACTAGATGAAATTGTGAAACAACATCGACTCAGATGGTTAGGACACATGTTTTGCATCCTTAACCATCGCCTCCCTCGACAGGCATTGTTAGTCAAAATAGCACTAGGCTGAAAAAAAGTTAGGGGTGGTCAAGCCAAAACTTGGTATCACTTCATGAAGTAGTAACGTCTATAACTGCTGCAATGGGTTACATAGTTTCTAATATCCAAGACAGCATCAGTTTCTCCATGTTTGCTGATGTGCCTTGCGAAAGAGTTTCAATAAGCATGAAAGCAAAGCCCATGGATTTGCTCACCATCGCCTGATGAAGAGTCCCAAACTAGGACGAAACAGCTGTCCAGTACTCCCAGGTTTTCCAATGGTTCTCTAACTAATGTCAGATCATGATGAAAATCCTGTAACCATTCAAATCCCTACAAGCCAACACTTGAATAAAACCCTTCTCTCGATTAGGTGAATGCTCACTTTCTCGATCGTTGAAATTTTTATTTAAATAAGCTGACTGTCTTGTACTTGACTTAATGAAGTCGGTACTGTTGACTTTTCTCATATGACTTTCACAATTCCAGAGTCAATGTGTCGTATGATTAGTAGTCTACTAGTGCTATAATTCATGTACTTACTTGAGTCTTTTTTAGTGGGACCTGTTGAGCTTCGTTGGAACAAGTGTTATGGCTAAGACTTTTGCAGATTGATGCGTGAATTGTCTGCTCATCCGACTCAATAGTATGCATTTGACAGTTCCTCACTTCTTATTCAAAGCGACGTTCAGTTCTCTTTCAAGTCTTGCGAAATAACCACTTTACATTACTTCTGTTGATATCTACACTCGAACAGAGAAATTAACGAAAAGGAAGATGTTTCTGTTTTACTGACATTTGGCTGATCTTATCTTCAAACACCATCGTTCAGTTTAAAGTATAAGTGATACCGTATTCCCATAAAAATACAAAATCTACTGTAAAAATAGTAGTACTCAAGTATTGTCTGTTAGCTGTGGAATGCAAGTGTCAAACAGAACCACTTCTAAAAAGTGTTGTCCCCTCAGAATGCTATAATACATAAAAACTGAGGAATTGTATACCAACTCGATTCACCTATATAATTCAAACAAAGAAACTGAAAACATTTTTCGTACACGAGAAATAGTATCACTTAAAAGTTCAGACCCATGGTACTCATACTACTCACTGGGTGTACTTTTCTTGTTACGTTACACTCTGTCACATACTGTGTTAACGTACAGTAAGATAATGTTGACTCCATACCCATCATCAATACACACCTTCCTTGGTTAAAAGCCGCACTATTGATTACCCGAAGAATACATCTTCGATACAAAAAGCTAAGTTAAAAAGGACAAATTGACGGCTACCATCAAACTGAGACTTCCAAACTTCAGTGCTGGTGTGTGAACTGTTAAGTGCCACTCGGTCATATACAAAACAGTAGAGAATAAAGTCTGAACGAAGCCAGATCTGCTTTTTAGGATTCAGATGGACATTTTACAGTGTAAAACTTTTATAAACTGTTAGAGTTCATAGAGTAACAGATGTTTGATGGATATTCCTGCGTGTTTTATTATGTTTGTCAAAGGTATGTTCTCGTCTCTACTAAATTTCTTACCACTTTCTCTGATTAGAAAGATACTCATTGTGTCTTAAGGAGGACACTCTAAAGCATAAGTGAATTATCCATTCTGGTGTTTAAATATAACCTACCCGAGTACTTCCCTTCTGGCTAACCGAAACTACTGTTAGTTAAGCCTGAGTAGTTTCTAACTTGTTCAAAGCTGTACTTTATACCAGACTATTGGATGACTGCTATAATTATTAATGCTGAAATTGACAAAGACAAAAAAAATCAAATTAGCAATATAAAATGGTTGTCATTTTATTTCATAGGTTCTCATCACCTGCAGATTATCTGAAATAACGGTGATTATAAAACCGAAAGGAGTATAATTAGGTACTTGAATGATGTCAGAAGAAATGTTTTGTCAGGAAATATCTCGTAGAGAGTGCATACCCTATGCGATTCGTTCAAAAGAGAAAACCGAAAAAAATGAAAAGTCCGATTGTTGGAAGGAAGGAAGGAAGTCTTTATCTGTCTCGTATTCAAGGGAAAAATAGTACTGCGAAGAATCGACAAAAGAACAAAATAATCAATGAATTGATGTTACCCTGAATATAATGTTCCTATCGGTATGCAGGACCACATATTCAATAAGATAATCAGAAATGGATAAGTACCCGGATGATGTCACCACTATACATTGGAAGGACAGAAAGAATGACTTCATTCCGGTTTTCTAGGCATATTCCCAGAAATTTAAGTGCGAACGGAAGCAAATATTCGAAAAGCGCAAATACGAAATGTCTCATGGATATGGCGTATTTCTTTGATATCTCTAAATCCATCACAACATTAGGTCTGCAGAGGATGCTGAGTTTACTACTACTTAGAGAAGTGTTTCGGTGGTATAGCGGTGGTATAGCCGACCATGCACATGGTCCGGGATTCGATCCCCGGCCGGCGCACTCCTTTACCTCGCTGAGCCAGAAATAATGCTGGTAAAGAGGAAAGGTTGGGCATGAGGCTAGCAAACGCATCCTATAAAATAAACACTGCTACAGAAACTTCAAGCCGACTAGCTCGAAGCCTATGTTCCACTGGGGAACGTGAAGGACAAAAAAAGAGAAGTAACTGCAATCAGATTTATCTAGTCTAACTTCTACATACAGATAGACAGTGTAATCAATCTTTCATCCTGATTTTTATTACGTTGATCGCATATTCATCCATATTAGTGAATTCAGAGCACGCAGCTGATTTTGGTCCTACAAACCATAATTTTCTAGAATTGTTAAGTAAACTCATTAACTCTAATTGTTTTCTTTCCTTGTTTTTCTGACTTTCCTACCATCCCACCTTCTGTTTCACAATGCTTTTGATGCAGTTGTGTTCTCTGAGCTGGATGGTTCATTTGCGAAGCTTTCATTGCCCTATCAGTCAACATCTTTAGCGCATTCTTCAATTTGAAGAGAGCTTTTAAATTTCGCCACGAGTTTAATAGGAGAGATGACTAATAAACTCCTGTAGAAATCTGAAAGCTCACTTCAAATTGAAGTTTGCGCTGAAGATGTTGACTGATAGGGCAATGAAAGCTTCGCAAATGAACCATCCAGCTCAGAGAACACAACTACATCGAAATCATCCACCTGTTTCAAAATTCGCATAAAGTGACTTGAACTATAAATCGTGATGTTTACACTTTCTATTCCTTAATTTATATTATATTTTCACTGCTATCGTCTCCATTTTTAGATTATGTACGTTATTATCAACCCCTTATAACTATTACAATGTCAGTTGGTTTGCAGCTGATGAGAAGCTGTGAAGTAGAATAGAATCATTTATATCTAAATGTGGTCGTTCTTGTTTCACTGAAGTCTACCAAAAGAAACGAGTATACAAGCAAAAGGCCTTAAAATAGTTGTATTGTGAACAAAAGTAAACGCATTCTCAAAAACACTTTAGTTTCACAGAAAGCAGTAAAAACTATTTAACGGAAAAATTCTAGTCTAAAAGCTTTCTAGCTCTTTGTTTGCTGTTTTTTTTTACTTCGTATTGCAGATATCAAAGCAGGTAAGCTCACGTAACTATACAGTGTAAAATAATCAATCTTTGTACTGTACGCTTGAATTTCCAACACACTACTGTCTACACCTCACCTCCTCACCTAAAAAGTAACAATTAGAAGAGTTTCATTACCATTCACCCTGGAGACAAACAGTTTTTCCTTCCCCTCAATATACATTAGGTGAGAACATGAATTATCAATTTCAGTGTGAAGATATCTGCTCACATATTTTTTCTCCCCTCTTTGATTGACTAATCGTTTTATTTCCATCTGCATTTATAACATACAAACTTCTGTGTATTTACTGGCAAAAAATTCAATCATGCAAAAATGTATGAAGTAATGCAATGAGGCAAAATAAAAAAAAATGAACCGAACATGTTGTATCATTACTATTGATTTGAAATCCAGATGACGAGTCCCGAATAAGACGAAATGCACAACTTGGATTCCACTGTTAGCTACGATCCATACGTTTAATTCAAGTTACTCCTAATGTAGTCTCAAAGCATCCAGGTAAGGGAACAACATATCAACACAAACCGACCAACGGGAAAATCAAAAATTGAATTAAAAATTAAGTGATAACTGACCCCCGTTGCACAAGAGACGGCTCTTGTTAACCCAAATAGTCTATTGGATAACGCTTTGTTGTTTGAAACAATGTGTGCTGAGTTCGAGTCCCAGTTGGAACACCTTCATTCACTGGGGAATGCAGGTCCCTACAGATGACGAGTCCCGAACAGGACGAAATGCGAGTGCTGTAGGATCCAAGTGTTAGTCACTATTGATCAAATTACTTTGACAAACTGCCTAAATCGAAAAATGCGTTAATTGGAATCCACTCAAGATGCAAGCAACTCTCAATGAATGGATTCACTTCTAACCACTCATTGTTCAGTATATCACCGTCTCTCTGTGGTAGTGTTTTATTTACCTTTTCAGGAATTCGGACGATCTTCTATTTGTATTATAATTGTCTGATATTCACAAGTTATGAGTTAAGAATAATGTATGTCTGACAGTTTCCTAGTCGATTTCCTTGATTCCAACCAATAATTGAGATGACACACTAAGATACAACTGGATCATGTATTCTAACAGAGTGAGTGAGAGATAACTATAAATTTACGCTAACGATGATCATAATAGTATTAAAATTGTAACATAATTATTGTTCCCTTTAATTCCTAGAGGAACATAGGGCTTCAGCCGTGCGTCTCCATTGCGTTCGGTTCTCTGCTAGAGTCTTCACTTGGCTCCATGTCTGCTCACACGTTTTCATCTCCTCTTCACTTGATCTCCTCCAAGTCACCCTTGCACTGACGACCAACTCGCCGCTTCCCTTTCGGGTTCCACTCGAGCAATGGCTTGTCTAGTGATGTCACTTGATGCTTTCCTCAAAGTATGGCCAGCCAATCCATCTCCATTTCTTCCTGCCTATTTGTTTCACAATCGGTTCCTGCTGGGTTGGTTCGCTCATTGCCAGAGATCTCTGTTGCTGATCTCTTCTGGCTGGCCATCTGATCTTGACTGGTATTGAGCGAAGACAACTGTTAATGAAGGTCTGTAGTCTGTTTGAGATGCTCTTTATGACGCGCTGGCCACGTCTCTGATCCGTATAGTAGCACTAACTGACTTCATATTGGAGTTGAAAATCCGGATGTTATTTTTGATGCTGAGTGCTGACTGTTGACCTCCACACAGACTTGAGAGTAGTGAAAGCCTGTCTTGCTTTTCCGAACGATTCTTGCTTTGATATCCTCGTCAGTTCCGTCGGCCTGTAGTTGAAACGATGCTTCCCAGGTAGGTGGGTAGATAAAAGAGGTTGTTTCTTTCAGGTTCCTTCCATTTATGCTGATTGTTGTCTGTTGTTGTTGTTCTTGTCCAGGAATCTTCATTACCTCTGTTTTCTTTATGTTCTTTATGATGTCCTATCTTTGATAGTTCTTCTCCCAACTTGTTGCTTTTCGCTTGCATATCTTCCAGTTTGTGGGAAATCAGACGTATATCATCGGAAGATGCTTTTGCAGCAATTAATTTTGACAGGTGGATGTTTGTCAAAGATAGCGAAATTTGACCAGTCAATGTATTTGATCAAGAGACAGTCTATAGTTAAACAGTTTGAATTATGATTGCTAGATTATCGAGTTAGACCAATGTCGTACATAACAATTACAAAAGATATAATAAATGTAAATTTAACCTTTCAGTTTGCATTATTTTCATTTGATAAGGTGACAACAACGACATCAAAACACTGCTAATCAATACGTATGGACAGAATATTTATTGCCAAGATTTTTCAGCTAAACTGAATATTGACAACAAGATTTGACAAATATTTTCTACACAGAAAGAATCCTCCAACTCCTGTGAAGAATACATTAGATATTTTACTGCCGATGATTTCCAAACTAGGATGAAACAGCAGCTGTCCATTACTCCCTGGTTTTTAATGGTTCTCTAACTGATATCAGTCCGTGATCAACTACTACTATACTACTTTATGAAGAAACAGAAGGATTGTCTTACTGACTTTTATGAGATATTTCGATCTGATTGAAATTTCGTACAACCTTCGTTGAAGTGAATAATATACAAATAACGGAATGATATAAGAATGTCGGTAAGTTAATGGTTCAGTGGTAGACTACTCATCAACCACCTACTTGATCCGGGGTTCGATTCCCAGCCGATACACTTCTAAAGCTCTCTCAACCGATATTAAGCTCAGTAAAGAGGAAACATTGGCCGTGGGGCTAGCAACTTCACCTCGTAAAGAAAAAGTCAACGCTACTGATACTTCAAAGTTCATGCTTAAAGCTGTGTGTTCCACCGAGAACACATAAAAAATTCTAGCAGTACGACAAAACCAAAAGTATTTAGATTACTGGAAATTCAAGGGGAACTAAAAATCTGTTCCTTCCTAGCTTTAAGCAATGCATTTGAAAGTAGTCACAAACCTGTGAGACATGGGATCCAAAATTGTTAAATTACGAAGTAAGTAGTTTATCATCAAGGCAGTGAACTGTAATCTAATATTTTCCAGTTCCCAACTACCATCAACTCTGGACAATTATCCGGACTAAATAAAATCAATGCATAAACGATGAATAAACTTTCTACTAGTGTAGTGTGTGCTACTGGCGGTATATTGTATGTGATGTTTTCTACAAGAATCTTCAATAACATATCGAGGGATTAAGCTGAGAAAAGATGGAATGAAAGATCTTCAATAAGTAATATAGAAAGCATGAAAAAAAGACAGAAGAAAACGAACAGCATGTGCAGATAGAGATTTCAATTTAAAGCTGCTGTATACCACCATAACTGTACATCATTTTGCCAAAAATAAACAATTCTGCTATCAAATACTACCTTTGTTCTGCCGTTACACTAGTACAGCACAAATCGACTACAATTAATCGAACGTTTGATAAAGTGCCTATTCACTATTCAAGCATGCTGATCGGTATAGGGGAAAGCCACCTTTATGAACACATTGCTTAGTGTAAAACTGACATCAAAGTATTGGTTTGGCAAATTGAAGCGACACTAGTACAAGAATGTTTTAAGAATGTATGTTCAATGCATTACAAAATTAGCAGAAACTCATACGTGTCCATCAATGATGAAAGAGAGATAAAAAATGAGCCAATTCAGCATATTCCAAAAGAAACACACTGTCTTCACTTGTCTCACCTATTACTACTGTGTTTTCTACACACTTAAAGAGACGCGAATCACAAACTTTTAAGACTACTATTTTGTTAAGCCACTCGCTTCATGACTTCATTCATAGAAACTTAAACCTAATATATGAGGTTATATAAAAGCAAACAAAAGCCTTTATGGAAAGCGAAGTGAAATTCACACGTAAGTATCCAAGATTTAGCCCAAAGTTTGCTAAAAGCAAAAGTAATTTCAGTACTGACCATGAACTGACTTCAGTTTAAGAAACACTAGAAACTGAACAGCCGTTTTATCCTTCTCGGGGGGATTCTTTACCAGTACGCGCCTATAACCCTACCAGGGGTTGAAGACAAGACCTTCAGACTGTAAGTCGAGCTCATATACCATCCGGTCATTGGTATGCAATCCAAAGGCCTATCAACTCTGAATTCTGTCATTTCGTGATATATATAGCGCGGCCGACAGCCAGTGTTACTGGCGAGTATTTATCCTCATACCTAACTAACTTGGTGGAAGCTGCCAGTTACGACTTTCTACTAGAATTTGAGGCAGCTTTATTCTGTAGCCAGTCACTAGTTGTAAAATTCTGTCAATGAATCATCTGAGAGACGGAAGGATATGAAATACTACTCTACATCATTATGTAACCTTTGTCTCGCAGAAAAAAACATTTCTGCCTCATCCTTCTTATCAAACTAACCGTTTCTTTCTTGAAGTTTTATGTTATTGAAATGGCGACAGTGACTTCAAAACTGACTCTACATAATCGACTAGCTTCCTTTAACACCTCAAACACAGACTTCTATGATTTGCGTAAAAGAATGTAGCTGTAATGAACAAAGAGAACGCATCAGGTTGATGTGATACAGTTTATGGCATCACTTCTTTATTTTGGTTTTTGTCAAAGTCAAATCAAAGCTAATAAGAGGAAAATAGTAGTCGAATGTGAGATATTTTCACATATTTACTGATCGAGGACGTGAGCATGCTTAGTGCTACTAATACTGGATGCACAATTTACGGAAATTAGTAGTCTTTATACGTGATGATGTGCTGATAAAGGATTGCCTAGCCGATGCTGTCGAAGAATCGCTCTTAGATGAAGCAATGACGCAGCTTTCCGTAGAACCAATAACATATCCCTGTCGTTTTACTACCTTATGAAATCTCAGACAAGCTTATTTCTAACAGAACTGTTAGAACAAATACAAACTAGCTGCAATCTTCCCTTGGTAGAATGCATGACAACCACACAGGTGGTCCGAGTTCGTTTCTCGGTCAACGCACTCCTATAATTCACTCAGTTCATTGGGAGTAAGCCTGACAAAGAAGGAAGGTTGAGCTTGAAGTTAGCAACCCCACCCAGTAAAAACTAAACACCATTGCCAATGAAACCACAAAGAAGCTCCATCATGAAGCCCTATGTTCCACTCAGAACGCAATGGGATGATAATGAAACCATCTTCTCTGCAATTACAAAGCAGCTAGCTTCACAGAATGAGGTAGATGCGAATACTCTTCATTCAACAATCGACTTCATCGAAAAACGAATATTCGAGAGGCTAGCACAACAAAAACAACTGGAGTACAATGTGTATGAAAGACTAACACTGGCGAGTCAACCGGTTACATTTGCATATCTCAATGAATTCGTGCAGAACTAAGCGGTGATGAAAAGAAATACTGTTATTTTCTTTCTTTTTCTTTTCTCTTGATCGCTCACTCGGCAATTTTTCTAAATGCTTAGATGTAAAAGAGAAATAAATAAATAAACACAGTAAAATATAATCATCATTATACAAAACATTGTTCAATGAAAAAGAAACAAACAAACAAACGTACAAACGAAATGTAACTGATATACAAATGATTATCAATATATGTATAAAAAATCTGTAATGCATACACACATGCACATACGGACGCACGGACGCATGCACGCACGCACACACATACATACATACACACCGACAGTGAGGTATGCATATATACCTTTATCAACACACAAAGAACTCAAGATAAGAATAATAATATTAATGGGCATAAATATTAGATAGAAAGGAAATTATGCAACAATCAACAGAACAGCCTCTCGTCCCACCCTACCACACCCCCCTCTGTGATGAAGACCTCAAGAACATCATCATCATCAACATCACACTTTTGAAAAGTTAGAAGGGAAGAAATTAAAACAAATGAATGAATATGATGGAAATAATTGATCATAATGATTAGACGAAGAAATTCAAATATGTATGTATATAAGTGAATAAAAAAATTCAAAATAATTTGTAGTGTTTTTTATGCTTTCTTCGAACAGTTAAACATGCTCGAGTAGCTAGTTCAAATACTTGACGAACATTTTCTTTTGTTTTCGCTGAACATTCAATCTCTTTGTAGGCGTCTAATTCAAACAACAACAAAAACAACAAAGACAAAAATTAAGTCTGTAGGAGATAAATGAAACAGAGATTATTAAATAATTTCATTTATACATTATCTGATATCTTCACTAATCATTTTCTTTGCACATACTTCTTACTTCTGGCCTAATCAGAAACAGTGATGACATATTAGGGTTGGGTTCCAAGACAGCTGTAAGCCTCCAGAAGTCATGATCTTGGTCCTGTTTATGGGGGATGGTTACAAGCACCATATCCCTCCTTTTCAGGCTAACTATCGGCCATTAAGTGTTGGTTTTCAGAACTTTTATTGGTTACAGACTTCACAGTGATCTGACACTAGTTAGAAAGCCGCTGGACAGCTGTGTTATCCCAGCTTTGGACTCTTTATCAGCACGCCCCAGCTGGAGGTTGGACCCAGGACCTCCCTTTTGCAAGACAAGTTCGTATACTACTCAGCCACTGGGACCCGATTCAGTTGTCCATTATTACCAAATTATACCAGCTCGTGGTTTTGGCATGACCACCATTGAATGTCTTCACGCTAGAACTGGTGGACCCCACTGGTCACGACTTCTGACTAGAACTCCAGGTAACTTTGTCCTGTAGCTAGTCACTACCGAGCATCAGATTTATTCTCAACAGTTAATCTGTCGGGCTTCGGTTTGTTTCCAGTTTTATCAAGGATTGACATTAGTTAGAGAACCATGGAAAACCAGGGAGTACTGGATAGCTGCTTTATCCCAGTTTGAAACTCACCAAATTCTAAACCCAGGACCTTACGGTTACAAGGATAGCTCATAAACCTATGAGCTATTGGGACCCGACTCAATGGCCCATGAATTCCAACTTCTATCTAGTGAACTGGGTGAGGTTTAGGAGTCAGTCGGTAGGGAGTCGAACTCATAAACCTCCTGTGTGCTTGATAAGCATTCTGTCATTAAACTTCCGAAGCCATGTCACTCATGGATAGCCATCATCATTTATTCACTACTGTGATTTGCTTTCCATTTTAACAAATCATCGGGGTGCGAATTCTGATCACGCATAGCAACATATTCACTACTATTTTTATTTGTGCTCTTCCATTTGTCATAAAACAGCCTCTCAGCTGGTGTCTGTCACAGCTCCTTTAATTCACAAAAATCGCTATAAATCCCTTTAAGTCACATTTACTAACATAACAATATAATGAATGATATCAAGTGTGGGTGGGATGAATCAATCATCCATTGGTCTATTTTAATCATAATCATCACATGGAGTAGAGTAATAATTGTCATTTGTTTGAAATCACAGAAATCCATAAGACTATCTTAATTTGCTAATCACAATATGCCTATTATCTCTTAACGATAAGAAGAAGAAAGAAAAAAGAACCACCACATACGCTGCATTATTTATCATGACTTAATTAAGTGGTTGGATAATCGATCACTTTTATCGATCGGTTGCAAAAAAAACTAGCCAATCATATGATGGTTAATTATTACTAATCTCACACAATACAATATAATGAAATAGAAATAAACATTGTTTTTGGTGAAGAGGACAAGGTGCATAATAAATTGTAAAAATTATAATTTTTCTATTGCAATACAAGTTATAAAATTACAAAAGTGACACATATTTTCGTTGTCTGTGGTTAAGTTGAATTATGCGACTATAGATTTTCTCATTTGTAGGATGAAATCTTCTTGACAGACTGTCATCGTCGATAAATGAGGCTTAAAATAGTAAAGACTGGTATCATACATAACTTCTCTAGTTATTGGCATCTTCATTTCCTTAAAATTAGTTCTATTCTTGACTGATTACCTTTCATAAAACTTCGTTATCGATGCTCGTCTAATGATTAACATTACTACAGGTTGATTAGGCTACGATTTCGCATATGTGGAGCATTCAAATATGTTGGTGTAAGCAAGCCTGCACAATTCAAAAACGTAAATATATAAATTTCATTCTTAATTTTGTATTAAACTATATGTGCCTAGGATCGGTTATATGTTGTTTAACGATTCTGTGTCGGTGGCATAGCGGTTAGGACGCTCGCCGACCATGCACATGGTCCGAGGTTCGATCCCCGGCCGACGCAATCCTTTACCTCGCTAAGCTAGAAATAATGCTGGTGAAGAGGAAAGGTTGGGCATGAGGCTAGCAATCCCATCCTGTAAAAATTAAACACTGCTACAGAAACTTCAAGTCACTAGGTTGAAGCCCTATGTTCCACTGGGAACGTGAAGGAAAATAAAATAAAATAAAGTGCTAAACATATCATGTTTGATTAGAAGTAACACATTCCAAAACAAGTGGGTGGTATATGGTGATGACCCGCAATAGGTGTTACGTAACGCGACAACAAAACAAGGGGGGAGTAGTGCTATATAAAAAGCAAGTCACGAAGCTGAATGAATATATTGCTGTGATTATGAGCAATAAATTGTACGTTAAATGTTATCAGTAGACAGGACTGAATCACTGCTTTTATCCTGATTTCCTTACTTTATTCCTTTACATTCTGAGTGGAACACGTGGCTCAATGCTTGAGTATTGAAGTTCCAGTAGCAGTGGTCTTTTTTATACGGTGTAGGGTTGCTACTCTCCCACTCAATCTTCCTTTCTTGCCAGGCTTACTACCACCTAAGTGAGGTTTAGGTGTGTGTCCGCTGAGGACTGAACCTCGGGAAACATGTGTGGTTGGCAAGCATTCTACCAGTGCACCAATGACACCCACTGAACCCCCGTGCGTTTTATCAAATGAATTCATCTAATATGTAATTATCTTCTATCACAGTGCCCAAATTCCTCTTTTACATCAATCACATAAGAAAACACCTAACCGCATCCGTTAAACAACTAACATGACAGATTCTAATTCTCTTTCCTTCACGTTCCCCAGTGGAACATAGGGCTTCAAGCTGGTGGCTTGAAGTTTCTGTAGCAGTGTTTATTTTTTACAGGATGGGGTTGCTAGCCTCATGCCCAACCTTTCCTCTTCACCAGCTTTAGTTCTGGCTTAGCGAGGTAAAGAAGTGTGTCTGTGGCCGGGTATCGAACCCCGGACCATGTACATGGTCGGCGAGCGTCCTAATCACTATGCCACTGACGCACATAGATTCGAATTTAATGAAATTATTTAAACTGTCAGGAACTAGATAACTTTGGAAAATATGAAATGAAGAAGAAATAAAGAGTCCACTTAGAAAAAAAGCAACTCACTGATATAGTTAGCGACCGCTCTAGCCTCTTCAGCAGTGACCGGATGTTGACCTATTCGTGCAAGTTCACTGATAACCTTATCATCATGTCTGAGGTCACTTTTATTGCCAACTAGTACAATTGGAACATCTGGACAAAAGTGTTTAACTTCAGGTATCCATTTCTCTTTAATATTGGCTAAACTGTCGGGACTATTCATAAACAAACCAAAATAAATAGAATGAAAGCTAACAACCAAGCTATAAATACAAACATAACGTAAAGTGACATCGTCTGAGATACCCATATCTCAGCAGACTATTATCGGTTTAATAGGTGGTGATTAAAAGCAAGATGGAAACCTGGAGATTCGAACCAGTGACCACGGAATTACCACTCTAGAACTTTTCCAGCTGAATTATGAGATCCTGCCACGTCCCAGGTTTTTATTTCCCCCTCAGTCATAATCGCTAGCTACGTCAGTAACAGTCCACCAAACAAGACCATTTCAGATAATCTCACCATCGTTTAGTAACCTACTTCTCTCTTTCTAACTAACTATGATTACGGCTGACAGTAGAAGGCTGTTTTGAGGCCGTCAGTGTATGATAAACAGACGCTCACACATCATTCATTCAAGTGATATTCGTACATTACAAGTAGGTTGTGTAGTTTTTCTGGTAGAGAGCAGAACTAGCAATTTGGAGGTCACTCCTTGAAATCCTTCAATGTGAAATTAGCACTAAAGATTATCCCTCAAAGGACGACGAAAGCTTCATAATTAAACCATCCAGTTGAAGAGAACACATCCACACCAAGACCATCCACCTGAGCCACAAAAATCTTCCCTGTTGTTTTATAATTCTTCTATAGACAGCACAAGACATTGATGTAGGTGGTGGCTCAAAACAGCCTAGCTATCTTAATCAGTATAGATCTGTAACATTTTAGACTCACTAATGATTTTTGTCTAATGGGCCTTCACACATTAAATAATTATTTTAAAAGTCATCAAAATTGGTTACAATGTTATCTCATTTCAAGTGAATCAGCTGAAGAATCTGAATTACTTAATTAGAAATTAAAAATCATAACACCGCTTTCTGGTTTAATCATTTGAAAATGGCTGGTAAATATCCAAAGAGTTAGATCATAGGCAGAATAAATGAACTCAATGACTTGAACAGAAAACTAACTTTGAAGGACTACTTTGCCTACTCATTCAATTCCTATAAATTGCTGCTATTGATTCAAACATTTAAGCTACCTTATTCAAATGAACTGTTGTCAAAATTTAACAGAATAGTTCTAAAATATTTGGGCGCCGAGTGAGAAGTAGACATTTGTAAAAAATTATATTTGTAATATCTCAGCGATATTGAAATGTGTAAAAAATTATATTTGTAATTTCAATATCCCTGAGATATTACAAATATATTTTTTTATAAACTACCTTATGATTATAAGAACAGACTAATTTGAAATGGAAGACGCAAAAGATTAAGAACGTTCACTACGGAGATCATTACCTGTCTATTGAATAACACATTAATATTACATCTGTGTCTGGATAGGATAATGGACGGAGACGATCATAATCTTCTTGGCCAGCTGTATCCCATAGAGCTAATTCAATTTGTTTATTATCAATTTCAATATCAGCAACATAATTTTCAAACACTGTTGGAACATAAACTTCTGGGAATTGATCTTTGCTGAATACAATTAGTAGACAGGTTTTTCCGCATGCACCATCGCCAACAATAACGAGTTTCTTTCGAATCCCAGTAGTTACCTAGAAAGAAAGGAACATCAACGTGAAACACTGTAAACTGTGGTGAGTAAAATGATGCTGATTAATACAAAAAAATTGCAGCAGTTTTCAAAAGTTAGCTTTTTAGGAATTTGACCGGTTTCAAGTTTGATCACAAAGTGATGTCAGATGGAGAACCATTTAAAACCATGGGCTACTAGACAGCTATTTCGTCCTAGTTTGGGACTCTTCGGCAGCATACACCGATCATTGCACCAAAGATTGAACCCAGGACCTTCAGATCACCAGGCGAGCTCATTGAGCTGGCTGGATTCCAACCCAGTGTTTGAATAGTCTAATGGTTGTCTCTAAAGCGAACAACCATGGCCTCCAGTATGATAATGGAACGGTCTAATAGAAACAGACATTTTTCGTGAAAACAAATAACAGCAAACAAACGAAATCATATTACACAGCACTGTACATTTATATGTATATCAATATATATGTGTAGAGAAAGAAAAAGATAGACAGAAAGACAATTTGAGGTAGTCAGAAGGAAGCCGGGAAGCCAGGTTTCATACCTGTTGGTACTAGTCAGAATGGAGTGTTCGAAACCTCGAAAATATGAGCCTAAGTCATCCTGTGTTGCAGTCAAAAACGTTACCCCTAGGCTATTCATGTCAATGACTGACTACCTGTAGGTATGTAATAGATACAGTGATTGATCGCTATGAAGTACCCACTGTTATGTGTCTCGAGTCCTTAGTATTGGTTCTGCAGGAATTCTGTCAGTGAATTCGCAGTGTGTTCATCAATAAATAAGACTGGTCATCACTGCACATCTTTTAAATGTTTGTTAAATGGTTGGAGACGACTGACAGGAAACCCCCCAGACAATGGTTTAGTGCTTATCGGCATATTTTTCTCTATGATAGTAGAGCTGTTTAGAATCAGTGTTCGCCTGGATTTAACATCATTATATCCTGACCATTAATCTGTAATAGTTTATTTATAGACAACCAATCATAAACTGATTAGTTATTCAAGTGGTTTCATTGTACTGTAAACCTAAGAGTTTGTGGACAAGGCTTTCTAAGCAAATCTAAGTAAGCATCATATTCACTATTGCATCTCGAGAAACAAGTGAAGTTAGTAATGAGCAACAGAACAGTAACAGTGCAAGTTGTGAATATCCCTAAATCATGTCAGCAATGGCAGATTATTGATCTGAAAAGAAAATTTGACTTTTCTAGTATTGGTTTTGTAGCGATTTTGTTTGATTGTATGGAGGATTTCATCATGAGCTGACATCATTTAGAGGACCTTGTAAACAGAAGGTCCTGGATTCGAATCCCGTTGAGTGCCTACTGGTGAAGAGTCCCAAACTAGGACGAAACAGCTGTCCAGTACTCCCAGGTTTTCCAGTGGTTCTCTAAATGATGTCAGCTTATGATGAAATCCTCCATGCAATCAACATTTGAGTTCCCTAATGAAGATAACTATAATCAGTAAGGAAAGTAAGAACTTGTTTTGTTTAGACAAACTGATTCCTGGGTTAATATCAGCAAAAAGTTTGAGCATTGTGGAATAGATCAAATAAAGTATGGTATTTCAATATTTAACACACAATGATAAGTTTTGTTATTGGTAATTTTGCTCGAAATATTACCAATAACAAAACTTATCATTGTGTGTAAACCATTGGAATATAATTATACTTTATTTGATTCCTGGGTTTATAAGTAATATTTAATTTTAAGATAAGCATAAAAATGGTCGGTAACTATGTTATCTATGTGTCATAATCCACATTTATGGGTTTAATAATGAAAAACTGGAAAATGCACTGAATATATACAGGATGAATATTTTTGAGAATTTCATGCTCGAATGTATAATAACTTCCACGCTTATTTGAATTTATAATTTATAAACGTTGTACACAGTCAAGCTTAGGTTTTTATAGTTAGTCCTGTAAATATCGTAAAGTCAAGCGTTTTACTAGCATTACTATCATTATTATCCTCTTGGGTTCCGAGTAAAACATCGAGCGTCAACAATACATCTCCACTTTCTTCCATCCTCCTCAGATGGGTCCAGGAGTGCCCATAGTCTCTCATCTCTTCCTCAAACGATCTTCTCTATGTCACTCCCACACCGATGACCCACCTGGTGCTTCCCACTTGGATTCCATTCGAGCAATGGCCTGCAGTGCGCGCGATATCATTCAACGGTCTCCTCAATGTATGCCCGATCCATCTCCATTCTCTCCTACATATTTGTTGAGCAATCGGCTCTTGGTTGGTTTGCCACCACAGTTTCTTTTTACTAATTCTTTCTGGCCATTTGATCTTCAGTATTAAGCGACTCGCTCTACTGTATTATTAAAATCCATTTAGCATGGACAGTTTTTTGATGTATCTGACCATGAAAGTTACTCATTACCCAGTTGCTTAGACTGAAGTAGGTGGAGAGGAACTCAAACCCAGGGCCCATTAGCCTATGTTAGAGTGCCTAGGCCAAAACACCCTCATTTCCACTTACTAATGAACAGAAGCTCAAGAATTCATGAATTTGTACATCACGGGCTAAGAAGTACTACTTCTTTAGAGTAGAAATATTCTGTACAGTTTTATAAAAATTCGAATAGTGAGAACTGGGGATTATCTTTGCGAAACCTTTAGTCTTTTAACCTCTCCTACCAGACTAACTTAATGGTACTCACTTGAAGTTTCACATTTCGGATATAAATACCATAAAGGCTTTTTGGCAATCGTCAGAAACTCAAACGCGTTATATACATTTTTGTAGAACTCAAGCTTTACGTATAATCTTTTATTTTCCTTAATGGACTGGATAGATGATTCTGATACTGGATACATAAGGAAAACTTTAAAATTTAATGACAACTACTGAACAGTGTCATTTGCAGTGTGAATGATAATTACTAATTTCATTCATCTCTTCTTTACTGTTCAGAGGTTTGGTGTATCACCGAAAGTGTTTCCAACTTGCTTCAGATTTTTATCAATAGCTACCTTCTCTGGTTCCATAATGAAGACCCGAAAATATTAACAACAAAAAACTCTAGCAGGCAATGAACCAACTAGGGACCTATCACCCAACAAATTTGCTGAAGAACATAGAGACGAATCAGACACACTTTAAAGAGACCATTGGGTGACACTGCGAGCCAGGATATCTCTCAAGTGGAACCAGAATGGGAAGCGATAAGCTGAGCTTGGCTCCAAGAGTAACACGGAGAATATCATGTCAGGGAGGAGGTGAGAGCCTATGGGCGATCATGGAGACAGCTAAAATAGTCCATAGTGAACAGGATGAAATGGCGATGTGCTGTTGAAGCCCTAGTTCCAAATAGGAACCTGTGGTAGTAATAATAATAATTATACTTTTATTGAAGTAGAGGCAAGAAACACACTTTTATCTAAAAGTGCTTGCTTGCAACTACGACACTTCTGTACCGTTTTAATTTCTCCAATGGGTCTAAAAAATCATATTAGAATTAACCTTTAGCTGCTGACGAACGTACAATATAACAATTCACCAAATATATAAATGAGTTAATGTTGGTAAGCAAAACTAAAAAAACCAACTAGTGTGATTGATTTACTTGCACGCATCTCCTAGAAGACGTATCAAACGATATACAGAGTTTTGATACTTCTGAGAGTTTTCTCATATTCTGCTGTTAAAAGAATTATTGCGCTACCCAGTGTTCACATGTAAGTTAGATAATCTGTCCTTACTCACTTAGTAGACAGACAATACGTCTTGCCTATGAGTTAACTGCACATTTAAAAATGACTGTTCAGATCAGTGATCCGCAACTTCAGGATATCGCAGAATTAACTAGTAAGCGGTTATTTGACAGTAGATATTTAAACAGTATATCATAAATGAAAAGTCTCTAATTTACTTCAATAATCGTTATGTTTTAAGCACCTTATCCTAAGACTCTTACTAGCTGTTCACGTGATAAGAATGATAAAAGATATGAAATCCAGACAGAAAATGTGTAAATGCTAAGAGTTTTAATTATGTAGAGGAATTTAATCAGATTTGCATTATAATAACAGAGTTTAGTATTCACCCTGATATTTGACAGAACCACATATATGCTAATAATCTGTCCCGTGTAGTTTGTTCCACGCTTATCTTACAGTAATTCGGTCGGTCAGTCGGTCGGTTTTCGACATAGAACTTTGCACAAATGTGCGGCAGTTCAAGTCGCCACACTCCATGTAGCACACAAAACAAGAGAAGAAAGTAGAAGAAATGCATAATAGAGACAGTAAAAAGATAATCACCACCCTAAGAACCGCTTTCTTCAAACAACTATAAGGACTGAATGAATGAACAGTAAATGAACAGAAATGTCAATAACAATTGTCCTTTTAGTCAAAGACATCATCATAAATACTGATGCTATAAGTCAGTCTTGTGGATACCTTTAACTATCTACATGAACTCAACACTCGACAGACATTCGGTTTCTAACTTTACTCAGTCCTGAGAAAACACTCTTCCTGATAAGAAAACATTTCGTTCTTGATAATTTGAAAGTTGGCAATATGCATACAGGTAAGTTAATCGATTCATTTTTGGGTATTCATTGAAGTATAAACATGAATTTCGTATCCCAATTAAATGGGTGGTGTAAAACACTAATTACTTGAATTATGAGTATCATATATCAACTAAGCCTCAGTTTGTTTACTTAAAAGATGTATTATTATTAGTAGTAATAATAGTAGTAATCGCTAGTGGAATATACTACTTCAATAGCACATCTCCATTTCATCCTGTTTTCAGTAGTCCCTTTTGGTTGGGTCCACGATTTTCCGTAGATTCTCATCTTCCCCCAACACGATCTCCTCCTTATCACCCTAGGACACACATCCAACTCATCGTCTCTAACTTAAAAGTTACCGAGAAGTGTTATTTACTAACTCATCTATTAGGTTAAGTGAGACAGTTCTGATAAATTGATCACGTGGGATACAGTTAATTTAAGGTAACATTCAGCTTTTCTTAAAAATAACCATTTGCCTTACAAAAACCAAGCATAAACAACGCATCAGTAAACTTCGTCTTGACTGGGAACTTCAAGGACACAACAGCTGCAATAGATGTTGTATAATTTTCATTCCTTAATATACTTGAAGTGTATATCTGTGTGCGGAAGGAGAGAGTTAGCACATTTATAATCCCCGCATGAAAGCTAAATTCAATACCATAAGATATAGACAACCAAACTCATGATAAAATAATACCAAAGAGATAGTTTTATGTGCCTAGGATCGGTTATATGTTGTTTAACGATTCTGTGTCGGTGGCATAGCGGTTAGGACGCTCGCCGACCATGCACATGGTCCGAGGTTCGATCCCCGGCCGACGCAATCCTTTACCTCGCTAAGCTAGAAATAATGCTGGTGAAGAGGAAAGGTTGGGCATGAGGCTAGCAAACCCATCCTGAAAAAATTAAACACTGCTACAGAAACTTCAAGCCACTAGCTTGAAGCCCTTTGTTCCACTGGGTAACGTGAAGGAAAAAAATGGTTCTGTGATTCACTGGTAGAATACTTTTCAGATATACAGGTGAGCTGAAGCACTTCTGAACTTTGCCTGATGTACTACCCCATAGGAAACCCAAAATAGAGAGATGGAAGGCTGGGCGTTAGGTTAGGAACTTCACCGCGTAGAAAAAACACACAACACCACCGCTACTAAAACTTCAAATCTCTGTGTTTCAGTCAGAAAGCAAAAAATGAAGAAAAAATGTGTTCAGTGTAGGAAAAAGCTGAGAAAAGGTAGTATATAATTTCAGGAGAACAGAAATGATGAACTTAGAGACTGTGGAAAAACAACAAGTGAACAATACGCCTTAGGATAATAAAAGTTAGAATGTCCACTTTAAATTTCCTTTTGATAAATTATTCTTTTACGAGTTGATCACGGACTGATATCAGTTAGAGAACCATTGAAAACCAGGGATCACTGGACAGCTGCTGTTTCATCCTAGTTTGGGAATCATCGGCAGTACGCAGCCACCGCCAGGGTTCGAACCCAGGACCTTCCGGTTACAAGGCCGATGATTCCCAAACTAGGATAAAACAGCAGCTGTCCAGTACTCCCTGGTTTTCAATGGTTCTCTAACTGATATCAGTCCGTGATCAACTTGTAAAACATAACTAATCCTTACAAACCAAACTACAGAAAAGAGAAGATAAATTATTCGTTTCAATATCTAACTCAATATTAAAACAGGATGGTATTTTTTCCAGTGGTCATTTCAATTGATCCTTTTAGCCGTATCGATTATCATTTTCTCCCTGTATGACAGAATTCCAGTGGAAGATAAAACAAAACAAGAAGGAAAGAGCTTAAATGGGACGTTAGTTCACACTTTATTTGTAATCTTTAATCTTGTAGTTAAGTTAACCTAGAAAAACCTTTCTTCAAAGCTAATTATAGTTTTCATCTGAGTTGAGTATGAACACAAAAACAAGAATGTTTTGCAATATAATCTAATTATTATAATTATAATAAATAACCTGTCATAAAATACCCTAATTATCAAACCTAGGGAAGTTAAGGGGTGAATAATCGCACACTTTGCTAAAATGAATAAAATCCAAGGGACTAACGAGATCTGCTGTTCAATTCTATTGTATATTAAAGTATTTTGAGTTAGGAGTGCAGATATATTCAAAGACAGTTTCATAATGAATGCTTTCAATGAACAAAATATTTGATTGAAAAACTAAAAGTAATTATTCCAAGTGGTACTTTATCACAAAATTCAAAAACCAGTAATTTTCTCCTTTTTTAACAATAAGTAATAATTGCCAGCTATAAACTGTTAGAAAAGGGATCAAGTCAAATGTGAAAAATAACGACTATTCCAGTAAGTCGCTATCTTTATTATTACTTTTTCCTTTGGGTTCCGAGTGGAACATATGACTTCAACAACACGTCTCCATTTTAACTTGCTCTTGGAAGTCTTCACTTTAGTTGGCTCCATAGTCGCCCATAAGCTTTCATTTCCGCCTTAGACGGTCTCATTCATGTCAGCCTTGAACACAAGCCCAACTCGTCGCTGCCCTTTCGGGTTCACGATGTTACTAAACGATCTTCTCAACGTATGTCCAGTCCACCTTCACTTCCTTCCACATATTTGTTGGGCAATACGTTCTTAGGTGGTTCGTTGACTGTCAGAATTCCATGTTGCTTATCTTTTGTGGCCGCCTTTTATTCAATGTCAAACCAACAAAGTCTGGAAATGCTTCCCATAAAGTGACCGCTAAGTCTCTGGAGCACATAAAAGCACTGATTTGACACTGCAGCTGAAGACTCGGATCTTTTTCCTCATGCTGAATGCTGGGCAATGAAGGTATGTCTTGCCTTTCCGATCCTGCGTGACTCTGACACTCGTCCAAGCCGCCCATCTGTAGTTGAAAATATGTTGTCTTGGTCTGACAAGTAAAGGAGACGACCATCTATAGATTCCTCCCACTGATGGCAGCCGTTGTTCGTTGGGTATCATCATCACCTCTATCTTCTCTATGTTCACTTGAAGTTCTATCTTCACTTTGTCTTGTGTCGACTTGTCAGTTTTTGCCTATAGATCTTCAGATGGGTGTGACATTGGACATTCAACAACAATACTGTCATTGTATTATTTACAAAATTTAAAAATATACCAAATGTATCGTTTGATTAGGGGCATGTCAAAAATAAATAAATAATCACTGATGATTATAAAAACATCCGTTGACTTGTCAGAAAACTATGATGCATTCAGCCCTCAAGTATGACAGATTTATTCAATTTCAGATCAGAACTACAAGAACTATCTTCAGCTTATTTCTCATACATAGTTTCATAGCTAGGGATTTGGTAATATTCACCTCTTTGATTCTCTTCATGTTCGTTTTTCTTATCAGTGTATCTATTTAATACGTAACAGTGAAGAGGTGATTATCTTGTAGATATTTGTCTGCCTGTTATCAGAGAAGTTGAATGACATAATTCTGCTACAATAAATGTTGTTAGTCTGCCCTCTAACCAATCTTAGAATGGTCTGTATTCTAGTATATCACAAGATGCTAAACCACATGAGAATAAAATCTAATCAACCAAATATCAAATGTGTATATAATGAATATTATATTGCTAAAAGGCATTATGAACCATAGACATAATGAAGAATTTTTGAAGTTCAGGTGGGTGACAGTGATGCCGTTCTGTGCTTTGGAATGGATAATTTAATTGTGAAGTCTTCATTGCCTTTCTATACAACGTTTTTAGCTCTGACTTTAACATGATTTCAGCTCGGAAGACACGACCACGTGGATTATGAATACCTTCACATATTTGTTGGTGCCTTTAACATAAGTTTAAAACTTCTTGAGGTCAATCATATTATTAGCTTGTTTTTAACCCAGTTTGTCGCTATGGTTTCTAGACTTGTTTAGACTAAGATGCCAAAATATTCTAATTACATACATTAGAACCACTCAAGAAAATAGAAGTAAAAATAGGTCACAAAGTAATATTTCATACCTTTATTAATAACAGTAAAGATAATATAAACTTTGCTAGAGTTTAAAACTTGAAAAACTTGTTGAATCTTAGATTATTACTAGTAGAACTGCTCCAGCTTATATTTACCACACACTTTCATGGCTAGTTATCTGGTTATGTTTACCTTATTACCTCTCTTAATTCTTACTTTTCATCAGTGTATTGATTTTCTGTGTGACAGTGAACACATGATTGTGTTACATTCTGTTTTGTGAATATTGTCTGTCTCACTGAGCAGGGAATCACTCATGGAAGCTAAGTGACACAGCTGTTTTACGGTAATGTTAGCATACCCAAGGCTTATTTAGCAACAGTCAGTATTCTAGCTATACATTATAAATATAAAAAATTGCATAAGGATCAGATCTGGCCAAATAAACATCAAATTTACGCAAAAACATAGTAGATAGTATATCGTTAATAGGCATTATGAAGTCTTATAGTTGACGGATTTTGCTTTTAAGTAAGTTCAAAATATTTCAGAGTTCAGGAATATTCTCTGGCCTTTTACTGCCAATCAAACCAATGGTGTTTTCTGATGTGTTTAGAGTAATATTCTAAAGTGTACAGCTACTTAAACTACCAATAACCACATCAGAAAACTGAGATAAACAACCAACGTAACGGCAGTACTGACAGTATAATTTCTGTCAACGCTATCCACCCCCAATTCAAGTATATTGTCGCTGCGCAAACATTACACAAAAATGAAAATGCGCTGGTTAAACATCTTACATTTTTCTACAACGAAGTGAAATGCAGATGAAAAAGTAAAGACAAATAAGCAGAAGAGAACAAACTTATGAACTAATAAGAAGTGGAAACAAACGAAAACGTTTTAAAACATCTATGCTAAGTTTTGAAACAGACAAGCTATCTTCCAAGTCCCTAGATTTCTATAATCTTGAAAGTGAATCATTCTTGTGTGCAAAGTAAAAAGTTTTGGTTAACAACTTCAAATATTGATTTGTGTTGCAGGCGAAACATAGGACTTGAAGCTTGAGCTTTGATTTTTCAGTAGCAGTAGTGTCAGTTGTGTATGGCTTGCGAGTATCCCCCCACCAAACTACCGACACACTTCAAAAATCGATCCTTTATCCTAGAACAGTTGCTTTCGACTGAATTATATTTTAGCAAACGAAATGGTTGGTTATTTGATATAGTATTACTCATTCTTCAGTTATGGAACTTCGAGAAAAATTATATGAAAATTACGTCTTAATTTATGAAAGCCACCACTGATAGTGGTTGATAAAAAACATTCAGCGAAACTTCATTTAATGACCACTAGTTTTTCATCAAGTAATGTAACCAACTAACTAACCAAAATGCAGTTGCAATTCACTGAAATGCGCTAGTTTCACTAGTATAATATAGTTAAATTAGTACTGGTTATAGAACAGTCTTAGACACTTTAAGTTTATTCCATTTGAAACAGTGTCATATATATAGGACCTGAAAGAAAAACAATTAATTAGAATACATGTATTACAAGGCCCAACATTTTTAGCTTAGTCTGTGAATGTTCTGACCTTCGGCACAGTTTCTGCTGCAGTTACAACGTAGTCATCAGCAATTCTCGTTTCCCCATATGGTGTAACCACTAACATTGTTAGCTAAGATAGTTTACTATACAGCAAAAGGAACCAAAGTTCATTATGACCTTCACAAGTATCCTCCACTTCAATAATTCCAGAAACTTCAGGATTACATGTAAGATAAGCTGGATATCGTTCAACAATTCTTGTTAATGTTCATCAAAACATTCCCATTACTTGACATAAAGTGCAGGAATTTTCAGAATTTAATCAAGCAACTCTGAGTTAAGCAACTTTCACTGGCATCACATAACCCTGCAAAAAAAGTAAACCTAATGAATCCTATGTGCGTCGGTGGCACAGCTGTAGAGTGTTTGCCAACCACGCATATGATTCGGGGTTTGATCCACAGCCGACTCACTCTCAAACCTCACCAGGCGAGTAATAAGACTGATAACCAGGGAAGGTTGGGCATGAGGCTGAAAATCCCATCCCGTAAAAATAAACTCCATCGCTACCGAAGCTTTAGAGCTTGAAGCCTTATGTTCCACTGGGAATAAAATAATAAATAATAATGAATCCCATGTAGTCATGCAGAAGGACGAATAGAGTAAGCCATATAAGTGAGAATAGTTCATCAATTCGCACAAAATTTCAAGTGAAAGAAGTAAACACAATGCTTTGCCTAACTCCTTACATACAAAAAGCAGTTGAAATTTTCGTATCTAGGATCAGGGCGAAAATAACATACAATTGAAAGCAATTTGAAACCAAATAGTTTGCATATTTTTTACATACGTGTAATTGAACAAGTGAAGTAAAATGATAAACCAAGTGTGTGAATCCCAAAAAGAGACAACAAAAAGTAGCTATACATCTCATGTAGTCATTTGAGTCAGCCAAAGAGACCAATTTTCACTAAATTGTGAAACACTAAATTCTTCAATACTTAACCGTAAAATTTCATCTATATACTCCTCGGCAGAAATAGATGAACATACGCTGGACCTGAAATAACTCCGCTCCTTGGTTCAATCGGTGAATAGTACGAAAGAAACCAAGAGTCTCCTAGGATTTTTATGAAAAAATACTAAATGCAATAAGCCAATGACACGCAATTACTTCATTTTAAAAGTACTGGGGTTGAAGAACGAAAATGCTTTGCATTATAAAAGTTTGAGTTTAGTAACAATGATGAAGAAACGTAACGAAATATTCCAGACTAAGATGTGATGTACAGAAGCTCTAAGAAGTTTGTATAATATCGATCTGCAAGCGTCTTCATTTCGTTCATTTCACAAACCTATTTTTGGACTCAGATGTTTCTATCGCCCCCTGTTGCTAACTTATTTCGGAGTTATTCTGGCATACAGTTTGCTAATTACTGTTTAGAAATTTCTAGTTGTCCACATACTTGAGTACACAATTCAAATCATGTAAATTTAACCACCATCTAAATGATTCTAGCCCATTTTAAAAGGTAAATTCATCTATTTAATCTTTGGAATTGAAATAATTGCACGAAAGATAAGTGAAATGTATCAATACGTACGTCTTCTGATGATCGTAAACATCCAAAACCTCGAAAACAGCGCGTTTTCATGACTCTGTGAAATCGAAAAATGTAAGAGTACTTAAACACTGCCAAGGTCATACATATTGAAACAACTAGTTGGTGTCTAAAGATAAGTTCCTGGGTTTCATTATATAAACAGAATATAGTTCATTCCATCTAATATCTTTTTATCCCCTTATCGTGCCTGTTTCATTCCATTATTAGCGTTAAAACAGTTAGAAAATGTGGTACTCCTACGAAGGCATTCCAGATTGTGTTGCTGTTAGGTATGATGCAGGCGTACCTGAACTCTTTAACAAGCACTTTTCTGATTCATTTACGTGCGATATTTCTGCATGCATTGATTTTGACTCTGTGACAGGAAAAAGCACTGTCAAATATATGCTTGACTGTTGATGTTATAAAAAGCGCAATCAGTTCATCGAAATTCTCCAGTACTCCCGGAATTCACTCAATTCCTTCCTCTTTGCTAAGAATGATGGCCCTGATCTTCCTCTTCTTTCGCCAAAATATTTTCAACGTCCCTTATGAACTGAGTTTATCCTTCTAGATGGAAGCAGACATATATTATCTCTAGACTTAAATCCGGCTCAAAGTATGTTATAAAGTATTACAGGCCGATCAGTATAATTTCTGTTTTTTCAAGGGTACTCAAGAAGGTAATCAGTACCGAAATCACTGAAGATCTCAAAACACCTTCTCAGCGCTGTCTCATAAAGTCCAGGTCATATATAAATTGCCACTTGGAACTATTTGACTTTAATACTAGATTTATAGACGAAAAATTCGTTGTACTCATTGCGTATATTTATCTTAATCAGGCATTCAATGAAGCATGTCATCGTTCACTCCTGAAAAACTAGAGGCTTACGGTATATCTGGCAATCTCGCACAGTGGTGTAATTCATTCATGTGACGTTGGTCCCAGTCTGTCAACATTATCGACACTTTTGCTAGTACCACCCCTATATCAAGTGGCGCACTTCAAGGTAGTGTACTAAGGCCTCTCATTTTTCATGTATGACGTCTGCGATGTTATATAACATGGCAAACCCTTCCCATATGCCAATGACTTAAAGGTGGTATACCAAAGTACCACCTGGGAAGTGACAAATCTGTTTCAAAAAATTCAATCGGGTATTGATAATACTGAGACTTTGTGCAAGTCGTGGATGATGTAGATCAACGTGGAGAAGTGTGGTCCGTTATGCTTAGCTCGCCTTCGTATCGCACCACACTTAACGATATGCAATAAGCCAATCACTATTTTCCCTTCTGTACTTAACCTCGGGCTCCGTTACTCTGCTGATTAAATTCTCTCACTATGTTACCAACCAAGTTTCTTAAGCCAGAGGATTACTTGGATTCATATTTCACAACTCTCAAACTCAAGAATCGAAAATGCTGCTGTATAAAACCCACATATGTCCCCTCGTTGAGCACTGTCCATCTGTTAAGGACAAAATAATGATTGAAAGTTTCCAAAGGAGAATTGCAAATAGAATTTTAGGAACAAGTCTGAAAGTTCTGTACTACTATCGTTGCACAACTCTTGAGATCAAACCTCTTGGGTTCAGGCGCCAACAACTTAGTCTCATTCTCCTATTTAGAATTCTTAGAGGAATAGTATACTTCCCCAATATGAACCTTTACTTAACTCCTTCAGTGTATGAATTTCGCAGCAACGGGTCTTCCCTAAGTCATATTCTACGTCGAACGAAGTCTCGTTCCAACTTCTTTACGGGTAAATATAGTCAAAATGGAACTTCTTGCCAAGTGAAATCAAAACCAGCGCCACAATAAAATGATTCACCTATATACTAAAAAATTTCCCCGAAAACAGCCCTGACACAACTCGCCACGCGCTGAAAATTCGTGATGCTGTTTCTTTCCCGTTTGACTTACGCACTTAAACAGTTCTGTTCACTCAACGCACTAAAAATGACAGTCAGAATTATATTAGATAGTTGGAGGCAGTAGGCAGGAAGCCTTGGACCTAGGTTTCGTGCTAGTTGGCACTCGTCAGCAAGGCTTATCTGCAACCTTGAAAGAACTCATGTCTCTTCTGAGATTCGAACCCGCGTCACCCAGTGGTGCAGTCAGAGACGTTATCACTGAGCTATTCGGCCTCGAATAACCCGAACTAACAATCTAGTATTATCAAATCAATGTGAACCGTGATGGCGAGCTACCTAAAATGGTGGCCACATTACAAACCTGATTGATGAAATTCAGTCTGCACCAAAGAAGGGACTAGACACGCCACACCATTTACTAGTGTCCCATCAAAATACAGTCAGAATTGTCATACTTATTTAGTATAATCAACGTTGCGCTAATGCTGTTCTATGTTACTTTTTCGGTTGGTACAATTATTTGTAAGGCAACCCTCATCTCAAAATATCCACAATCCTTTCATACAAAACTGAGCTGGAATACACAGCCCAGTGTACCCACCACGAAAGCTGCAACAAATTTGCATGAAGAACCTTCTCTACAAACACATTTCCATCGCCTGAGAAACTCCGCAATCCTCATCTGTCATATCTTTTCAGTCATTCAACTTCATTCGACCCCGGCTGCTTGCTGTCAAAATAATCAAATATTATAGCAAATGATCCTGGCAACGCTGCGCTATGGGCATTTCAGTGAGGTAAGAGTTCTACGTCAAGGTCGAATGGTAAACAACCTGTATATGGCAGGAATTAAAATCTCATCTGGTGACTACCTAGTGCTGCCCGTAAATACCATTGCTAAGGCTCCTGCGTTTGAATAATCTCAAAAAAGAAAGATAAGAACTGTCTGAATGCCGCAGCTGTCTGAAAACAAGCTCATGGTATGATTTATCCACTTCAAAAGGACAGAACAAGAGCATGAATATTACTAAGCTTCCACTTTTCTTCTACATATTTTGTGCATTCTGGCGTTTGGGCTTAACTTCTACAGTATCCATTCCTAACATTACCTTATATAAGTTATCATTCGTTTCTCTCTTTTTTCCTAATACAAACTTAAACTAACCGCTAGCATGACCCAATATAAAATTCAATGACTTTAAATTCGTAGCAATAAAAAAGGGAATGAACTCTGCTCTCTTCGTACATTGTTTGTTTAAATTATTAACATTTTCTGGCCGCCTCTGCACCTCTCTTACTGCTTTCTTCTATCTTCTCTAAAAAGTAAACATGACAAACTTCTTATATATTGCTAGAATTTGTTTTCATTTCTTCAATCTTCATGTCATAAAACAGCGTTCAATCAAAATTTGTACTTGTCAAATATGATTTTGCCTGCACGAACGGTGTGTCAATCATGTAAATACTCAATTTATGTGAACAACATCTTATTATCACCTGTGAGGCATTTCTTGACCCAGCTGAGCAAGCTTCCCTTGATTTTATAGCCTTACTCTCTTACATGGATTCTGAATCTGAAATCTGCTTTCCTGAAATCTACAAAAACAGCATGCTTCAGTTTCTAGTTATCCCTAGATGTGATCCAGGTTTTACTCGAAGTGACAGAGTTTGTAACACACGACAGGTTCTCCACAAAAGCAGCACATTTCGTTTGACGACAGGTCGTTGCGTTTCAAGCACGCCATGACAGCTATCTTGAATATTCTTTTAGGTATACTGATGAAGTTGCTGATGAGACTAACGGGTTGGCAAATTTAACAAGGGTGACTTAGTTCTCCTTTTATGGACGTGGCTAGTATTAAATCTCTTCAATCAGGTAGCAGCATTAGTTAGGGGGGCATGGCTTCGACAGTCAAGAGCTCATGTCACCTAACTGAACATATAACTCCACAAAACGGCATCTAGGCGGCTAGGACATAATAAATCGTTGTCGAAAATAGCATTAATAGTTGTAGTTGATGATAATACATAGCATATATCGAAGAGACCCGTGGATTTTACCCAGTATGACCTCCTTTTTCACCTACCGATGGTCAAGCAGCACGATGAGTTGAATTCGCATGTGATGGGTGATGATAATACTGCGTACTTCTCCGTCAGTTAGCACTAAACAAGAAAACGTAAAGAATGAAACTAGGATTTGAAGACTTTCACGAAGATTTTAGTTCAAATTTTAGAATCTCAAACTTTTGTCAGGACAGTGATAAAATGAAACTACCTCCACTAACAGAGTGCCCAAATTTTATACATATTTACTTCAACTTGGAGCCACCACCAGCATTCATGTGGATTAGGATTGACTCACTGCTGACAAACCCGTAAATCTTGCCTGGTCTGCAGTAGACCCGTAAGGTAAAGTTGAGATGAGGCTTACAGCCCTGTGCTGTAAAAGCACACTTTTATTGAATATTCAAAGCTAAAGATTAGATTACTATGTTCTATCCGGAACTCGGAGGAGTGAACATACATGTATATAGCCAAGGTCTATACATAGCGTATGCGTTTTGGAAAGCATAAGGTATTTTGTGTGGCATAAATCTCTTCAATTAATTCCATGATGGTCGAGTCGCGGAAAGCTCGAAAGTTTATAAGGCACATGTATCATTTTCCAATAAGCATATACTTAAGAATGAAAGTAAGTGACTGTACTAAGAATACGATTTGGAAAATATGACCCGGGACAAAGCGAAGAGAATCCAAGTTGAAGTAATAAAAGTTAAAACAAGGGAACTATATTTGTCACGCAATTTCGTTTGGGCTGTGGGTGAGAGTCCATATCGTATGATCAGTGACAAGAGAGTATCTGATCATGCCAAAGTTCCCAAACAAACCTGATTGTGGTGTCACACCAAGCTTAATCTTCAAGCTATAGAACACAAAGGCGTACTTGAAACGCTCCCTGATCACGTCACTTGCTTCTTTCTGATGCATATCGATGGTTCGCTCGGCAGTAGAACCACACTTATGGATAGAGTAAGCAATAGTTGTGAACTTCCGACTAAATATTTCCCCCACTTTGTACGCAACTGACATCTCTCTCCCGCGCTTTTCGAAAACTGCGCTACATTTGCATAGTTACCTAAAACTCTGATTTTTGTGGAATATCCTATCAAAAAGTTGCGAAAAACTTACACAATTATTTGACTTTGAAAAACTGAATCCTTGGATATAATATTGTATGTCAATATCACCTATAACTATCAATATGCCACTCCGTGCTTGATTAACACTAACTAATACCTATAATTGTATATATATTGATGGATTTACATGTTCAAGTTGGCTCAAGTCAGTGAGTCTATGATTTTGGTATCATTTTGGTTAACTGTAATTGACTGTGATATTATTATTGTTGTTGTCGCTTGTTACCCTTCTTTTTGTGAATTATTTTCCCCTGCTGGTGTTGTTCTGCTTGTTTATTCCCTGTTTTCCTGGTTTTTAAGGGGAGCAACCCACGAGGTCGCTTCTCTCTAAGTAATAATTTAATGTAGCAATCTCCCTTCTCAGGCGTGAGGCTAGCAACCCCACCCTGTAAACAAAGCTGCTACAGAAACTTCAGCACGTTGAATCTCTTCGAGTCAAAAGAAAAAGTCTTTGTGGGGACATGGAATGTCCGCACCATGTACGAGATCGGCAAAGCTGCCCAGATCGCAAACGAAATGAAAAGATACAGAATTCAAGTACTGGGTATATGTGAAAGCCGATGGAACGGGAATGGACTCACCAAATTGTCAACGGGTGAGTCAGTGATCTACTCCGGTCACCCAGAGGATAACCACTCGCACATCGAGGGCGCGGCTATCATGATGTCACCAACAGCAACGAAGACCCTGATGCAATACGAGGCGATCTCGCCCAGGATAATGACCGCCAGATTCAACTCCAAAGGAAGGAAAGTGTCAATTATACAATGCTATGCACCAACAAACAACGCAGACCTCTAAACGAAAGAAGAATTCTACCGACAACTACAGGCAATAATGGACAATACTCCAGCTGGTGACATCAAAATACTTATGGGAGACATGAACGCCCAACTGGGATCAGACAACACAGGAAGGGAACTCATCATGGGTAGAGAAGCTCTCGGAGAAATGAGTGAAAACGGAGAACTCTTCGCCGACTTCTGTGCCTTCAATGAACTAGTGATTGGTGGCAGCGTATACAAACACAAGGATATCCACAAGGCTACATGGGTGTCACCAGATGGGCGAACCAAAAACCAAATCGACCTCATCTCAATCTCAAGGAAGTGGAGACGCAGCCTGCTGGACACAAAAGTAAGAAGAGGAGCAGACGTTGGCTCAGACCACTATCTCGTACAAGGGACAATCCAAATCAAATTAAAAGCTTTCAGAGAATCAGGGGCTGCAGATAGACCACAAGCCAAGTTCAACACTCAAAAACTGAAGGACCGGGACACAAAGTACGTCTTCACTGCAAGTATAAAAGACAAAGCCGAGACACAAATCAACACTGGCGAAGAGGTCAGCATCAAAAGGCACTGGAACAACTTGAAAACAGCGTGGAGTCGAACCTGCATAGAAGTTCTAAGCAGAAGGAAGAGACAAGAAAAACAATGGCCCACTACGGACACTTGGAAACTAATAGAAGAGGGAGGGATGGTGAAACAAAAGATTCTCCAGTGCACCGATGAGCAACAAAGACAGGATTTGAATGCAGACTACAAGGCACTGAACAAAAGAGTAAAGAAGAGTGCCAGAGAAGACAAAAGAAAGTACTATGAAACCATGGCAAGTGAAGCAGAACAAGCTGCAGGCAAAGGAGACCTCGCAACACTCTACCAAACTACTAGGTACCTATCGGGAAAACGTTTGACACAAATCAAGCCGGTGAAGGATGACAATGGAAAGTCACTCACCAAAGAAGTGGAGCAAAGGAAACACTGGGCTGAACACTTCAAAAGACTCCTAAATCGACCACCACCGACAACGCGCCCAACAATACCAACAACGGAGACAGAGCTACTAGTGAACACCAACCCCCCGACGAAATCAGAAGTGCTGAAGGCAATCAATATGCTAAAAGCTGAAAAAGCAGCAGGACCAGATGGAATCCCAGCAGAAGCATTGAAAACGGACCCAGAGACAACAGCGGACTTGATGACGCCACTACTGGAGAAGGTGTGGAAAGAAGGCAAAGTACCCGAGGATTGGAAGAAAGGATACTTATTCAAACTGCCAAAGAGAGGAGACTTAAGTCAATGCAAGAACTGGCGCGGAATTATGCTCCTGTCTATCCCAAGCAAAATACTAAGCCGCATCATCCCGGAGAGAATCAAACATGCCCTGGATGAAAAACTTCGACCGGAACAGGCTGGATTCAGGAGAAACAAGTCATGCATTGATCAGATCGCCACATTACGGATCATCATTGGACAAAGCTTGGAGCGGCAGTCACCTCTCTATCTCAACTTCACCGACTTTGAAAAGGCCTTCGATAGCACTGATCGAAAGGTGATTTGGAAATTACTTCGCTACTATGGGGTGCCTCCGACAATTATACATCTCAGCCAACAGCTGTACGACAATGCTGCATGCCAAGTAATCCACAACGGGAAACTTACGGAACCCTTCGAAGTGAAGACAGGAGTAAGACAAGGTTGCCTACTATCACCAATGATTTTATGATTGCAGTAGACTGGATAATGCGACAAACAGCGGGCAATGAGGAAACAGGCATAAAATGGACTCACACAAAAATGTTGGAGGATCTGGACTTCGCCGATGATATATATCTGATTTCCCACAAACTGGAAGATATGCAAGTGAAAAGCAACAAGTTGGCAGAAGAAGCATCAAAGATAGGACTTCAGGTGAACATATAGAAAGCAGAGGCGATGAGATTCCTGGGCAACACCATCAATAGCAACAACAACAGACAACAATCAGCATAAATAGGTGGAACCTGAAAGAAACAACCTCTTTCACTTACCTGGGAAGCATCGTTTCAACTACAGGCGAAACTGACGAGGATATCAAAGGAAGAATCGGAAAATCAAGACAAGCTTTCACTACTCTCAAGCCTGTGTGGAGGTCAATAGCACTCAGCATCAAAAATAAGATCCGGATTTTCAACTCCAATGTGAAGTCGGTGCTACTATACGGATCAGAGACTTGGCCAGTGCGTCATAAAGAGCATCTCAAACAAACTACAGACCTTCATTAACAGTTTTCTTCGCTCTATACCACTCAAGATCAGATGGCCGTCCAGAAAAGATCAGTAACAGGGATCTCTGGGAGCGAGCCGACCACGAACCGATTGCGAAACAAATAGGCAGGAAGAAATGGAGATGGATTGGCTGGTCATGCTCTGAGGAAACCATCAAGTTACATCACTACACAAGCCATTGCTCGAGTGGAACCCGAAAGGGAAGCGGCGAGTTGGTCGTCAGTGCGAGGGTGACTTTGAGGAGGTCATGTGAAGAGGAGATGAAAACGTGTGGGCAGACATGGAGCCAGGTGAAGACTCTAGCAGAGAACCGAACGCAATGGAGACGCACGGCTGAAGCCCTATGTTCCTCTAGGAATTAAAGGATACAATAATAATAATGTACGCTACTATCTTCCAGGAGTCATGAAAACAGGAAGAAGTTCCGGATAGTCGATAATCATGGCAAGTAAATGACGTTCATTCTTATGACCCATTTCGAACCCAATCCCATCATCATCTCATTCACTGTATGCTCTCCTACTTTTCGTTGACTTAGGCTTCAGGTACTCTAGTGACCTAACATTCTCTGAGCAAGTGGCATCACAGACTCGAAAGTCAAGGATGCATAATCAGGAACTTTCACGACAATGAAGCCAAGCCAATTATGTACAAAACCTGTGTGAGGCCGCTACTACAATACTGTCAATTTATCATAAGCAGCACTCGCACACGTGACAAGCAAAGGATGGAAAGTATCCAACAATACCTCACCTCCAAACAACTTGGCTACGACTGTAAGAAAGAGTACATCTTACAGTGCATTATCCTAAAACTTGACCCACTTTGGACAAAACGACTTATTATAAACCTAATTCCTTCACAAAATATCATTCTCAGGCAACGAGGATATCCTATTCGCACAGGAAGGCTCTTACGGTCTGCGTAACCAAACCTGCACAGTGACAACTCAAGTCAACACCATGAAAACTTCTTCATAATGATGTATTCTAAAATATGGAATAGCCCGCCCCTAGATGTCAGAAACAGTTCCTCGGTTACAAGTTTCAAACGCCTCTGTACAGACTGTTTCACTCTACTGATTATATTAATAAACTATTTACTCCCAGAACGAATCAATTATTAGTTTACTACAGCACCTAATAAACCCACACAAATACCCTAATTACTCTATAAACCATAAATAAACTAGTCGCATAAATGCATAGAAAGACTAAGTAGAAATAAATCTGTATGTCTAATAAATGATTATGTACAACGAATATAAACATGTAAGTACAAACACTAAGATGATACTAGAGACCAATTACTTTTCCTTCGCTCTCTGGTACTTTGCTGTTAGCCTCTTTTCTTCTATTTGCCTTGTAGTAGAAGTTGTATAGGTCAACATTTAGACTGAAGCTGAGAAACAATTGAAATCACTTACTCATATGTCATCCTTCAAGATTTGGCTAGTAATGACTCAGCATCCTCGGAATATCCACTGTCAGCATAACAAGACGCAGTACAACATTCTATACAAGCACTGTCAATAATCTAAAATGACTTACATATAGCTTTCCATGCGTTAATCAACTTACTCTAACAGACGAACCATGCAGTGACAAATGGCGGGCATTTGCTGACATGGGTGCAGTAAAACAGATCTGCCTGACAATAACCAATATTAATGTGCATTCATTTTAATTCACATGTGGTGTTAATTACGATAAAAATGCTGACAAAATCATACAAACAAATCACTCATTTCAAATTATTACCCAATTTCAATAAAAATCAAGAACAAGAAACGATGCCGCACACACCAAAGTTATATGGAGGAATTGACTTCAAGCTTCATTTTTTCCCAAATATTTGTAATCCATCTAACACATACTTGGGTTCTTTGCTAATGCGAAGACAATATTTCTATATTTCTTAATGTGCTCCATTGAATGACTAGTTAGCAGATTGTACTCACAAACTAATATCGGAATGGATAGAGACTATATAATTGTATTAAACCAAAAGTGGACATCATGATAGTAAGACCTATATGGGTAGCATTATACATTGCAAATGAACTTTGTCAGTCTAGGGATTATAGTCTCCCATCGTATTTCCTTTATGAATGCATCTATTAATGATACATTGCACTTACCTATTTCACTGCACTTTAATGATTCCCCTTAACCTTTACTTTTCTGAAACAACTTACTATCTCTTGTAAACGTTGTACTTACCTTAATATTGGTTGGTTATCGTATGCCTACAGCCACGGGTTGAAAATGAAACGAAGTCAATTTTCCCGCGCAACATAAAGGACTACTGTACAATTCAGTAATCATACAGCCTGGGTCAGACAATGAGTGTATTTATATAAATATCAAATATTTAGCTGTTGAAACATTATTAACTTGTAGACAATCTACTATTTGACATTATATCACACTTGATCGTGCCTGTAAAAATGGCATGCATTTTAATGTAAATTTATGTTTATATGAAAATATACATTGTTGTTATTATTAATTTCACCATAAATCAAATTTATGTAGTGTAAATAATACTTATCCATGCCTGTACAACTGGTGTGTCCTACATAGATAGGAATAAATATATATATAAATACCATACTCGGTAGTTTTCTGAATGATATGCCTTTAAGCCTATGATAAAATCCTTCCGAACACTGTCAGGTTTCTTGGCCGTGAAGTGTTAAATCCGATTTCTGGGGTCCTTCAGTTTGCAAAATTCACTCACTGCACCCAGTTAATTACGCTTCTCGGGCGACTTCTGGCCTCAACCGGAAATAATGCTTACGGTTGTTGTATAGCTATCTTGCCAGACCTGCACTAAGACTATACTGACTCTTTAACCGGGCCCACTTGATCTGTTGACTGTAATGTCCCTAACATCACCCTGACTAATGGAGGAACCATATAATGATACTTGTGGATTTCCTAGAGCCTACTTATTAGTGATAGTGTAGGAAGACTCTGGGGAAGCATGGCCACACCAAACGCAGCGGCTGTGCTCCTGTCCTTTGAAAATCTAGCTGCCACAGTGTGTTTCCGCCAACACAGATAAACACACTGTGGAGGCAAAATAGCTTAACTTCTTTCATCTTTTACACTGATTTCCCATCACAATCAACCATATTCGGTTTGATTCTGGGTAAGAAGTTGCTGCACGGACGAGCAATTTGAGGAACCTTTATCATTTGTTATGCACTGAGGATTTGAAGCATAAAACAAGGGAAAAGTGGAAACTGGCCAACAGTAGGAGACTGTTCTCAGCAGAGTAGTACCAGTGCCAATAGTATGACAAAACTGACAATCAGCTTAGCGTTTCATGAGAGTAGTAGTCAGACTGATAAAAGCCAATGACATCCAAGCGTGCAAGAAATTCTTCAGGCGAAGTAGTGATTAAATGCACATGTATGTGTTTTCAACCAGTAAGAATGTATGCCCAGTAAAAAAGTAAGGAATTTCTAATGACCTTGCCTATTCGAACTATATTCAGTTTCGTTGGAGGCGACAACCCCTGCTGAGGCTTTGAGTTTTCCTGGTTGGCAGAAGACTAGATCGATACCAACAGACGAAGTGATGTATACTATATCGACATTGGTTCGTAGACTTTTTCAGTACATTCATATTTAACAACTAAGAATATTATGACGGAACCGCCGTTTAATTAACTTGGTTATGTCAGTTTGCTGTTGTTCGAGAGATTAACCTTCGACGTTCCGGTCTGCCTTTCAGTACCAATTGCGCTAAAGTTCGGATATTTATTAAGCAGGTAATTACTGTTCTGACTTCTGGATAGTTGACTTCTGACAACATCAATAATTCTTGATAGCATACTGACGGCTTCTAATCTGCTTATCGGGACGCTGATGGTCTTCGAGTCGCTGTTTACTAGGACTGTTGGCATTTCCAGGTCTGCATTTTCTGGATTTACATGCTCAGCATTCTTGCTGCTCCGCAAAATACTAGTAGTATTTTCTTCCGGTCCGCTTGGAGTCATTAATGCAGAACGGTCGGTATCAGAGTAAATTAAGTCATAGCCTGCCTAGCAGAGTGAAGCGAATAGTGTAGAGATTGGTGATGAAGGTAGGTAAAACCATCTTAGGAAAAACAGTTCATTGGTAGAATTTACAATCCTAAATTTTCATGATCGCTACTTACATGGTGTGCGTTAAACACTTCAAAGTAACCAATCAGTCTGTGTTATTAGAATGACGTTTTATCAGGCTCGATCCCACACGACGCAATCCCAAGGCAATTGTTAACCGCAGTAGACAGACAGATATTGTGACAACACCAAAAACAATATAACCTAACCTTTTCCATCGTGGCTGCTATGTGATTTTCATCGTCTTAATATAAAATCCAATACTTCAGGTTGAACTAGTATGACTTTCACAGTCTATCCCCCTTATAAGCAAGTAGATGTGATTCATTGATCATTTTGTTCAACACGTCAATACTGTTCGGTGCGTCTTCGCCCCTCTGTTCGTGACAGCTGTTTTTGCATTTTTACCTCACTGTAACTGTATTATTTCTTTGGCATTCCAGAAAAAGATAAAGTTTATGTTAAGTCATCCGTGTTTTAACTCAAATCTGTATGCAAGTTTAACACTATAGGGGATCAAAGAAGTTCGTCAACTAAACTGAACACTAGCTGTTTCACCATCAACGATCAATTTGTCTATCCGTGCGCACTGAAACACACTGTGGTAAATATATTTTTCAAAGGACAACAGCTCCCCAGCCTCGTTGTGGTATGATTATCGAATCACCGTCAACAAAAACATCTTTCAGTAGGCGTACTTGTCATATTCTCCCTTCGCTTGCTGAGGCGGTGTCGATAGTAGTCTGGCCACTAGGTTAGGCAGGCCAGATTAAAGAGTCATGAGGCAATGTGGCTACAGGACAGGACCAGCAGGGTTGATAGCGTTAAAACAATCGTACGCGTCACTCCTAGTCGGAGCCCACTGAAAGCTATCTAGAATCTGTGCAAGCAGTCGAACTAACTGGTTTCCTAGATTCCGACAAAGTCCCGAAGAGTATGTCACCAAAAAATTGGATCCTATACCTACGTTGTCATTGCATTCAGAAAGAAGTGGTGAAGCCGGTGCTGCTATTACTATGGAGTATAAATCAAACTGCATGGTAGAGCTAGAACTAGCGTAAATCTGCACTGTCCAAATCGAAAAGGAAATTGGGTTGGAAAGATTGTGGCAAGGAAGCCGAAAGTGTTGCGATCGCAAGAAGTCGCCTTTTGTAGTTGGTAAACTTCCCAATGATGACAGGTCTAATAGACAGATCATTAAATTTGATGTCAGTCCAATAAGCTGTTGGAATTTTATGAAGAATTTCTTAGACTTTGTGGGTAATGATGCCATTTGATATCGAGCCTAATTAAACTACTTGATTCAGTACTGTTGTGGAGAGGCAGAGGAAGTTATCAGTCACTGTGTTCTGTTTGGACAGGAGGAAAGATGTCACAGAGCCTTAGAATTGTTAGCGCACGCATTCGTACTAAAATAAGTTGCTCCCTTGACTTTCGACGACAAAGTTCTGGACCTTCCAAATGTAAGCGGTAAAACGCAGCATTGCTGGGAGTGTCGCCTCGCGAGATGCAAGCATGAGAGTTAACGCTTAGGCAAACGGCTGATATCCCGAATTCGAATTCTGGTAGGATTATTGAGGGACTCTCTGTATATTCATAGAAAGAATGGGCAAAGCTGCTTGCAACATTATAAAGAACGATTGTGAGCCATCGTTTGGGAACTAAAATGTCTTCGTCAAGGGGCAGTCAGATATCACTAACACTAGGCATAGACTAGTAGACATTCCGGTGGGGGAAACAATAAAGGGATCGGTGTCTCTACGAAGAATTGTAACCCAGATCTCAGATAAGGAGTGTTTTATACACAACTTTCGGAAAATAATGTTGAATAACTGGCTAACAGTGCTAGGATGGAACCAAGTTTATTTATCCCACCCTGTACGCATGTTCGGGAGAACATTTTTAGACCACTGTCTGTGGTTTAAAGATGAAGACCTCAATGTGCCTTCAGATTTCGTTTCCAAAGTAAAACCAAGTAATGTCTGTTTGAATTTATATGATATTACGAGGAAATGCCACTCCCCAAGAATCTGAGCGGTTGGGTGTAGAGGCTGCAGACATCAGACATTGCTACACAAGAGGCAGGGATTATCCTAGGACACAAGAAACTAGGTGCACATCCATTATCAGCACCACAGACATATGAACCTGTACAAGGCTATGACTAGTGAAGTAGATTTCGCTACAGTGCATGCTTTGGCTAAACATTACAGCAAGGTTGTTCAGAACTGTGTAGTTTTGGAGAGTGGGTCATAAGCAATGCTCGTCACAAGGGCTCTGGCAAGAAATTTACGTTTGAATGGAGTGATTAAAACAATTTATCTTTAGATAGGGGGTTTGAAATCCACCTTACCCTGCAGGTATGAACAATCATGGGTTTCTTCATCATATTCCTCCACTCAGGTTACTGCTTCAAAGGCATGGCCAGTACAGAGACTGCCTCAGTAGCAAAGAGATGTGCCAACAACCGATCAGATAGCATCATGGAGCCACTTACGTGTCATAATTCTACCGAAGTCGAAAAATGAGGAGACTAAGATCCTTGTTACTTGTAACTTGCTAGAAGTACATGTAATAACTGCGCCACAAAGACACTTTTGCGGTGGTCATTATTGGGAGCATATAAAAGACCCCTGGAGAAACTAGTACGGTGAATTACACCTTTTCCACAGAAAAAGTGGAGGTTATTTGCGAACAATTATAAGAACGAGTTTGAAGACGCGAGTAGTCAAATGTCCATATAAGTAGAAAGCAATAAATTGTGTGCGTATATGTGTCAATCACACCTTGTCTTAGAGTATGTAGGTTGTCAGAATACACAGCTGACAAATATTATGAATCTTCTATCCACTGAAGCTACCGGTCAAACTAGCTATTCATCGTCTAGCCGGGAGAGACCCGTCGATACGTCTGATGATGCTGATCATCGATAGACACAGTGTGTTGCCCATGACGTTTCTTCGAACATGCAGCTTCCAGACATCCAAAGGGATTCAAAGATCAGCGATGTAAGCACATTTGGCACACAGACAACCTCAGATATTTTAGATAGGCGATTAGATGAATCATTGGTTGCAGTGACTCAAAGCCGGAAGAAGAAGGGATACTTTGATATAAGAATAAAACTTGTGCACTATGGTAGAGTATAATTCCATTATGGGTAAAATTTATTTTGATAGAGTCTCACAGTGTTATACAGTAATATTTACTGATGACGTTTCGAGCACAATTTACTGCGCATACTTTATAACTCCAAAACTATTCGAGTATTACACAGTATTGAAACATTTGTTCCACATGAAGATATTTAGGCACCAAGTTCCGTACCATCTAAGCCCTCATCTCATGAACATAATAGTACCTCATTTGTTTCCGAATAATTCCTTGATTTCATACGGTAGTGATTTTGGGAAACTCATATATCCTGTTGTACATATCAGTCCCCCTAAATCTTCTTTACCTCCTCCTACTGTAGAGATTTCTGCTTGCGAAAAAGAGTTTAAAACCCTTACAAAGTTCGTAGTTGAAGCTTTAATATCTAGTGAATATCCAACAACAAATATATTGCATTTACCGCCGGTATCTTCAACTGATTACAGTGGAAAAGATTCGATAATTACTGCCTCACCTCATTCATATGAGGATGAAACTATGATCAACAGTAACGTGTTAATAAACGAAACCGTTGGATACAGTACACTAGAGGAACTCGATTATATGTTAGATAACTTCAAAATCTTCTGTTGATGGCTCAGGCTACTAGGAGACTTCACTTTTTTCTCAATCTAAAGACGCTAATGGACGGAAAACTGCCGGTTGTCTACGGAATACTGCTAGAATATATGGATAAATTCAAGACATGGATACGTTAAATGGTGCGGCGTCCTACGTTTCTAAGCCAGCTTGAAGAATTGAGGCGTGTATTGCCACATGATTGCCTTCCGATACTTCAAGCAATATCAAAGTGGCTAGATACAAAGAGAAACCACTGTCCGGTGATCTCCTCCTGGTTAATGATACTGTTCTGAGGTTAAACCACATAATTAGTAGTTATTATTATTATAACTGTGTTCTTACCACAACAAATCTTATTATCTGAGTTGTCACTATTGATACTTAGGAGTAAGTTCTTGGGAAAAGTTAGGCGTACGTCTGGCTCTGCAGGCCCGTAAAGAAGGGAGGCCGGCCGTGAGGCTGGCAATTTCACTTCATGAAGAGACACTACGAACGAGACTTAGTATCTGAAGCTTAAACCACAATGTTGCATTAAGAATGCAAGTGGGATGAAGATAAAAGAAACGTCTGTCAATATATTATACTTTTTGATTAAGCTTAATCATACGTTTCATGCGAAATCTTTGGATACTACAACTTTTTGCTGCCTGCCGATCCTGATGTACATAAATTTGGTGTGCCCACAGTGAGTGATGAAGAAGTATGCTGGCGTCAAACTAGAATTGATGAAACTAAACTAAATCTGAAATTTTTATCCTTCCACTATACTCATTTTGTTTATTGTTTTTCCTTCACGTTCCCAGTGGAACATAGGGCTTCAAGCTAGAGTTTCTGTATTATTATTTATTATTGTAACCTTTAATTCCTAGAGGAACATAGGGCTTCAGCCGTGCGTCTCCATTGCGTTCGGTTCTCTGCTAGAGTCTTCACCTGGCTCCATGTCTGCCCACACGTTTTCATCTCCTCTTCACATGACCTCCTCAAAGTCACCCTCGCACTGACGACCAACTCGCCGCTTCCCTTTCGGGTTCCACTCGAGCAATGGCTTGTCTAGTGATGTCACTTGATGGTTTCCTCAGAGTATGACCAGCCAATCCATCTCCATTTCTTCCTGCCTATTTGTTTCACAATCGGTTCGTGGTCGGCTCGCTCCCAGAGATCCCTGTTGCTGATCTTTTCTGGACGGCCATCTGATCTTGAGTATTGAGCGAAGAAAACTGTTAATGAAGGTCTGTAGTTTGTTTGAGATGCTCTTTATGACGCACTGGCCAAGTCTCTGATCCGTATAGTAGCACTGACTTCACATTGGAGTTGAAAATCCGGATCTTATTTTTGATGCTGAGTGCTATTGACCTCCACACAGACTTGAGAGTAGTGAAAGCTTGTCTTGCTTTTCCGATTCTTCCTTTGATATCCTCGTCAGTTTCGCCTGTAGTTGAAACGATGCTTCCCAGGTAGGTAAAAGAGGTTGTTTCTTTCAGGTTCCTCCCATTTATGCTGATTGTTGTCTGTTGTTGTTGCTATTGATGGTGTTGCCCAGGAATCTTCATCGCCTCTGTTTTCTATATGTTCACCTGAAGTCCTATCTTTGATGCTTCTTCTGCCAACTTGTTGCTTTTCACTTGCATATCTTCCAGTTTGTGGGAAATCAGATATATATCATCGGCGAAGTCCAGATCCTCCAAGATTTTTGTGTGAGTCCACTTTATGCCTGTTTCCTCATTGCCCGCTGTTTGTCGCATTATCCAGTCTACTGCAATCAGGAAAATCATTGGTGATAGTAGGCAGCCTTGTCTTACTCCTGTCTTCACTTCGAAGGGTTCCGTAAGTTTCCCGTTGTGGATTACTTGGCATGCAGCATTGTCGTACAGCTGTTGGATGAGATGTATAATTGTCGGTGGCACCCCATAGTAGCGAAGTAATTTCCAAATCACCTTTCGATCAGTGCTATCGAAGGCCTTTTCAAAGTCGATGAAGTTGAGATAGAGAGGTGACTGCCATTCCAAGCTTTGTTCAATGATGATCCGTAATGTGGCGATCTGATCAATGCATGACTTGTTTCTCCTGAATCCAGCCTGTTCCGGTCGAAGTTTTTCATCCAGGGCATGTTTGATTCTCTCCAGGATGATGCGGCTTAGTATTTTGCTTGGGATAGACAGGAGCATAATTCCGCGCCAGTTCTTGCATTGACTTAAGTCTCCTCTCTTTGGCAGTTTGAATAAGTATCCTTTCTTCCAATCCTCGGGTACTTTGCCTTCTTTCCACACCTTCTCCAGTAGTGGCGTCATCAAGTCCGCTGTTGTCTCTGGGTCCGTTTTCAATGCTTCTGCTGGGATTCCATCTGGTCCTGCTGCTTTTTCAGCTTTTAGCATCTTGATTGCCTTCAGCACTTCTGATTTCGTCGGGGGGTTGGTGTTCACTAGTAGCTCTGTCTCCGTTGTTGGTATTGTTGGGCGCGTTGTCGGTGGTGGTCGATTTAGGAGTCTTTTGAAGTGTTCAGCCCAGTGTTTCCTTTGCTCCACTTCTTTGGTGAGTGACTTTCCATTGTCATCCTTCACCGGCTTGATTTGTGTCAAACGTTTTCCCCGATAGGTACCTAGTAGTTTGGTAGAGTGTTGCGAGGTCTCCTTTGCCTGCAGCTTGTTCTGCTTCACTTGCCATGGTTTCATAGTACTTTCTTTTGTCTTCTCTGGCACTCTTCTTTACTCTTTTGTTCAGTGCCTTGTAGTCTGCATTCAAATCCTGTCTTTGTTGCTCATCGGTGCACTGGAGAATCTTTTGTTTCACCATCCCTCCCTCTTCTATTAGTTTCCAAGTGTCCGTAGTGGGCCATTGTTTTTCTTGTCTCTTCCTTCTGCTTAGAACTTCTATGCAGGTTCGACTCCACGCTGTTTTCAAGTTGTTCCAGTGCCTTTTGATGCTGACCTCTTCGCCAGTGTTGATTTGTGTCTCGGCTTTGTCTTTTATACTTGCAGTGAAGACGTACTTTGTGTCCCGGTCCTTCAGTTTTTGAGTGTTGAACTTGGCTTGTGGTCTATCTGCAGCCCCTGATTCTCTGAAAGCTTTTAATTTGATTTGGATTGTCCCTTGTACGAGATAGTGGTCTGAGCCAACGTCTGCTCCTCTTCTTACTTTTGTGTCCAGCAGGCTGCGTCTCCACTTCCTTGAGATTGAGATGAGGTCGATTTGGTTTTTGGTTCGCCCATCTGGTGACACCCATGTAGCCTTGTGGATATCCTTGTGTTTGTATACGCTGCCACCAATCACTAGTTCATTGAAGGCACAGAAGTCGGCGAAGAGTTCTCCGTTTTCACTCATTTCTCCGAGAGCTTCTCTACCCATGATGAGTTCCCTTCCTGTGTTGTCTGATCCCAGTTGGGCGTTCATGTCTCCCATAAGTATTTTGATGTCACCGAGCTGGAGTATTGTCCATTATTGCCTGTAGTTGTCGGTAGAATTCTTCTTTCGTTTAGAGGTCTGCGTTGTTTGTTGGTGCATAGCATTGTATAATTGACACTTTCCTTCCTTTGGAGTTGAATCTGGCGGTCATTATCCTGGGCGAGATCGCCTCGTATTGCATCAGGGTCTTCGTTGCTGTTGGTGACATCATGATAGCCGCGCCCTCGATGTGCGAGTGGTTATCCTCTGGGTGACCGGAGTAGATCACTGACTCACCCGTTGACAATTTGGTGAGTCCATTCCCGTTCCATCGGCTTTCACATATACCCAGTACTTGAATTCTGTATCTTTTCATTTCGTTTGCGATCTGGGCAGCTTTGCCGATCTCGTACATGGTGCGGACATTCCATGTCCCCACAAAGACTTTTTCTTTTGACTCGAAGAGATTCAACGTGCTGAAGTTTCTGTAGCAGCTTTGTTTACAGGGTGGGGTTGCTAGCCTCACGCCTGAGAAGGGAGATTGCTACATTAAATTATTACTTAGAGAGAAGCGACCTCGTGGGTTGCTCCCCTTAAAAACCAGGAAAACAGGGAATAAACAAGCAGAACAACACCAGCAGGGGAAAATAATTCACAAAAAGAAGGGTAACAAGCGACAACAACAATAATAATATCACAGTCAATTACAGTTAACCAAAATTACACCAAAATCCTGAAGTGTCTGTTTCAGTGTTTGTTTATTTTTACAGGATGGGGTTGCTAGCCTCATGCCCAACCTTTCCTCTTCACCAGCTTTTTAGTCTTGGCTTAGCGAGGTAAAGGAGTGCGCCGGCTGGGCATCGAACCCCGGACCATGGTCGGCGAGCGTTCTAAGCGCTATGCCAACGACGCCTGCATTATTTCTCTCCAATTTTGCAGTCACAGTGGCCAATCACATCTAGTGCCCCTGAGGGAGTCTCTGGAACTGACGTCGATCCAAACTTGACCTAATGAAGTGGGTGTTCAAAACACTGAATATATCATATGCCTTTCTCTCCTCAGATTGGTCTTCAGAACCGGGTAATGACGCTTTTCATGACAAAAGATATTTAGCGCCATGCATTAACTCAGCTCTGGCGGCATTTTCTTGGAAGTTTCGCGGATCACTTCCTAAGTTTATGCTTCAGCACCCAGCAATCGTGTATCTTATATTTGACCGAAACTGAAAGGACGAATAGTTTGGCCGCTAGATGGACTGACGTGTAACAATGTGCGTCATGCAAAGCATTGTCACATTGACGAAAAGTTAAGAGTCGTTATGAGTGAATAATGATCCAAAAGCACGGAATGAACAAAATTCGTAAGTAAGGGCAATTGGAGCGTTCTTAATCTAATTTACTAACTTATATTTTGCTCAACATTCTAATGTGGTTAATATTACCATTCATCGAATATAGTCGAAATACAGACTATTTTAGTGAACTTTCAAGGCTTCCAACTAATTCTTTCTTCGCTAATCAATGAGGCCGAAGTATGCCTTAGGTTAATGGAATCTTAGAATACATCTGACAGCCGACGAAAAAACATTCCATCTCCGGTGAAAATAGTAGGTAGTCTACCCAGACACCACTTCATTTAAATTACATGAAAGAGTCTGATTAGCAGGGGTTATTATCTGACCCACCATGCTTCTCGTGGAAAGTGATAGCTTTTTAAGTCATTTATCCCTTAGAGCAGCAGATGGCTAGCCTTACAAATCCTTTGACAGTGGATTAATGACGAGCTTTGCCAGATGTTTCGAAATACAAAAAATATGGCCGGAGTGTGCAACAAGAATTCACACAGAAATTGTGCTTGTAGAGCCATTAATAATAGAAAAAATAAGTGTTTGAAAGCGTTATTTGTTCGTGAGTATCTTAGAAGTATATAAACAAGTAGTGCACTAGTAAAAGATGAAGACTGGAAAAAAGTCAACTATCTAGTTTTGTTTGTATGCACCTGAACGTTAGAGCTACAACTAATTATTTGTTGCAGGATAATATGTCATTTATCAAGAGATTCTAATGGAAACAAATGAATCTGAATGTATGTGTTTGTATCAATCAATCTCAAATTTCTAGGTCGGTACATATTTGGTTAAGATTTTGCTTGATGCCTGTAATCGCGCGCGAGAATGTTTCTCGCACTTTTATTCATTTTGAAAGGTAATTATTTTTACCATTACCTTCTCCTCAGTCTTACTTGAACCTACAAGCTGTGTTGATTTTGTCTTTCCTTGTGGACAACCAAAAGTATATACTGGATATTTATGGTCAAACTCAACAGTTGTCCACGTTGTACCAAGAATTCAGGCCACATCAGAGAAACTTAATGACAATTTCGGTAATTTTCATTTTATTTTAATATTTCTGTAAGGCAAAGCATGTCGATTTAATGTTCATAGCTCTGAAAACTTGCCTTTTTATGTTGAGTTGCTTGATATGAAATATGGGTTTGCTGAACTACGTGTCGACCCAAAGATATCATCAAACATTAAAAATACTTCATCATTCGTTTTGGAAATAGAAGCGATAGATTGCAATGAACAACCAAATACATCTCCACGGTTAGTTATTACTTTTACTTTTATTCACCGCTGTAATTAACTATAAAATTTCGGTTGGATTTATAATCACACTGAATGGCATTTACACCTGAATAGTGCATCTGCGGTACCATAAGGTGCACCGATTTGACCACTTCAAAAATATAACAATTTTTTCAGTCATACAATTTACTTCTTAAACCCAAAATATTAACTGGGCAAATCTTTGTACTCAAATTTAGTTGAGTAATAACCCCGATATAACGACGTCAAGTCTAATTAAAGGTCGAAATCACACGATTTGCTAGTCTTTATAGGTAATTTACCAGACATTAAAACATGTGACTGTCAAGATGGACAATGACAAACAACTTTTATAATGATATGTCTCAAATTTTCATTAAATTCAATAAGCATACATCACAGAAGTCAAGAATTATTTGGCTCATGAAATAGTTTTGGCTCCGTAATCTATTGCAACCCTGATATTTAGCCTTTTTCAATTGTTATAGTAAATTTACCAGTGTATTTATATGTGATACAGTATTATGAAGGGAAATATGACTGACTTTCCTTATCTTCGGCCAGTCCATCTTAATTGTAAATGGCTAACTTTATTAATTAATATCACTTCTAAAAGCTTTTATGACGAAAAGTGTTCTTCACGCTACGCTGGTTTACACAGAGCAATTATTTACCTAAAGGTTGGTGATGGTCTTATAAAAAGAAAAACAGCTTCCCATCTGATCGTTCTGAGAAAACTCATACCTTCCTCATCTTACTCCGTCACTTTTGAATTATATCTATTATATCTACTAACTAACGTAAGAGGGAGCATCAAGGCAAATAATGGTGTATGTTCACCTGCATGCCTTAATAATTATGTTAGTCAATGTTGGGAAATGCTTCGGGGTGGTCAAATGGAAATATAGCACCATCCTTAGAAGTAAATGACTTTTTGTGAGCAGAGAGGGTATACATGGTCTGCTTAAGTGGAATTCTCGAGATTGTAAGTATTCACTGCTTGTGTTCCGAGTAGAACATAAGAATTCAGCTTTGCTTCCTTACTGTACCTTATTTTCTGCCATCACTTCCATCTGGCTTCATTATCAATCATAATGCTTTCATTTCCTCCTCACAATATCTTCTCCACTTCACCACTCTCGTACACACAGCTTTTCGCTTCTCACTTCAATGCCACTGGAAGGCCAGGCGTGTGATGTCAATTGAATTTCTCCTCAGTGCATGTCAAATCTATCTCCATCTCCTTCTGCTCACTTATACGGCAACAGACTGTTAGCTAGTTCGCAGTACTGCCAGAGTTTTTTGTTGCTCACGCTTCCTGGCCGGCTATCTGGTCTTCGGTACCAAGCCCTTAGCCTTTCAGGAATGCTCTTCGAGACATCCCGAACCTCCGAATCATGTAGAAACACTGACTCTACATTAAAGCCATAAATTCGAATATCATTTTTTGCTGAGTGCTGTAGATTCCCACATTAGGTAGTGAAGGTCTGTCGTGCTTTTCATATCCTAGTTTTGAAGTACTCATCCATGCCATCTGTAACATTTACTTTTTATTCATCTTGTCTTGCTGTAGTTATGATATATTTGTTTGTGCGTGCTTTATTTAAGTGCAACAATGAAATAATGTCCACTTCAGACTGTATTTTCATATATGTCTAGAAATATTTGATCTTTACTGAAAATTATTTAGTTGCATAGATCATTTTAAGTTTCCTTGGGCTCCTACAGTTCGACGACTTAATTTTGCACACATTTTATAACCTTTGTTTAGTCTAGCACACTTTCTATTTCTATTAAGGTTTGCTAGGTGTGCCGGTGGCACAGCGGTAGAATGCTCACCAACCACGCATGTGGTCTGGGGTTCGATCCCAGGCGGACTCACTCCTTTACCTCGCCAAACCAGTAATAAGACTGGTAAGGAGGGAAGGTTGGGCATAAGGCTAGCAACCACATCCCGGAAAAATAAACACCACTGCCACTGAAACGTCAAAGCTCTAGCTTGAAGCCCTATATTCCACTTGGAACGTAAAGGAATAAAAGAAGCCGAGGGTTTCTCAGTAGCCCCGTTCTTTCTCATATGAATGCATGTGATTTACAACTTTTTATTATCTTATCACAGTAAATTTTCATAGACATATTTCAGAAATAAAAAGAAATCAAATATAATCACTGTAATTTTATCAGTAAATTTAGTTTCACTTTGAAAATGTCACTATACAAGAAATTAACCTTTTTATAATAAGGACTCAGTGAATTTAACTCGACGACATATATGATAAACTCTCCATCTTTAGTTGATTCTTACTACCTTCACTATAATAGTCTGTTGATCAACAGATCTATCTTCTGGTTGGTTGTATTAGATCGCTGGTTGTTCAAGTTTTAAACGGAATTACTGTCAGTTTCTATTTCTAGTTGTCAAACAAATAATAAGGTTTGTTTTCAAGAGTTATTTTGTAGCTATTTGATTGGTTTCAAGTAGGATCAAAGATTGTATAAATTTATATACTGTGGCAATAGGTAAATATTTACTAGAAGCCTATCCACGCATGGACTGATTCACATGAACAAACAGAAGCATACTAAATAGATGACATATTTCTCCGACAGAATCACTGACAAAGAATATCTTGCAGGCAATTAGGTAAATTGATTGACCTAGCTATCCATGTTACTTCCATGGACATTATTTAAAAAAGACATCAGCCACAGTCTTCTGTAGTATTGTTAAGGATGTTCGATATATGTGGCATCGTTTGAGTGTGTTATTGTTGTATTTCTACACGGATAATTGTAACAGTTAAAAAAATAGGGGAGTAAATTAATAAAGTTTGGAAGACATACTGAAATCCACATAATATCTGTAACACAGTAAGGCGACAAGTAACAGCTAAAGTACTAAAGTGAACCATGCTGTAGGGAGCAGAAAGTAAAGTTATTTGCCACAGGAATTATTCGTCAGTGTTAATATTGATATCTATGTACATATATGTAATATAATGTTGCAAGAATTATGACTATTTACAAAAATGACGTGAATAAACTTTAGAATATGACCAGACTATTTGTCAAAACGGGAAATAAATATTTTAAACTTAGATCACGGATTGAAATCAATCAGAAGACCACTGAAACTGATGAGTACTGAATAGCTACTTCGTACTAGCTGGGAACTCTCCAGTAATACGCACCCACAGGGAATCGAACCCAGAACCTACAGGCTATGAGGTAAGCATAACCTCACTCAGCCACTGAGACGGTATTCACTGGACCGTGAATTCTAACTTCTGTTAATTTGTGGTATATGTATACATATCTCCACAGCAAGGCGGTGTCATCAGTGAGTATATGTCCCCCCCCCCAAGGTTTTCAACAGTTCTCTAACTAAAATCAGCCCTTGATCTCAATTGAAACCAACCCAATCACTGCAGACCAACACTTCAGAATCAATAATTTTCATTCAACAATTCCTGAGAAAACAATTCAGGCTACATAAAAATATTGGACTTCTAAAATTTGTTAACAAGAATATTGATTTTATTTGCGACGTTGAATTTTATAAATCAAAGGTTGAAATAAATATTTTATCGTTAAACAGTCTAAAACTGAATGAGCACATTTCATGTTACATTTTGTAAAAATAAACTAAAGTTTTATAGTCTATACAAATTTATACTTACATAAAAGGTAAACCCAAAAAGTAACAAAGAAATGTTGCTCTTTGGCAATACCGTCGAAAATTCACCTTAATAATAGGTTTTACTTTCGTTTGTTTCCATCTCTTTGACTGTGTATTAATTATCCCCTGTTTACAAGGTTTACCATCTAAAAATACAGCGTAGTAAGCTGATTTCTGAGAATTTCTGAGTTAAACACAGATAGTAACTAAATACAAACGGTATCAAGTCTGATCACCGATTGATATCAGATAGTGAACCGTTGGGAACTGAGCAGAACTGAATGGCTGTTTCGTCCTTGTTTGGAATTGTTAAGAATCGGGCACCCATGAACCCACCTTCAGGGATCAAACTCAGGACGTTCAGGTTACAATGTGAGCTCTCTGACCATTCAGCCACTGGGATGAAGTTCGATGGGCTATGAATTCTAACTTCTGTCGATTAGTGATTTTGGTTAACTAACGTTTTAAAATTATTCCGATGCTCACTAGTAACTGACTAAAGGACGAATTCCCTTCTAGAGTTCTAGTGAGAAGTCGTGGCCAGTAGGATCCATCATGTAGGATATTAGGACAAATACTCACCGATGACAGTAGCTAGTAGTTGCGCTAAAGATCGTAAATTGATAGGAGTTAGGATTGATTAGCGACTGAATCCTGTCCTAATTGCCGAATGGGTTCGACCCCTGGTGGTTGGATCATGGGTGAATTTTTCTGAAGAATCCTAAACAAGGACGAAACAAATTTCCAGTACTCCTTAGTTTCCGATTATTCTGTAACTGATATCAGTTTGTGATCCTAATTGAAACCAATCAAATATCTACAAAAGAACTCTTGAAAACAAACCTTATTATTTGTTTGACAACTAGAAATAGAAACTGACAGTAATTCCGTTTAAAACTTGAACAACCAGCGATCTAATACAACCAACCAGAAGATAGATCTGTTGATCAACAGACTATTATAGTGAAGGTAGTAAGAATCAACTAAAGATGGAGAGTTTATCATATATGATGTTGAGTTGAATTTGCCTTGATAATACTTAATGCATCAGAATTCGTCGAGCTCTTACAATGAAAGTAAATTTTTAAAGGCATTGATAAGAGACAGCAAAGGTAAACTAACAGATTGCTGTAGTTTGGAAGACACTACAATACAGACAATCAAATATTGATCATGTGTAATAGAGTATCTTGGTTCAGTGATAGAATGCTCACCAGCCAGTTGCCAAGTGGTCTGGAGTTCGATCCTCTGCTGACTCATTCGTAAACCTCGCTTTGATTGTTAGTAAGCCAGGTAAGTAGGAGGAGAGTGGGCATGAGGCTAGCAACCCTACCCGGTGAAAAAACATCATTGCTAATGAAACTTCAAAGGCCAAGGATGAAGCTCTATTTTTCACTCGGAACGCAAACAAAATAATAACTTATATATATATCGGTTGAATATACTTCTTCTGTATACAAAGACCCGGTCTTCTGGTATTGATTGCTACCGCTTCAGCTAGTGATAGAAGACGTAGTCCAGCTCCTCTAGATAGATTACCGGGAAAGCGATAAATAACTGAGAATTCCTGCTCAGGTTTTATTGAGTGTCTAGTATCCATTAAGTGGGCTAAGACTGCACTATTAACACATTTGGTTACCCCTTTACTCAAATATACAGGTACATGTTCGCGTACACGCATGGATAAATCCTCCGAGTACAGCCAATATAGTTTGCTAACTATTCCTGTCTAGTGGATTACAACGCTTGTTTATAGGCAAAATGGAAAATAATTCTTGTAAATCATTTTTACTTGAGGCAAAATATTACCTTCCCTTAAGAAATTATGAACATGTAATTTACAGAAGTGTATACATGAAACTTTCATTGATTACTAATCACTGTCTCATAGCTAAGTATTTCATTAAACAGTTACTGTGCACCATTGTCTACAGTAATATAGACAGTTTATCTTAAATGAGGGACATAAGTGATTTAAACAAACCAAAAGAAATAATCAACTGTGAATACATGTGGACATTTAAAGTAAGCAAATTGGTCATGCATAATAAGAAAAAGCAGCGCTATCTGAAGCATTTAATCGACCAAGTATTTTAGTTTCTTTTAAACTCTATCAGGGGTAAAAATCTTATTGCTTTTTTATCACTTTATTTTGTTCCTTTAAGCTCCCAGTTGAACATAAGTCTTTAGGCTTTGAAATTTCAGTGACAGTGGTGTTTACTTTTTACGTGGCGGAGTTGCTGGCCTCGTAGCCAAATTTCCTGCATTTCCAGGATTATTACTGGTTAAATGAGGTTTGGGAGTGAGTAGACTGAGGGTCGGACCTTGAACGACGTCAATGGTTGGTGGACATTCTACCAATGAACCACCGATACACACGACAGACATGAATGAAATTGATATCCATGAATACTTAACTGTTTCAACAAAAACTCATGAGAACACCAGATGTATGAATGAAAGGAAACAGTGAGGAATAAAAACCGGCCACACCAATATGTACTTGCAATACTTACAAAATACGGTGTATTCGCCGAATGGTGAATGACAGAAACACAGAAATACATATGCAAATAACAGAAAGGTGTCAGTTAATACAATGATAATAGACATATGTCGATAAATAAATCTCACCTACACTGGAGGCAAAATTACGACTTGGAAATTTCGGCAGGACGTTATAAATGTAGCTTAGTGTTGCCATCACCGGGTGTATATTTCACTAATTAAAAAAATTATTAAGGATAATAAATATGGAAGAATAAGTGTTTCATAACAATTCACAGCTAACTAAATCGGCTTAATTCATAATATTTTGAAGATTTTGTTTTGTTGACTGATAATTAAAATAGCTACAGTTAGAGTTATCATTATTATTTCCTTAGATTGCACGTGGAACATTTGGCTTCAGCAGCACATCTTTATTTCACCCTGTTCTCTGCACTCTTCCTTAGCTGGTTCCACGATTGCCCATAGACTCCCATCTCCTCCTCATATAATCTCCTCCATGTCACTCTCGGATACCTAACTCTTCGTTTCTCAATCAGGTCCCACTCGAAGATCTGTACATGATGTTAACGGTCTCCACAGCGCATATCCCGTCCATCTTCAATTTCTTTGGAATATTTGTTGGGTAATAGGTTTTTGGTTGGTTCGTCTCCAGAGTTTCTCGTTGCCAATCCCTTCTATTCATCTGATCCTCAGTGTGGAGACAATAAAAGCAGCCGTTAATAAAAGTCTGAAGCCTGCTAGCAATGCTTTCGGTGACACAAGTCCCAATTATATGAACCATATAGAAGAACTAACTTGGCATTAGTGTTGAAAATCCGAATCTTGTTCTTTATACTGATTGCAGTAGATTTCCAGACTGATTCATTCGTGTCAGCTGTAGCTGAAACGACGGTGAAAGAAGTGACTTCGTCTGGATCCCTTCCGTTGCTAGTGATTGGTGTTTGTTGTGCTTGGCTAGATGTCTTCATCCTTTCTGTCTTCTCTATGTTCATTTGAAGTCCTTTCTTTGTTGCTTCTTATGCCAACTTGTTGGTTTTTGTCTGCAGATTCTCAAGTTTGTGTGAACTGTATTGCTTTATGATTTCTATTACGTTAATTTTAAGATAAATGTGAACTGGCTTCGTGTGAGAGAATTACATACCGGTTAAAAAAAAGACTTTCAATGATTCTAAACGTTTAGTACTTATGTGAATAATACCAACTTGTAGTACAAGCACTTTTTAATAATTAAGTTTTTAACTTAATCGATGAATATGAATTTTAGATAACACTTGATTTTTCAGTTATTGAGACAAAGACATAAAAGTGGGTGTCTTGTATAGAGCAGTTAGACACTTACGCATTTCTCGAAACTCATACAAAATCTAAACTGACTAGCATTCTTGATAAATACAAATATTTTCAAGTGTTGATTTGTAGAGATATGATTGACTTCAAGATGAGATTCTTTAAAAACCAGCATCAGTTAAAGGACCATTGAAAGCTAGGGAGCATTCCATATCTGTTTCATTCTCGTTCGGGACTCCCCAGCAATACGCACTCATTAATCCACTGAGTATCGAACCAAGTGAATTGCTGGCTTCATCATTCGAAGGTCCTCGGCTTATCCCTAATAGGTTTGTGGATACGTACTGCCAAAGAGCTCCAAACTAAGATGAACAGCTCACTAGTGCCTCTTGGTTTTCAATGGCTCCCTAACTGATAATGGTTTGTGAAGTAATTTATCTTGAATGTAGATATATTATCGACAGAGTTAACAAGACAGGTGTAACTTTTATACTGTGGTGGAATTGAAACAATATGCAATGTATCGCAGCAGGTAACTTAACTTGAATAATCCCTGAATATGCTAAGGTATTAATTGTAATACACCTTTGTTCAAAATTAGTAAGTTATTTAGCAAAAGTTAACCTTAATTTTGTGGATGGTGACTAGCAGTGGAAGCCAAGATGCGCATTTCGTCCTATTTAGGACTCGTCATCTGGATGTACCTGCATTTCTCAGTGAGTGATGATGTTCCCACCGAGGCTCGAACCCAGTGCCCTTAGTTTCAAACGCCAAAGCGTTATCCACTAGACCAGTTGGGCCACGACAGCCACCTCTTGTGCAACGGGTCATATTAATTTAATTGAATTTTAGATTTTCCCGTCGATTGATTGGACCGAAGTGCTCGGTCTCAGGTTGACATGTCGGCTTCTTGTGCAGATGTTTCGACGATGTCTGGACATTTAATTAGAATTTCATTTTGTGGATGGTGACTAACAGTGGAATCCAGGATGCTCATTTCGTCCTATTTGGAACTCGTCATCTGGATGTACCTGCATTTCTCAGTGGCGTATCCTGGATTCCGCTGCTAGTCACCATCCACAAAATTAAATTCTAATTGAATGCCCAGACATCGTCGAAGCATCTGCACAAGAAGCCGACATGTCAACCTGAGACCGAGCACTTCAGTCCAATCAATCGACGGGAAAATCTCAAATTCAATTAAAAAGTTAGCCTTTTTAGTTGAAGGCAGTTGTATATCATTATTGGTCTGATGATAAAATTAAAAAGGAATCCTCTCTAATCTCCTGATGAGTATATCCTGCGAAATGTATCTTATTAATAATCAATAAAGCTATTATAATTTATCATCCAGTAAAAAACTGTAAGTGTCAACCAATAATGTGAATGATGTCAAATTACAACTGCTCTGTTTTAATTTTATTTGAATGTGGATATAAATGTTTAAGCAATACACATTCAAGGAAAAGCAGATCCAACCCTGGTATTTTAATGAATATTCACAGTCCGATCACTATTTTATTTTGTTTTGATCACGTTTTCACTGTTTCACAAAGTAATTTAACTTGGATAAACTTTTCAATGGAAGTGAGGTACTACAATGATACTAATGATAAGAATAATGGTAATTACTCATCTGTGCCGAAGATGGTCGCCCACATTAATATTTTTAACAACGTCTGATTCTTTAATTGCAAATAGATCATTATAAACAGTTTCTGATCGAGATCAAAAGTATAACCTACACAGTACTTAAGTCATAAAGTCAACAACTAATTTTTTAGCATATACTTATAAACGAAAGTTTCTTTAAGAGAGTTTTGCTTTTGGCGTTGATTCATTGGACAGAAATTCTCAACCTCTTTTGACCTGTTGGCTCGTAGAACGGAAGTTTTGGCGATATGTGGGAATTAACATTGCCAATTTGATTGGTTGCATAAGGTATGACTTTAAAGGTTGTCCAGTCAAGTGTGCTCAGCAGCCAATGGTTTAAGCAGGTCTTAGGATTCTCTACTTTTACCTGCAAAAAATGGTGTAAAATACCCATCAAGAGATTAGACAGAAAAGAATATGAAACTCAGCAAAGATTTCTCTATTTCAAGTATTGGTTTTGTAGGAATTTTGTTCGACTGGTTGGAGGATTTCATCATGAGCTGACATCGGTTAGAGAACCATTGAAAACCAGGGAGTACTGGACAGCTGTTTCATCCTAGTTTGGAATTATCGGAATTACGCACCCACTGAGATTCGAACCCAGGACATTCTGGTTACAAGGCGAGCTAGCTCGTAGATCATTAAGCCACTGGGACCCGATCCAATGGGCGCATGAATTCTAACTTCTCTATTTCGGCGATTTCATCCTCAAAAAGCTGTACAATTGCGTTTTTATACATAAGTCTCCTGGAGACGATCTTCGTGATTGTTAGTCGATTTACATCTGTATTGATCCTTTTTTATAGACTTGGATTTTTAACTTTCTCGTCACGTGATTTACTTTTTATTAGTTGGTAGATTTGGTCTATATTAATGTGTTTGTTAATCACTGATTCGCTTAAGTACTAGGCTTCTAGGAATTCTCTGGTACTGTTTAAAATTTCTAAATTATCCCAATCAAATTGGTGTCCATAATTATCCACATGCATTGATATGAAAGAATGTATATCATGTCATTTTACAGTCAATTTGTGTTCTTGGATTTGGAGTCGAAGGGGATGCACACTTTGGCCGATGTAATGTTTATTGCAGTCCACACAATTTATTTTATAAACGATATTAATTTTACCTTCTTTTTCATTTGGATCTTTTGGTTTGCACAATATCGAATGAAGTGATTGGGCTGGCTTGTGTGCTATATAGGTTTCAAATGGTCTTAATATTCTAGCTGTTATTTCAGAGATATTTTTTTATATATGGTTGGATGAATTTTCTTGTAGTCTTTGATGATGGTTTCTTGATGGTATTGTGACTCGATTTTAAACACTTTTTGACGAAATTGTGTGGATATCTATTCTTTTTGAAGATGGTTAGTTAGTAGGTATTTCTCCCCCATTCCCTTCAACACAGGAGTGCTACGGTGTGTTTGAACTCTTTTAAACAATGTCTGCACATAGTTTCTTTTGTGGGTAATCGGGTTATTACTATTATAGTTGAGTATTTGATCTGTGTGCATTGATTTCCGATATACTTGTGTTTCTAAATTTCCTTTGTTAGTTATCTTGATTAAGACATGTAAGAATGGAATTTTGTTGTCTAATTCTTCTTCTCTTGTGAATTCAATGTCTTCAAATATGTTGTTTATTAATTTGTGAGTATAGTCCAAATCATTTCTTTTAACTATTACAAATGTATTATCAATGTAACTTACCCAGATTTTCGGTTTAATTATAGGTAGGGCTATTTAATTCTAATCTTTGCATAACAGCTTTAGTTATTAATCCTGATACTGGAGATCCTAGAATCTATAATAAAGGTTTTTTGTATTTCCCAATCAATGAAAAACAAAACGATATTGGTTCCCTTGATAAATTTCGATAGAGAAAGAAAGACCAGATTTGCAGTATAAAATGATATCATTCTATTTCACAGGTTCTCATCAGCTGCAAACTACCTGAAATTACAATGGTTATAATTAATAACATTTCATACTTCATTGTTTGAAAGGTAATACAGAAAGCATTATAAGATAAACGCATCCGGAATATAAGGATTAAAATTTTTGTAGCTTAAGTTACCATCAATTTATATACTATCAATCTATGGCAAAAAGAAAGAAAAAGGGGGGGGGTGAGAGAAGACAGAAAACAGAAAAATCTAATAAACAGTGTCAACATGGCAACTCAACAAGGTCAAAGCTCATCAATTTGAAAACTTGCTTAGTGAGTTGAACTCACTAGTGTCTATGAGTAATCACTGTAATGAAAGTGATATGGTTACCAAGGGAGTGAGAGATTGACTACACTCTCTTTCTGTGTGCATAAGTTTGGTCTGAAGCGTTATAATGAATAAAACTGATTATGTACATAAAATGTTGACAATTCTTAACGACTCCGAAAAATTTCAGGTGGACAAAACTAAGAAGGATGCAACAACGTCATTCGAAAATAAAGTGAATAAATGCCTCAGAGAACTACTCATCAAGAAACTGATTGACAACAAAACTTACAATGAACTCAAGTCAAAGGGTGGACGACTCCCATTTATGTACGGTCTACCAAAAATCCATAAGGCCAATGTGCCCTTAAGACCAATACTATCAATGATAAACTCACCGTGCCACAAACTAGCTCGATGGCTAGCTGATTCATTGAAGCCAATTCGACAAAAATTTTCAAATCATAGCTTGGATGACACCTTCCAATTTTCTAAAGAAGTCGATCACGTTGACATATCCAATAAACTAATGGTATCATACGACGTGACTGCCTTATTTACAAATGTACCAGTGATGGAAACAATAGATATCATTTGTAAACAAACGGATCTATTGCCATTACCGGAGTCAGAGATGAGACGACTACTAATTCTTTGCACAAAAGACATTCAATTTAGATTCAATAACCAATTCTACCGACAAATCGATGGGGTCGCCATGGGTTCACCTCTAGGACCCATTCTAGCAGATATCTTCATGGGCTATCTGGAACAGACGCGACTGAGTGACGCTATCAATGAAACAACATACTACCGTCGATACGTTGATGATACTTTTGTTGTTTGTAACGACATGAGTCAGGCATCCGTATTATTTGACCGCCTAAATGAGGTCCACCCAAACATTAAATTCACCATGGAATACGAACACAACGATGAGTTCAATTTCTTAGATCTAAATGTAAAAAGAAGAGACGATGGAACGGTCGAAAAGTCCATCTACAGAAAAGAAACTTGGACCGGACAATACCTTCACTACAACAGCTTCTGCCCTATGAGCTATAAGCGAGGATTAGTAAGGACACTGTACGACAGGGCTAGGAGGTTATGTTCGCCCAACAAGATAGAAGAAGAATTAAGCTTCGTTGAAAAATGCCTTAAGGAGAACGGGTATCCAAAAGGATTTATCCAAAAGTACAGCAAAGAAAGAGATGAGAAAGAGAAGCATCCAACAGTTGAAAAGAAGAAAGTATTCATTTGCCTCCCATACAAAGGAGAAACAGTATCGCGAAAGATTGAAAAAAGGATGAAAGGAGCAATCAAGAGATGCTTCCCTGCAGCCAATCTAGTGACACTATACAGTACTACATGCTCTATAAGCCAATCGAAACTGGATAAATACCCTGCTGATGTTACCTCCAACTGCATTTATAAATTTACGTGCACCTGCGGCAGCAAGTACATCGGAAGGACAGAAAGAAGGGCTTCTATCCGGTTTTCAGAGCATATTCCGAGAAACTTATGCTTAAAAGGAAGCAAATATTTACAAAGTGCAATTACCAGACACCTTGTGGATACAGGCCATTTTGTTGAGATTTCCAAATCCTTCAAAATATTAAACATACAAAGGACAGCGAATCTACTACGATTTGCTGAAGCAATTGCAATCAAACGTCTCAGACCAAACTTATGCACACAGAAAGAGAGTGTAGTCAATCTCTCACTCCCTTGGTAACCATATCACTTTCATTACAGTGATTACTCATAGACACTAGTGAGTTCAACTCACTAAGCAAGTTTTCAAATTGATGAACTTTGACCTTGTTGAGTTGCCATGTTGACACTGTTTATTAGATTTTTCTGTTTTCTGTCTTCTCTCACCCCCCCCCTTTTTCTTTCTTTTTGCCATAGATTGATAGTATATAAATTGATGGTAACTTAAGCTACAAAAATTTTAATCCTTATATTCCGGATGCGTTTATCTTATAATGCTTTCTGTATTACCTTTCAAACAATGAAGTATGAAATGTTATTAATTATAACCATTGTAATTTCAGGTAGTTTGCAGCTGATGAGAACCTGTGAAATAGAATGATATCATTTTATACTGCAAATCTGGTCTTTCTTTCTCTATCGAAAACGATATTGTTTTTACTGACGTTTCGCTATTTAATGCTGCTAATAGCTTTATCAAAGTATTATTAAACCGGAATTTACAAAATCTCAGCATATATATAACAAAGAGTTAAGGGGTGAGAAAATAGACTTAGGTCAAGTTAAAAGGACATATTGAAAGTTAAAATAACAATGAAGATCACTAAACCAAATAACAAAGGTAATAGTACATCTGTTATGGTATCAAAATAAAGTTTACTAACTTGATCATCGTTCGTTAGTCTGGGGTCATTTTTCGTTGTCAAGTTGGTCATTTGGTAAAGATAACAAAATCAAAGTGTAGATTGTTGGATTTGATCAGTGTGTAAAATTATAAAGGCAGTGTGTGTTTACATAGTGAACTTGCATATCACATTCGTGTTGATTTTGTCACTTCATGGGGGAGGGAGGTGTTGTAACCAGGTCAGATTCTGTTTTAGTCCATCATTCCTATTCAGGCAATTTGGATTCCACTTGATATGAAGTGCTTCTGATATTAGACGTTCTTTATGATTTCTGAAGTTTTTCTGGATTATTTCAATATTGTCAAAATCAATTTTGTGACCTGATTCTATAGCGTGTAGACCTATGGCTGATGATTTTTCAAGTTTTTTCAGTTCAATTGGATTTCTCGGTGGTCGAACAGATGCTCTACGGTGTTCATTTCTTCTGATTTTGATTTCTCGAGATGTTTGTCCGATGTATATCGCATCACATTCCAAGCAAGCATTTTATTTTATAGACACAATTAGATAGAGAATCTTTAGGGATCTGGTCTTTTATATGGACAAGGTTGTTTTTCAGTGTGTCTGATGTTTTGAAGGAAACTTTGATATCGAGCTTATTGAGTACTCTTCTGGTATCATCATCTGACGTCTCTGCTCTATATGGAATGACGACTGTCGAGGTCCATGTTTTCGGAATGCATTTTCGGCCATACTTAATGTTTGTGTTGATTTTGTTGATGAAGTCCCTTGGGTAGTTGTTTTGCTTGAGAGTTTCAGTAATGTTTGATATTTCTTCTTCTTTTTCTTTCTCGTCCGTTATCAGAGAGTGTGCTCGCCTAAGAAGACTTGAAACAACTGAAATCCTAGAATCTACTTTAAACAAGGATTCCACATATTAGTTAATTCCTTCACTGAAAACATATTCAGTGAAATTAGACATCATCCAAAATGATACCAGTAGGCGAAACAAAACGTAGTAGTGTGGTGAAGCTACTGCTTGAGTTGTAATAATTCTACATAGATACAAAGATCTTCATTAATGGTGAGATATTTTACCTTATGACTCAATAATATAGGATAACTTAGGCGCACTGATTAATCTCACCTCCTGTGTTATTTGCCTTATGAGAATTGCCCACATTTGTAAGATGAACCTGAGAATTTAAAAATATCCTATTAAGAGTGTCATTATTATTATTATTACTACTATTAACTTTTCAGATCAAAGTTACACGGATAGTACTTTCTAGTTTCTAAGTTATGGTATTTTGTGAGTCATAGTGTTGTAGTACCACATGTTTTAATGATATTCTCTGTATTCTGATTATAGCTTGAAACCACACAGTACGTTTGGTACAAGTACAAGTATGGAATTTTCAGCATGTGATATCGGTAGCCCAAATTTTGCAGGCCGACCATTGATATCAGGTGTGCGTCGGCAGGGGATCGAACCCCGGACCATGTGCATGGTCGGTGAGAGTCCTAACCACTGTGCCACCGACGCACATAATAACAGTGGCTGTATTCGAAACAATATTTTTGACACAATAAGGGAATTCTCAGCATGTAGCACAATATTGAATCTAACGTTCCTTTTGCATTACATTGGGGGAGGGGGGAGCGGAAATAATTACAGAACTTTATGATGTGTACAGTCACCATGATAATAAATAAATTATGAGATTATTAGGAATAATGACAGCAATAAATTAGTGGTGAGAAGAATGCAAATAGTCATTGATCTAATGTTAGGAATTAAGTTAGTAATTTCGTGCCTTACACTTCAAATAAAATAATTGCCAGATAAGATGTCGGTAAGTTTTTAGATGCAGTTATGCGAGTGTAAAGTCCCTTGAAATTGATTCTTGTCCTACCTGAGGTGGTGTACAAGAGGAGGGATATGAGAAAAGAGGCTGCTGAGAGTTCAATAAAATGACTTTCATACCCTGAGTGGACACTAGTTAGTAGCTAGTGTCATGCAGCTCGCCTTTTTTTGTTGCAGACTGAATTCCATCATTCAAGTTTGCAAAGTAGCCATCATTCTAAGTGGCTTGCTATCACGGTGCACACTAAATTATTGTTATTAGATTGTTGCAGGCCATAGATTATCTGTTCAAATTAGACATTGAACGAAGAACTGGGTAATATTCGTGATCTACTAAGTAGTTACGGATATCCAACTAAATTCGTGAACAAACACATGAACTCAGAAAGTAAAAAATCGAAGGTGCCAGCTTTTCCCAAAATACCAGTCTTCCTAAGATTAAAATTCACGGGTTATATCAGTGCCGAGATCTTATCAAGACGTCTGAGAAGGGCCTTCAAAAAGACTTTCAGCGCAGCTAAGCTGTGCTGTATATTCACTAGCTGACCTATACTTAGTCCAAGAAATAAAGACAGACTGCTCTGTTTCGCCTCTTCCATGTGTATTTACCAGTTTAACTGCCCGTGCGGAGCTAGTTACATAGGGCGTACGATCAGGCAAGTTCATCGTCGAATTTCTGAACACCTCCCATCTTGGTTTGGTAAAGGTCCGAATAAAGCTATACGCAGCTCAATACTAGCTCATCTCGTCGATAGTGGACATCAAATCGACTCTAACAAAGCTTTTAAAGTTATTTATCATATATCACCCAACCTCCCGCATGGTCTACGAGTACGACTTTTACAAACAGTACAGGCAATCGGAATTCATCTGAACAAGCCAAATCTGTGTGTTCAAAAGAAATTTTTACAGCCCCTTTCTTTGCCACGGCCAACTACATAATATGTATTAAGTTTTTAAAAACCGATTTTTCCCCTCACTAGTAATATCTTTTGACTTTGTTAATTTTTACAGTTCCAGTTAATTCTATTAGCTTGTTTGTGCTCTACGTAATTCTTCTGAGTCATCCTATTCTTCTTAGTCATCACTGCTATTTTACAAATTTCTTGATTATGTAATAACTTGTTGCTAACGCCTAAGAATCAACTTATCTTGAATTCCGTAATTAATTTTCACCCCTCCTTGAAAACTTGAATATCTTGTTACTAACATCTATTAGTTAATTGTTTTGATGACCTTTAACCTCTTAATTTCACCCCCGGCTATACCTAAAACTGATTAACTAAAATAATCACTTGATTGGTAAAATATTTCGATGTAAAGACCTACTTATTAGTGTAGGTACAACCGATGAGGGGGAACTAATTGAGAAGGAATGCATATTTCTTCACTCAGTCTATTGTTTTCTCTAAATGTGTGTATAGGAGTTTGGAAATTAATGATTTATTGTCAGTTAGAGAACCACTGAAAACCAGGGAGTACTGGACAGCTGCTGTTTCATCCTAGTTTGAGAATCATCGGCAGTACGCACCCACTGGGATTCGAAACTATAGAAAATTAATCTGATGCTCGCTAGTGACTTGCTACAGGATGGAGTTTCCTGGAGTTCTAGTGACAAGTCGTGACCAGTGAGGTCCAACTAGATGTCACGCGTGTGGATGGATGTCCCACCAACGACAATGGTTGGGGTCGCGCTAAATCACGAATCGGTAGAAGTTAGAATTCATGAGCCATTGATTCGAGGCCCAGTGGCTGAGTGGTATACGAGCTTGCCTTGTAACCGGAGGGTACTGGGCTCGGACCCCCCTGTGGTGGGTGCGTACTGATGATGATTCCCGAACTAGGATGAAACAGCTGGCTGTCCAGTACTCCCTGCTTGTTTTCAATGGTTCTCTAACTGATATTAATCCGTGATCAACTCGTAGAAACATAACAAACCCTTACAAACCAAACTATAGAAGATTTATTGTCAGTTCTTGTATCGTCATCATCTGCTGTCTTTTGTGACTGTATACACTGCTGATGTTTTTTTTACCTACTCTTGTCGTTGTTTTTTAAGTTTGAATTACACCTTTACGTGTCTTAGATCAAGTGTAATGTGTTTCAAGCTGATAATATACACAAATATGCCTGATCTCAACTCACTGTCTATCTCTCTGTCTGATTCGATGTATGTATTTATGTGTATATTTATTTACTTTGTTGTAATTGGAAATATGCTCATCGTTGACGAAGCTAATATTTCACTCATTAGATTATACAAAGTATATTATTGATCCGAGTGTGATCGAAAAGTATTTCTGAGAAAAAAAGTAAGATAAAAATCAATAAATTTTTCAAGTTCCAGCAGAAGTGAGTAGTATCGTTTCATCATAATGTCTCACGCACACACACATACAAACACACATTTATTGTGTACATATCCACATAGTTTTCCAAAATATCTACACTAAAATGACCTTAGAATTAATAAATCTCATTAAAGGTAATCAATAATTTAACAATTATGAAATATTTAATGTATTTTTTCTCCAAAGCATACATAGTACTCACTTTTTATTTACTATCCTACTGAATTGATTTTCAATGGTAGAAGCAAAACCAGAAAGGCAGATAAATACTGACTTGACTATGTTTCATTTTCAACAGACTGTGGTTTTTTCAAGTATTGGTTTTGTAGGGATTTTTTGTTTGGTTGGTTGGAGGATTTCATCATGAACTGACATCAGTTAGAGAACCATTGGATAACCAACCGGGGAGTACTGGACAGCTGTTTCGTCAGCCTAGTTTGCGACTCTTCATCAGTACGCACCCACCACTAGGGTTCGAACCCAGGACCTTCTGGTTACAAGGCGAGCTAGCTCGCAGACCATTAAGCCACTGGGATCCGATCCACTGGCCAGCCCATGAATTCTAAGTCCCAGGTTTTCCAATGGTTCTCTAAGTGGTGTTAGTTCAAGATGTTTTTTTATTTACAATTTCCAAAAGGTAATCAATCATTCAAAACTTCTTATCTAGGCAAAATGCGTGAAAGTCATAGAAGGTACCAGATTAATTTTGTCTGACATAGACTCAGAAGACTGGGAAGGGTTGCCCACCTTTTGAATCCAATTTTCGTAACCTTACCATTCCTCACTGTAGTATGTGACATGATTGACAGTACTGGTCATTCCCCTTGTCTAGGGAGTTGTATTTACCCTGAATTAATTGATTAGCAACAATTAAAAGCTGCTCACCAGTGCGTTGTTTTTTCACTGCTGTCATTGAAAGACATGATAATTATATGCGAGGAATTCGAGTACCTGACTGCCACTTTCCTTTTGTAAAATCAATCTTATCAAAGTAGATTTATTCATGCATTATCCTTATCTTAATTGCACTACCATAAACCGTTTGCTCTGTCCTTTTTGTGAATTATTGCCCTACAGAAACCTTTTAATTCCCTGTGTAATTCTTATTTGACCATATTCCTTCTAATTATCTTATAGTTGATGTGTAGAAATAAAGTATTATAGCATGTGTCGGTGGTGCAACGCCTATATGATCCGGTGTTCGATTCCTGGCTGACGCACTCTTAAATTTCGCTTAGCTGATAGTAAAGAGGAAAGGTTGAGCATGAGGTTAGCAACCTCACTCCTTAAAAAATAAACACCACTGCTACCGAAACTTAAAGTATTAAAATAATAGATAATAATAATAATGGACCACGGAAAAATCATGCGGGATCCAGAGCAGATACTCTGCCCCAATATTTTTCTGTAAAGCCTAATTCATGGAAGAAGGATTTCTTCTATTCACTGCAGAATTTTTAATCCACAATTAAAACACCAAGCTTAAAATGGTCACATTCACTTAAAAATTAACAAGAACAACAAACCAATCAGATGAATCGTTTTTTACTTGTCCCTTGCTTAACCACGCTGGATGATGTTCAGAAATACGACGATGAAACTGCCTAATTGTACGCCCAATGTAGCTGGCTCCGCAGCTGCAGTCAAATTGGTAGACACACATAGAAGAGGCAAATTTAGGTAGTTTGTCCTTATTTCTCGAACATAGAATAGGGACGTCGCATAATAATCTTTAAAATTAAACTGCAGTTTTTGTCTTGGTTATGTTAAAAACTGAGAACTACAGATTAGACTTGTGCACGTGAAATAGTAACTAATTACTATTTTATGCAAATCAATATGCCGGTTTCACGTCAGTGATTTTTTTATTCCTTTGCGTTTCCGGTGGAACATAGAATTACAAGCCTCAGCTTTAGTACTCAAAACTCTTAAGATAAACTCAATGTCTGTAAAATGATTAACAAAAAAATGAAAATTAAGTACAATTAAATGGTCAACGAGCTCGTGTCCTATCCTGAAGGTCTTAGGACCGATCCCTAGCGACTGGCCCACAGGTACGTACTGACGAAGAGTCACAAATTAGGACGAAACAATTGCTCAGCAGTCCTTTGTTTTCAATAATTCTCTAACTGAAGTCAGCTCATGATCAATCACACCGAGGAAACATACTAACACTTTCTTTTTCTCATATCTGTAGTAAGTATTCACTTTTCGCTCCTCTTTTTTGTAAATGGTGGATACCAAGTCCCATAAGTTTTTGTGACATAAGATTGCCGTACTTTAGTGTTTCATAAACATTTGTAAATATATCTATGTGAGTGTGTGTGTGTTTGTTTTCCTGACAAAAAAATCTAATAAAGTTTTATGACACTTTGTCACTGAAAAAAGTCACCTGGAATGTTGGATAACATTTTACAGTGTACTGATTTATCACTGATAAGGTGAACAATTACTAAAGTCATTAGTTCCATCTTGTGTACTAAAATTACCTACCGCAAGTATTTTTGTTATTTTAGTGGTTTATGCAATAAGATAATCATTTTCAAGATAAGAAATATCCTTATTCCTTATTAAATAAACAATACACCGTTTACTCTTTATATCTTACTGAAGAACAACTAATCTATTTTTTATCCTTCATATGAAATCATTGTGTTCAAATGGTTTTTTTTTCATTCTTTTGCGCTTCGGGTGGAACATAGAGCTTTCAAGTTTCAGTAAAAATGGTAGTGTTGTTCTTTATTTTATGGGCTACAGCTTCTAGCCTTACTTTTAATCTTCACTCTTTACCAGGCTTACCACTGAAAATCTGAGGTTTAGGAGTGTATCGGTTGGTAACCTTACCGTTTCTCACTGGAGTATGTGAAATCATTGAAGGTATTGGTCACTCCCACTGTTTAGGGAGTTCTATTTATCCTGATTGCTCAACAAATATGTAGGAGATAATGGAGAGGGATTGGGCACACGCTAAGGAGACCGTCGAATAACATCGCGAGCAATGCAGGCCATCGCTCGAGTGGAATATCAATGGGAAGTGACGAGTAGGTTGTCCTAGAGTGACATGGAGGAGATCGTGTGGGGAGGAGGAGATGAGAGATTATGGGCAATCGTGGACCAAGCTGAAGAGGACAGCATAAAATAGAACAAACTGGAGATGTGTAGTTGATGCCCTATGTTCCATTCGGAACCCAAGGGAGTAACAACAATAACAACAACAACGGTTGGGAATCGAAAGCGGACCACCCGCATGTTTGCCTAGCAGTCTGCTATTGAGCCATCGACGCACGCATGTGTTCAAATAATACCTAGCTTTAATTTTAAGTAGCCAGTTAAAATATGATTGATGTAAGTTAATTTTTGGATTTTTAGCAATAATGTTTTCAATTAGATCTTCTTCAGGCTTTACTCTAATTTACATAGATTTATATATAAAAATTTTAACCAATGACGGTGATTTTGTGGATCAAATAATAATAATAATGTGGTAAATGTCTTGAACGTAGTGAATAACGATGATTATAATGATAACAAAATATTGATAATAAGGTTTATGCAGGTGGCGATAAGAATAACAAAGGTAGTAATATATGTATATGTAGACAATTCAATAAATAAATTAGGCCACACCTTAAAAGTTACGTAATACTGAAGGTGAAGTGGACAGATAATCAGACTTTAAATAAATAACATAAAAATACGAAGGAGATGGAAGATAAGAAAGGGTGGGAGGGTTTTGAATAGAATTCACCTAGGCCAAGGGAGAGACAAAGGTAGAACAAACTTCTTTTGTATGCAAAGACTGGGATTGTTCTCTCGAATTCCCATAGTTTCGGCTATGTGTAAAAGACGGATTCGAATTCCGTTCGAAAGGCTCGATGGAATGCGATAGATAACTTTGAAGGCACTATTTTTGTCCACTTGGTGACCGCTATCAATTAAATGAGCCAAAATAGAGCTTCTTATAGATTTTATTTGACCTTTTTCGAACCATGAAGGAAGATGCTCATTAATGCGTTTGTTAAGCTGTCTAGTTGTTCGCCCTATATAGCTCTCTCCACAGGAGCAACTAAATTTATAGATACACATAGATGTGGCACAGCTAGGTAGCTTGTCTTTCACTTGAGCAATCATAATTGGTCGGCTGAAAAATGACAAATAAATGGTGGCGGCAGTATAAGTCCGTTTTAGTTACTCCTGTGGAGAGAGCTATATAGGGTGAACAACTAGACAGCCTAACAAACGCATTAATAAGCTATGCTTAGCACTGAGTCGGCCGGGGATAGAACTCCCGACCACGTGGTTGGATTGGTGAGTATTCTACCACCGAATCACCGACATAAAGCATTAAACCTAAATGGCATATCATTCATTCTGTTTACGCCAATATGTATAGATATATACACACACTAAACAAAATATTTGAAAACTGACCTCATGCTAGCTAGCGACTGGCCCTACTCAAGCAGTGACCTGGGAATCTAGTGGGAAGCCGTGACCAGTAAGGTGCAGCAGGTTGAAGGTGAGGCAGTAACTCATCGAAGAAGACATTATGAAGTGGTCGCGCTATGTCATGAATTGGCAGAAGTTAGAATTCATGGGCCATTGGATAGGGTCTCAGTGGCTTAATGGTCTATGAGTTCACTGACCTTGTAACCAGAAGGTCTTTGGTTCGAACCATGGTGGTGGGTGCGTACTGACTAGGAGTCCCAAACTAGGCTAACGAAACAGCTGTCCAGTACCCCCAGCTAGTTATCCAATGGTTTTCTAACTGATGTCAGCTCATGATGAAATCCTCCAACCAACCAAACAAAAACATCCCTACAAAACCTATACTTGAAAATAGTTTTTGTTCGTTCCAAATGAAAATATTTTATACAAAAACTTAACTTCACTTAACTGCATAAGAAAAATCCGAAAATTCGACAGAATGACTTTAGAAAAGTAGGAACAACCTCCTTTCAGTTACTGTAAATGGATCTTTGCCCTGACACATGATTCAAATCAGTAGATTTTATGGTTGTGTGCATAACCAGGAATTTAGACATTTTTATGTCGTTCTGCATTCTCACTTTTCTTAACTAAGAAGTTTTATGATTTCTGTCTATTCGTTAAATCTCTTTCAACACTGAACACCTTCAATAAAGAAATGATTGGAATACTTGGATAAGAATATTGAATGAAGCGAAACTGAAAATGCAGTTATCATCTATTTACACACACACATACCTCCAACATTCCACAGGATTGTATTTTTGATTCCTTGCGTTCCGAGTGAAACAGTAGGGCTTCATGCTTTAAGTTTCATTGCGTGGTGGGATTCCTAGCCTCAAACCCAATCTTGCCTCTTCTCCAACCTTACCACTAGTAATGTCAGTTTTAAGAGTACATCGGCCAGCAATCGAACGTGAACTTCCCTCGTAGCTGGCTAGCATTTACCATCTACTAACTATGAAGGATTTACATCGTGAAATTCGATTAACTCGAAATTCACAGGTCACACACACATTAATATACATATATAAATAAATTTATCGAAAGCAGTGTTCCCTCTGAGATCCCACTTTGCATCACTTGGTGTCAATGCCATAAGATTTGCAATCGACCTATTCAGAATCAATCCTTATAATGTCTTTATGGTAATCATAAATTTTATTTTCATCGATGCAAACTATGCGTAATTTGTTTAGGCATAACAACATAACCGTTTGTTTAGACATGTATCAAAAAGATCAGATAGATAACTGTGTGTAGTAATTATTATTATTTATTATTGTTCCCTTGGGTTCCTAGTGGAACATAGGGCTTCAACTGCACGTCTCCACTTGCTTCTGTCTTCTGCTGTACTTTTCACCTGCATCCATGTTAGTCCATACTGTTTCAACTCCTCTTCACACGATCTCCTCCATGTCACCCTTGCACTGACGTCCCACTCGCCGCTTCCCTTTCGGGTTCCACTCGAGGGCCTGACGCGCGATGTCACCCAGCGGCCTCCTCAGCGAGTGTCCAATCCATCTCCACTTTCTCCTGCATATTTGTTGGGCGATTGGTTCTTGTTTTGTTTGTTCCCATAGTTTCTTGTTGGTGATTCTTTCCGGCCATCTGATCTTCAGTATAGAGCGAAGACAGTTGTTGATAAAGGTCTGCAACAGGCTGTTGGAAATATTCTTTGTGACCCGCCAAGTTTCTGATCCGTATAGAAGAACTGACTGACTTGACGTTTGTATTGAAAATCCGAATTTTGTTGTTGATGCAGGCTGAGTGACGAAGATTTCCAGATTGGTTTCAGGTTGATGAATGTGTTTCTCGCCTTCCCGATTCTCGATTTGACATCCTCGTCCGTTCCTCCTGTGGTTGAGACAATGCTCCTTAGATAAGTGAAAGAAGTAACCTCTTTCAAATCCCTCCCGTTGATGGTGATTGGCGCTGGATGTTGCTGCTGTTGTTGTTGTTGGTTGGTTATTTTCATAACCTCCGTCTTGTCTATGTTCACCTGGAGTCCTGTCTTTGCTGCTTCTTCGACCAGTTTGTCGGTTTTCGCTTGTAAGTCTTCGATTTTGTGTGACATCAAACATAAATCATCCACACGCGAAATCCAGGTCTTCTAGGTTCTTCACGTCGGTTGGTAGTAATACTTACCTTCTAGTCAATCCTACACTTCTTATGCATTTAAACCAAGTAGATAAATACTACTGACCCTACTTATTTGTTTTTGCTACATTTTTATTTTCTGTTGCGTTTTCTTTTTTCACTAAGTTGAGCGATTTCGGTATTCAGTGTTAGGAGGAGTCAAACAACAGTTAGCGTTTTTTGATAGGCATGTTGAGGAATGAAATGAAAGTCAGTATTGTCGTTCATAACTGGAAGTGTTCAGAGTTCGTCTGAGTTCCTAATGGAACCAAAAGTTCATTCACTTAATTACATAAGCTTATTTGACATAACACACAGTGTGTGATACAGTACTGATAACTGAATGACGTTGCGAACACAATTTATTACTGCTCAGAATCATATCAGTATTCACATGGATTCATAATTTGCTATATATATATATATTATATTCACCCTTGTTGTTCATTGCGGTTTTCTAAACACCCGCACAGGTGATGCTCCTTACATGTGTTTCATGCTAATTCGGTGAATAAAGATTCGATAATTAACCTCTCTCTCTCCACCTAGCTGTATTACTTTTTAATACTTTCGCCTTGTCCCACTCTATTGTGTTATTGCATGCAATGCCTATACTCTTTTTCCAGATTACTCTAACTGACACAAACCTATTAGTCTAACCTATGTAATTGATGTGGCAGTCATTACATGGGATTTTGCAAATCACACTATCTTTCCTAACTGTAGCTATGAGGTCCTTAAGCTGACAAAGTCTGTCTTTGGGTGAGTTGGTGAGTTGGATTAAATGCCACTCTAATACCTCCTTTATTAGGAATCCTATGTAGGACCTCGGATGCTTCTACTTTATATGACTGTACTATAGTACCACAGAGTACTACAGAGCAATAAATTTTGCTCTAGACGTCAACCAGTTATCAATACTGTATCACCCTATAAAGTATCAGATAAACTTATCTAATATGGAATTATATTCTACCACAGTACCCAAATTCCTTGCCTACATTTATTCACTTGACTCTCCAACTACTACACGTCTTATTCTCTACACGACCGATGGTGATTCCTCGATTGAAAGATGAAGTATCTAGACTAGCCACTTCAAATTGCATCTAGCAATTCAACTGCGCTTGTGGTGGAGCCAGTTATATCGGCCGTCGCCCCACGAACGTGATTTTTCGTGCTCACTCGAGAACATCTTCCACTATGTCTAAGTAAAGGTGTAGTGAAAACCATTAACAGTTCGATATTGGACCATCTGGTGCAAACCGGCCACAAAGCCAGCGTAGAAGAATCCTTCTCTATAATATACCGGGTGCCTAACAAATTACCAAAATCATCGAAGCACCGCATGCTCCAAACAGCAGAGGCTATTGCAATTCGCCTCAAACAACCAGTGCTCTGTGTGCAAAAGAAACAAGTCCAGCCTCTAATACTGCCCTGGCCTTCAGTAGAGACTATAAATTCATGAATTTGTATTGTTATCTTTCCTGATTTTTCTGACATTCAGCTTATTTTATGTTGATGCTACTGAACTGTAATCTATTGATATTATTGACTCGATTTAACATTAATGTTGTTCATTCATTCACCATAATGTATAAATAACTGTAGAGCCTGATGATGAAGTTATCGAAAAGAGTATTCTTTGTTCAGTATCCATTCTTTTGTAAATTTTAATGGGCATTTTTAATCAGTTATTTATTTTTATTTGATTCCGTTTACGTTCCCAGTGGAACATAGGGCTTCAGGCTAAAGGCTTGGAGTTTCGCTAGCACTGGTTTTATTTTTACTAGGTGGGGTTGCTAGCATCACGCCCAACGTCCCCTCTTTACCAGTCTTACTATCAGCTTAGCGCGAGGTTTAGAAGTGCATCGGCTGGGGATAGATCCCCGGACCACGTAAGTGGTTGGCAAGCGTTCTACCGCTGAACCACCAATGGTATTATTGAAATGGGCATCCCTATTAGTATACTGGTAAGGTTAACGTCTACCTCGAATATACTCTGAACATGTGTGCAATGAGATTTTTGATGATATACAGCATCAAAATGTTAAGATATTAGTCGACTTTTGCAATTAATAGTGTTCTCTGAGCTGGTTGGTTTAGTAGCGTAGCTTTCGTCGTCCTTCTGGACAACATCTTCAGCGTCATATTTAGCACAAAGTGAAATGATTTAAATTTCTTCATGAGTGATATAATTGCGTCTCCTGGTAACTATCTTTACATATGTATTAACCATTTTCTATTAACTTGGATTTTAAACTTTCTGGTCACCTGATTTACTTTTTATTAGTTGATATATTTCGTCTATATTAACGTGCTTGTTAATTGCATTTTCGTTTGAGTACCAGGCTTCTAGAAATTCCCTGACTGCACTTTTCGTGTTTCCTCTGTCTAAGATTTTGACATTATCCCAATCAAATTGATGACCATAATTGTCTGTATGCATTGATACTAAAAAATACATATCGTGTCTTTTCACGGCTGATTTGTGTTCTTGGATTCTAATTCAAAGGGGACGCCCACTTTGGCCGATGTAATGCTTTTTGCAGTTCATACAATTTATTTTGTAAATGGTATTAATTTTATACCCTTTTTCTGTTGTGATCTTTTGGTTTGCATAATATCGAATTAAGCGATTTTACTGGTTTGTGTGCTATATCTATATCTAACGGTTTCAGTATTCTAGCTGTTATTTCAGAGATATTCCTCATGTATGGTAGAATGAATTTTCTTGTGGTCTTTGATGATGATGGTTTCTTGTTGGTGTTTTGATTCGACTTTAAACACATTTTTTGATGAAATTTTGTGGATATTAGTCGACTGCTACCTTCATACTTAAACTACATTATTATCTGTGTTACATATACACAGGAGCTAATTTCTTATGAAATACCTATCTATATTACTTTCATTATTCGTAATAAGACAAATATTATTACTATTATCATTATTATTATTACATACAAATCGTTTTGCTTTTTTGATTATTAAGAATTGAATACTTGTCTCATTTGATTGTCAAATATTTCGCTTCATTGTTATACACAGGCTTAATAATGCATCATATGATATTGAGATGTTTTCATTCTCTTTCACTTGTACAAAAGCTTATGCATAGATAGATGCCTATGTGTATGTATGCATGTGCCTACATCAACACACACATGCACAGACGCACAAACACATCTAAGTAATGGTAGTCAACCGAAAATGTTTAACAGAGTAAGAAGAGTAGGCGTACTTGTGTAATCGCACATACTCTTTTTTTTCTTTCTCATGCATAAATATTTATGCACACAAAAAATCGATGGGAGCAAGTTGGAATACCTTCACTACTACTACTACTTGATACAAATATATATATATACATATACATGCATTATTTGACTAACTGTATGATGGATTATTACCCGACGATTATTACTCAATAAAATGTGGGGTGTTTCTTTTTTTCTCTCTCTCTTCACTATCAAGTTGGTTAATCAAATGATTTGTTAATTTACAAAATATAATTTTGGCATAAGTAATACTGATGAATGCAGACTTTGAACTTAAAACTTTTTAAAACTTGTTAAAAAATTGCATATTTTTCTAAATAATATGCTGCTCCCGGAGTTAAAAACAGCTGATTGATTTTCCAAATACCTGGAGTTTGAATCATTCTGTCAGCATGAAAGACGAGGTTTAGGGGGGGGACTGCCAAAATATCGCATTGTTTTTAGAAGATGAATATCAGTATAGGTTTCGTGACTGCGTGTGAAATCAGCAGTTAGAGAATCATTGGGAACCAAGTAAAACTGAACCGCCGTTTCACCCTAGTATGGTATTCTTCAACAGCGTGCTAGCCATCTGGAATCGAACTCAAGGCATTCAGATCACGACGCCAGCTCGTCGTTGACTTTAGAGTTGAAGGAATTCAGATTCCACGAGTAGTTGAATTCTTGCCAAAATAGCCGAATTATCAGCCAGTTAACCCCATAGGGTAAAGGTCACGAGTTCGAACTCTGTTGGGGTCAAGGATGCACACGCTGTTGAAGAGATGCAAAAAGGATGAAACAGCTTTCTAGTGCCCCATGTTTTCCAGTGTTTCTCTAACTGTTATTGTTTTATGAAAAAATCTACATTGAAATCAATCGAAATCGCTATAAGATCCATAATTTAAGCATGAGTTATTGTATTCTGTCATTAGCTGTTGTCATCAGTTCTGCAGATGTGAGTATCTGCTTTCCATAAATTGTTTTGACAAGACGTAACCAAAATTATAAGGGAATTTTGATGTAGTTGTATTCTCTGAGCTGGATGCTTTATTCGTGAAGCTTTCATTGCCCTACTAGGTAACATCTTCAGCGCATTCTTCAATTTGAAGTGAGCTTTTAGATTTTTCCACCAGTTGAGATTAGTCGTCTCTCCTGATGGTCTTGGCTAACTTCAAATTGAAGTATGCGCTGAAGATGTTGCCTAGTAGAGCAATGAAAGCTTCGCAAATAAACCATCCAGCTCAGAGAACATAACTACATCAAAATCATCCACCTGAGCTACAAGTTTTCTCTTTCATACTATAAGACAATTACCGATAATCTCAGACTCTGTACGTTTTTTTTTGTGGTATAGGCACATAAAGCACTGAAATGTTTAGACTTTACTCATACATGTGCCTGAATGCAACTATTTAGAAGAAAATATGCTGAGTAATTCTGGTCGGTGTAAATAGAAGTGATATGGGGTCTTTTTTAAACAAAAGTAATTATCTAATGATTTTATACTTTAATTCACCTAGACACTTTTATCCTATTTTGTTTATATAAAGAAAAGGAAATATGAGTTAAGAAATGGGCTGCAAATCATGGTGCTTTTGCTAAATTTCAATCATCATCAACTAATCGTAAATTAAAAATCCATCCATTTCTATATACACGATGTACAGCTAGAGATGACTTCTCAAAGAAATTTTAATCGTAAATTAGTTGGAGGATTTCATAATGAGCTGGCATCAGTTAGAGAACCATTGGAGAACCTGTGAGTACTGTATAGCTGTTTCGTCAGCCTAGTTTGCGACTACTCAGCAGTATGCATCCACCACCAGAGTTCGAACCCAGGACCTTCTGGTTACAAGACGAGTTCGTAATGGTTCTCTAACTAATGTCAGCTCATGATAAAATCCTCCAACCAATCAAACAAAAACCCTACAAAACCAATACTTGAAAATTATCGTAAATTAGTTTATCAGATAATGAGTATCACAGATATCTCACTGGTGATTAAGAAATAAAATACAATCTTTGACATAGATTTTAATGGCATTCGAATAAGATTACTAAGGCGCTTAAGACTTGTGAATAGAATGGTGATATCTTAGCCAACGTAAACACAAATCAAATGTTCTGTTAGAAATTCCCCTACTTAGGAATTGTCTAAATACTTAGCTATAGTCATAAATCCACTCAGAAACCACTCAAAATCTAGACTAGCAAATTCTTATGAAATAAAACACAGACTAGATATACCACACAGTGAAACAGTATTATTTACTGGATGACAAGGTTTCGAACACAATTTATTGTTCATAATCATACCAATTATAAACACACTACTTCGAAACTTGAGTTTTATAGTTTTCTTTGTTCTCTCCTATTTGTCGACGTAGGGGTAGTAGAATTTTCCAAATATCTGGGACAGGTGTTGAATCATTCCTATTACACTTGTTTGCAGTTGATTCGATAAACAAAGCTTCCGTCAGTTATGTATCTCTCCCTCCACTCGGCTGTTACATTAGACTTTAAAACTGTCATCTTATCCCATCCAGCCTATCGTATGGTTGTGTGTAATTGCATGTGGTGAGTGTATAGCTGAACTATTCTCTAGATTTCTTATCTTATTCGGGTCAATGAATCCAGATTTTGTTAGGTTTTTATGCTCGGCTAGTCTGACTGCCCCTGTTCTACTACTGTGACCTATGTATTTGACATGATAATCATTCCAGCAGGATATTAGATAAACTAAATTGTTTTGTTTTAAAGGCTCCACAGGATATCCTTTAACCGACAAAGCTTGTTTCTAATTGAGTTTGTGGGTTTGAATGCCAGCCACTTTTATTCCTGCCTTGTTAAGAATTCTCCGTAAGGTGTTTCCGAGGTTCCTTCCTTGTATGGAATTACTACTGATGATTTAGATTCCTTATTGTTGGTGTTGTCATTATCATGAGCATGTTTGACATACATGTTATCACTAATATTATTATTATTACCATTATTACTACTATTATTATTTATTTTATTTTTACATTTCCCTACATACTTCCTGATTAATTTATCAGGGTAATTATTAAGTTTCAAAGCTTCTCTTATATGTATCACTTCCTGTCTTAGATTTTCCTTGGTACTACTTAGTTTTTGTGCTCTGTCATTTAAACATTTCACCAATCCTATTTTTACTGACATAGATGGGATGATCGGAAGTCTAAATATATGTTTGAATGTGTGGGTTTCCTGTAAACACTAGTGTTTAACCTCCCATCTTCTTTCCTTTTTACGTCACAATCTAACATTGGAAGCTTCCCTTCCTGACTTTCCAATTCATAAGTGAATTGAATTGCCCCACCTTTGAGTTGATGTGTTCGAAAAATCTATCTATATCCTGTGTTCTCAGTACGGTGAATGTGTCACTTACATACCTTTGGTAATTCAATCGCTACGTTTTCCCACCTATCCCTGAATATATCTGCCATAATCAGGGTAATGGCGACCCTATGGCAAACCCCTCATTTTGTTTGTATATTCTTCCTTAGAATTTAAATACTGTGGAAGTCAGGCATAGCTGCACTCCCAGCATTATGTCCTCTAGTGGCACTTTTGTTCTAAGTTCCAGTTCTTGGTCACAAATGAGTTCGTTGATATGATTATGAACCACAACAAACTGTGTTTGAAACATAAAACCGCTTGGCTTTGTGTCATATCCAGTAAACAAATTAATATGAAATCAAATACTTCCACAATGCCCAAGTTTTACACATAGTCAACTAGGTGTTTAGGAGTGCGTTAGCCGGGACTCGAACCCGGGCTTCAAGTTCGCTTGGGGAAAATTCTACCAATGGACCAACAACACGAGTTAGTGTTAAAAAAAAACAAGTATTTAAGCAGCGCCTGAATTAATTTCAGCTAGATAAATGTTAGAGGCTAAGGACTGCTCGAGTGATGTTTTCCTAACATCTAAAGAATTCATTTATAGTGCATACTCCCTGCAACATGTGAAACATCAAACCATGCTAACCACTATACGAGACAAGTACACTACTTAGCTAATCTGCATCAAAAATCAATCAGATCTATGCAAAAAAGCTTTTTGTGGATTACCGCAGAACGAGTTTTTATTCAAATCTTTTATTATTTATTCAATGGTTATGTCAGCTGAAAGAACTAATCCTATTAAAAGTGTTTGTATGCTTAGAAATTTACTTTTGTCGAGCTTTTGTAAGTCTAGGTATTTTATCTATAAATGTCAATTGAATCCAAGTAATTATCAAACTGTATTCAAAGTTTATAACTGTTAGACAAAATACGCGCAAAGGTATATAAAGAATATATTTTCATCCACTAATCACTTATATATTCGTCGAATACGGTAGAATGTTAGATTTGTATACCTCAGATCAAATATAATTAGGTTTTCTTTTGGTGTCTAAATTGAGGTATGCATCTGTCTAGCTGCAGTATAAAACACTTGATACTGCCTCTATTCACTTGCTTAAAAGGCGTGACGGCGGTGGGAGAGGACGGGGGCGGGCGAAAATCACTGTGGTTCATCTGTGCAATCCCATGTTCACTAATTCTATCCAAAAATGTTGGCATAAAAAGTAGTAATACTTTTAGTATTGCTTATGGTGCAGAAGGCTTAGGAAAATGTTAACAATTACCCTGGTTTTTCAAGTAACTGTGTCAATGATATTAATAATAATACTCTTGTAGTTTATATTTTTACATACAATGTTTAATAGACTAACAGGAATCGTAGTTAATCTGCTGTCTTAAAATGAGACTACAATCATTCTACACATCTTGATTAACCGGTATTACTAAGTGAAATGCATAACATGCCATCTGTATGAAACCACATAAATACTAATTTGGCAGCATAGTTTCACGGACAAGGATGCCACAGCCAGCCAAGATTAGAAAAGCAAGACAGACCTTCAGGTTACGAGGTTATCCGCCAACCACGATGCCGGTTCGTGATAAAATCTATACCGAAATAGATCAAAATTTGAATATCAATCTCCAATACATTAGTGACTACAGTCTGAACGCCCTAAAATTCTAATTAGAAACCGTGGCGGGTGGAGTGAGTAGAAGGTATTGATTAACGGCAAAGATTGAAATCTAAGGGCCATTAAAATCGAGCCCAATATCTATATGGTCAAAAGGCTGACTTAATACCCAGTCGGTAGAGTGTTCAACCTTTGGTAAGGCCGTGGATTCACTCTGTAGAAGAGTCTCAAACAAGGATGAAACAGCCGTCTTGTGCCCCCTGATTTTTAACTAACTCTCTAAATGATATTGGCCCGTGATGAAACTTAACAAATGAAATGAAATTTTATATTAGATAAGCTCATTCTATATAACACACTATGATACAGTGAAATAAACTTCTCATACTTTCTTAGTACCTGTTCAGCTTCCATTAAGATCATTTTCAATTAAAAATTCTTTTAACTAGAGTTTATGAAATAACATTCACTAATGAATGCACAAAGTTTATACTGATTTACTCTTTTCAAGTGCATAGAATGATTGATACCATTGACCTTTAGCCTGAATACACTTAATTCTATTTATTATTATTATAATATTTTATACAAAATCTAAATTTATTGGAATTAGGTAAGAAAATATCAGAAACAAACCTAAATGAACACATTTACTTATTTAATGTATTCAATGTAATTATTAAACAAAGATTCGATAAACCTGAAGGTATGCGTGTAACAGATTAAAATAACATAAGATCAATTTGATGATCCTTTCTCAAAAGCTGATCTTTTCAGTGGGCTTTCTACGGCGAAAAGGTATTTTCAGTTACCAGCTACGAGAAAAAGTAGACAATATGCCAAGGTTTTCTTTTCCGAGGGTGAGGAAGGTCTTCTATTAACAATAATTCAAAGTGAACCATGATGATGAGACACCTAGAATGGTTGCCACATTGAATACTTGACTGATGGGATTCAATCAGCATCAAACGAGGGACTAGACGCGTAATATTAACTACTACTTAGTGTTGAGTTAAAGTAATAATTACAGTCTTACAGGAGGTTAATTGTGAAAATGAATAGTCCAGTGGTAACGCTCCTGACTTCAGCACTAGGTGACCCCGGGTCTGGTGAGCGCCAACAAGCACGAAACCTAGGTCCACAGTTTCCCGCCGAATGCCTCCAAATGTCTAACAAGACTTAAATATGAAGGAAAACAACCAGCTAACTCGAAAATGCTATTCTTAATGAGTTCTGAGACGCTATACTTTTATTATTATTTCCTTTAATTCCTAGAGGAACATAGGGCTTCAGCCGCGCGTCTCCATTGCGTTCGGTTCTCTGCTAGAGTCTTCACCTGGCTCCAAGTCTGCCCACACGTTTTCATCTCCTTTTCACATCACCTCCTTCAAGTCACCCTTGCACTGACGACCAACTCGCCACTTCCCTTTTGGGTTCCACTCGAGCAATGGCTTGTCTAGTGATGTCACTTGATGGCTTCATTAGAGTATGGCCGATCCATCTCCATTTCTTTCTGCCTATTTGTTTCACAATCGGTTCCTGCGGTGTTCGTCCGCTCCCAGAGATCCCTCTGTTGCTGATCTTTTCTGGCCAGCCATCTGATCTTGAGTATTGAGCGAAGACAACTGTTAATGAAGGTCTGTAGTTTGTTTGAGATGCTCTTTGTGACGCACAGAGCAAGTCTCTGATTCGTAAAGTAGCACTGACTTCACATTTGAGTTGAAAATCCGGATCTTATTTTTGACGCTGAATGCTGTTCACACAGACTTGAGAGTAATGAAAGCTTGTCTTGCTTTCCCGATCCTTGCTTTGATATCCTAGTCAGTTCCGCCTGTAGTTAAAACGATGCTTCCCAGGTAGGTAAAAGAGGTTGTTTCTTCCAGGTTCCTCCCATTTATGCTGATTGTTGTCTGTTGTTGTTGCTGTTGGTGTTGCCCAGGAATCTTCACCACTTTTATATCATACTCTATATCTTCTCACCACAGATGTTTATAAAAACTAGATAAGAGTGCATTCTGCCATTATGTTTATTTCTACTAAAGTGTACTGCGCCACTAAAGGGTGTATATTTAAGCATCACACATAACCCTATGAGTAGTTGCAATATGCCTTATAATACTGACCATTAAATAGTCTTTATCAATAACTTATTGTACCAATAATGTTCCGGTGTCCGATGGAACACAGGGCTTCAGCAGCACATCTCCATTTTACTCTGTTCTCTGTCGTCTCAACTTCAGTTGGCTTCACGATTACCCATGAGCTCTAATTTCTTCCCAATATGATCTTCTCCATATTACTCTCGGACATCCCTCCAAATCATTGTGCTGCATTCGGGTTCCACTCAACAGCTGACTTGACGCGTGATATCACTCAACGCTCTCTACAGCATATGTAAAGGTAAAAGGTAAACATCTCTAAAGGAGCAACTCATAGAGAGCATAGTAGTTAGAATCTAAACAAAGTTTATTGACTAAACGGCTAAGAAATTGATGAACGCTAAGTAAAAATAGCACAAGCAGACTTAATCCAAACATTTTGGATGGTGTAAGCTCCACTTTCACAGAAATTTAGGCATACTTGACTTAAAATAACGTTTTTTATTATTAATATATCAGAAGTTTTATTTTAAAAGACACATACTGTTAACAAAAGTACATTTATTTCTAAAATTAATTAATAGGCAGAATTTACTTATTATTTTATTGACCTGTCAGTTAATAGGAACATGTAGTACTTTAACTTAATAAGTGTGTAGTCTCTCCTTCTCTATTTTTTCTTAATAATAATAATGTGTTGAAAGGCATTTCTCAAGCTGGTTGATAATAATGAAATAAGGCTGTTACTGGCAATCTTCATATTATCTTATTCCTCTAAATATCTTCCTCTGTTGTCCAGAAAAAAAGCAGAAAGTTGCTATGAGATCTTAATCAGTCTATTTAAATATTGCTATGATGTTTGCACTTCTTTCGTGCCATTGTTTGCTTTTCGTGTTTACCACCTTTCTAAAAATTACGACGGTGGTTTAGTGATGGGATACTTGCCAGCCACTCACAAAGTTCGGGTCCGACTATCGCCTGACCCACTGTGAAACGTCACCTAGTAGACCAGCTGTTATTGAGGCCGGAAAAGGTTGGTGCTTTGACTTGAGACTAGCAATCTCACCCTGTAGAAGTAACATCACAGCTACTGAAATCCTATAGCTCAAAGGCTGGACTAATATGTCTTGTTGGAAACTCAAAAGAACTAAAAAAACCTCTCAGAAAACTATCCCCTTATTGGCTAGTAACTACTTAACTGTATCAATCAATGTTCTGATAGCTGAACAAACCCTCAGAATCCTTTTCTGTCAGTATTATTTCAAACAATAAACGCTCTCAGATAGAAAAGGCTTCATATTCCTTGTTTTTGTTCCACTAATCTGTATGTAAATAACTGATATTGACTGGTAAGAATTTAACTGGTACTTAATAAGAATATCAGTTCTACTCGCCAACCCTCGTATCCTGAACAGAACTTTCATGTACCAGGCTAACAGCTACACTATCGTGTGACGTCCGAGGATACTGTCCAGTTATCCAAACCGAAGCAGGTAGAGCGGAATCTGAGCCTATGATCCGTTGGCTGCAAACCAAGCTATAAAGGCAGTGAGTCACATCTCTGTAGACTTCGTATACAAGTGAAACTGCTTTTGCTCTGGTGTAAGAATACTGAAGAAACGGTGGGGAATGAAAAATTTTTAGATCTAAGAATGCACGCAGTCCTTATTTACAGGTATTGATAAAAAGAAGTATGTACATTGGTGGTTCGTTGTTAGAATACTGACCAAACACGCACTTGATCCGTGGCTCAACTCCCTGCCAGCGCACTTCTGAAGCTTGTCGAGTTTACTCGTTGGAAGTAAGCCCAGAAAAGAGGGAAGGTTAGGCATGACGCTAGCAATCCCTTCCCGTAAGAAACAATAAAATCATGCCTACTGAAACTTTCAGGCTTTAAGCCTGAAAGTTCTCTGTTCCACCTAGAAATCGAAGGAATGAAAATACAGAGTAGTCAAAAAATGTAAATGAAAACAAAGTAGTGTCTATGTGCTAAATGTGGCTATGTTATCAAGTAGTTAATTAGTTTTACAAATATTCTGTAATGCCTTCTGCCAATTAATCGGAAGTACTGGTTACAAGGCAAAGCCTAAAATGTCATAAAATTACACCACTACTTTCTGACAATTCATGATAATCTTAATAACCGTTGTGGCTACCTACTACTAAATGTGCCAGTTGTACCAATTTTACACTGATCTGGTGTGCAGTTTGGTTACTAAGTTAATTAATACGACTCTGCTTCACCCTATGATTTCTGCAGTTTAATATTAGATGTCAAGTGGAGTTACACAGGAAGAACTTTGGGCTCAAATTTTACGCCTGTCAGTAATCTTGAAGTAATCGCATGTTACTTTCCATTAACTATGTGCTTTCCTTACTGTAAAATGATATATATTTAAAATGTGTATTCTTTTGTGAGTTACACCGGTCAGGTATATTTCGCCTGGTTTTACGAAATGGCCACATACACTACATCATTTAATCTGTTCTTCTTTCGAACAAGATAAAAATAAATGTATTGAATCGAATAAAATCAGGTGTTTTCTGAAAATGGAAAGAAGACAATGAAAGTAAATTAAATTAATGCTGGTCATGACAACTGAACGTTTAATTTCACATACTTAACACAAAATCACAATAAAGTTTCAATGTAATTTATCATACATTTCTTATAATTAGTTCTGTGTATATTGTATTGATAGGGTGTTATGTTTTATGTCATTGCTTTCATTGTTACAGTGACTATCATTACATTAATTGTTGTAATGCATGTAAATGGCAGTATTGAATGAGTTAAATTCACAACTAGTCGTTTTTTACTTTATTTTGATTTCATCGATTCGATTACCTTTATATCAATAGCGTTTCAGACAAACATTATTTTCAGAATAATTGGTAGAAGTTAGAATTCATGAGCCATTGAATCGAGTCCCAGTGGCTGAGTGGTATACGAGCTAGCTTGCCTTGTAACCGGAAGGTCCTGGGTTCGAACCCCACTTGGTGGGTGCGTACTGATGAGGATTCCAAAACTAGGATGAAACAGCTGGCTGTCCAGTACTCCCTGCTTGTTTTCAATGGTTCTCTAACTGATATCAATCCGTGATCAACTCGTAAAAACAAAACTAATCCTTACAAACCAACTATAGAGAATAATTATATCAAAGTTTAGTAGATTATCTTATTACCCGTTCATCCTGAGTTCACTATATTTCCATTATATTTCATTACCCTACTTTCATCTGGGCTTTAATGAAGCATGGCTTGCTCTGTTCTTCTTTATAGCTGTGACATATGCCTATTGAAAGTGGAAGATCTGAAGAGGCTAGATGCCCTTGACCTCAGATGCTTCCTTTCTGTTTCCCGTGTTGAGTAGCAAAATATGGTGGATAAAACTGAGGTTAGGTATACGGTATTAGGTAAGGTGGACAACTTGATCAATAAGGTTGTGAAACTGCATCACTTCAAATAGCCAGGACTCGTATTATGCATGTCGAGGCACTACTTTCCTCAACCAGCAGTATTAGCTGAAATGAGAGTAGACTAGAAAAGAGTTAGGAGTGATCAAATCAAAACTTGGCATCAATCCTTGAAGTCTTGATGGCTGGTTTGAGTCGTGTAGAAAGGGTCTTTGGGACACTTAGAACTAATAGCTTAGGACTGTTAGTGATATGGCACAAAACCGTTTTCATTGGCTCAAAAGCATCCATCTTTTGTCATCACTCATACTGTTTAAATCTTCATGTTTCTTTTTATTTTTCTATTCCTTATCCCACATATTTCTGCGAATTATAGTTCTTTTGAATTTTTCATTTTCTCTACCTTTGTGTGGTACACGGAATGTGGCAACTTGAACTGCTATAATCCTGTGCAAAGTTCTGTGTCGAAACTCAGTCAGTCTATAATGAATTGTGGCAACTTGAAGTACTGCAGTTTTATGAAATGTTCTATGTTTGTCATTACGTTCAGTTAGTTCACAGTATATATCTGGTGACAGTCTATCAGTCCATGCGAGATGTGGTTCATGCAAGCTATTAAATAATACATCAGTGTAAACCAAAAGTGTGCTCATTAAACGATGAAAGTACTTAAAGAAAGTGTTGAAAGAAACGTGTACAGTTCTCTTGGTAGATATATTCTTGATACGGATCATTCTGTCAATTCTAAGACAGCGTCCCAGTTGGTAAATAGACAGAGAAATAGTAGATTAATCCAATATGCTGAAGCAGCAGTAATTCGATGATGGAAGCCTAATTTATGCGTGTAGAAGGATTTTGTTGTCCACCTTGCATTGCCTTAGTAATTTGTTTGTTTTTATCACTTTCCATTTCATTATTTGTTCTGTTCTGTTGTCATCTTTGAATAGTGTTCATCATTCTAACACTTTCAACTGTTTCTTATGTTTATTCTATAGCAATCTGGTATCTAAGTCTATCCTTTACTGTCCTATCCTTACCGTCATTTCGTCCCCTATCATACCATATGTGTCATATCTGCCCTTTATACCACCTTGAATCCAAATCAAACCACATCAGCATTATGCTGAATTATTCTGTTTTGTCTGTATCGAATTTCCAGTATGATTTGCCATTACAATAGTATTTTGTACATATGTATGTGGTGGGCAATCAGGTCATGAAATACATCATTTTTGTTCTCATATGTACTTTTATGAAGCTATGATAATGCTTATTTTGTGTTGATAGTGCCACTAAACGATATCAAATTATTTGGAGTTGACAATGACATCTTAAATTATTAAACTGTATACACAAGTTTCCAGCTTAGCCAATATACTGGAAGATTTAGAGCACATGTATCCAATAAATCCGACTATGCTAATTGTCCTAACTATACAAAAATTTATTTATTATTCTCTTGGGCTCAGGGTGAGACACTGAGCTTCAACTGCGCATCTTTGTTCCATTCTATTCTCTGCGGTCCTTTTTAGCTGATCTCACGGTTACATACTTGTTTAAATTTCCTCCTCACATGATCTCTTCCATGTTATTGCCAGACATCTAACCAGTCGTTTCCCATTCGGATTCCACTCGACGACTGGACTGGATCTTGTTGTCACTCAACCGTCTCCTCGGCGTTTCTCCAATGTATCTCCATTTCCTTCTGTATTTAAGTTAAGCGAAAAGTTTACTAGTTCATTTGCTTATCAGCCCAGTCCTAAGCCCGGCAAAAGAAGGAAGGTTCACTGTAGGACCAGAGATCCCACCCTAGCAAATTATACCTATCTCTTTAGAAACTTCAAAGCACAGGAAAAATTTTTTTCTTAAATAAACTTATTCTTGGTTACAGGATTTCATCATAAGCTTTCATCGGTTAGAGAACCACTGGAGACATTTGCTAGCGGTCGCGCTATATCATGAACTGGCAGAAGTTGGAATTCATGAACCACTGGATTGGGTCCCAGTGTCTTAATCGTCTACGAGCTAGCTCGCCTTGTAACAAGAAGGTCCTGGGTTCGAGCCCTAGCGGTGATGAAGAGTCGCAAACTAGGCTGGCGAGACAGCTGTCCAGTACTCCCTGAAGGTTTTCCATTGGTTCTCTAACCGAAGTCAGCTCATGATGAAATCCTGTAACGAATCAATCAAATCCCAATAAACCAATTCTTGAGACCTCTTCTTCGTAAAAATTACATCTGTAAAATCTCAGTAGAATTGAAATGCTTAATTCTAACGTCTCGTTCGGAAAACTGGTCCTAACTTCTTCAGGGAAATTAATCAAAATTAAATTAACAGAGGTTTATCCAATTGATAAGTATCATTAATTAATCATACTTGGTCAGAATTCCCGATTGTCTATCTCTTCTCATAGAGAGGCTAACAAATGTTTTACAACTGTATACTGCATATGCACATTTATTTTCTTATATTCAGCTATCTACGACCATGAACTTTTAGTCGAACGTAATCTGATGAAAAGTACACTCTGTTTAAAGTGTTTAACAAAAGGCAGATTAATATATGAAAGTCCGGGGTCAAATTTTGATCACTGATGACCTTTATAAAAAAATTATATTTGTAAAATCTCAGCGAGATTGAAATGAGTAATTCCAACGTTTCCTTTGGCAATCTGGTCCGAACTTCTTCAGGGAAATTAATCGAAAGTAACATAACAGAGGTTTATATATAAAAAGGAACATCACTTGTTTTTCAAAATTTGTCCAATCATGAGTCATTCAACAAGTATAATAAACAAAATTTTATGAGCTGTGATCAAAATTTGACCCCGGACTTACAAATATTGGTCTACCTTTGTTAAACACTTTAAACAGAGTGTGTATGTGTGTGTGGGTAAACAGTCGTAAAACATTTCTTAACGTCTCCATAAGAAGAAATGGACATTCGAGAATTTTGACCAAGTATTAATAATTAGTGATACATATCCATTTTTTATTTATTAATAAGGATTTCCTATGCATCAGCTAACATCACACCTTCACGTCTGTTCATACTGAGATTTTACAAATATAATTTTTTACAAATGTCTACTTCTCACTCGGTGCCCAAATATTTTAGAACTATTCTGTCAAATCTTGACGACAGTTCATTTGAATTATTCTGATGACTGTTTCATGATTCATATGGTTGGACAAAGGTTTTGAAAACAAGAGATATCCTTTTTAAATATACACCTCTGTTATTTTAATTTCGATTAATTTCCTTGAAGAAGTTCGGACCAGTTTGCCGAACGAAACGTTAGAATTACCCATTTGAGTTTCACTGAGATTTTACAAATATAATTTTTGCAAATGTCTACTTCTCACTCGGCGCCGAATTATTTTGGAAACTTATTCTTCCATAGAATTGGAAAGAAGAAATGACGCGGGCTGGTGAAAGTCTTTGGGAAGTTATTCAGCCAGTATGTCTTCTTTAGACGAAAGTATAATTAAGGAATCATTCATGAAGCAAACAAATAGCATGAAATTCATTCAACTAATCAATCAATCAGTCAATCAACATAACCTGTTTCTACTACCACAACAACTCATTTATTGACTTTCTGTTTATTTGAAATACTTTTGAAAATAATCAATGTAAAAACAAAATCAAACGACAGATACCAGTAAATGGAAAGTGTTTACTCCAACTCTTTAGTCCCAATAAATAAATGAAGTAAAATAATACTAACCATAAGAAGAAAATATACACCACAGAGCGTCACGCATTTGAAAAATTAAAAGGTTGGGTACAATGTTACTACGCTATAAGGAATTTACAGTCACTTTGAAGCTGGATTTATAGAGTGCTAGAATTACCTACAAATGTCACCACTACTAGTACTGGAACAGCAGAAGGCAAGACACGGAAGCAGACGTATCTTTTCAACTGATCAAACGGCTATTTATAAATATATATAGTTGATATTCTTAAACCAATCACTGAGCGTGTGATTTTGGTTTACACTAGACGACTTAAAATAGAATGTTCAAATATACATAGTATTCTGTTGCTAATGCAGTATTGAACTATGGGAATATGTGAGAATAATATTTCGTTGGAACACATTGTCTGGATCACACCACCAAAGGGCGTGTGTACTGCTCAACAGTCCGCTCCGTCCTTCTTTATGGCTGTGAGACCTGGCCATTGAGAGTGGAAGACATGAAAAGATTAGCTGTGTTCGATCATAGGTGTCTGCGTTCTATCTCCCGCGTGAAGTGGTATAATAAGGTGAGCAATATTGAGGTTAGGCATCGGTCGAGTGCTAGGTAAGGCGGGGAAATCGGTCGACGAGACTGTGAAATTACATCGACTGAGATGGTTAGGACATGTGTTACGTATGCCTAGTCATCGCCTTCCTCGACGGGCAATGTTAGCTGATATAGGGCTCAGGCTGGAAAAGAGCTAGCGGCGGTCAAACGAAAACATGGCACCAGTCAATGAAATCTACAACAGTTAGTCTAAGCCACGTAGGAAGGTGTAAACTTCCTGGTTAGGGTCCTCGGGACGGTAAAAACCAATGGTTGGAAACAATTGGTGACATGGCTCAAAATTGTTCTCAGTGGTGCAGATGCATCCACTCCTTGTGACTCATGATTTCCATTGAAACTGTTTTGTTCTTCGTTATTACCATACCTTTGTCTCACACCTCTGTTTACTGTCTCTCGTATGCATTTCTCCTACTTTCTTCTCTTGCTTTGTGTGCTCCAAGTAGGGAGTGTGGCGACTTGAACTGCCGCACATATGTGTAAAGTTCTATGTCGAAAACCGAACCGAACACCACCACAGTACTACTACTGCTGCTTTTTAGAGTGGTGGGGCTGCTTTCAACAGGTTACAGAAAATTCCCAACCATTTTATTGAGAGTACTATGAAGTACTGAAAATACTATGAAAAATATAAACAGCTAAAGTGACCGATACTTTTCCAATGTGATTCACTTAAACTTTACTTAATTATGCAAACAAAAACTTAGCCTGTCCACCGGTGGTTTAATGAAAGAATGCTCGCCAGATACTCACCAAGTCCGTGTTCGATTCCCCACTATCCCACTCTGAAATCTTGCATTCGGCCTGAAAGGTTTGGCATCAAGCTAGCAGTTCAACCCTGTAATAAACAAAAACTCTACCGCTAGTAAAATTTCGAATCTTCAAACCGATAGGCAAGGAATAAAAAAGAGTTAAATTAGAAAACTAATTAATTAAATGGTAAGAGTTTGTGTGACTTCTATACTTGTTAAAACAATTTCATGAATTAGAAAGTTTAGTCAAATCTTTGTGAATATTATCAGAGGCAATTTCATGTGTGAAACGATTAATATGCTTTGTATTTAAGTCACCATTTTCTATCCAAATCCATATAGAAGAATGCTTTGTTTACTTGTACAACAGTAAAACAACGAATTCACATTTTTTTTGACAAATAATCGGGAAGAAGAAAACATTTTCCGGGTACAAAATCTCATAAATCAAAGTTAAAAGCGAAATAAATATCCCATGGAAAGAGTTTTATGGCTCCAGTGATTTTGTTTTCTTTCGGTGAATACAAAATTTGCAAAAATTATTCTGTAGAAAACATTATTTCTGTTTCTAGGTGTTCAGGCTTAATGTACTTTTGTTTATGCGACACTTGTTATTCATCATACGTCCATATATATATATATATTCACTTGTATTCCTAGTGGAACACAGGGCGCCATGCTCAGCCTTGAAGTTTCAGTAGTGATGGCTTTCCCTGCCTTTACCTTGCTTACTACTGGCTAGACGGCGTCAAAGGAGTGAGTCGTTCAAGAATCGAACCCGGACCAATTACGTGATCGGTGGACATTCTATCTGTAAATCACGCACTATACACATATGCGTATGTGTAGATATAAAGTTTTATATACGCACTGTGTTGCGTTGGTGGCACAAGGGTAGAATTCTCGCCAACCACGCATGTGGTTCGGGGTTCGATCCCCGGCCACCGACACACTCCTTTACCTCACTAAGCCAGTAATAAGACTGGCAAAGAGGAAAGGTTGGGTATGAGGCTAGCAACCCTATCCCATAAAAATAAATACCACTGCTACCGAAACTTCAAAGCTCTAGCTTGAAGCGCCATTTTCCACTCGGAACGTAAAGGAATTAAAAATAAATACGCACTCTAATGTTTGGTAACTGGGTTATCCGAGGTCTTTTATTTTGTTTTTTGAAATAAGGAAAGAAAGAAATTATTGGAGATATTTTATGATGCTCCACCTGTATTTATTTTATTTACTGACTTTTGCTAAAGGTATTCATTGATACATTTGTTGCATAAGTGCTTCTTTTTTCGATTAGATTGAATTTACTTCTTAAGGTTATGTAATATATATTGTATTTATTACCATAGTATAAGGTGCAATTGATTGCATTTGATCTTAATTTTGATTTACTACTGGTTCATATACGTGTATTTACATTCTTCAGATGCCCTTTTATTTTGTTCCTCTGTTATGATTTATTTTAGTGTTAGTCAGCCTCAACTTGGTAATAAAGTTGAACCTCAGATAAAATTATGTCATCTAGTAATGTCAATAGATTAAACGTATGTATATATAGGCATTATTTCTGCCCCTCTACCTCCCATCAGAAACTTAGGGCATCTGTCTCTGAGCTTTGGAGCTTTACTAACGGTGATGTCCTTTTTATAGGGTAATGTTGTTAACCTCATGTCTGGCCTTCCCTCTTTATTGGATTTACTACCGATTAAGGGAATTTTAGCAGTGCATCGTCCCGGAATCGAATCCGGACCATATACGTAGTTGGGGAGCATTTGACCATTGAACCACCAATGCCGTATGTATGTATGTATGACGCTAATGATGCTAATCTCAAATGCTGTTGAGTTCGATTTACTTATATAAAGATGCAAGTAGGGAGAAGTTGCACTAAACGAAATCTGTCATATTTCTAAAGGAAAGAATGAATAATTACCTGTTTTACTCATTGGAAGAAATAAATCTTTACTGTACAATATGCACGAGTAAAATTTAAACAGGAAGTTGCACAAAGCAAACAATTATTCACTTTACCCAAAAACACACTAATGTTTCTTTTTAATGAGAATCACCGCGTCTGTGGCACAGTGGTTAGGACTCTCAACGACCATACACATGGTCCGGGGTTCGATCCCCTGCCGACGCACACCTGATATCTATGATCGGCCTGCAAAACTTGGGCTACCGATATCCATGCTGAAAATTCCATACCTGTCCCAAAAATACGGTGTGGAATCAAGCTATAATCAAAAAAGTAATTCAACTGTTGGTTTGCAGGGATTTGATTGGTTTCATGATTTCATCATGAAATGACATCGGTTTGAGGACCATTTAAAAACTGGGAGTACTGGACAGCTGTTTCGTTACCACTTTGTCCCTAGCTGGTCTCTAACTTTAACTTAGTCTTTACTTCATAATTTCTAGCTGGAATATGTGAAACTTCAATATCAACTTCCACATTCACTTAATAGAGAATTAAGCCATAACATTTTCGCATAACTGCTTTGATTACAATTTGATTTATATATAAATAGTTTCACCAGTCTTGTCTTATTAATGAGTAATTGGTGTGTCAGTAGATATTACTCAGGATATGCTTCGATAAGAAATTTCACTGCTTAATTGGGCAGAATATCACCTAAACGAATTAAAGATAAAGCAATAAGAAGACGTAATTTGTCTGAATCGTGTAATGTATTTGCGCAACACATTTCGAACAATCTGATCACACACGGACTTGTCATAGGAATATATATGAAATTAATAAAGATGTAAGAGGTGAGAAAATAGCCTTAGGTCAAGTTTAAAGGATATATTCAAGGTTCAAGTAACAATGAAGACCACTAAAGCAAATAACAGAGGTAATAGTACATCTGCTGTGGTATCAAAACAAAATTTTACCAAGAAAGGTTTAATGTGATGACGAATTGTTTTTTAACGCATAAAGGTGGCTTAAACTTTCTAATTGCCAGCTAAGGCTTCCACAAACTTTAGGATACGCCCCAAACACGTTTTATAGGTAGGTTTAAAAGATCTGTTAACGTCAATTTTATGTCCTGTCTCTATAATGTGTTTCGCAATAGAAGAGCTAGGTCTCCTGTTCTCACCGTTAATAGGTTCTGAAGATTCCATTTGCTTCTGGAGCCATTTAGGAATATGCTCTGAAGCCAGCCCTAACTTGCAGAGATCGATGAGTCCTCCCTATGTATGTGTATCGACACGTACATTCAAATTGGTAAATACAGTGGGATGTGACATCATGTTTCGCATGTTCAAAGGGCTTAGATAGATATATTGGCTTCACATTCTCAATTATTATAATATTAGCTGCATAAAAAGTCTTTTTGACAACAGCGTTCAGTCTTTGTCTAGTTATCAAGCTGGTTTGATGCCCCATATAGAGTAGCTTGATGTACACGTCTTTCTTAGGGGCGAGTTGGAGGGTGGGTCTTGGTGTTCTGACTACTTTATATCTCCTGATGAACTTGTCTGGCAAATACATTACACGATTCAGACAAATTACGTCTTCTTATTTCTTTATCTAAATTCATAAAGGGAACTAATTGTTTTGAATTAAAGATAAATAACATAAAATTATCATATTTAGAATCAAACCAACCAGCAATGGATTCGATCACTCCAATATGCTTTGATCTGCTGTAAACAATGACTGAATATACTGTTTCCATTTTAACTAATGTAAAACTGTAAAACAGGTTACCGGTGCCCGCCTTGTCCCCACATTTTAATCATTTTTCATCTTAGTTAATACTAGCCGACACCACTGGTGGAAAACATCTCTTTTCACTGTGAATACATTGATTTTGGAAACGTAAACGTCGGAATGCGTTGGTGGCACAGCGGTTAGGACTCTCGCCGACCATGCACATGGTCCGTGGTTCGATCCCTTGCCGACGCACACTCGATATCTATGGTCGGCCTGCAAAATTTGAGCTACCGGCATCACATGCTGAAAATTCTATACTTGTACCGAAATTACGGTGTGGAATCAAGCTGTAATCAAAAAAGGAAGCTATTATTGTGATGCACGTTTAATTTGTGATTCATACATAATGATGTCATCTGTAATCAAAGGAATGGACCTCTTTTATCTGATTTCTTTACTGCGAGCTTAGAGAATTCGTCCATCGGAAGAGATTATCTCGTGTCTGCATGTGTACAACAGATATATGAACGATGCTTTTACTGTTTGCGATAATAACAGCCCAACGTCTTACAATACTCTTAAATGATGGATATCCTAAAAGGTTTATTGGAAGAAATATGAAGAAAGAAATCTCTGCTAGCCACATCATAGTGCCAAAGAAGACATTGTTTATGAGTTTGGCATTGAAAAGTGATACTACTGCTAAAGTTAGCAAAAGTCGCCTATCCACGTGCATTAAACGCCCTTTTTATACAGCTGACTTACACCTACTATTTTCCATCCGTAGTGTGATTCGACAATGCGTGAAGGATAAACTATTGCTTATGTTCACCTGTATGTGCACGTACTTTTTCATTTGTCTCTGTGGAGCTGATTACACTGGACATTATACGCGTGTTCCTCGGAAACGTGTGGGGGAATACTACCCGGTTTGGTTGATGAAAGACAGGCTTAGGATGACGAAGTCTTATATCCATCAACACCTTGAGTCAGGTCATTCTGCCACACTTGATTTGTCCTTTAAAGTTATCTAAAGGGCTAAATTTTGCATTTTCTGCACTTTTGTATAGCCAAAACTGTAGGTATACATGGACAAAAACGTAAACTATGCATTCAAAAACGTTTTCTCAAATCCTTTCTAAGTCTTGGTGTTAATAATGTTTCGTTTCTTAATTAATTTTTTCGCTTAAATTCATTCCGCCTCACTTCATTTTAGTCGTTTTCACTATTATCACCCTCGATCTTTCAGTTTTTGGCAACACGTGAGCTATTTAGCTGATTGGAAATGTCTAAGCTTTTACTACTCCGTTTATGCTCAAAATTTAATGTAAACCAAAAAGATAGTTTATTTGCGAACACATCACTAGAAATACTAAAGAATTAATCGCTTCCTATCTGTGTCTTTTGCACAGACGAGCCTCGCACAGAAGATAACAGAACAGGGTCAAGCGAATATTTCCTTCGTTAAAACCATAAAAAGAGGTTTCCAATCGTTGGTATCAAAGGATTTCACTGCTTACAAGTTGGATCATGGGCTTACTTAGGCTACAGAACTATCAGAAAACCAGGGAGAACTGAACAGCTGTTCCTCCTCATCAGCATACCCCCACCAGGTCTCAAACCGAGGACCTTCCGGTTGCAAACAAGATCGTAGACCATTCAGCCAGTGGGACTGGGTTTGGACTTCAGTAGGTGCTTGCCATTGAAGGGTGCTAAACTAAGACGAAACAACTGTCCAGCACTCTCTAGTTCTGTAACTGACGTCGGCTGATGATTAAACCTATGGTAAAAATGACTTCTAAAGTATGCACCCCCATATCACCGCAACGACCTCAGTCTACATTTAATCGTGAAGTAACCTCTCTGTTATTTACAAAATTGCATAGTTTCAAACTAAACAATTCATAAACATCACATATTTCTTTTAGACAATAAATGAATAATGTAAGAAAAAGCTTTCAGTCATACTTTTTAAGCTTAGTTCTCTTCAGTAAAATTGAGCCTTCAAGAGCGTTGTCTATTCAATATTATATATGTATTGAATAAGTAAACAGTTAATGCATACCAATTTTGTCTATGACTAGAAACACATAGCTTAATAAGTCAGTAAAACTTCATTTGTTTTTGTGCTCAAAAAGTTTAGTTTGACACAAAAGAAGACCAAATTTTTTTAGATGAAATGGGCCGTGTGAAGTTTAAAAAAACCCGCATTGTAATATTTCATCTACTTATCATTTAAACTTAGCAAAAATGTAGCTTAAAGTGGTATTAAATTTTGTATTTACTTGTCAAAACAATGTTGATATCCACACAATTTTCTTTGCATTATTCCCTGACATTTTTTTTCAGTCTTTGAGTAAAAGTGTACAAGATGATATTATCATTATTATCAGACTAAGATAAAGTTAGGATAATTTAAATCTCCCGACAAGTTCATGACCACCCAGTCAGTGAATCATTCTGTATTTGCTCGTGTTTTACAAATATTGCTAATCAGGAAAACAGAGCGGCTCGCGTTTGCCTATAACGTGAGAAAAGTAGATATTTCACATATTAGATAATACACAATGAGCGGTACAGTATTAGTAAGTGGATGACGTTTCCAGCACAATTTCCTTCTTTCTCAGAATCATATCTCTTTATTCACAAGGCTTTATGATTGGTTTTATACATTTTTTTTCTTTTACCCTTGTTATTCATTGCAAATTGTGTGGCCATGATCACACAGTAGGGCGGGATAGGTTAACGGCATTAGACAGCAATATAGTTAGGTGGAGAGCAGGTTTAATCCCTGAAGGTTTGTTCACTGAATCAACAAAAAACACCTATAATTGAAATGACGCAGTCCTATACCGGATATATGGAAAATCGCCATAAACAACAAGAGAGACAGAGATATATGAAGCAAATCTTCCGACCTTACTTGGACATCTCATATCTCAACGATTTCCAAGAAAGTGTTCTGTCTAACCTACTACATTAAGAAACTTAGACAATCTGGAATCGCCCAACCTCTACTTTCACATTTTGTCAACTCTTGTGTCTTACCTATTCTACTTTACTGCTCCCCGTTAGTCTTTCCTGGGCTACTGAAAAAGGACTATGCCATCCTGAAAAGGATGTTGAAGGTAGTCAGTAGGACTAGTGGTGTAAAACTCAGTCGGCTCGTCACTACATTAGTTGAAAGGCATCTGAATACATGAGAAAAATGGTCTAAAACCATACTCTCCGACCCCCAACACCCCCTCTATTCCCAACTCTCACTTTGTATCTCATCAAGTAAAACCAGAAATCAGTATAAAATAATCTATGCTCGTACAACCAAGTACAGGAACTCAACGATACCATACTTGGCCCGTGTTCTAAGCAACAGAGACAATGTTAAGCGCGAAACCTATGACTTGCTTTGTTGTTAATAACATAATTTTAGGCTCTTATTTCTCTCTTATTTTGTATTCTATAGTGAACTCCTTCTTAAACATACTTAGCTACCTAAATTATTAACATTGGCTTACTTTTTTGTACTTTACTCTAATCCTTCTTTAGTCTATCTACTGGTTCCGACTATATTAGCACCATGAATAGTATAAATCTGTCCTGTTATTAACCATCATGTAATTATTAGTTTTTGTAGTTGTTGTTTTTTGTTTTTGTTCGGCAATATTAACTGACAATCTTGGTTGTGAACGTCATTGTCACCACCTTAAAATTTTGTATTATGCAGGATTGCTCACACTACCACTGCAAACACTACATTAGACCTGACAATAAAGAAAACGAAACAAAAACCCTGAGATGTCGTTTTATGACTGTTTAGTGTTGTTTCAACCTAAATTAACTGATCATCTTGGCGATAAACATTCTTAAATATCATTTCATAACTTCTTGTATGATTATAGCTTTACTGTCACCATGCACAATGATATCATAGCTTCCACTAACCAATACTGAGATATTATTTTATGTTGTTTATTTTCCTTTTTACTTCTTGGTATTTTTTCGCATTTTTTAAAAATTTTTTTGTTTTTTGTGTTTTTCTTCGCTGTTGTTGTCTTTATATTTATTTTTAGAAATACTCCTTTTAAATGTTTGATAAAATTATTGCAAATATTTTACATATGTGCTGAAAATTCCACACTGTACCACTAGTACTGTTCCTGGAATAAAGCAAATTATTATTATTAAGTCGTATGAATATAATGATTTGATCACGAGTAATATATTGTGCTGAAAACGTCCTCCAGTTATTAATGCTGTATTACTGACTGTGTGTTATATCAAACATATTTATCCAATATGGAATTGTACTCTACCATTATACCTGAATTCTACTTTTACACTATAGATATTTCACATTTTTTCTTGTATGTTTATAAAGATTTACTTGAGAAATGACCTTATGTACTTTTGTGTGGTATAATGTTATGTGTCACTGTAGTATTAGTAGTAGTTTTAAGTGAAAAAAAACCTTCTAGTACAGCCTAGTGCTTGCAATCTGATCATTATCATATAACTTTATCATGTGTAGAACTATACTATCCGTTATTTAACTTTACTCTCAATTCGAAACAGAATTTCTGACTGTGTTAGTCCTAGGAAAGTGTCTAAGTTAATGGGATTTCTGTTACGTTTTATTATCCAATAGCAAACAAGCTGGATAGCAGGTGCTGTGGATGATGTCAGCGATATCCAGCTACGTATGTCAGTCAGTAGCATACACCATCTTGCATTGCTGACTGCCATTAATGGTGTCAAGAAGATCACACAGTGTTATCTGAGTAGTTTCTGCTTCTAAAAGACACTGTAATGAGACTTTATCCCGAAATGTGTAAAATGAAAATTAACTTTCAAACTGAGAACTTGATTTAATGTATCATCAGTGCACCTAAGCAGCCAGCCAGTATTCGAGTGGTTTGTACTGATTTAGGTCTCTGAAGTGAGCTATACCGCGAACGCCACTGATGAGCTCAGAGCGGAAATGGCGAAACAGTCATCCGGTGATTATGTCACTTTGATTTGACTACCAGACACTACTGGAGGATTTAACTGGTACCCAACTTCGTATATTGGTCAAATAACAGCAGGATTAAGGACTAAGTTTATCGAATTTGACTTGAATTTCCCTCTGATTGACTACATTAGACTGAAATCCTCGGTCTTCGTTGACATGTTGGCTCCCAGTAGAAAAATTTCGCTCTTAGGATAAGAGAGAGTTGGTGCGAATCTCAGTGAAAACATCACCACCTACTGGGATACAGGAATATATATAGCTAATGAATCCCAAATATAGCGAAACACGAATCTTGTTTTACCTTGTCAGTAGGCATAAAGCCAGCAGTACTGTATCTACTCATATTTTGCTGTTATCCAAGTTTATTAGTTCTAGTGACTTTCTAAACTATAATGAGATTGCATTCACGAATTGACAAATCGTATGTATAAATCTATGTATATTAGAGTAAAGCCTGAAGAAAGTTTAATATTATTATTTGCGATATTTTACAAGACAGATTTTACACTGAAAAGACTCCTAATTTGCTTGTTATTATACAGAGGACAGTTTATATATATGCTTTGACATAGACAGAATGACTTAAACCAAAAGAACACAAAACAATGACAAAACGCTAGTTAACATTTGAATGACTACCTGGGTTGTAAACCTTTCAAGCATTGTTTTTTAACTGCACCAACAATCAGCAGATGTTTACTATGACCGTCAATACACGCCTAACTTATTTTTCGACTTCTTTTTATGAGATTTATTCAGTCCATATTATTCCAGGAACTATTTTACAATCTTATATTGTCTATAGTTTAGTTTGTAAAAATAAAACTAACCAAACTATAGAAAATTGATTTCTGGTTTGATTACAGATTAATATTGAAGATGAGGCAGTAACTCATCTAAGAAGACATTGCGAAATGGTCGCGCTATGTCGTGAATTGGCAGAATTTGGAATTCATGAACCGCTGGATTGGGTCCCAGTGGCTTAGTGGTCCACGAGCTCACTGGCCTTGTAACCAGAAGGTCCTGGGTTCGAATCCCGGTGGGCGCGTACTGATGAAGAGTCCCAAACTAGGACGAAACAGCTGTCCAGTACTCCCTGTTGGTTTTCCAATGGTTCTCTAATTGATGTCAGCTCATGATGAAATCCTCCATGCAATTAAACAAAATTCCTACCAAACCAATACTTGAAGATTAACATCAGTTAACTGGCCGTGACACTAGAAATCTCGAATTATTAGGAGTTTGAGTTGATGGGTCATTGGATTTTGTCCGAGTGGATGAATGATCAGCGAGCGCACCTCGTTAGCTCAAGGCCCTGGTGAGATTATGGTTGTGTCAGTGCTGAAGAGACCTAAAGTAGGACCAAACAACTGTTCAGTACTCTTTGATGATTTTCAATGGTTCACTAACTGACACTGATCCGTGATCAAATTCGAAATGCATAATTTTAATTTTTTAATTTTATTATAGCTTGATCCCACACAGTATTTTGGTACAAGTATGGAATTTCCATCATGTGATATCGGTAGCCCAAATTTAGCAGGCCAACCATAGATATCAGGTGTGCGTCGGCGGGGAATCGAACCTCGGACTATATGCATAGTCTACGAGAGTCCTAATAGCTGTGCCACCGACGCATCCATCAGTTACTATGTAAACAAGTTTTTGACAGTGTTGTTTGTTGATCAAAATGTTTCCAGTATTACTGGGTATTTTTTTTCAAACAACAACTATTAGTAATTGACTACTGAATCTTTAATGTGGCATACAATAAGCCAAAACATTACTAAGTACAGTCACTAATTTATTTTTATAAAGTTTGTTTATCATTAATAGATGAGATGTGTTTGTGTAATTTGTTGATCTACTAAATTATAAGTAGTATGAATGTACTATCGTGCTGTTTAACGTTTTGTTTTCATTTTAAGACGTATATGCCATCAGGACAAGGGTATTTTGTCATCTGACATGAATTGTAATAATTATTTTTTTTCCAAATTATTTTTTATGATTGTTTTCACTGGTTGTCGCTCTGAGTAATAGAAATAGGCATACTTTGTTTATGATTAATATGTGAAAACGCGTAGGTGATTAGTAATGACAGGTTGGTTTAATTGTTCTACATAATTTTGACTCTCAAAAACAGTTTCAGCTATTCACTTATGCCATATTTATGATACTGTCATATTGTGGTAGTCATATTTTTCTCACACCATTGAACTTGACCCACTATCCCTAATGAAACTTGCTGGCTATTGACTATAAATACATCAGTACGTCACGTAATTGTCTATTCACATTTTAATTGGTTGGAGGATTTCATCATGAGTTGACAACAGTTAGAGAACCATTCAAAAACCAACCAGGGAGTATCGGACAGCTGTTTCATCCTAGTTCGGGACTCTTCATCAGTACGTACCCACCGCCATGGTTCGAACCCAAGACCTTCTGGTTACAAGGCAACCGAGCTCGTAGATCATTAAGCCACTTGGACCCGATCCAGTGGCCAGACCATAAATTCTAACTTCTGCTAATTCGGACAGTTAACCTGTGGTTCTAGTTGGAAGTCGTGACCAGTAGGGTACAGCAGGTTGAAGGCGAGCTTGCCTTATAACCAGAAGGTCCTGGGTTTCGAACCCTGTTGGTAGGTGCGTACTGATGAAGAGTCCCAAGTTGGGATGAAACAGGTGTCCGGTACACCCTGGTTGGTTTTCCAATGGTTATCTAACTGATGTCAGCTCATGATGAAATCCTGTGACCAATCAAACAAAATCCCTACAAAACCAACGCTTGAAAATATTCAAATTTTATCATATGTTCTGAATAATTGTATATTTTATATACATTCAGTTGACAAGGTTAACTAACGGACTATCATTCCAGTGTATAAATGTAGCCTCAATACAGTTTCTGGTATAATTTTAATTTGCTTTTACTGGTGGCTATTCTTATTTTAATATCTATGAATGTATAACTGCAGAGTCAGTGGAAGAAGTTATCGAAAATAGCTGTTCGCCCAAAAAACATGTCTATATTTATTTGTTGAGAGATTCACTTTTAGCTGTGTATGCGGTGGGGAATGTTGTACAAGCTAATGGTTAACAATAATTTGCTAACACATTTATGCTGCTAAGTGATGTTTTTTAACACTCTGGAGTTTGTGCAAATACTAGTCAGTCGGATGTACTTTTATTTGAATTTGAACTCACCAAAGGTGAACTCTAGTTGATTTAAGCTGAGAAGGGCAAATTCGTCAAATCATCAAAATCTTACTAACCCTTTTTCTGATTTCGAGGAAAGCCTTTTTTTCTTAAAAACAAAGTATTTCAATGAACTTCAGTCAACTTCGTCCTGCAGCCAGTTACTGGTGAGCATCAGATGGCTGGTGGTCGCGAATTAGTATAAGTTAGAATTCATGTGCTAGCCACTGAGTTGAGTCCCAGTGTCTGAATGGTCTACGAGTTTACCTTGTGGCCGAAACGTTGTAGGTCGTAAACACGGTAGGTGCGTACTACCAATTTGTCTCCAACAGCTGTCAGGTACTCCCTGCTAATTTTCGGTGATTCTATAACTGATACTGATCAGTGATCAAAACTTGAAACAAATCAAACCCCTACAAACAAATTCGTGGAGATTATACAATTAATTTTACATAGTTGGTGATGAGTAAAGGTGAGGAAAATAATCTGGATTCAGAGCTGTGGCTTCCGAATTACTAGTACGACGTTATAACAGATCGATCTTATTCTGAAAAATCCAAATCGGCGAACAGTATGGCGATAAAATGACAGTAATGTAGGGCTCATTTTCAATAAAGGGATGACGAAATTGGCAGCTAAGTCTCGTAAACCTGGTGTTTGAGAGCCGGACTGGTAATCCGTAGGCGGCTGATTCGAATTCTGCCGTGAATCAAACCTTCACTTCATTTTGAATCACTATCTTGTACTTCTCATTGCAGTATACCAACTCAAAACTGTTTCAAACAGTTTCATCATCAATCAATCTTTCTCCTGGCAAACTACCTTCTTAATATATGTGTTAAACTTGGGCAGTGTGGTAGTAAGTAATTTCATATTAGTTTGTACATTAGATATATCACACAGTCACTGAAACAGTATTATTTACTGGATGACGTTTCGAAAAAAATTTATTGTTCATAATCAATTGTGATAATCGATATGATTATGAACAATACATTTTTTTCGAAACGTCATCCAGTAAATAATACTGTTTCACTGTGTGATATATCTAATAAACAAACTAATATGGAATAAACTGCCTTCTCTTTTTCCCTACTTATTGCTTTCTTTACGTGAGCTTTATTTGTGTATAATTAATACAATTATCGTAAGTATAATTCTCCTCGTAAATTATGGCGTTCAAATAACTCGCAGGTGATTCTGCATATCGCTAATATGAAGTTAGAATTCATGGGCTATTGAATTCTATCCCAGTGGCCCAATGGTATACGAGTTCGTTAGACGGTCTGTTGAACCTTGGTTCGATCACCGGTGGGTCATGTGTGTGTATACTGCAGAAGAATTTCAAACTTGCATTAGACAGCTATCCATTGCTCTTGCTAAGTTGGTCATCCAACTTGGAATCAACTAATTCTCTACAGATAAGTATATGCAACTTTGTACTGCCAAATTATTCAAAATAACAGTTTGAGATATATAGTTATATATATATATATATATACGTCTCCAATTCAAGGGAGATACTCCTGCGGAGATTCTATCGCAACGTTTAACCAGGGCGATCAAGAAAACTTTCTACTCTGCACGTCTGTGTCTATCCTTCAGTAGCCGTCCAATGTTCACCCAGCAACTCAAAGATGTTTTACCTAATCTTAGCTCTTCTTCATGCATATACCATTTCAACTGTTCCTGTGGTTCAAGTTATATAGGGAGCACGATTAGGCAGGTTCGTCTACGGGTTCGAGAACATTTACCAGCTTGGTTCAGCAGAGGGGAAATTAAGTGCATAAAAAGCTCGATCCTGTCACATTTGGTCGATACTGGACATCATATCGATGTCAACACGGCTTTCAGGGTTATATACCGAATTCCGAAGTCGTTATCACGTACAGTTCACTTACGTCTTCTACACATAGCTGAAGCTGTTGCAATAAGATCGACTAAACCGGAACTTTGTATCCAAAAGGAACACGTCCAGACGCTGTTCCTACCGTGGCCAAACTTGGATTGATGATTCTTCTTCTCACCAAGAGTGCTCCTTCCTCTTAACCCTCTTGGCTTTCTTTTTTCTTTTTCCTTTGCTTATTATTACAATTATTATTATTAATATTATTATTATTCGTCATAATTTATGCCCTTCATGCAAACATTCTCTCAATACTATCGAATTTTTTCGTTTATACTATCCGGACTTATCATTAGTGTTATTATCTCTTTACTCAATATATGCTTCCACCTGCTTCATTTCACATATTCGTTATCTCATTATGAACCTCCCATTGCAGTCTTACTATCTCCTGTTTAACACAGACCACTTTGTACTAGCCACTCACATGACACCTTTTATAACCTTGAACTGACTTGTCAATTTTCCTACCCCACACTCAACAAATCTATTACGATTAATCACCATTGTCTCCCGTTTTACATTATTTTGTAATCGAATTCAGCCTAGCACGTTTGTCACACAAATACGACTATTTATTTTGACACCCCATAACTAATCTGTTATTCTACGTTAAAAAATGTATCTGCCGCATAACTGGCCTTATTGTAACGACAACAAATATTATATTTTATAGTTGTAAGAACCTGAAGAGAAATTATTGAAAAGAATATTCTTCGTTCAGATTGACTTTTAATTCATAATATGGGAATTTTCCACACTACCAAATATATATATATAAGTTATTGCTCTAATAAGTTGACATTCTACTGATCGACTGGATGATTAGCTGATTGGCTAAGGGTAACACGCGAATCCACCTGCTTTTTTTCCCGATTGAATGTCTGAGAGTAACAATATTTCCACTTTTTTCCACTTGACTTCTATGTTAGTCTAGTAACAGCGGCCTGCTTAAATCACTGGACTCCACCTGGTTTAATGCATAAACTCTGCCATTTCTTATTGTTTTAATAATATAATGGTGTTTTCGGACGGCTACAGAAACTCGTGCACCTATTTTAGTTTGACATAATACAGAGAAGTACTTAAAAGAAGTGAGGAAAAGATATCGTAGAGATTTGGATATTACTTCAGAAGGAACAACACAAAGTCATACGATGTACTGCTGAATACTATTCTACTTGAAAATCCAATACGAAGAGTAGATATTTTGCAAATTTAAATACTCCGAAGATTCTGTACTATATGTTACCACAATACTGGTGGATGGTGACTAGCAGTGGAATCGAGGGTGCGCATTTTGTCCTATTTGCAAGTACATCCAGACGACAAGTCTCAAATAGGACGAAATGCGCCTCCTGGATTCTAGTTTAATAAATACCTTCAAATACAATTATTAAACTGAATCATAATGCTCCCACCTCTCCACCACCACAAGTGCCACCCCCACACACCTCCGGGTGTTTTTTGATCACCAACCACCTTGTAGTAAAGAATCCAGGCAACTCTAAACAATAGGAACCCAAACCGAAACGACCTACGAACGCACAAACGACCTTGAGAAACCAATCAGGTGACTGTTGTTTCTAGAATTAATTATGGATGCTCTACACCTCTACTGCGATTCCTAATCGCAGTGCTGGTGTATTATTGCCTATTATCCAGCGCTTAGTGCTGCCCGGGACCACAATTCACACAGCCGAATGGATTAGTTATGGTCAATTGTCGAATCTCGGGTATATTCATCATGTAGTCAATCACACAGACGGTTTTCGCAATCCTTTGGATGGAACTCATACTAACTGCATCGAAAGTTTCAAGAGTCACCTGAGAAAAGGATTAGATTCGTGAACGGATCAAGAAATCCAATAATATACAGTTATCTGGATGAGTTTATGTACAGAAGTTGGTTTAACATGAGTATAATGACTCCTATGAGAAACTGGGATCTGTTTTTGCAACATATACAAGAACTTTATCCTTTGTAACTAATTTTTAACATTGCTTTACTTTTATATAAACGATTTTTTACAATTATGCGCCGTTATTTTAGCCTTCTGATTGGTCGAAGTTGTCCTTAACAAGGTCGTTTGTGCGTTCGTAGGTCGTTTCGGTTTGGGTTCCTATTGTTTAGAGTTGCCAGAATCCAAATGGTATTAGATTAAATTCCAGTTATGCTTCGTTATCATACAATTCCCCTGGAAAATATCATTTCATTTAACTTTTTAGAAAATGAAGTATGACATTTCTCAAATACACCTTTTGATTGTGTGTAAAATTTATTTTAATAAAGTCTCACAGTGTTATACAGCAATATTTAATGCTGACGTTTCGAGCACAATTTATTGCCACTCATAATCATATCAAGGCACTCACTCACACAACTTCTATTCCTATTATCAAATACCTTTCTCTAAAATTCATGTAATCCATCTTTATTAAACAAACAAAAAAGTTAAAACAATAAAAATAAAATAAATTTATCAGTTAATTATTAACATTCAACAAATGAATCACACAATAAAACTGTTTTGTATTTGCTTGTTAATAATTATATCCACGTGTGCATAGAGTTATGCAGTGAAATTGAATTTATGCGTTATACTGGTAAAACGACAGTTTAATTGTGCTGTGTTACTTGTTTCAGAGACGCTTTTATTGATCACTGCTTTTAAGAAAGCCAATACCTTTTATATCGACCAAAGTAAATCACAGTATAGTCCTGTTGACTCACAAATGTATATGTGTGTGTGTGTGTACCTATAATAATTTCATTTTTGTGGTAAAAGGAGTGTCACAAAAGTATAACTGTTCAATCTTTTTTAATGAAATAAAATGAATATTATTTCGAAGAACTTGACTGTTAGAGAGAATTATTGGAGAAACAGGGTGCACTGATGCACTGCTGTTTCGTCCTAGTTTGGGACTTTTCAGCACTATACACCCACTGTCAGAGTGCTAACTGATAGACAATTCCGCCACCGGGACTCGATCCAATGACCCATCAGTTCTAACCTCTGCAAATTCATGATATTTAGCACAACCGCCAGTCAATGTGCTATGGGCGAGTAGATATTCTCCTGCCTATTTTGGTGGAACCCGCTGGTTACGATCCTTCACTAGAACTCTAGATAACATGATATTGGTAACACTCCAGTGACTCACTAATCAATCCATTCCAGTCCCACAAGGCCGGAATAGCTCAGTGATGACGTCTCTAACTGCAGTAATAGATGATATGGATTAGAATTTTCGGGAACTTCATGCATTTATTCCCCTTGATGAATTTGAATAAAGCAAGAACAATAGTGGTTTGTGCAGAATAATATGGTACCATCATTTATTTCGTTGGCTTCTCATCAGCTGCTTACAGCCTAAATAAATTATGAGGTTTGCGTACAGAAAAGTTTTAACATACTTGCAAATTTTACATGTTGTCAGTTGACAAAAAGTTCCACAATAAGTGAGCAGTGCTCAGAAGATTGCGCTTATATACTTTTTACACAAGCAGTTCAAGTCTAAACAAAATAGATGTATGCATACAGGGGTAAAGGAGTTACGTAATAAAGACGAAATATGCGTTAGATACAGAGTGATTAATAAATTAGGTAACAATGTACTGAGTTCAACTCAAACCATAGAAACAAGAGACAGCAAATTACAGATTAAAAAGGTGTGAGGTTAAAGACAAAGATTACGTAATCAGATGAGAGGATAAAGACAAAGGAGTTCCATTCTCCTCAAGTTTGCCGAAGCAATTTCTATCAAACGCTTGAAACCAGATTTATGTGTTCAGAACGAAGCAGTTATTAATCTTTCCTTGCCCTGGTAACTGAATGTCTTCATTCTCTCATCTGATTACGTAATCTTTGTCTTTAACCTCACCTTTTTAATCTGTAATTGCTGTCTCTTGTTTCTATGTGATTGAACTCAGTAATGTTACCAATTATTATACTCATCTACCATTCGTCTTTATTACGTAACTCCTTTACCTGTATGCATACATTATTTTGTTAACTTGAACTGCTTGAAAAAGTATATAAGCGCAATCTTCTGAGCACTGCTCACTTATTGTGAACTTTTTGTCAACTGACAACATGTAAAATTTGCAAGTATGTTAAAACTTTTCTGTACGCAAACCTCGTAATTTATTTAGGCTGTAAGCAGCTGATGAGAAGCCAACGAAATAAATGATGGTACCATATTATTCTGCACAAACCACTATTGTTCTTGCTTTATTCAAATTTTCGGAAAGGATATCACTTCTTTCAAGGTTGCAGATGCGACTTGATGACCGGTACCGATAACCACATACGACACAGGTCTATAGCTTTCTGCCAATAGCCTCCAAACATTCATATGTGTCGTTCATATTTTAGTAAATTCAGTTAATTACAGGATGAAAGGAATTTTTTAAAATAATCAAGTACAAAATACAATAAACTGTCAAAGATGACTAACTGTGGTTAGTTTAGATGAATAACCACAGTCATTGCAGTGCATCACATTTCATACAAGACTGTCTGTAGTGTTTTATTCCATTGTATAGGCTAAGATAAGAGAAGCTTGATTCATACGTTTGTCTCCATTAGTTATAATTGTCACAACTGTAACTTATAAATGACACCTAAGTGTTATTCATAGGTGTCTATAACAAGTTAAGCGTGTATAGAAGGCAAACCACTTTGAAATGAACTGGGTTTTTTTTCTGATAAAATTCTTGAATACTGTAATACACAGCTCTCCGTTTTTGTTTTTGGTTACAACCATGCAAAAACCGAAAATCCTAATTTGTGTGTCCAAAAGAAGTTAGTTCAGACATTATCCTTACCTTGGCCATCTATCTAGGTTTGAATGATCACGAATTTTTGTGGAATTTTCCTAACTTTAGTTGATATTCTATTTGCTACTATATCTTTATTATTATTGTTATTATTTAAACATCTTTAATGAACTTTAATTGCATTGATCTTACTTTACAAATCCATATTATTTAAAAAATAATATTGTTATTCACTACTATTATATTATTATTGTTCCCTTGGGTTCCTAGTGAAACATAGGGCTTCAACTGCACGTCTCCACTTGTCTCTGTATTCTGCTGTACTTTTCACTTGCATCCATGTTAGTCCATACTGTTTCAGCTCCTCTTCACACGGTCTCCTCCATGTCACCCTTGCACTGACGTCCCACTCGCCGCTTCCCTTTCGGTTCCACTCAAGCACTGGCCTGACGCGCGATGTCACCCAGCGGCCTCCTCAACGAGTGTCCAATCCATCAACACTTTCTCCTGCATATTTGTTGGGCGATTGGTTCCTGTTTTGTTTGTTCCCATAGTTTCTTGTTGGTGATTCTTTCCGGCCATCTGATCTTCAGTATAGAGCGAAGACAGTTGTTGATAAAGGTCTGCAACAGGCTGTTGGAAATATTCTTTGTGACCCGCTGGCCAAGTTTCTGATCCGTATAGAAGAACTGACTGACTTGACGTTTGTATTGAAAATCCGAATTTTGTTGTTGATGCTGAGTTGAGTGGCGAAGATTTCCAGATTGGTTTCAGGTTGATGAATGTGTTTCTCGCCTTTCCGATTCTCGATTTGACATCTTCGTCCGTTCCTCCTGTAGTTGAGGTTATTCACTACTAATCTAGAATATTCTATGTATATAAACATACATATGTATAAATGTAGAGCCAGAAGAGGAAATTATCGAAAAGGATATTCTTCTTTGCTCAATTATTTTGTGTTTTATCGATGTCTGAATGAATATTTTTGCTATATTGAAATCCTATTTTGTCAAAATACGAAACTGATCAGGTTTAGTAAAGTGATCACAACTGACTAGCTAACCTGGACATTTTGGCAATATCAGAGATGGTGTATGCTATTTGTCAATCTCTCATAAGATTTGTTGTCAATTTCAATTTTATCTGAAATGAGGAGAGAGAAACAGACATTTATCTCAAAAAATATATAAATGTTTGAAACACGTGCTAAATCCTTGATTAAAAATCAATAATATTAAATAATATCCGTTGCATATAGTGACATATTAATATCGTTGATGTAAACAGAAAAACTTTAAACTTTCAGGAGTCACATTTCAATTTATCTGTCAATCAGTTTGTATTGTATACACATAACAAAGGAAGTTGACTTTTACCATCTGATACTTTAAAGTTGATTAACTAATAACAGTGAGGATCAGAAAAATAGGGAAGTCATTTGTTGCTATCACTTATTGTGGATAAGGCATTTTATTATCAAAGATAAACTTGTAACCGAAAGGAACAATCCTGTCAGATTTATTTCTTTTAAATTTTGACAACTTTATTTAGATGGTGTACAATGTGATTGTTGTATACTTGTACGCTGAAAGCTAAATTATTTTCACTCATAAAATGTACTTTCCTATAACAAGCATCGTGTTAAATGCAACAAGTGAAGGTAAAACAGCCTTAGTAGTATCAACTTGCAATTATTTATCTGAACAGAAAGTTTTAAGAGTGTGTATTTAGTTGAGTGAAACTGCTTAGATGTATACTGAGGGAAATCTGTTTTTGAGCAGTGAATGCTGTAACTTTGATGAATATTGTATTTAATATAGGAATTTCAGAGGTGATCAGTACCGGGGTATTATGTTGAATGCCCTATCCCTGTCATACCTATTTTATCGTAGCTGTAAAGGAGGATATTCTGAAAGCATGAGGAATTTACGTTACTTTTTTCAAAATTTTACCTTGACATCAAAATATTTTTGAGATTATTCCAGTTGCTTATCGACTAGCAGTAGAACTTTAGAACTGTAAACAGAAACCAAGCGATTTTTAGAACGAACAAGCTTCTTTGCCAGCCATGAAGTAGTGATTTATGCATATAGTGATATAATAACCTGATTGGACAATTTTGATTCGTTTACTTGTGGCTTAACTTCCTGAGGGATTTCGATATCATATGACCAATCAGATTTGTTTTATTTATGGCTTAAGTTTCTGAGGATTTGTAAATACAAAATAATATATTTTGTCTAATAAAAGCGGTCGTTGTGGTCGTCCTTTTTCCCCAGCCTAACATTTGTGTTCATCTCAATGTTGCAGAGAAATTCAAGTGATCATTTGGTTATAGAGATGTATTCTGGAGGCACATTCTAGTCAAGTTAGACGAACCCACAACCCAGTATCACTCGTCATAAACAAGATGTGGTTCATTGGTTTAAGCAGTCGAATCCAACCAATGGGACTTGGATTCTCACCTTACTCCAATTACTTTAGCTTAGGAAACTGGTTAGTATCACCAACTCTGATACAATAAGTGTGGCTCAAAGCCCGGTGCCGGGTAGTTGAATTCTAGCCAGATCTTCGCGTCGGTGGCACAGCGGTTAGGACTCTCGCCAACCATGCACATGGTCCGGGGTTCGATCTCCTGCCGACGCACAACCTATATCAATGGTCGGCCTGCAAAATTTGGGCTACCGATATCACATGCTGAAAATTCCATACTTGTACCAAAAAAATACTGTGTGGTTTCAAGATATAATCAAAAAAATTATTTACTTGCATTTAAGTTGTTCAGAGAACAAATAGGAGTACATTTTGAAAATGAGTATAGATCTCCTTAACCACTTTTAGGGTTTTTATTGCTACTATTTTGCACTGGCTGAACCATGACGGCATTTAATACAGAATCCGAAACTTCTAAGTGTTGGTTTGCAGGGATTTAACTGTTTACGGGTGTGACTACTAGCTGATATCAGTTAGAGAACGACTGGAAAACCAGGGAGTACTGGACAGGTGTCTCGTCCTAGTTCGGGATACCAACAACTGAAAATTAATCTGATGCTCACTAGCGACTGGATGTATACAGGAAGTTAGCTGAAGTTCTAGTGAGAAGCCATGACCAGTAGAATTCATCAAGTTAGCTTAAAGAACAGTTTCTCGTTTATGACATTGATTGGTGATTGCTCTATATACCTCGCGAACTAGCAGAGGTTGGAATTCACTGGTCACTAAATTGAGTCGCAGTGGCTGAAGGGTATACGAGCTCGCTTTGTAACAGGAAAGGACCTGGGTTCTAAACCCGGTGAGTGCGGAGTGCTGAAGAGCACCGAACTAGGACGAAACAACTGTCCAGTACTCCTTGGTTTTCCAGTAGTTCTCTAACCTACCTCAGCTCATCATCAAATCTGTAAGAATCCAAAACATTGATACGAATCACTTTCGTATTTGTAAGAAAATTCAAAGACTGGTGATGGACATAGCGATAGAGTATCATGCTTTTACTAAAAATTTTTCTCCCTAGAAACTGAAGGAGTTTATCCTCTGGTGTGAATTATCTTATTTTCTTTAAATTTTTTACTCATATACAATACAGAGTTCCAATTCGTATTCAAGTGATAAATCGACATGGACCAGTCTTCGATAAACCTCATTATAATTTTAAAATTGGTCAAAGAAGTCCAGTTGGCAGTATTGTTGGTCAAATTCAAGCAATAGAAGAAGTTAGTCAAACCAATGATCACGTGAATACAGCCATTTGTGGTTATCGTCTTGAACCTTTTGATAGCCCATTTGCTATAAACAGTTACGGTGAGTTCATCTAACTTTATTTCTGTTATGGATGATGATTAGAGGTAAAGTGATAATCTGAACAGCGACAAGACTCGAACAATCAGCCTACAGATTACTAGCCTAGTACTGCATCATCTGAATGAGCTACAGGACTCAGCTACTACACTAGGTTATCATTTCATTGCAAACATCACTTCATGTGACTGAATGATATATTTTATATTTTACTTCGTGAATTTTTTCAGGGATAAACTGCTTTGCAGAAAAAACGCCTTTGTTTTAATTACACGATAAAATGCAATCAGAACATAAATCTCTAAAGCAATACTCTTTTTTACATTTACCAATGATAAAGAACTTTTCTGATTGATATCACAATGCTACCAAGTGAATATTGTCTTCAAAATACTGTGCACTATAAGAATAACACACATCACAGTTAAAATAAACTTTGGGTACACTTTCAGGTTCAACCCACAAATGCCTTTAAATTATGGACAGCCACCACCAATAACTCGACCGAAGAACCTTGAAAAAATCACGTTGAAGCAACCAATTACAGTGTTCAACATGAATGCCATAAGGCTATTGCGTTCACAGTTTTACTCTTGATCTGGTTTCTTGGTTTTATCTAGGTCTGTTACGATGATCTATTATGCTTAATTTGGAAAATCTTTTACACTACTAATAAGGAGGATTAAGGCTGCCTATATATATATATATATATATATATATGGGAATACAGTTTAATAACAGTTTAATGTCACTTCACTATGGCTGCTTGTTCGAGATCATTTAGAAGGTACTTAGTGATGCCTGTTGTAGTTGAACTCCACCTGAATACTTATAATGTAAAAACGTCATTAGTTTAAAAATATTTAGTGTCCATAAGAATAGAGATGTCTTTTCAAGGCAGTGACTAACATTAGCTTAAAATGCTTTTTTCACAATACATTTATTTATACAGTAGAGTGCTTTAGTTGGTCAGTAGTAGAATAATCTCGGATCAACCACGTAGTACTAGACGATGCACTCCCAAATCTCACTTAGTCCCGAGTGAATGGAAGGTTGGATGTCAGGCCAGAAACCTCACCCAGTAACAGAAAAAGAAACACCACTATTGAAACTTCATAGTTTGAAGTTCTATATTCTACTTGATATGGAAAGGGATGAAGAGAGAAGCCATAATTCTAAGAATGATTTCTTTTATTCCTTTACGTTCCCTGTAGAACACTGGGTTTCAAGCTAGAGACTTGAAGTTTCGGTAGCAGTGGTATTTATTTTTACGGGATGGGGTTGAGAGCCTCATGCAAAACCTTCCCTCTTTACCAGTCCTATTACTGGCTAGAGAGGTAAAGGGATGTGTCGGTGGCCGGGGATCGAACCCCGGACCATATGCGTGGTTGGCGAGAATTCTACCGCTGTGCCACCAACGCACAAGATACTTAAATGAATTTGTATTTTTTTAATGTACAACATATTAGTGAAGCATAATTTTTTCGGTGTTTAACTTTAATGTATACGTTTGATACTATACGCGGGAAATGAAAATTTTTGCTGCAGACGCCTACCGAAGGAAATTCAATGTTAGATATTGTTTTGTTTGTTATAACACAAGGAAGTTATACAGTGGTGGTGACTGGATAACGTCTCGAGCACAGTTTATCACTGTTCAGAATCCTATCTGTGTTTTCACAAGGCCTCACAACTCGCTTTATATAAATTCACTCGCCGTCCCCTGTTTCTTATTGCAATTTTACATGTATCCGGTATAGCCGTTGCGTCATATCGATTGCATGTGCTTGGTGTTGACTCAATGAACAAAGACTCAGTGATTAACCTCCCTTCCCACCTAACTATCCTACTTTCTAATACTTTTACCCTATCCCAAACCATTGTTGTAGCCCAAATTTTGCAGGCCGACCATAGATATCAGGTGTGCGTCGGCAGGGGATCGAACCCCGGACCATGTGCATGGTCAGCGAGAGTCCTAACCACTGTGCCACCGACGCGTGATTATTGTATGGAAGCGAATACAATGCACTGGCCAAACATTTCCCTAGATTATTTAACTTAGCAGAATCAATCATTCTATCTTTAGATAATCTAATTGATCCCAATCTACTAGTTTGACCTATTTGATTGAAGTAACAGTCATTACATGGTGCTCGATAAATTATATTATTTTTCGTAATTAAATCTATCAGGTCCTTAAGCAAAAGTAGTTTTTTTCTCTGAGAGAGTTGGTTGTTTCACATGCCACCCTAATTCAAGCCTCATTTAGAATCCTACATAGGGCCTCTGATGTTCCTTCTTCATAAGGCAAAACTACAGAGACTTTGAATCCCCTACTATATATCTTATTTTTATCATTTTCATTACTACTCTTGTGTTTCCTATGGATTTTCATTCATTCCTGAATAAATTATGGTGAGTTGTGATGCTTTCCTTATTTGTTTGACTTCATTATTTAAATTTTCTGACTTACTAATTAGGCTTTTGGCCCGATTATATATTATTATTATTTTCTCCTTTAGTTCCTAGAGGAACATGGGGCTTTAGCAGTACGTCTTCACTGAGTTCGTTTCTTCGCCGATGTTTTCACCTAGCCCCACGTCTGCCTACACGCTCTCATCTCCTCTTCGCACAACCTCCTCCATGTTACCCTAGGCCGACCAACTCTCCGCCTCCCATTCTGATTATATATACACTTAACTAAACCTTCCTTTACGGATTCTGGATGGGATGAATTAAAGCCTACTCTGAGTATTTATTAGAGTTTGTTGATTTCCCACAAACGATAGTATCTAACCCACCATTAATTCTACAGAAGGAAACTCAGTAATTTTAATTTAGAAACAGGTGATATTCTGTCTACGAAGATTAATTCTATTCCCCTAAAGGAGAAATAGTACATACAAATTTCTGAATGTAGTGAATTGAATAGTTGAGGAATAACTGAAGTGAAGTGAAAAGTTACTTTTTTAATTTTGTTTGCACAAAGTCTATTTAATTAGTTATTGATTAAACTGTAGGTATTTCTCTCACCACAGTTTACATAGTAGGTGGTCTAACTTTTGCTAAAACTGTAATAACTAACGCACAGAATGGAAAGTTTCTGCCTGATCATCCTTGTGGTGATTTAAACTTATCGTTGAGAGGTTCGGTGACTTCAAGAGATCAATAGCACCTAGTACCCTAGTGAAGGGTAACACATTCATGTGAATACAAATTACAGTGAAATGATTTGTTGTAATACCATTTATTAGCTTGACTGCAGTATTATATGTCACTATACAATATAGTTCATTGGTGGTTCAGCAATAGAATACCCGCCAATCATCTTCGTGATCTGGGTTCGACTCCTGGCCGACCCACTCCAAAACCTTGCCTAGTTTACTAGACAATAGTAAACTGAGAAAAGAGGGAAGGTTAGGTGTGAGGCTAGCAACCTTTTACCATAGAGAAAACAACAACACTATCGCTACTGAGACTACAAACCTTGAAGTCATATATTCCACTCGGAAGGCAACAGGATGTAAAAAAGAGAAATAAGATACTATTAGGTATTCTTACCACATATGGATTTCGACAACTGTGATGTGTGTGTATATAAATGTATGCGTTCATTTTCAGTAATAACCAAAATCATATTTAGTCAATCTGTTTGTCAATTGAAACGGATAATACTTACGTTTGGACAAAATGACGAAATAGTTTGATAACAAATTTGATGTGTTACTGAAACAAGATTAATTAAGCATTTTTGTAAAATATTTGGAAAATTCTTGACAAAACAAGGAATTATAAAATAGGATTTAAGCAAATACATTATTATTATTGTTTCCTTTAGTTCCTAGAGGAACATAGGGCTTCAGCCGCACGTCTCCATTGTGTTTGGTTCTCTTTCAACGTTCTCACCTGGCTTCACGTCTGCCCACATGCTTTCATCTCCTCTTCACATGATCTCCTCCATGTCACTCTCACACTGACAACCAACTCGCCGCTTCCCATTCGGGTTCCACTCGAGCCATGGCCTGGCGTGTGATATCACTTGATAGTTTGTTTCCTCAGAATATGACCAATCCACCTCCATTTCTTCCTGCATATTTGTTGCACAATTGGTTCCTGCTGGGTTGGTTGGTTCGCTCATTGCTAGAGATCCCTGTTGCTGATCTTTTCTGGCCATCTGATCTTGATTATTGAGCGAAGACAGCTGTTGGTAAAAGTCTGTAGTTTGTTTGAGGTGCTCTTCATGACGCGCCAAGTCTCTGGTCCGTATAGTAGCACTGAATTTACTTTGGAGTTGAAAATCCAGATCTTATTTTTCATGCTGAGTGCTGTTGATCTCCACACAGACTTGAGAGTAATGAAAGCTTGTCTTGCTTTCCCGATCCTCGCTTCGATGATGTCCTCATCAGTTCAGTCCGCCTGTAGTTGAAACGATGCTCCCCAGGTAGGCAGGTAGGTAGGTAAAGGAGTTTGCTTCTTTCAAATTTCTCCCATTTATGCTGACTGTCTGCTGTTGTTGTTGCTGTTGGCCAGGAATCTTCATCACCTCTGAAGCAAAGCAAATACGTATTTCCAGTAAATTCTCATCTGGTTTTTTAATTGCATAGTAAAATATTAGTCACAGCTATTTGAAACAATGGGGATCAGTAGAATCAAATATAATCAAGTAGGATGTGTATATTATTATGCGTAGTGGGAGAAATAACTATTGTCACATAGCGATTAAATAATATAATAATAATAAATTGTTAAACTAAGACTAAAATTTGCAACTATAGCAAAGTACGCTATTGATCATAAGGTTAACAGCACAAATAAAAGTAAAAATTGTATTTGCAGTTATCCAATGTCACTAGGAGAGATAAATATTTTAGATTAAGCCATGGGAGAGAGAGGGACTGGAAAAAAGTTTTCTAAACACAGAAATTGGGTTAAAATTTTTTAAAGCAAATGCCTTAGCGATGCTCAGCAGTTAGTGTACAAACTTAGGGAATTGAGGTGGCACATTGAAAAGAATTATGAAGACTGAATTTTTATCAATCTAGTGATCCGTATCCACAAGGTATGGCGATACGGGATCCCTGATTGACTTTGCGACTCCCCCACCTAACCTCGTTGGACAGTACTCAGGAAGACGACAGTGGGCTTGACAAGTCGTTCTACTTATGTATCTGTCTCCACAAGAACAGTCCAATTTATGAATGCACATTGAAATGGCCAGACTTGGTAGCCAGTCCTCCATCTACACTGGAACTATATAACATGTAATGAATTTTAAACATAGTGTTTTGGCAAAGAATGATTTAGCCATTATTTTTAGGAGTCTTGATGCGTGTAACCCAGTGGTTGCAGCTCCTTTGAGCAGTAAAGTCATCTATATGTGTATATACTTTTCTTCTGGATAGGTTGCAGGCATTTCTCTCTATCTGTTCTCATCATGAAGACTTTAACAAATTTCCTTATCTGATCGTCAAGAGTGTCGGTTGTGCAGACTTTTCTAGCACGAAACATCATGGTACCAATGAGACTTCCTTTGTATGCAAGAGGAGCCAATGACCTGAAATGTGTGTATTGGCCAACCCATGATTTTTTCCAGAAAACGCCCCACTTAAAACTGCCATCTCCCCATTTTTTTGGTAGGATATCAAGAAATGATTAATTATTGCCTTCCTTTGTTTCGTAGGTGAACTCAATTTGTGGGTAAGCCACATTAAACATTTTGAGAAGGACATCTGTAGCGACTATATTCTAATGGAAGATAAAACTACCATCCTGATATACCATAAAATATAGATAATAAAATACACTTTAAAAACAGACATCTTTACAAAGGCAGAACTTCTCCATAGATTAACAGCCTAACTACTTTATTCTCTATTATAACAATACTGTATATCCAGGGCAGGTCAACCAACGTTGAAATGTTGTTTTCTGTTCAGTTTATTCTCATGACTAATCTGTTTCTTCGAGAAGTCTTGTGTCAAACTCTTCTTGCTACTTAGGCTTCTCTTCATTTCAGACCGATTATTATTTTAATTTTATTCAATCAGGATTATAAAATCAGTCCAGAAAATAAGTAACGCTTGATCGAGTTGCACCTCTGTCATGATTTCAGACAAGTGCGTTATAGGTGGCACACGAATTCATCGTTGTGCTTTCATATTAAGAACAGGAAAAAAATGAGAAAAGTAAGGCAAGGTGAATATCAGAGAAACAATGTTATACACTAATATTAATATCGTGTAAGTGACTAAGGATTATTTAGCACTATATCTCAAAACCACGAGGCTAACTTCACACATTAAAAAAATTTTTGATTTAGTATACCGTGAACCGTAGCTTTACTTATTACTGCGAGTTGGTACTGAAATAAAATACATTTAACAGTGGAGACATTTGTAAACCAATAGGTCTATACCTTTTTTGCTATAATGTCTACTGGTATTATTTGGTGGATGGTGACTAACAGTGGAATCCAGCATGAGCATTTCATCCCGTTTAGACTCGTCATCCGGACGTACCTGCAATCTCCACTAGGCGATAAAGTTTCCACTGAGGATAGAACCACCCACCTATCGTTTCAAACTCAAAAGCGTTATCAGCTGGGCCACTGATACCCGTTGCACAAAAGGTGACTCTGGTACTCACTGGAGATGGCAAGTACATCCAGTTGAAAAATCTCAAATAGGACGAAACACATCCTGGATTCCACTGTTAGTCATCGTCCGCCAAATAATATCATGTCAACCCTCAGATATCATAGAAGCACCCGTACTAGGAGCCTACATGTCGACAAAGACCGAACATTTCTCTTCAGTATAATCAATCAAAGGGAAATACAAAATTAACTTAAACAACTACTGGTAGTTCAATCCAAGTCACAAGTCTCAGTCAAGTGACCAGAACTTAACACTTTTAACTTTGTTTAATGAATTTGAATCTGAAGTCTGCTGTCCACTGGAGAAAATTACAGGACAGTTCAAACCTGCATGCACAGTTATTTAGCTTGTACAATAGTTGAAATCATCAAATAAGTTGTATAATTTCAGGAATACTGTTAACCATTTTATTCTATTTTCACAGTTCACAGTAGATATTATTGAATACTGTGAATTAACTGTGTTTATCAGTTCGCCATTATTGCATTCTTAAATGTGAACGAAACTGATAATAATCTAAATGTCACTGGTTAATTCGTTTTTAATAGCTCATTTTATCCCATTTCATTTGCAGCATTAACAATTTTCGATTTATTCGATCAGCGTTTTATCTTTTGCCTGAGTTTTCTTTTTCAGTGATCACTAGAATAGCACTTATACACGTAAACACGAAACACAGTGCATTGAAATTTGCAGGAAACTTTATGATCATATATACATATGCAGACATATTCCACTTTGTAAGCACACGTATTATCTGACTGTAAATCTATATGACGTCCTGAGTAGTTTAAGTAAGTCGACTTCATTAAGATTTTGAAGTTGATACGGGTAGGAAAATGTACACAAAGGCTTAGTTTAACAGAAGAACTGTTAGGTGCCTAGAATATGAACATTTTTGATACTTACTAGAATTCTCTCGTATAGACATAATTTGGTCTCTTCTAGTCATAGAGCTTGTTTCCATTGTCATTTTTCAGTATAATGAACGCACTAATTTAACATCTTCATTATGTATTCAAAACAGGATAAGAATGATGTCAGTGTACTTGTAGAACAAAAGACAGACTGTCCTTTGATTGGTTGACGACCAATCCGTCTCTGACTAATATCCATGACTCCCTGCCGTATACGTACGGATGGCTATCATTGTGTTTGTCTCCAATTCTCTAAAATGTTTTCAATCACGCAAAGATCATTTAGTTTATCAACAGAGAATGGTCGATATAGTCTATCTAAATTAAGAAATCTTGGACCTGATAACTGGAACCTAACTGTTTTACAGGTGTCGGACTGCAAGGATTTGTTCGGTTAAAAGTTAGAACTAACATCAGTTAGAGAATAAGTGAAAACCAGGAAGTACTGAGAATCTCTTTTGTCCTGGTTTGGAATTCTAACAGCATGGCCATGGCCCATGAATTCTAATTGTTGCTAATTCCCTATGCATAGCTCCCCCCCAGCTGTTGTCATCGGCTAGTATTATTCCTGACACTCAAATAGGTGGACCTCACTAGTCACGATTTCTCACCAGAACTCCAGGGAAATTCATTTCTGTAGCCAATCACTTGTTAGCAGTGGTGAATTTTAAACATGGTGTTGCTACAAAGATGTTTTAGCTAGATTAATTTTCAGGTTTTTGTTTGCAAGGATTTTATTGACTTCAGGTGATATCAGTCAGAGAACTACTGAAAACTAGGAAGAGCTGGACAGCTATTTCACCTCACTATGACTCAACTTAAAACTTGATCACGGACTGATATCAGTTAGAGAACCATTGAAAACCAGCACTGGAGTACTGGACAGCTGCTGTTTCATCCTAGTTTGGGAATCATCGTCAGTACGCACCCACTGGGATTCGAACTCAGGACCTTCCGGTTACAAGGCAAGCTCGTATACCATTCAGCCACTGGGACCCGATTCAATGGCTCATGAACTCTAACTTCTACCAATTCGTGATTTAGCACGACCCCAACCATTGTCGTTTGTGGGACATCCATCCACACACGCGCTAAATCACGAATGGGTAGAAGTTAGGATTCATGAGCCATTGAATCGGGTCCCAGTGGCTGAATGGTATACGAGCTTGCCTTGTAACCGGAAGGTCCTGGGTTCGAACACCAGTGGGTGCGTACTGCCGATGATTCCCAAACTAGGATGAAACAGCGCTGTCCAGTACTCCCTGGTTTTCAATGGTTCTCTAACTGATATCAGTCCATGATCAACTTGTGAAAACATAACAAACCCTTACAAACCAAACTATAGAAAATTAAAACTTGATGTAAAACACTATATGGTACTTCAGGATTTGTCCATTTCAACTCCCGCTTTAATTATAGGTAGCAAAGCAATCGATAAAAAATGTTATCGTGACTGAAGAAAGACCAAGAGAGATAGTGAATCAGTTCATATTGTCATTACCTATAAGTCTGAGTTGTGCAGTCAAGTGTGCATATTATTATTTTTATTTTATTATAGCTTGATTCCATACAGTAACCATGGAGTTTTCAGCATGTGATATCGGTAGCCCAAATTTAGCAGGCCGACCATTGATATCAGGTGTGCATCGGTCGGAGATCGAATCCCCCGTACCATGTGCATGGTGGGCGGGCGTCCTAACCGCTGTGCCACCAACACGCAGAGTGTAATTTTAAGACACTAAAACTCAGTTTGTTGAAACCAGCAATCAAAGAAGTGAAAATGTTTTTTTCCTAAACTATCTGTTATATATGAAATTTGAAACTTTGAGCATTATCACAAACTTTCTGCTCCCTAACACATCCAATTTGGATTATCTCCAATATCATCATCGTATTTCTGCTTGCTTCTATATTGTGTTACACACTGGAATTTAACATTATCTCTTACGATAAAGAAAACTGACCCATTTATCAGAATACCATTCATTTTGACAACTGAGATTACTAGTCAGTAATGTCACGTTCAGGCATAGATGAAATTTGATTACCTGCAGTGGTATTATTGTGGTGGTGTGATACAGACAGTGGGTTCCAACAGAATATTATTCTCACAGTAAGAATCATTGTATTTGTTGGTGTTAACGTCTGAATACTATTCCCACAGTTCAATATTGCATTAGCAACATAATAATACATGTATTTGAACATTGTATTTCATGTCGTTTAATATAAACCAAACGTGCGTCGGTGGCACATCGGTAAAATGCTCGCCAACCACGCTTCATTTGGTCCGGGGTTCGATCCCCTGCCGACGCACTCCTTTACCTCACTAGGGCAGTAACAGGCCCGGTAAAAAGGGAAGGCTGGGCATGAGACTAGCAACCCCATCCTGTAAAAATAAACAACACTGCTACCGAAACTTCAAGCCTTTAGCTTGAAGCCCTATATTCCACTAGGAACGTGAAGGAATAAAAATTTAAAATATATATAAACCAAAATCACACGCTCTGTGATTGGTTAAAGAATATAAACTGAATAGATATAAACGTCTGTTTGATCACTTGAAAATATACCTTGGCTTCCATGTATGCCTTCTGCTGTTACATTATGAGTTTGTAGCAGTTTAATGAAGGCCATACATCATAGTTCATAAACAGGTACTTCTACAAGTCTCCTACGATTTATAATGTCGGAGGAAATAGTAGATCTTGCAACCATTTTAGATATATTACTCTGTATAAATTCATACTTTATATTTAATTTGGCTTCACAGCTGACATTCTGATGACATTCAGGGATATTTTTATATTATTTTTCAGAACCACTGATTTCATTAATCAACATTAATTCTCCATTAATTATTATTATTATTGTTCCCTTGGGTTCCTAGTGGAACATAGGGCTTCAACTGCACGCCTCCACTTGCTTCTGTCTTCTGCTGTACTTTTCACTTGCATCCATGTTAATCCATACTGTTTCAACTCTCTTCACACGATCTCCTCCATGTCACCCTTGGACGTCCCACTCGCCGCTTCCCTTTCGGGTTCCACTCGAGCGTTGGCCTGACGCGCGATGTCACCCAACGGCCTCCTCAGCCAGTGAGTGTCCAATCCATCTCCACTTTCTCCTGCATATTTGTTGAGCGATTGGTTCTTGTTTTGTTTGTTCCCATAGTTTCTTGTTGGTGATCCTTTCCGGTCATCTGATCTTGAGTATAGAACGAAGACAGCTGTTGATAAAGGTCTGCAACAGGCTGTTGGAAATATTCTTTGTGACCCGCCAAGTTTCTGATCCATCCGTATGGAAGAACTGACTGACTTGACGTTTGTATTGAAAATCCGAATTTTGTTGTTGATGTTGAGGAGTGACGAAGATTTCCAGATTGGTTTCAGGTTGATGAATGTGCTTCTCGCCTTCCCGAGAAACACGTTCATTAAGCTAATGATGAATTTAAAATTTATACTTGGCTATTTTAGTAGTTTGTTGCAATGTCATCTGCTTGGGACGCTATTCTTTATCGTTTGCAGGTCCCAAACTTATATGATGATCAGTTAGTTTAACTGAAATAAGAATGATACGGAAAAAGTTAAGTCAACTGTGGAAATTCATTTTAAAATAATACTTGATACAATATTCTACAGTTGTCTAACAATCAAATTTTAAGGATAATTATAAGTCAACTCAGTAGTTACGAGTGTTGAGACCGCTGTCTTTACACTGATCAGTCACCAGATAGTAGTAGTAGTAGTCACTGGTGCTGATGGAGACTTAGCTCTATCAGTCAAGTCTGAAATGCTGTCACTAATCTAGGTGAATGGCCATTGCGGTATTCTCTGAATTGATAATAGATGATTGGAGTCGATCGACAGAAAGATCTGGACCAAGGTTTCGTGCCTGTTGGCCCTCATCGACACGGTCGACTGCCTCCAAACATGTGTTACTATTCTTTCTCTTTATTTCATCATAGAATTGTTCCACCTATATGAGAATTTTATATGCTTACAGAAAACCAAGAGTGAATCGCTACAGAATAAATCAGTAAAAATGTGCTGTGCAACTGCAAAAGTTGATATTTATTATTTCTTTTTCTGAAAATAATTAGCGTATGATGGATGCCAATCTTATTTTCAGTCTTTACAACTCATTGTTTCATGTTTCCTTTTGATGCTACCGCATAACTGAGTGAGGTTTCTTTTCTTTTAGATAATTTACATCAGTTATGTTTACATCTACAGCAAAACATCACGCTATTATTGACTAGTCTGCATTACGAAAATATGCGTGTTTAATCAAAGCAGTTATGCGTATAATTTATTTACTTAAAATTATTAAAAACACAAACTAAAAGCGCTGGTTTCGTTTCTTATACCAAATGGGTTTGGTGACATCACACCCGATGTCCCCTCTTTTCCAGACTTACTACCAGCTAGTAAGATGGACGAGATTTTGGAGCCGGTCAGCCGGGAACTGAACCAAGGATCATGAGCCTTCCTGGTGAACACTCTTTCATTGAACCATCGCCAAAGGTTATACAGTTGTATGCACTAGAAATATATAATAGTCTATAATTAAGTAATAGGGTTCAGTGTGACTTCATTGATACGGTTGTTCAGTTGTGGATCCTAGAGATAAACAGAAATCTACGTAATAATTAACAGCATAGTCATTATTCTGAAATCAACGTGGAAATTCACTGCACTTAGAACAAGATTCAGATTTCCAACACTCATACCAAGTCAGTGCTTCTATATGGTTCAGAGATTTGGTGTGTCTCCAAAAGCAGTTCCAACAGGCCACTGTAGACTCTTATCAACAACTTCCCTTCGCTGACTCCATATTCAAGATCTCATGACCAGCCAGAAAGGATGAGCAACAAGTAACTCTGGAAAAGTACCACCCAACAGCCTATCACCCAAAAAATATGCAGAAAAATATGGAGACGGATCCGACATACTCTGGGTAGACCGTTGAGTGACATTATACGCTAGGTAGGCCTTCGAGTGGAACTCCGATAGCAAGTAACAAGTTGTGTGTGTTCCCAAGGGTGTCATGGTGGAGATCGTGTGAGGTGGAGATGACAGCCTATAGTTAATCGCAGAGTCAACTAAAGAGGACTGAAGAGAACAGGATGAAATGGAGACGTGCTGTTGAAGCCCTAATTTCCATCTGGAACCTAAGGGAATAATAATGACGACATTATGAAAGTAATGATTTGAAATTGGATGAGGTGATAATTGTTATTAGATGATAAGCAAGTTAGCTGGGTGTCCATTTGACAAATGTGAGGAAGCTGAGAAAAACCACATTAGTAAACATGTAAGAGTGACAATAGTGAATTAAATATTAAAAGTGGAAGCATCAAGTAGAAAGGAGTTTAAAACTAGACAAACCTTTTCTGCACACAGATTTCTGAGCTATAATGGTGAGTAGCTATCGACTCTGTCGTATTAAAATGTCCTAATAAAACAACTGTGCGATTCATTGATATAAGAATAAAACTTGTGCACTGTGGTAGAGTGTAATTCCATTATGGATTTTGTTTTGATAAAGTCTCACAGTGTTATGCAGTAATTTTTACTGATGACGTTTTGAGCACAATTTATTGCTCATAATCATATCAAAACAAAATTTACCCATAATGAAATCTGTGCGATTCAGCCTTACCTTTTAGACCGCTTTACGTTTTTAGTAAATATAAATTCCATTCTCCTGCCTTTAAAAACGACTCCGCCAAAAAGCAGGATTTCCTTCGATGGATTGTCCTTCATTTTTTCATAACTCACTGAATAATTTTAATCTTTTAAAACTAGCACTTATTTCTTTTAAAAAGCCGAAGATTACAAGTGATCAAGCAATTTTCCTACTTAGAATGAGGACTGTTCATGCATAGAAAAGCTATCGCTGAAAAACACACCAGAAATCATAAAAGTCTTAATCATTAATACACGAGTCAATCCAGCTGTGGTCCACTTTTTGTATCCATTTTGATCCAATCACTCTTGATTTTGGAGTCAAAGTTCCGATGATTTGAACCGTTTCTACTCTCTGGACTGGGTAAAACGGGTATACCTATAGTGAGACCAGTCTCAAAAGAGCAAATCAATCACCTTCATCTTAAAACAAAGTAGAAAAGATGTAGTAGAAATTATCAATAAAATGTGTCATAACGTAATATATGTACCTCATATGACCTTTATAGCAAACTATATCTTCCTTCCGGAAATCCTACTTTTTAAACTCTTTAAATCATAGGTGGAAAGAAAACCTCCAGAAGGTTACAGGCTAACAAATACGAATATGAGATCAGTCAGACTTTTCCATTGATCATATTTACCACATTGTAAACGTGACACATGCATTTTGGCGAGCACTTGGGCGTTAACAACTTCTTCACTTGTCATTTGTCAAATGCTCTGCATTAGATGTATAACTATAGACTTTCAACTTTAAAAACAATAGTTACTCTCGGAAATTCATTAACAAGTACGGAAGATGTGAACCAAACAAATCACGGTAGAATTGAAGCCTAACTTCATTCAAATCGATCTTAAAGATGATAATATTCCAGGAATAGTCAAAAGAGGATGGAATACCTCACTATCCAGAACCTATCCTGCAGCTTAGTTGGTTCCTGTTTATCAGATAACATGCTTTTTGGTGCAATCGAAGTTCGACAGATACGCCTCTTATGTTAGTCCTAACTGTGCATTGGGGGAATATTTGAAGACACCTTTGGTTTCCTGATTACGTGCCAGAAAGCCGACGCCTCAAAGGGAGAAATATTTATAGTAGTGCCATTGTCAGACCTCTCGTCGATATAAGTCATGAAGTGGACACCACGAAATCCTTTTAAATTATCAATAGACAAAGTAGTTCAACTCTCTCTGAGTCTATCGAAGTAATTGTTATCAAACGACTAAAAACTGACTTATGTATTCAGAAAAAAGTAGTTGTCAGTTTTCCCTTGCCCTAGTAACTGGCTGCCTTTACTCTCTCTTCAACTGATCGTGTAATCGTTGGCATTAACGTCTCTCCCTTCGCTTTAATGTAACTTTAATTGTCTGTTGTTTCTCTGACTTGAGTTGAACTCACGACATTGTTACTCAACTTATTAGCTACTCATCATCTTATCCACCTTTTGTCTGTAGTGCGTAACTCTACCACTGTATCCAAGCGTTTATTCTTTCTGTTTAAACTTGAACTTTCTATGTGTTTGGAGTCTCATGCCAAGTGGCATTATGTAACATTTATTATCAATAATATTATTATTTCATTGGATTCCGAGTAGAACACAGGGCTTCAACAACACATCTCCACCTTCTTCTATTTCCTGCTGTCGTCTTCAGCCGGGCCCACGACTGCTCATAATCTCTCATCCCCTCCTCGCACGGTCTTCTCTATATCATCCTTGGGCGACTCACTAGTCGTTCCCCATTCGGATCCCACTAGAGTGATGGCTTGCATTGAGCGGGATGTCATTAAACGGTCTCCTCAGCGTATGTCCAATACATTTCCATTTCCTCCTACATATTTCTTGGATGATAGCTTCTTGGTTAGCTTGCTTCCATAGCTGATATAAGAATAAAACTTGTGCACTGTGGTAGGGTGTACTTCCATTATTTTTTTTTCCATTATGGGTAAATTTTATTTTGATAAAGTCTCACAGTGTTATACAGTAATATTTACTGATGACGTTTCGAGCACAATTTATTGCTCACAATCATATCAAGGTAATCAATCACACGACTTCCTAAATTCATTTATATAGTTCCATTGTTTTTCACTTGATTTGATTGGTAGTAATATTTTCCATATTTCGGGAATGAGTGATGATTCATTCCTATTGCATGTGTTGGGTGTAGATTCGATGAACAAGGATTCAGTAATCAAACTCTCTCTCCACCTACCTAGATTACTTTTTAGAATTTTAACCCTCTCCCACCCTATTGTGTGGTTGTGTGTTAATGCATGCATTGCAATTGCTGAGCTTTTTTCTAAATTACTTATCTTCACGGGGTCAACCATTCTTACCTTAGCTAAATTCTTATGTTCTGACAATCTGACTACCCCTGACCTACTAGTTTGACCTATGTAGTTGACCTCACAGTCATTGCAGGGTATTTTGTAAATTATATTATTTTGTCTAATTGGGTCCACTGGGTGCTTTAACCTACAGAGCTTGTCCCTGGGTGAGTTTGTAGGTTTAAATGCCACCCTAATTCCTGCTTTATTTAGGATCCTACGTAGGGTCTCAGATGTCCCTTCTTTATATGGTATAACTGTAGATGACTTATATTCTCTCTTATTTGTGTTATTATTACTAGTTTCACAATTCCTTTTCTTTTGGCCTTTTTCTGATCTTCCTAATGAATTTTAAAGGATAGTTATTTAAAACCGACGCCTCTTCTATCTGTTTTATTTCATCATTTAGGTCTTTTTTATGCTACTTAGTGCCATTGCTCGGTTTGTTAAACACTTAACTAATCCTGCCTTAACAGTTAAAGGATGAGATGAATTAAAGTCTAAATATCTATTAGAATGCGCTGGTTTTCTGTGGAGTGCAGAAGATTTCCAAACTGATTTCAAATTGATCAAGGTGTACCTTGCGTCCTGGATTCTGACTCTGACATCTTTACCCGTTCAGCCTGTGGTTGAAACAATGCTTCCTGGATAAGTGAAGGAATTAACCTCTTTCAAATTTCCCCGTTGGTGGTGGCTTTTGTCGGTTATTGTTGCTGTTGGTTGGTTATCTTCATCACCTCTGTCTCCACTGCTTCTTCAGCCTGTTTTATTTTTCCAAGTTGGTTAAAACTGTTCTGCACATAAACTTAATTTGACCAAGATCAATGTGCATTTCTCCTTGTGTAGATAGTGAAATGGTTCACGTTGACGATTAGAGACAGCTTTCTTTTCAAATCAGTTGTCTAGACAGACCAACACTACTAGTTACATCTATTTCTGATTTACCATAATAAGTAAATAATTGACCAAAATAGAAATTTTTTCACTAATACTGGTTAAAATAAACCTTTTCTTTGTAATTTAAAAGCCAATCAAATTAACCTCCGGAAACAAGTTTTTTTTATGCATGAAATCACAGAAGCATAAAGATTTAATTTTTATTCTTTGTATAAACTGAATTGTAGGTAGTTTTATCAAATCAAATTCAACGCTTAAGTACAACTGAATGCTTAAACAAAGCACTTATGTAATTCATTTTACCTAGTAAAAAGTGTAGTCAGTTATATAATTTACTAGAAGGAAACAGTTGACTAATGACAATATTAATTCAACCATTTCTAACTTATTTAGACACTAATCTAGGATAACTTAAAACTAATGGGGGGGGGAACTGATTCCACACGATCATTTTTTAAGCCAATTCAGGGAGCGAGAAGACAAGAATACACTGAGCAGACAAAAGACTCCGAAAGACTTCAACTTTCTGGACGAATTGTGTTTAATGTTACACATACTCAAAGATCTAAAGGCAAATTCTAACAAGCTGTTAGAAGAGGCAAGTAGAGAAAGTAGGAATGCAAGTGAACATAGAGAAGACAAAGGACATGAAGATACCGAGCCAACAACAATAACAAGAAGAGCCGACCACTATCAAAAAGAGGAAGTGGTTGGAAACAACTTCTCTCACTTATCTAAGTGGCATCGTTTCAACTACAAGTGGCACGGATGAAAACGTCGAAGCCAGTCAGGATAGGGAAAGTGAAAGAGACCTTCACTAATATGAAATAAATCTGGAAATCTGTTGTACTAAAATAAAGAACAAGATTAGGATTTTCAACACTACTGTCAAGACATTGCTTCTATATGGTTCAGAGACTGCATGTCACCAAAAACATTTCCAATGGCCTGCTGCAGACTTTTACCAACAATTGTCTTCGCTTCCTAGACACCGAAGATCAGATGGTTAGTCGAACAAGACTAGGGACATGAAACTCTGAAAACGAACCATTCAAGAAACCTGTAGTTAAACAAATATGAGGAAGAATATGGAGATGGAACGGACACACTCTGAGAAGACTGAGACTGGGGCGGAGGAGATCGACTGGAGAGGAAATGAAAGCATATAGGCTACTGAGTAGCAACCGAAAGAGGACTGCAGAGAACAGGACAGAACAGCGGGAATGTGCTGTTGAAACCCAGTGTTCCATTCGAAACCCCAGTGGATAATAATAAGTCCTTTCACCTACCTACATATGTTGTTGCAACATTCAATTTTGAATGCAATCCCGTTAATAGATTTAGTTAATTACTTCTAAGTACTGCCATATTTATCTCCACTAGGCATTTATTTATCCGCCAATGAGGGAAAACAAACCTTTTTTCAGTGAAAGGAAATCCTCCTTTCAACGACTTCATTCTACTGCTCTATATTACATAAAAAGGCAGTAAGTGACACTAAAACTTGCTTTAGCATATACAAATACGATCAAAAAAATAATTAATATGACTGTTAAGTAAGAGGTATGTTTAAAGTGGATAAATTACAGAATTACAAAAGGTTATTAAAGAAATGGGTTGAAATTAAGAGGTTTATAGTAAATCAAGTACCACTAAGTCCCTTTTTACCTACAGCTTTAAACATCAAGAGAGAGAGAAGAAGGAGAAATATGTCTTTCTTATGAATGAGTGAATGTGGATATTTTTTCATTTTAAGAAGGAAAAGCTATTTATATCCCAATTGTAATGCCAACCAAAATAAGAATTTCAATGAAGATTTCGTCAGGAAGCGACACTAGCTATATAAGCAGCGAAAACCCAAAATCACTAAACAGTTGTTTCGTCTTCGTTCAGGACTTTTTAGTAACGCACACTGATGAGTCGAACAAAGGACCATGATGTAGTTTCGTGAATTAACAGAACTTAGTTATCCCGGGATACCGAATTACAACTCAGTGGCTGAATAGTTGACGAGCTGCCCTAATAACCTGAAGGTCCTGATACCAGTTCCTGGGGGGTTATGCGTGCACACTGATGAAGAGTCCCAAAGAAGGAGGACAAAACAGTGAATCAGTGATCCTTGGTTTTCAGTTGTTCTCTAAGTGATGCTGTTTGGTGACCAAATCCGCACCGAAACTAATCGAACCCCCCCCCCAAAAAAATTAATCTGAATAAAATTATTTCTTATTTGGGAGAGTAAAATACCGAACATTTTAATAATTTAGATATTTATAAGTGACACTGTATGATTCCGCAATAAGTCATAATCACCTGTCAAGACTGCAACAAAGTAAAATTCTATAGTAACCTGTTAGATTATTATAATTTTATAATGAGATTATATTCATTCCTTTGCGTTTCAAGTACAGCACAGGACTTTAATCTTTGAAGTTTTGGTAGCAGTTGTATTGTTTTTTTTCGGGGTAAGGTTGCTAGGCTCACACCTAACACTCACTCTTTTCCTGTGCTTACTATGGACTAGTAAGCCAGGCGAGGTTTAGAAGTGTCTCTTTGGAGAGTTGAGCTGCGTGGCTGACGAACATTCTACCACTCAATCACTGATGCTTGATATTAGGACTATTATACCTTAACAATGTCCTACTAGCATATAGCTAGCATTATCTATATCGCGTAAATAATCTGTCCCACACAGAATGAAGAATAGATATTTTAATTTTCTTATGTTTGAGTCATATGGTGCGCAGACGGCACTTTTTCCGTGGCATTTTTTCCTTCACGTTCCCCAGTGGAACATAGGGCTTCAAGCTAGTGGCTTGAAGTTTCTGTAGCAGTGTTTATTTTACAGGATGGGGTTGCTAGCCTCATGCCTTTCCTCTTTACCATCATTGTTTCCGGCTCACCGAGGTAAAGGAATGCGCCGGCCGGTGATCGAACCCCGGACTATGTGCATGGCCAGCGAGCGTCCTAACCGGTATACCACCGACGCACCTTTCCGTGGCATAGTATGTTCATTATTCGTTGTGAATGGTGAGTGATAGTCATTTCTGTTTACATGAGAGGGTTGGCTGGAAGTTAGAAATATATACTGTATCCCATTTCAGAACTCCAGAAGAATCACATTCGATACACATTATGTCACGTTTCCCGTTAACCATCATAGGCTAACGTGTTAGTAGAATATATTCGCGTCAATATTATTTCACAACTTACTTTTGTTACCCCGCTGTTATAAACCCTAAGAATTGGAATCAGGTATTATTGAGGTATGCTTGTGGTTGGTTTCGCTACTGGTTTTTAGAAGACTTCTACAGTTTATGAGTTGACTTCCGCGATAATTTTCGCTAACTGAACTATCTTAATTTACTTGAGGCTTTAGAAAGCTTTATGTATCAGCACAAATTAACAAAAATTACCCGTGTCATCATGTCACATTTTATTATCAATCAAACTGATTGCCAATTATGGGTTTAGTTCATCTCTGTGTGATTCATACTTATAGTTTTTCACACCAATCAGTTAATGTCTAAACATGAGATGAAATAATATGAGAAATCATGTGGTTAACATTTCCTATCATCCTAATCCTCATTGTAGGAATCAGTCCTATAACATTATCTTACATTTCACAGAGATGAGGTGTTATTATTGTTCCCTTGGGTTCCTAGTGGAACATAGGGCTTCAACTACACGCCTCCACTTGCTTCTGTCTTCTGCTGTACTTTTCACATGCATCCATGTTAGTCCATACTGTTTCAACTCCTCTTCACATGATCTCCTCCATGTCACCCTTGCACTGACGTCCCACTCGCCGCTTCCCTTTCGGCTTCCACTCGAGCTATGACCTGACGCGCGATGTCACCCAGCGAGTGGCCTCCTCAGCCAGCGAGTGTTCAATCCATATCCACTTTCTCCTGCATATTTGTTGGAGCGATTGGTTCTTGTATTGTTTGTTCCCATAGTTTCTTGTTGGCGATTCTTTCCGGCCATCTGATCTTCAGTATAGAACGAAGACAGCTGTTGATAAAGGTCTGCAACAGGCTGTTGGAAATATTCTTTGTGACCCACCAAGTTTCTGATCCATCCGTATAGAAGAACTGACTTGACGTTTGTATTGAAAATCCGAATTTTGTTGTTGATGCTGAGTGACGAAGATTTCCAGATTGGTTTCAGGTTGATGAATGTGTTTCTCGCCTTCCCGATTCTCGATTTGACATCTTCGTCCGTTCAATGTGCCTGTAGTTGAGACAATGCTCCCTAGATAAGTGAATGAAGTAACCTCTTTCAAATCCCTCCCGTTGATGGTGATTGGTGCTGGATGTTGCTGCTGCTGTTGTTGTTGTTGTTGGTTGGCTATTTTCATAACCTCCGTCTTGTCTATGTTCACCTGCAGTCCTGTCCTATCTTTGCTGCTTCTTCGACCAGTTTGTCGGTTTTCGCTTGTAAGTCTTCGATTTCGTGTCACATCAAACATAAATCATCCACACGCGAAGTCCAGGTCTTCTAGGTTCTTCATGTCGGTCCAGGATATCCCTGTCTTCTCGTTTCCCACTGTCTGACGCATAATACAGTCCAGTCCACCACAATTAGGAATATCATTGGTGATAATAAGCACCCTTGTCTGACTCCTGTGTTTACTCCAAAAGCTTCGCTGAGTTTTCAGTTGTGGATCACTTGACATGTGCCGTTGTCGTACATCTGTTGAATAAGGTTGATGAATATTTGGGGTACGCCGTAGTACTCGAGTAGTTTCCAAATTACTTCGCGGTCAACGCTGTCGAAGGCCTTCTCAAAGTCTATAAAGTTGATGAAGAGGTTTGATTGCCTTTTTTATGCTTTGTTCGATGATGATGCATAGAGAGATGAGGTGTACATCAGATATATTCCTACTTTTGCTCAAGATGCACAGAAGCCTCTGCATTCAATAAGAACTTACCATCTAGAAGCTCTTTTCCTGGTGGCAAGTCCATTCATAGGATGTTAAAACTAAACACAATTACATCTAATAGCGTAGTTATAATAAAAATACAGAAATATTGTGACGCTGAACTTCTTTGGTTGAAGACACCACTCGCAGCCACTTCGGATGTTAGCACTCCTTTATGTCCCAAAGGTCTACATGACTTTGAGTAAATATTTTGGTTGTCGCTTCCTTCATAGTCAAGTATTGACAACACACCTCTGAGTTGACTTGGCTAAGTACCCTCTACGGATCATGAAATACAACTATCCTTGTGTTCTGAAACTTGTTAAATGGTGGAAACTTGATCACTGAGTCGTGTCTGTGTCCCATTTGATCTTGAAAAGGCTATGATTCTACAACTTTACTGAAAAAATGAAAGGAAAGAATTATAAAAACAGACACCTGGTGGATAGCTCTACGTGGAACTAATTAATGCCTCTTAACTTCATGTGAACATATGCTATGACGTTTATGTAAAAAGGGTGAACAATCATACTGTTGCTTTCTCTTATTCAGTCAGTTTATTCACTGAAATATCTATCTCATCAACAGGTCAGCAGAACTTAAAAAAGAATGACTACTCTGTCAAAAAACATCAACATTTGATGGAAGAATGCTTTCAGCCTTCGTTTTGACTTGTGAAATAAGACACTAATTAGTACCATATTGACAGTTACAATAGCTAAAATTATGTCCCAGATATGGGGAAAGGCATGCAAAGAGATTATTCTTTCACATTCCTCAAGGTTAAGTCTAAGCATTTTAATCGATGATGATTATTCATCTGACTTGTTTGATAAGTGGATAAAAAACTTTGTTTTACAATTTTCAATGCATACACATTGTATTTTATGCAAATTATCATATATTGTACACAACATAATTTATAACTCTTATACTTTGCTTGATTTTGTCTTTTATTTCTTCCTGTAGGTGTTATACGTGTACGTGAAACACTTTCATCACTTGCACAAAGACCTTATTCACTACAAGTTATCGCTGAAGACTGTACTCGCCCTGTGCCTCATAGAGCTTCAGTCGGCATAACTATTGATCAAATACTTGTCGATTGTCGACCTGGATGGAAAAGTAAGTGTAATTTCAAGAATGGTGTTTTTTTACACCCATAATTTAGTTCATTACTATACGAATTTATGTGCTTTTGATGTTGTTGTGTTTTCTGAAAGCTGAATAGTTTAACTGCGAGGCTTTCATGGTTCTTCATACTGAATTAAGTGCTGAAGATGACGTCTAGAAGGACAATGAGAACTTCTCAAATAAATTATCCGGCTCAGAGAACACATGAACATCAAAAATGTCTACCTGAGCTACAAATCTGTTCTGCAGGGTTCAGAATCTATGTGTTTTTGTAATCACACTATAACCACATAACTGCAATTAAAAATAAAGTTAATTTGCACTAAAATAACTTTCTCCCAAGCAAAATACTAAGCCGCATCATCCTGGAGAGAATCAAACAAGCCCTGGATGAAAAACTTCGACCGGAACAGGCTGGATTCAGGAGAAACAAGTCATGTATTGATCAAATCGCCACATTAAGGATCATCATTGAACAATCTTGGAATGGCAGTCACCTCTCTATCTCAACTTCATCGACTTTGAAAAGGCATTCGACAGCGTCGATCGAGAGGTGATTTGGAAACTACTTCGCTACTACGGGGTGCCACCGACAATTATACATCTCATCCAACAGCTGTACGACAATGCCGCATGCCAAGTAATCCACAACGGGAAACTCACAGAATCCTTCGAAGTGAGGACAGGAGTAAGACAAGGCTGGCTGCCTACTATCTCCAATGATTTTCCTGATTGCAGTAGATTGGATAATGCGACAGACAGCTGGCCGGGCAACGAGGAAACAGGCATAAAATGGACCCACACAAAACACTTGGAGGATCTGGACTTCGCCAACGACATATGTCTGATTTCCCACAAACTGGAAGATATGCAAGTGAAAAGTAACATGTTGGCAGAAGAAGCATCAAAGATAGGACATCACTTCAGGTGAACATAGAAAAAACAGAAGTGATGAAGATTCCTGGTCAACAGCAACAGCAACAACAACAGACAACAATCAGCATAAATGGGAGGAACCTGAAAGAAACAACCTCTTTTACCTACCTGGGAAGCATCGTTTCAACTACAGGCGCACGGAACTGACGAGGATATCAAAGCAAGAATCGGGAAAGCAAGACAAGCTTTCACTACTCTCAAGTCTGTGTGGAGGTCAACAACACTCAGTATCAAAAATAAGATCCGGATTTTCAACTCCAATGTGAAGTCAGTGCTACTATACGGATCAGAGACTTGGCCAGCGCGTCATAAAGAGCATCTCAAACAAACTACAGACCTTCATTAACAGTTGTCTTCGCTCAATACTACTCAAGATCAGATGGCCGGCCAGAAAAGATCAGCAACAGGGATCTCTGGCAATGAGCGAACCAACCCAGCAGGAACTGATTGTGAAACAAATAGGCAGGAAGAAATGGAGATGGATTGGTCATATTCTGAGGAAACAAACCATCAAGTGATATCACTAGACAAGCCATTGCTCGAGTGGAACCCGAATGGGAAGCGGCGAGTTGGTCGTCAGTGCGAGGGTGACATGGAGGAGGTCATGTGAAGAGGAGATGAAAGCATGTGGGCAGACGTGAAGCCAGGTGAAAACGTTGACAGAGAACCGAACACAATGGAGACGCACGGCTGAAGCCCTATGTTCCTCTAGGAATTAAAGGAAACAATAATAAATAATATAATAATAATAAAATAACTTTCAGTCAAGATGACACTGCTAATTCCCTCTGATCTGATTAAAGTCGACAGAAAAATGACTTCACATCCCCAACAGTGTTTCTGTCATAAAACTACTCCACCTAACCTTAGTTGATTACATACTAAGATGAAGTATTTGACGTGTCCATCTTCTACAACCTCAAATTTTACTTTTTCCTAATTTAGTCACTATTGTTATCATAAAAAGTAACTTGTGTTTTTTAAATCCAACTTCTGGTTGCATAGTCCATCAATCATAATAAAAGTACGCGTGAATTTACCACGGATACCAATTTTATTACTATCTCTGTATCCGGTCTTCTTATGCATTCCGATGCCACAATATTGAGCATATCATTTTTTTTTCTTTACTTATTTCAAACTCATTTCATCCAGCTAATGACAACATTTTGTGTTTCCGGATAATCATAATAATAACAGTATGCAATAACACAATGTCACCTCATACTGAATAGTATTATGTATCACGAAATACGAAATATAAACTAAATTAATAATTGCATGGAGGATTTCATCATGAGCTGACATCACTTAGACAACCAATGGAAAACCTGGGAGTATTGGACAGCTGTTCCGTCCTAGTTTGGGACTCTTCATCAGTACGATCCCAGCCAGCCAGGACCTTCTGGTTACAAGGCGAGCTCGTAGACCGTTGAGCCACTGGGACCCGATCCAATGGTCCTTGAATTCTAACTTCTGGTAATTCACGACATAGCGCGACCATTTTGCAATGTCTTCTTAGATGAGTTACTGCCTCATCTTCAACCTACTGTACCCTACTGGTTACGGCATCCCACTAGGACCCCAGGTAACTGCCTGAATAGGGCCAGTCACTAGTGAGCATCAGATTAATTTTCAGGTATTAAGTATTAAGTCCCAAACTAGGACGAAACAGCTCTCCAGTACTCCCAGGTTTTCCATTGGTTGTCTAAGTGATGTCAGCTCATGATGAAATCCTCCATGCAATTAAACAAAATCCCTACCAAACCAATACTTGTAAATTAATAATCCCCGTTGAAACGTAAAAACAAAGAATTTAGCGAAGAAACTTCTCTTTTCGACGATTTCATTTTCATGGCTATACAATCGTATATACATATGTGTGAATAGACAATAACAATCAGTTTTCCTGTGTGTGTGTGTGTGTGTGTGTTAAAGTTTGACAGTGAGTGGAAATACTAAAGTGCTATAATAATATTGGTGTATAGGATTATGAGTCACAAGCGGATTAGATATGGGAATGAACAACTAAATAAATAGATAGAGGTCAACCTAAAGTCCAATAGACAAGTGTGAAATAGATGATCGGAAAATAAAGTACATTCGGAAATGTGAATATGTGAATATAATATGATGGAAACATGGGGATGAGTGAAATGTTGTCAAAGTAGTAGACTAGATAAAATGTTAGAATATGATAACATAAAGTGAGAAGAAATAAAACAAAATGGAACATGGAATAAAGAAGGATAACAAAGTTTTTTATGCGAATTACGTGGTAAAACTGTGTTAAGAATATTAATGGTACTGTGAAAACTGTAATAATATTGGTGTATAGGATTATGAGTCACAAGCGGATTAGATATGGGAATGAACAACTAAATAAAAAAAGATAGAGGTCAACCTAAAGTCCAATAGACAAGTGTGAAATAGATGATCGGAAAATAAAGTACATTCGGAAATGTGAATATGTGAATATAATGTGATGGAAACATAGGATGAGTGGAATGTTATTAGATGGTTGGAGGCAATCGACAGGAAGCCTTGGACCTAGGTTTCGTGCTAGTTGGCACTCGTCAGCAAGGCGTATCTGCAACCTTGAAGGAACTCATGTCCCTTCTGAGATTCGAACCAGCGTCACCCAGTGCTGCTGTTGGGTTGAGTGAAATGTTGTCAAAGTAGTAGATCATATCAAATGTTAGAATATGATAACATAAAGTAAAATGAAATGAAACAAAAATGGAACACGGAATAAAGTAGGATGACCAAGTTCTTATGCGAATTACATAGTAAGATCAAGACTATGGGGTAACGAAAGAGATCGTACAAATTGTTTTTGTACACAAAGTTCTGGCTTAATCGTATGTAATGCCAAAGCCTCAGTCACACAAATCTAATGCACTCGTGTCCCTTTCAGCAAACTTTGTCGAATTTTGTAGACTATATTAAACGATGTGTCAGATGCCGTGTGGTCAGTATCTACAATAAGTTGCAATATCGATGAATCAATACCTCTACGTTCTCCTTTGCTCAACCAAACTGGGAGGTGCTGTCGAACTCTGGTTGATATGTTTCTCGACGAACTTCCTATGTACCTAGCTCCACAAGAGTAGGTGATCATATAAATACACATGGAATTAGACAATCGAGGTAACACATCCTTGACACTAAGGTGCGCCAGTAGATGGCTAGAGTAGGTTGTTCATTAATTGGCAGCATAGAACGTTTTTCTCAAAGATCTCATCAACCGATTTTTAAGTACCTTAGTCTCACTGTAAACCTTAAATTCCAAGTTTAGATGCAACACTTTTTTAGCTACCTTGTCAATCTGTGTATTTCTTGCACGTAATTTGCTATTAGTCTCGACGAAAAGTGGTGGCTACCCGTTCTCTGCAAAAGTTTCTTTCAGTTGTTTGAGTTCATCATCAGCGCTGTCTTCACTACAAATTCTCCGGAACCATGTTGAAAGAGAACGGATTAGGTTCCTTTTTGTGTCTATAGGTACAAAACTCCAAAAATTGGTCAGTTGTCCTGTCCACGCTGATTTTCTGTAAACAGATCTTTTCAGAGTCCCATCAGCTCTCCTTGTGAGTTGCACATCAAGGAAAGATATTTTTCCTTCAGTTTCCTTTTCTAAGGTGAACCGGATGGCAGGATGACTGCCATTGAATACTTTCAGGATTTCATTCAAGCCACAGTTCTTGTCGCATATAATGCACGTGTCATCCACTTATCTTTTGTAGAAGGTAAGCCCCTTTATAGCAGATGTCAGAGTACTGCTCTTCATACTGAACAAAAAGAAATCTGTAAGCAGCAGGCCAAGTGGCGAACCCATAGCTACCCCATCTCTCTGTCTATAGATTTCATTGTTGAAAAGAAATTGGACATTTAGCGTATATCGAAGTATGAGCTCTATTAGGTATGATGTGGGCATTCCTACGTTTACATTAAGTAAATCTATGTAATTACAAATGAAGCATACAGCTTCATTCAATGGAACATTGCTAAAAAGTGAGAATACATCAAGTGATAATACAGTTTTCCCAGTACCATTAATATCCTTAACACAGTTTTACCATGTAATTCGCATAAAAAACTTCGTTATCCTTCTTTATTCCATGTTCCACTTTTGTTTTATTTCTTCTCACTTTATGTTATCATATTCTAACATTTGATATGATCTACTACTTTGACAACATTTCACTCAACCCAACAGCAGCACTGGGTGACGCTGGTTCGAATCTCAGAAGGGACATGAGTTCCTTCAAGGTTGCAGATACGCCTTGCTGACGAGTGCCAACTAGCACGAAACCTAGGTCCAAGGCTTCCTGTCGATTGCCTCCAACCATCTAATAACATTCCACTCATCCTACGTTTCCATCACATTATATTCACATTTCACTTCCGAATGTACTTTATTTTCCGATCATCTATTTCACACTTGTCTGTTGGACTTTAGGTTGACCTCTATCTATTTATTTAGTTGTTCATTCCCATATCTAATCCGCTTGTGACTCATAATCCTATACACCAATATTATTATAGCACTTTAGTATTTCCACTCACTGTCAAACTTTAACACACACACACACATAGGAAAACTGATAGTTATATATACATATATTTATTATATTTACGAGTTGATCACGGATTGATATCAGTTAGAGAACCATTGAAAACTAGGGAGTGCTGGACAGCTGTTTCATCCTAGTTTGGGAATCATTGTCAGTACGCACCCACTGGGGTTCGAATCCAGGGCGTTTCGGTTGCAAGTCAATCTCGTATACCATTCAGCCACTGAGACCCGATTCAATAGCCCCATGAATTCTAACTTCTACCAATTCGTGATTTAGCGCGACCACCAACCAATGTCATCGGTGGGACATCCATCCACACACTTCCCTGGATGGACCTCACTGGTCACGACTTCTCACTAGAACTCCAGGAAACTCCGTCCTGTAGCAAGTCACTAGCTACAAATCAACTATTGAAAATATATATATACGATTGTACATCTATGGAAATGAAATCGTCGAAGAAAGAATTTTCTTCTCTAAAAAATGTAAATATAAAAATTTTATGGTCCACAAAGCATTTACTCAAATAATTTATAGGCAGTTGAAGTGTTATGGACCTACTGATTAACCTGTGTAAATGTCAAAGCCTTGTCATTTCTAGTCAAAAGTCATTCCAAATACCTAATGTTTAACATAATGATTTTGAAATAAGTTTGACTACACTACAGTTCAGGAATATTTTCATTCTTCTCTACGTCAGTTAATTGCAGACACTTTCATTCCAGTTATGTTCCGAGTGAAACAGAGGGATTTGATCCTTTTTTGAAATTTCATTAGTAATAATTTTGTTTGTACAGGTTAAAATTGCTGGCCAAATCCCCAGTATTCCCTCTTCTCCGGGTTTAGCACAAGTTACGTGAGGTCTGAGAGTACATCGGCCAGGAGTTGAACTCTGACCTCCCACGTGATTGGCGAGCATGCTATCATTGAACCATCGAAGATAAGTTGTATGGGAAGTGAAATAAGTTTTCCACTACAGTTATCTTTGTCACACCAGTTACTTGTGATAAATTAATTGACTAAACAGTGTTTAGGTTATGTGCAGAGTTTTGAGTAAAGGTAGGGTTCAGTCAGAGAGTTTAGGGAAACAGTATTAACTGGGTTGTATGAAGTATATATTATACAGTTTGAGACAATTACTAGTTGAAAATAAAATACTATCAGAAGAAAGCTATGATAGCTGACACCATAAATAGTATCCTTTTTTGAGTTTCTGATTACTGAACCAAGACGTGTTGAAAGATTTAACAGTTAAGCTTTTAGAAATGTTAAGATGTAGTTGTTTAAACACCTGCCTAATATGTACCTGAAAGTAAATCAAAATCGCGCAGATATGTTAACACTTCATTACTCTCCAATCAACTACTCTCCTTCTTATAATCTTCCTATTTATCAAAACAATTTCACACTCTTAATTTCTCTTCTATCCTGGTACGGTTTTAAAATTTTTTGTAGAATTCTTTTCTTTTCTAATGTTAAAAGATTGAAGAAATGAAAAAAAACAGTGATATTTGTCTTATGTTAGATAGTGCATTTGTAAGTAAATATCGTATTTCATCGTGTTATGATTCGATCTCTTCAGTTGTAGCAGTTGCGTCGGTGGCACAGCGGTAGAATGCTCGCCAACTGCGCATGTGGTTAGACGTTTGATCCCCGGCCGACGCATCCCTTTACCTCGCTAAGCCAGTAATAAGACTGGCAGAGGGGGAAGGTTGGGCATCAGCCTAGGTAACTCCATCCTGTAAAAATAAACACCACTGCTACCGAAACTTCAAGCCTCTAGCTTGAAGCCCTATGTTCCACTGGGAACGTAAAGGAATGAAAAAAATTGTAGTCATTAGGTTTTGAATCCTCTGCATCAGTTTTTGGTGACTGAAGAGCATCAGCGACCACTACTTGAGAATTCTACACTATAATCACAGTATTCATTCATTTTAGTTTTACGGCACACACTATTCTTCAGTGGTGCATCGGTGGTTCAGTGGTAGAATGGTCACCGACTATCTGTATGGTCTGGAGTTTGATCCCTGCTCGATGCACTTCGAAACCTTGTTTAGCCGATTGCAAGCCCGGTAATAAAGACCGAAGGTTAGGTGTAAGGCTAGCGGTCTCACCTTGTAAAAAGAAGCACTACCGTTACTGAAACTTCAAAGCTCAAACCTGAAGCCCTGCGTTCTACTCGAAACGCTGAAGGAATGGAAAGAAAAGAGAAAATATTCTCTGATGAGAGGTTTATTGACACAGTATTTGGATATCGAGTATATAAAGTCAGCCATAATGCCTTCCTTTGTACGTTGCATTATTAAGATTTGCTGGGTGGAAACTAAGGAAACGACTTTGCATCTCTGTAATCTGTGTCTCCCAAGAAACTTAATAAGTCCACACATCACCTTGAAATCTTTGATTTTCTTAAATCTCTGCTAATAATTTTATATTTTTTTATCAAGTGATATACATTTTTTTAATGTTCACTCACATTTGGTTGATTGTTAAAACTCATAATTTTATTGAAAATAGTTTATTTTTTTCGTCAACCTATACTAATGCAATTAAATCATTTGTTAGTCATGCTTTATAGAAAATATAAAAGATAACCAGCTACTCGTGATATCAGTACTCAAGAAAAATGCTTAAACTTTCTTTTTTTCTATAAAGTAGTGAGACAGTTTAACCTTTTTCTTACTCATACGAAATATTTGCTTTCACCTACACATTATTACACATAACAAGCGAATTGATTTAAATCAGGTTTCTAACTACTACTAAGAATTATATTACTAATACTGTGGAGAAACTGATACTGATAGGGACGCTGATTCGAGGTTGGATAAAGTCTGTTCACGATAGCATGGAGCGTACAGGTGTGATGAAGGCCTGAGAGTTGTTGGTAGAAATACTATTGGTGGAGTTTGACAGCCCTATGAGCAGACAGCAGGCGACGCCGTAGTCCTTCATCACGAGGTGGGTGCTAAAGCCGATGGACTAACTTCACCGCGCACCTTCTACGGTTGACGAAGAGTTTGAAGCACAGTTATCGCTATCATTACCAACGAACGACATTATGTCGTAGGTTCTTTCTGTCACCCGAGATTTCATGAATAAGAATTCTACCCAGAAAGTTGACATATTTGAGGCATTCAGCCAAAAGATGAGTAAATGTTTATGAACTGGTTGTTGGTTTCTCGACAGAGTACCTATACATTGCCAAGCTTTGTTAGAAATATGTCGACTAGGTGTGTATTTTTGTCCTTAAACTGAAGGACCTATCACTTTTATGCAATGTGGTGTAAAATGTACATCTAGTATTAGTTGTCATTAATCGTTTTTTTATTTTTTTGGCATATAGATATACCAACCGATATTGAATTTCTTGGCTCTGAAGAAAAACCAGAACGTCTATTTCAACATTCAAGTCTACATCTAGATACTTGTACTGGTCCATGTTCTGATCCATTCATAGAAGCTAGATTAGAACTTAGAGCAGCTGTAATAGGTCAGAATTTGATAACTGCCAGTCCACAATCCTGCCGACATGATCCTGTTAGCATAAGAAGGCAACAAAAATTTTGTGGTAAGTCTGCATTGGATTGCTTTCTCTTCGTTTCCACAACTGGCTTGGGTGTAAAATGTGACATTTCTCTTTTGTTCACATTGTAATATCATGTGTAAATGAATCGTTATTTTGACTTTCAAAGCGTTGGTTTTCAGGCATTTGATTGATTTTAGGTTTTGACCACCCACAGACTTCATTAAGATAACCACTGAATAGCAGGGATTACTCAATAGCCATGTTGTCCTAGTTTGGGATTCTTCAGCATCATTCAACCATGACCCCTACAGGGATCGAACCTGAGACTTTGTGTTTTATTTGTGTTAGCATAAATTGAAGACTTATAGACTCCTGTTGTTTTTTTAAGAGAAAATTATAATGGTAAACCTTTGGTAGATAAGAGATTGCAAATCTGTAAACTCCATTCTTAATAAATTAGAACATGAGTAAGGCACTACTGAATAGTCTGGACTGTTCTTGTATTGAATCTTTGCCCTGTTTCCCATGCGAAATACAATTATTTATACTTCCAGTGTGATGTTCATGATTACATTCTGTGATATTATTCTAACACAAGTTGAAAAAATCACTTCCAGTCTGTTTATTCCTTTAAAAAGGCCGCATATTTATAACTTATATTAAAACAAACCTGACAAAAAGAAATAGGAATAATAACTCAATAACTTCAATAACCGTAATTCATATTACCAACTAAATTCTGTAGTCTAGATTGAAGAAATTTTGTCATACCTGTAAACTCACTGAACATCAGTTGGCACTAAACATACTCTTTATTCGTCTTTAGGGATTTTTAGTAATGCGCAACTTTGCTGTCACCAATCACCATCCCTTAATACTGTCAGGGTTTTCGGTCAGCATGTAGTCCATAAGTCATCTAGTTGAAGTGAACATTTAAGAATTTCAAATTTATGATTTTCTGTCCAATATTAACCTGATTTCTCTTGGAGTATTTGTTTTTTCTTTCACCAATTTCACAATCAGCCAACTTGAAAGCAGGAGTACATATATGTCGGTGAAATCAAATGATTGCTAAGTTATGTGGTAATTCAGTGGCAGCTAGTTATTTTAAGTCGTTAAACTTTAGTCAGCTGCCTACATGGTAATGCGCTAGGTATGTGATCTGTAGAATCTAAGCCTGTTATAATGTTCTACTGACTATAGATACCTAATCTATTAAACTACTTTAAGTTTGTGTACATTCCACATGCAATCACATCCTTTTCCACAGGAGTAAATTTGTTGCAAGTATATGAGCAAAATGTAGGTGTTGTCATTAATCTGTGCTTCATAATCAGTGGATTTATGTAGACTATGATTGAAGTATTTAAGATAATATTATATTAGCATACTCAGTTTTATACACATACATGGTTAGATGCCAAGAAATTCTGACACACCACACAATTTAATGTAACACCTTATTGGTTTGTATTCTGGTGTTATTTTAAATACTGACTGTACTACTGATACGCTGCATTCTACCGACCTTATTAAATGCAGTATGCCTAATTACCCACCTAATCAGCACATTGACTAACTCATAAGGTACTGATAACAAAACAATCTGATGCTCACTAGCGACTGGCGCTATTTAGGCAGTGACCTGGAGTTCTAATAGGAAGCCGTGACCAGTATGGTACGGCAGGCTGAAGGTGAGGACAGTTACTCATCGAAGACATTGCAAAATGGTCGCGCTATGTCGTGAATTGCCAGAAGTTAGAATTCATGGGCCATTAGATCGGGCCCCAGTGGTTCAATCGTCTACGAGCTCGCTTTGTAACCAGAAGGTCCTGGATGGGTAGGTTCGTACTGATGAAGAGTCCCAAACTAGTCCGACGAAACAGCTGGCCAGTACTCCCAGCTGGTTTTCCAGTAGTTCTCTAACTGATGTCGACTCTTGATGAAATCCCCCATCCAATCAAATCAAAAAGACTCATTTATTCGAAAATATACTCTGGTGAGTAATATACTTATTCACCAATGTAGCTTTCATGGAAACAGTGGACTTCATATGTGAAGAACTCAAAAGACGAAACATTCATATTAATTAGCCTAATTTATGCACCCAAAAGAAGTTAGTCCAGTCATTATCATTACCTTGGTCATCCAGTTTTGAATAATCCAGAATTTTTGTGAAATTTCCCTAATTTCAGTTGATATTCTATTCGCTACTATATCCTAATTATTATCACTATAATTTAAGCATCTTTAATGAACTGCAATAGCATTGACCATACTTTACAAATCGATATTATTTAAAAAAACGCTAATATTGCTATTAACTACTAATTTAAAATATTCTGTGTGTAAAAACATATATATAATTGTAGAGCCTGGAAGAGGAATTTACCGAAAAGAATATTCTTTGCTCGATTATTTTGTGTTTTATACAAAAAGTAAGGTTATTTAGGGGAAAGATTTTAGAACTCATCTGGTTAGTATGGGTAAACTCTCAGAAAATGAGTGTTACCAGGGCATAGAAGAGCACTAAATGGCATCCGAGCTTGACTGGATGCATATTCGCATGCATATTTGCTGAAACAAAACTTGAAACACCTGAAGCATGCTCAGATGGGCTAGATGTTTATTTAGTTAATATTAAGTTTATTCAATGTGATCTATTAATTTTATCCCTAGGTCTATTTTGCTGCCTCAGAGGGTACGCTACACTATATTAACTGAGTTGCACAACTATATTAGTAACTAGATTCCATTGAAATTAAAATGAATACCTGGTAGGTGGATAATACGCACCTACTTCAGTCATTAATACCCTAAAATGATGATCTTAAAAGCATTAAGTTAAAGGTCCTCTTTATCTAACTTGTTTGTATTGTATAACTAAAGAGTAATTAGATGGTGTGACATAATTTTCTGATAGACTTTGATTTGTATTAAAGAGGTACTGAAATTAATTAAAATTAGGACAAATTCTGTTATGACTGAGGTTTTAACTCAGTTTTATTCATTATGTTTGAAGGAATTTAACTTATACTCTACTCCTTACAAAACATCTACTCTTCTAAAGCCACGGCTTTTCACTTTATTATAGACAATCCCAGTGATGTCTATGATTTGTCATATTACCATGTTTTAATAGATGACATGACGGAAATACTTTTCATACAGGCAATCAAACTGTCAGCAAAGCGTATCTGCAACCTTGAAGGAACTCTTCGGAGACATGAGTTCCTTCAAAGTTGCAGATACGCCTTGCTGAATGCCAACTAGCCCGAAACTTAGGTCAGGCGAAACTTCCTGCCGATTACCTCCAACCATTTAATATCATCAAATCAATGTGCACCATGATGGCGAGCTACGTAGAATGGTGGCCACACTGCAAACCTGACTGATAGAATTCAGTCTGCACCAAAGAAAGGACTAGACACATCACACTAGTTACTAGTGTCCAATCAAAGTGTCAATGAAGCTTATCCGAAAGATCGATGTATGTTCTACCTCTGATAGTTTCACATCATCCTTATTTGTGTAATTATATCTGTAGCACTAGGGTACAAAAATGACTATTCACCACTGCTTCGTACTGACTGAATGCATTTTGCAGCATAGAAATTCGAACAAATGTCCGGTAGTTCAAAATGCACGCACTAAGGTAGAAATTATGTACGGGAGAAACTATAACTACATGGAGAATAATCAGGATTATAGGGGATCTGGCTGGTAATCATGACGCTTTTATGTAAATATCATTCAGTGCAAAAAAGATGCATACACAGAACCTTGACATTTTCAATTTTTTTAGATTAGTATAGCTGCAGTAATCATCCATATAGGGAGAGATTAATCACTGAATATTTGTTCATCCAATATGCATCTAACAGGTGTAATATAAATGACTTAATACTTACACCAAAGCCACGGTAAATGTCATTACCAATATAAATCAAAGGATAAGAAACAATGGCCAGTGACCAGTGGGGTCCATCCTGTCGGGAGTGAGGATAAATGCTCGCCGATGAAATTGGCTGGTGGTCGCGCTAAAATCATGAAGTGGTATAAGTTAGAATTCATAGGCTTGTCATTGAGTTGAGTCCCAGTGGCTGAATGGTCTACGAGCTTGACTTGTAACCGGAAGGTTCTGGGTTCGAATCCCAGTGGGTGCGTACTGCCGATGATTCCCAAACTAGGATAAAACAGCAGCTGTCCAGTACTCCCTGGTTTTCAATGGTTCTCTAACTGATATCAATCCGTGATCAACTCGTGAAAACATAACAAACCCTTACAAACCAAACTACAGAAAATTAGTCTGATGCTTGCTAGTGACTTGCTACAGGATGGAGTTTCCTGGAGTTCTAGTGACAAGTCGTGACCAGTGAGGTCCATCCAGATGTCACGTGTGTGGATGGATGTCCCACCAACGACAATGGTTGGGGTCGCGCTAAATCACGAATTAGTAGAAGTTAGAATTCATGCACTGGTCACTGAATCGGGTCCCAGTGGCTGAATGGTATACGAGCTTGCCTTGTAACCGGGAGATCCTGGGTTCGAAACCCGGTGGGTGCGTACCGACAGTGAGTCCCAAACTAGGATGAAACAGCTGTCCATTACTTCCTGGTTTTCAATGGTTCTCTAACTGATATCAATCCGTGATCAAATTTGAAAAACAGATCAACTATTGAGGAATTATATAAACAAAGATTGCAAATTAGTTGTGTGAGTGCTTTGATATGACTATAAGCACTAAATTGTGCTTGAAACATCATCACTAAATAAATGACACTAGATCACTCTCTGTTTTATATTAAATTCTGTTCAGCAGTAAATAAACCTAATGATTACATGTATCATATTAGTTGTACAATGTCTTCTATTCTTATTTTTCAGGCTTGAATCCGTCTACTATTACAAATTTACTTCCTGATCCTGAATATGATATAGTCAATCAACTGATTGGTCCAGCGTTGGGTAATTCACCACGTTTAATTCCATCACTACTTGCATGGAGATTTGATGCAGCTTCGTCGACTGTCTGGGAAGTGGATACAAGCCGTTTATTTAATCATACAAAACAATCATTTAGTTGGGATTCTGATTTCACTATATCTTTTTGGCTTAGACGACATAAGGCTAATAACTATTTAAATAAAGCAAATATTGAAGATCATGAAGAATCAATAATTTGTAGTCATGATGATATTGGTAAGCAAATGAAATATTTAGTGACTAACTCAACTTGAATTGCAAATTGAAGAGAAAAAGTTTTCTGATATACTGAAACAACATTTATTCAAATTATTTAAATGATCCTAGTTACTTGTCAGGTTAATGGATAAAGCTTTGGCATTTGAAGCGATATACACTGGATTCAAGTTTCAGCAGGAACACGTTCATTCGTTAGAAGGTAGTCATACTCAGCTGATGAGTTCCAAGTAGAACGAAACGCTCATCTTATTCTCCACTACCAGTGACTACCAACCAAGTGACTTCGAGTCATTAATAATAGTAATATTGAGGCATCCGTTCAAAGAGCCCACATTCTTAAATAGGGCTGAACAATTCGGTCTAGATATATCAATTGGAAATCAAGTACATTAATGTGGGCTGTCGCTATTGTTGAGTCCCAGAGATGTATTTAAGTACTTTAGATAAGATACACGATGTAAATATTTACTCATCCAAAATTTTAGCTGTATATGTTTGTCATAATATTTCATTCTTAGTATAATTCAATGTCCAAAAATGATTCTGTAAAGTTTACGAAGTGAATAGCTTTGTGAAATTGTTCCTTACTATGTCGACATTTTTTGAAAAATATTGTTAAGCATCAAACCATAATCGGTGGTCTATCAGTGTTAATATTTTTCTTCATTCCTCATCAGACGGATTCAGGCTGTAAAGTTTCAGTAGCGGTGATGTTGTTCCTCACAGGATGGTTTTGCTAGCCATACACCCAACTTTCCCTCTTCTCCAGGCTTACAGTCGGCTAGCAAACTAGATGAGGATTAGGAGTTCATTGGTTATGAATAGGAACGTAACTACCAGCGTGACTGACAAGTATCCTACTGTTGAAGCAGTAATGCACAAACTGACGTTACTAGTCAAAGCAGCAAGATGAGATCCCCCCCCCACAAGTACTGAAAATTGATATTCTCAAGCCACTGTTACAAAAAATTTGGAAGGGAAGAAAGGCATCTGCACATTGGAAGAAGAACGACTTAAGACTTCTCAAGAGCTGAAGAGGAATCAAAGAATTCAGCGAAGAAAATTCTTTCTTCGACGATTTCATTTTCATAGCTGTACAATCATGTATATATACAATAGACAATAACATTCAGTTTTCCTGTGTATGTGCGTGTGTGTGTTAAAGCTTGACAGTGATTGGAAATACTAAAGTGCTATAATAATATTGGTGTATAGGATTATGGTGCGTCGGTGGCATAGCGGTTAGGACGCTCGCCGACCATACACATGGTCCGGGGTTCGATCCCCGGCCGGCGCACTCCTTTACCTCACTAAGCCAGAACTGAAGCTGGTAAAGAGGAAAGGTTGGGTATGAGGCTAGCAAGCCCATCCTGTAAAAATAAACACTGCTACAGAAACTTCAAGCCTCTATCTTAAAGCCCTATGTTCCACTGGGAAAGTGAAGGAATAATATAAAAATAGGATTATGAGTCACAGTTGATTATATATATGAAATATTAATCCTCAGTGCTCTAAAAAATGCTCTGGATGCTAAACTCCACTCAGAACAAGCTGGATTCGTGAAAAGCAAATTATGTGCGGACCAAATGGCAACGCTACACATCATCATCGAACAGAATATAGAATCGCAGTCAAATCTTTACATGAAATTCATCAGCTTTGTAAAGGCCTTCGACAGTCTCGATCATGAAGTAATTTGGTAGCTGCCTCAACAAAACGGAGTGCCTCAAATCCTTATTAGACTCATTAAACAGCTTTATAATTGAGGCACATGCTACGTTATTCACATAGAAATGCTCCACGAAGCCTCTGAAGTGAAGACAGGAGTAAGACAATGCAAGATAGGCCTTCATTACTCTAAATCAGTGTAGAAATCTACTGCGCTCATCGTAAAGAGTGAAATTCGGGTTTTCAACACTTATTTCAAGTCATAACTCCAGTATGCTTCAGTAAATTAGCGAGCGCATCAGCGAAAGCATTTCCAACAGACTTCAAACTTTCCCTAGCAGTTAGCTTCGCTACATACTAAAGATCAAGTGATCGATAAAAAAGAATAAGCAACAAGGAACTCTGGAAACGAACTAACCAAAAAACTATCGCCCAACAAATACTCCAAAGAAAATGGAGATGGATTGGACATAGACTGACGAGACCGTCAAGTGATGTCACACCTCAGACCCCCGAGTGGTAAGCCAGTGGGAAGGGACGAGTTGAACATTAGTCGCAGAGGGACTTGGAGGGTATCATGTGGGGAGAAGATGAAAGCTTGGGGGATGTCATAGGGTCAGCTAAGAATAACTGCAGAATACAGAGTGGAATGGTGATATTCTGCCGAAGCCGTATATTCCACTAGGAACCCAAGAGAGTAATAATAAATAATGACAATAAATGCCATAAGGAAAATATTTTTTTCAAAGATCCTGCTTCATTTATGGTATTTTTGTTCAGTACGTAAAATAAGGTGTTTAAATAAACGACTGATAAATATTTTATTATTTATTTTCCTTTAAGAACCTGAATGGAGATATTTATCTGTTAATCTACGTGGATGTCGATTCATAGTGAGGATTATGTCATCTGCACCTGGAACAAATGTAGATGATCCAAAAAAATCTACAATATGGATATTTGATCCATTACCAGAGGATATTTGTTCACAGTCTACTGGACATGATGATGGAATTTGGCATCATTATTCAATTACATTTAGTTCATCGCCATCAGCAGTTACAAATGATCCCATAAGTATATTAATCGATGGTCAAGATCTAGACATTAAAGCTATGCCTACAGATTATGAATCTGTTCAGTCTACTTCAAATCCTTTCAAATATCAAGGGAAACCAAGGTAGGTGAGAAAACTTTTATTTGAATAATAAACGAAAAGATAAATTGGTGTAAACTTGAATTGTTAAATTGAATTACTACAACTTTTTTAAAACATACTGTGTCTTGAATTGAATAAAGTGCTTTCATGTCAGCATCATATTGATAACAGCTTAAAAGAAGCTGAAAACTGTGGACCAGATTGTCTAGTTGAATGGCCTTAAACTCCTAAAACGTATCCACAACTACCATCATGGACGCTTATCCTATACACCATCAGCCTATACTTCCGTCAAAAAATTGAACATAGTGAATTATTTATTCCACTTGCTATTTATACCCAGTTAGTCCCTTTAAGAGCCCTTTCTTTGGCTGACTATAAAAGGCATGTTACTGTTAGGATGAATAAGCTTCTGTATTAGACGTGAATTTATGGTTTATGCATGTACTGACATGATAACCTGATTGGATAGTTTTGATTCGTTTATTTATGGCTTAATTCTGTAAGGTCAAGCAACCAATCAGATTTGTTTAAACTATAGCTTCAATTTCTGAGGGTCTGTAAATATAAGACACTACGTATTTTCTCTAATAAAGGTTGTTACGGTTGTTAATGGTCGCTCCTGCCATCGGTTTTTCCAGTCTGACTTTTGTATCTATCTCAGTGTGAGAGATTATTATCAAGTGATCAGTGGGTTATACTGTCGTGTTCTAGGGGCGCATTCTAGTCAAGTTAGATGAACCCACAACCCAGTAACACTCCGTCATAAAAGTTGCTATACTATTTAAATATATTAGAACAAAAGAGTACACACTACTGTTCACCTAAAAAGCGGTTTTTGAACGGCTTGAATATCCCTTTTACAGGCAGTTCATTTTCAGCCTACTTTCCCATTGTGAAGTCAGTGCTACTATACGGATCAGAGACTTGGCGCGTCATAAAGAGCATCTCAAACAAACTACAGACCTTCATTAACAGTTGTCTTCGCTCAATACATCAAGATCAGATGGCCAGCCAGAAAAGATCAGCAACAGAGAGGGATCTCTGGGAGCGAACCAACACAGCAGGAACCAATTGTGAAACAAATAGGCAGGAAGAAATGGAGATGGATTGGCTGGCCATACTCTGAGGAAACAATCCATCAAGTGACATCACTAGACAAGCCATCACTCGAGTGGAACCCGAAATGGAAGCGGCGAGTTGGTCGTCAGTGCGAGGGTGGGTGACTTGGAGGAGGTCATGTGAAGAGGAGATGAAAGCATGTGGGCAGACTTGGAGCCAGGTGAAGACTCTAGCAGAGAACCGAACGCAATGGAGACGCACGGCTGAAGCCCTATGTTCCTCTAGGAATTAAAGGAAACAATAATAATAAATAATAATTCAAAAGTGCAATTTTCGATTGTCATTGTCACAAATGTATTAAAACACACAGTTTGATTAAACTAGAATTCTGGGAAATTTATTCTAATACATTTAAATATTCCAGTAACATGATTGTTAAACGATTAGCCATTTTTAACAATGTGTATAAATATGTAGATATTTAAATAAGCCAAGTTACCTCTACTGACAGAATCACCCTGCATAAACTCAGCACCATTAGTTTTATGATCCTACCATAAATTTCTTAGGAAGGAATTGCTCTAATTTCTGTTGAAAACAATGCCTCATAAATGATTTAGTCAGTGAGTGTAAGGATCATGTTTTAATTCAGTAGTAGGTGTGAAACAAAACAAATAAAAGTACTACAAATACGAGGTAGAAATCCTCCCTACTGTCATAGAATGATTGCTTCTTATCCAAAATATATAAATTATTTCAACGTGTCTGTTCAGAGGATTGCTTATTTACATTTAAATAATCGACGTCAAACAAAATCTACCAAATAACCTATGACAGAATTATTAAAGTACCGTAATGAATTTATGACTGTTTTACTTGGAAATAAAGGTAGGAGTAAAACAAGGTAGCACCGATGTCCTTCCTAATTGTGGTAGACTAGATGATGCAACAGAGAGTGGGGAGTGAGGAAACGGAATTATGTCGAATCGAGAAAAAGACACTAGAAGATATGAACTTTTCTGGTGATTTATCTGCCGAACCCGATCATATACAGGCAAAAACCAACAAGTTGACAGATTAGGCTACCATAGCAGCACTTCAAATGAACATAACGAAGACATAGGCGATGAAGATACCTAACTAATAACTACAAACACTAATCACAACCAATAAGAGAAGTCTAAAGGAAGTCTCTTTTTTCACTCACTTGACCTGAACAGCATCGTCTCAACTACAAGCGCGTGTCAAAGAGAGCCATGTCCTCATCGACAAAGCAAGACATGCCTTCATCACTCTGAAGTAAGTGTGGAGATCAATAGGACTCAGTACGTGGAACTAGATCCGAATTTTCAACACATGCGTTGGGTCAGTACTTCTATACGCTCCAGAGACATTGGCGCGCATGCCAGCAAGACCATTTTCAAGAGTCTACTAAAGACTTTGTTCCTCACCAAGGTCCAGATGGCAGGTCAAAAATGACAGACAACAAGAGCCTAAACAACATTAAATCTCCCAATAGATATGTAGAAAGAAATGGAATAGACATTTACTGATGAGGTCATCAAGTGGCATCACACGTCAGGCCCTCGAGTGTGACCTGAATGGGTTTGGCACTCGAAAATGATGTGGAGGAAATCATCTGAATAGGAAATGAAAGCCGATGGACAGTTTTACAGCCGGTCTAATGTGATGACAGTGAGCCGATTACAATGGAAATGTGACAGATGACGCCTATTATTCCACTCAGAATGCAAGGAATAAATAGCAACAATAATGATAATCACCTACGCAATGGAGGAATCAGCTGTCAGTGTTGAAATTCTTGAATTATAATCTATAAGGTGAAATGAAGGGAAGTGAGATAGTGAAAAACAAAAGCTTTTATAATCTTGATTGTGAAATAAATACTCTACGTTTGCTGCATATAAAAACTGTTAGTGGGGGTGGGGTCCAAAACAAGAGTGGCTCATAGCCTGATAAATCAAAAATCTTATCCAGTTAGCGGAGTTCCACCTAAAGTATTGACAGATCCAAGTGACTAGTTTACACAAACTTTCATTAAACTCTTCGTTTAAACTTTATCAATCTGTCATATTCTTCAGCATCAAGTACAGTACAGCTTATATCATAATTGCGAAGAATTATTTATTATTATTACGTCATCCTGCGCCAAGGGTATATGCATTATACATATCTAGCTGTTTTGATTGGCTTCTTCTGTCCCACTTGTTTACTGTGATTAAGAAACCTTTTTTTGCAACAGAAATTCAAATGAGATATACATATAGGATGAAATGATATAGAATCTAAAACACCATATTTTTATCCCTAAGGCAAAAAGGTAAGCTGAAGTTTACTTTTATCTTTGATTCGTTTTTGTCTGAATAGATACTCAGTGGAGGCTAATTTCAGTCAGTGATGATACCGGAGACGTTAGTCTTACGAACTAAGAGGAATCCTTATAAGTTGTGTGATTCCTGAGCTGCATGCTTTAATTGTCAAGCCCTTACTGTCTTCCTAAACAGCGTATCCAGCTACATACACAGATTGTCTAGAAGGACAACGAAAGCTTCTCCGGTAAACCACCTCACTCAGAGTACACAACTAAAGCGGTACACTCCGAGTAGAACATACGGCTTCAGGCTGAAAATCTTGAAGTTTCAGTAGCCGTGCAGTTGTTTTTTTTACGGGGGAAGGTTGCTAACCTGACACCTAACCTTCCTTCTTTTCCAGAACTTACTACTGACTATTAAACTGGGCCGAAGTTAAAGAGTCTGCTTGCCGGGAATCGAAAACTCCACCACATGCGTAATAAGCGAGAATTCTACCACCGAACATCTGATGCACAAAGCGCTATCCACTAGACCACTTGGGTCATGATAATTGAATTATTTCTGATAAAATAAAAGAAACTCACCTTATTTATACTTCTTACAAAAACGTTTACGTCTCATCGCATTGTTCCATGTCCCCCTATAATAACTGCATAGATAGATCACCCCAACTAGGAGTCAGCTACGTGCTAAATCAGTATTTGGAAGGAATATTGTTTTTCTGGTAAAAATTACATATTACAACCTCATCTAATATCGCATGGGTGAAATAATAATTATATTTAATCACAAAATAAGCAGCTTTAATATTTATTCTTTTCCTTCTGCTTTAATTATAGATCTATGAATGCATTTCATCCTTATAATTTAACTCCTACCAGCTATGTCATTAACTGGGCGCATGCTTATAAGAAATTTTAAAAGTAACTAGGAAAACAAACTTTCACAGAATTCTTATTCTCTCTCTTTTTATTCTTCTCATGTTAACTAACACTCATCTGGAGTAAATGTTGATGCTTTATTCTATACTTTTTTTTCCTCATAGGCTAACAATTGGAGCATGTTATGATCCTCAAACACATCTGACAAGGCAACATTTAAACGGTGATTTGACTGGTTTTACACTTCTACAAGAAAAGACTGAATCACCAAATTCCCTAAGATGTATTAGTCAGTGTGGTGAAGCTTTACTTATTCCGAATGTTTTACAGGTAACTTTTGCGTTTTTTTTTGTTTTTCCCCTTCCAGAATAAACTGTATAAAGTTTGACAACAGACTGATATCAGTTAGAGGTATTGGACAGTTGTTTCGTCCTTGTTTAAGACCCATTGGAAACACGCACCCACTGGGGTTCCAGTTCAAGACCTTCCGGTTACAAGTCAAGCTCGTAGATCATTCAGCCACTGAGATCGGACTCAGTGACCGGCCCATGAATTCTAACTCATACCAATTCATGACTTTAGCACGACCACCAGATAATGTCATCGGTAAATATTTGTCCTCACTGCCGACTGGATGGACCCCACTTGTAATGACATCTCACTAGAGCACCAGTCAACTTCTTCCTGCAGCCAGTCACCTGCGGTCAAAATTGAAATAAAACCACACCTTACAAAAATAAGTCTTGAATATAAACTGTACAGTTAACTTATTGTTGACTAGTTAATTATCTAACTACTTCTCCATGATAAACCAAAATATTTTAGAAAAAAGTTTTCATTTAAAATATTTCAGTCATCACAGCTTGAATTTTATTTCTGGTCTTAACATTTCTAGTCTAGACTGTTTTAAGGAGTCAGTCGGTAGGAGGGCCTTAGTAATTAGTATTATGCATAGTATGACTGAAATGTTTGTTAAAATAATACTCTTAATAGTTTGTTTGGTTTCGCCTTTTTGATAAATTTATAATAATGCAGGTTTTTGGGCAACTATCTAGCTAGCTGTGTTACAGAATTTGAGTTATTAAAATTCTGGAATAGCCTTGAATTTTGAAATTGCCATTTATGAAATGGATGATAATTTATGTTGAAATGATAATCTAAGTTGTAGCGGGATTTCAACTCAACTGGTAGAATACCAAGTTAGTAACCCTAATCTTCCCACTGCCCTGATTTTCACTTCCCCTTCAGTCATAAGCAGGGAATCACTGAGAGAAGGAACAGTAGACCAAACGAGTCAAGTATTTTTCCTGATTAGATTTTCAGAAAACAACCGAGATAAAGTCCTACTCGGGACTCATCAGCTGGATCTACTTGGATTCTGAATCAGATTCATACCCAGAACCCGTCGTTTTAAATACAGTTTTTTAAAATAATGGACAAATTGCACTTACCTAACCTTAAACCTTCATTGAAGGTCCCCAACGCCCCAAAAGCATTTACTTACAAACATGATAGGTGTACTTTAGATGTCACTTATGGCCATATTATTATCTCTAGTTTAGACAAATGTGCTAAATATGTTCACTGTGCCTTTCTAGATTACACATCTGCCTTTTTACTCTGTTCTAAGGCATCTTTTTTCAAACAAATTTGCTGTGACAGAAACAGGGTGCTGGTCGGACTCCTATTTTTCTGATAGGAAGCACTACACTGTATATAAAGAAAAGTTTTCCGCTGCTTTGCTTACTGTAGCCGGTGTCCCTCAAGCTGGTTTTCTTTTCATCGTTACTGTTTTCTTTCTTCTTGCATGACTTTTTTATATTCTATTGGAGCCAATTTTGTTAAGTATGCCTAACCTTCTATGTAAAGAAGTTCAAACAATCTGGTATCACTCAGTATCTACTTTGACTGTCTGTTAATTTTTGTATTTGACCATTTCTTCTTCATTGCTCTCCCTGGGCTACTTAAGAAAGATTTTTTTAAACTGCAAAGGACAAGTGGCGTGTCGCTAAGCTAACTCGATAATACTGTTATGGACCGACATTTGAATTCATGTGATGAACTGTCAAGAATCATCTTGTAGGACTCTAAGCATCCTCTTGACACACAACACTCTTTTTGCATCTTATCAGTTAGGACTGGAAGAAATTACAACAGACTATATGCCTTGAATGACTCAATAAAAAAACTCAACAACGCTCTATTGGGCATGCACTGTCTGTAGTGAGAAAAGCGGTAGGTATTATTATTATTGTTCCCTTGGGTTCCTAGTGGAACATAGGGCTTCAACTGCACGTCTCCACTTGCTTCTGTCTTCTGCTGTACTTTTCACCTGCATCCATGTTAGTCCATACTGTTTCAGCTCCTCTTCACACGATCTCCTCCATGTCACCCTTGCACTGACGTCCCACTCGCCGCTTCCCTTTCGGGTTCCACTCGAGCATTGGCCTGACGCGCGATATCACCCAACGGCCTCCTCAGCCAGTGAGTGTCCAATCCACCTCCACTTTCTCCTGCATATATGTTGGGCGATTGTTTTGTTCTTGTTTTGTTTGTTCCCATAGTCTCTTGTTGGTGATTCTTTCCGGCCATCTGATCTTCAGTATAGAGCGAAGACAGCTGTTGATAAAGATCTGCAACAGGCTGTTAGAAATATTCTTTGTGACCCGCCGCCAAGTTTCTGATCCGTATAGAAGAACTGACTGACTTGACGTTTGTATTGAAAATCCGAATTTTGTTGTTGATGCTGAGTGACGAAGATTTCCAGATTGGTTTGAGGTTGATGAATGTGTTTCTCGCCTTCCCGATTCTCGATTTGACATCCTCGTCCGTTCCTCCTGTAGTTGAGACAATGCTCCCTAGATAAGTGATGAATGAAGTAACCTCTTTCAAATCCCTCCCGTTGATGGTGATTGGCGCTGGATGTTGCTGCTGTGTGGTTGGTTATTTTCATAAACTCCGTCTTGTCTATGTTCACCTGGAGTCCTGTCTTCTTTGCTGCTTCTTCGACCAGTTTGTCGGTTTTCGCTTGTAAGTCTTCGATTTTGTGTGACATCAAACATAAATCATCCACGCGCGAAATCCAAGTCTTCTAGGTTCTTCACGTCGGTTCAGGATATATATCCCTGTCTTCTCGTTTCCCACTGTCTGACGCATAATCCAGTCCACCACAATTAGGAATATCATTGGTGATAATAAGCACCCTTGTCTGACTCCTGTGTTTACTCCAAACGCCTCACTGAGTTTTCCGTTGTGGATCACTTGACATGTGCCGTTGTCGTACAGCTGTTGAATAAGGTTGATGAATATTTGGGGTATGCCGTAGTACTTGAGTAGTTTCCAAATTACTTTGCGGTCAACGCTGTCGAAGACCTTTTCAAAGTTTATAAAGTTGAAACAGCAAATAAACGTTTTTTATTTTTATCATTAATATATTGTCGTCACTACTTCTATTAATTTTTATGTTCTACATTTATATTTTTGTGGACATTATGCCTGTAAATGTCCTGGTAATTATTTGTAATGTAAAGAGAAATTTAGATGCAATACTGTATCACACGCTGAGGATTCCACACTGAATCAAATTTACTGTTTGGAATAAAGTCATTTATTATTATTATTACTGCCATCCAAGGAGTCACTGAGCCACACCATCACTAATCGGAAATGCAGGCACATCCAGCTGATGGATCCTACGTAGGACGAAGCATATCATCCGAATTCTACCAGAAAGCACCAGATTTAGCTAAAGGGCATTGCTGAAGCCTATGCACTAGGTAGCAGCCAACGTGTTAATAGAGGCCGAGCATTATAGTTCAATATAAATAAGTTGAAGGGAAATACAACATATTAACCTAATTAGGTATAACTAATTTCATCTGAAATTTGAATTACATATCACAAAAGTTTTCTCAGATTAGTATTTAGCAAAAATTCTGCTTCTTTTGTTGAATGAAATATTTAATGAAAAACCCTACTTTTGTTCATCACACTGAGAACAACACAGCATCTATTTAACATTCTTATAAGACAAACTCAAGTGGTTAAGAAAACTGGTGTTTTGTACTTTTTTTTCTAAAATCTCATGAGAAAATGAGATAGATAAAAATGATTACTTTGTAACAATATCGAAAGTAACATTTTCCTTTCTATCTCCAACTTTGGTTAACAAGAATGAAATCATTGCTAAATTGGACGAGACAACTTAATTGAATAAGTTAACTGAAAGGATGATATTTGAAGTGGATTGTAGCATACTAGAGAAAATGAGTGAAAAAAAAGAGTAGACAGGTAAGATAAGGAGGAATCGAGATAATTGAAAAAAAAATAATAATAAAGTTGATTTCTAGCTGAAAATGGAAATGAAAATTACCTTTTTGCTTCATCAGCTTTGATACGAAGCTTTGTCACATCAGCAGAAGCACTAACCTCAGTTAGAAGTGAGGTATTTTTAATAGTAGTTTTGAAACTATAGGGAAGATTTGTAGTTCTGATGAATGATTTTGAGATTGTGTTGTGTTCTCTGAACTGATTGATTCATTTGTGAGGCTTCCTTCATCTAAAAGGTCCACGATTGCACATAATCTCTCATCTCCTCCTCACATGATCCCTTCCACATCACCCTCTCACCGATGACCCACTCGTCGCTTCCCATTGATATTCCACTAGAGTGATGGCCTGCATTGAGTTTGATTTCATTCGACGGCCTCCTCAACGTATGCCCGATCCATCTCCATTTTCTCCTACATATTTGTTGAGTAATCGGCTTTTGGTTGGTTTGTCCTGCCAGCCAGAGTTTCTTGTTGCTAATTCTTTCTGGCCGGCCGACCATTTGATCTTCAGTATGGGGCCAGCTAAGGCAGCTGTTGATAAAGGTCTGTAACTTGTTGAAAATCCTTTTCGTGACACGCAGTGCAAGTTTCTGACTCGCATAGAGGAACTGACTGACTTGACATTGGTGATGAAGATCAGAATCTTGTTCTTTATGCTGGTTGAGTTAGTGCAGAAGATTTCCAAACTGGTTTCAGTTTGATGAAGGTGTATATTGCACTTCCGATTCTAGCTGGCTGCCTCTGACATCTTCATCCGTTCCACCTGTGGTTGAAACCGTGCTTTCCAGATAAGTGAAGGAAGTAACCTCTGTCAAATCTATCCCGTTGATATTGATTGGTGCTGGTTGTCGTTCTTTTTGGTGCGTAGTTATCTTCATCACCTCCGTCTTCTCAGTGTTCACGCGGAGTCCTGTCTTTACTGGCTGCTTCTTCACTCGGTTTGTTGGTTTTCGCCTGCAAGTTTGCGTGATGCTAGACATACATCATCTGGGGAATCCAGATCTCCTAGAGTCAGTCTTCTTGTCGGTCCAACGTATTCCTGAAGTATAATCCAGTCCACGTCAATTAAGAATATCGTCGGTAATAATATGCAGCCTTATCATACTCCTTAATTCACTTCAAGCGCCTCAATGGGTTTTCCGTCGTGGATCACCTGACATGTGGTATCGTCATATAGCCAGCTGTTGAATGAGGTTGATAAAGACAGACTTGGGCACTGCACGCCATAGTATTGAAGTATTTTCCAAAATACTTCTCGGTCGACTCTGTCTGTCGAAGGTCTTTTCGAAGTCGATGAAGTTGAAGTAGAGGTCTGACTGCCATTCTATTCTTTGTTCTGTGATGATGATGCGTAGAGTTGCAATTTGATCAGCACATGATTTGCCTTTCCTGAATCCAGCTTGTTCCATGCTGTTGGAGTTCTGCACCCAGTGCATCTTTTATTCTCCCCAGGATGATGGGACATAGTATTTTACTGCGCGTGGACAAAAGCACTATTCAACGCCAGTTCTCACAAGGACTTAGTCGCCCTTCTTTGGTATGTCGGATATCGGATATACAGAAAATTGCAATCAACAACAAGGAGGGAGAGAAACATATACATATTACTGACTGGAGGAAAGGTTACCTCGTGAAACTACCAAAGAAGGGCGACCTAGGACTCTGCAAGAACTGGCGAGGAATCATGCTCCTGTCGACGCCAAGTAAAATCCTGAGTCGCATCATCCTGGAGAGAATAAAGGACGCACTGGATACAGAACTCCGACCAGAACAAGCTGGATTCAGGAAAGGCAAATCATGTTCTGACCAAATTGCAACTCTACGCATCATCATCGAACAAAGCATGGAATGGCAATCAAATCTCTACCTCAACTTCATAGACTTTGAGAAGGCCTTCGACAGCGTTGACCGCGAAGTAATTTGGAAACTACTCGAGTACTACGGCATACCCCAAATATTCATCAACCTTATTCAACAGCTGTACGACAACGGCACATGTCAAGTGATCCACAACGGAAAACTCAGCGAGGCGTTTGGAGTAAACACAGGAGTCAGACAAGGGAGCTTATTATCACCAATGATATTCCTAATTGTGGTGGACTGGATTATGCGTCAGACAGTGGGAAACGAGAAGACAGGGATATCCTGGACCGACGTGAAGAACCTAGAAGACCTGGATTTCGCGCGTGGATGATTTATATTTGATGTCACACAAAATCGAAGACTTACAAGCGAAAACCGACAAACTGGTCGAAGAAGCAGCAAAGACAGGACTCCAGGTGAACATAGACAAGACGGAGGTTATGAAAATAACCAACCAACAACAACAACAACAGCAGCAACATCCAGCGCCAATCACCATCAACGGGAGGGATTTGAAAGAGGTTACTTCATTCATTCACTTATCTAGGGAGCATTGTCTCAACTACAGGCAGGTGGAACGGACGAGGATGTCAAATCGAGAATCAGGAAGGCGAGAAACACATTCATCAACATGAAACCAATCTGGAAATCTTCGTCACTCAGCCTGCATCAACAACAAAATTCGGATTTTCAATACAAACGTCAAGTCAGTCAGTTCTTCTACACGGATGGATCAGAAACTTGGCGGGTCACAAAGAATATTTCCAACAGCCTGTTGCAGACCTTTATCAACAACTGTCTTCGCTCTATACTCAAGATCAGATGGCTGGCGGAAGGAATCACCAACAAGAAGCTATGGGAACAAACAAAACAAGAACCAATCGCTCAACAAATATGCAGGAGAAAGTGGATATGGATTGGACACTCGCTGAGGAGGCCGCTGGGTGACATCGCGCGTCAGGCCAGTGCTCGAGTGGAACCCGAAAGGGAAGCGGCGAGTGGTTCGTCAGTGCAAGGGTGACATGGAGGAGATCGTGTGAATAGGAGTTGAAACAGTATGGAATAACATGGATGCAAGTGAAAAGTACAGCAGAAGACAGAAGCAAGTGGAGGCGTGTAGTTGAAGCCCTATGTTCCACTAGGAACCCAAGGGAACAATAATAATATAATAATGAATAAACTGACATGATTATGAGCGATTAATTGTTATAAAAATGTCATCCAGTTACGGCAGCTGTATCACTCTACCTCTTGGATTAAATAAACTTATCTAATATGGAATTATAGTCTACCACAGTGGCCAAATTCGACTCTTACATTAATAGAACGTCCTAACACCAATGTCAGACATGGTGCTTACTTTTATGTGATAATCTTAAAATGTGCAAAAAATACTCACTATTTTGTAGTACTTTTATCAGTATCACTGAAGCTGTACTATTTTATGAAGGAGATACTCACATCTTTAACAACTCGTTTATTTTTTATCCTTTCTCAAATTGATGGGGATATTTTGAGTTCACAACATAAAAATTGTTCTGAATTATCTTTACTTTGCTGAAACAGTTTCATATACTAAAATAGAAATAGAAATCTGATAAGTACTGAATGAAACATTTTGAAATGAATTCACAATCAACTGGAACAGATTTTTTTCCATTAACACTGAAACAGTTGGAGTACACAATTATGAGAATAATACCTTTAGGTCAAAAATATATTTGGAGTACATTAAACATTCTATTCTCATTTTACTCTAAAATATGAATAGGAGTACTATTCAGAAATTTCTTCTTGAATTTTTTTCCATTCAGTAGAAGAACTAGAGAAATTTTAACGTTAATTATAAGATTTCTTGAAACTTATGAATTTCTAAGTGTTAACATACTTAGCTACCTAAATCATTAACATTGGCTTCCTTTTTTGTACTTTACTATATTCCTTCTATTGTGTATCCACTGGTTCCGACTCTATTAGCACTATGAGTATTACAAAATTGTCCTGTCATTAACCATCATGTAATTATTAGATTTTGTGGTTGTTGTTGTTTTTTTTTTGTTCAGCAATATTAACTGACAATCATGGTTGTGAAAGCCATTATCACCATCTTAAAATTTTGTATTATGCAGGATTACTCACACTACCACTACAAACACTGCATTAGACCTGACAATAAAAAACAAAACAACAATCCTGAAATGTTATTTTATGATTGTTTAGAGTTGTTTCAACCAAATAAACTGACCATCTTGGCGATAAACATTCTTAAATATCATTTCATAACTTCTTGTATGACTATAGCTTTACTGTCACCATGCATAATCATATCATAGCTTCCACTACCCAATACTGAGTTATTATTATATGATGTTTATTTTCCTTTCTACTTCTTGGTATTTTTTCGCATTTATAATTATTTTTGTGTTTATCCTGTTTTGTTTTTTGCTGTTGGTGTCTTTAGATTTATTTTTTTTGTTAAATACTCCTTTTAAATGTTTGTAACATTAGATGCAAATATTGTAGATATTGCGCTGAAAATTCCACACTGTACCACTAGTACTGTTTCTGGAATAAAGCAAATTATTATTATTATTAATAACTGTACTGGACTGATATAATAATAATCGATCTCCACTTACATATGTGCTCTTTGAATAGATACCTCAATGATGCTTTTATTGTATCAGTTTCGTGTTAACTGGCAGATGGTGGTTAGCAGTAGATTTCACTGTAGATTTCGCCATGAACCAACATTCGTTAGAGAAGCATTGAAAACTAGAAAGAACTTGACAGTAGTTCCATCCCAACCTGGGACTCTTCTGATGGAAGCTTGATCGACATTAATCGAAAGTCCTTACAAACCTAAGACACTAAATATGTAGTAATGTTTATTGTGTTAGATGGTTGGAGGCAATCGGTAGGAAGTCTCGCCTGACCTAGGTTTTGTGATAGTTGGCACTCACCAGTCAGTCAGCAAGGCGTATTTACAACCTCGAAGGTACTTATGTCCATTCTGAGATTCGAACCCGCATCACCCAGTGCTGTAGTCAAAGACGTTACCACTGAGCTATTCAGACTCGTGGTTGGCCTCCTGTAGGGCTCTATTGGATATTTTTGATTGAACACTAGTCAGTAACTAGTGTAATGTGTCTAGTCCTATCTTTGATGCAGACTGAATTTTATCAGTCATTTTTTCCTGATGAGTGCCAACTAGCACGAAACCTAGGTCAGGTGAGACTTCCTGCTGATTACCTCCAAACATCTAATACCAACAATTCACGGGGCACTGTGTATAACGAGCTACCTAGCATGGTCGCCACATTGCAAACTTGACTGATAGAATTCAGTCTGCACCAAAGATAGGACTAGACACATTACTCTAGTAACTGACTAGTGTCCAATCAAAAATGTTTTTTCTGCTTAATGATAACAACTGAATGCAGGCAACATAGAACCTGTTTATACCTTTGATTTCACTCATTTCTTGATTAGGTATACTTCTTGAGTCCATCCTACACTGTATCACTGAAACCTGCTGAAGATTATACTTTCCTCTACTTTTAACTGATGACTTTACACTAGTTTCTGGATTTTTTATTTAAAGTTGCTGTAAGCAGCCTGACTAACTGCATTAAGATATGTTGTTTAGTCATTCAAGTTCATTGAGTTATAAAGTGAACTAGAAGTTGGATGCCGCTCAGTGGCGGCCTGCTTAAAACTTGGGCTACCAAAAACTTCCATCTCTCTTTTGCATATATTTTCTCTCCTCCCGTTTGTTTTAATCGATTAAGATATGATCTCTAATGGCATTATCTTCTCTTGTGTGTATTTAAAATGTCTACGAGCTTCTGATCCTCAAGTTCCCACTAAACTTGAGGAAAGACCTGATTGTGGGTGGCAACGTGTTCCAATACATGAGATAAGTGTTCTTCAGTTATGTCCTTGGGTCTCATCTTACAAATGGCTTTCAACTAGATCGATGGCGTAGACTTCTTGAAGGAAGGAGACAAAGCAGATATATGATAATGGAATGGTTTGTACTTCAGCTCAGAGACCATTGTTGTCACAGGATATACTGTCAATTAATATTTTACTTGAAGATATTGTACGAAGGGAAAATATCATGCAATAAACTGATCTGAAAATTCTGTACATTTTCTAAGTATTGTCCAGAATATTATTATTATTAGTGTTCCCTTGGGTTCCTAGTGGAACATAGGGCTTCAACTACACGCCTCCACTTGTTTCTGTCTTCTACTGTACTTTACACCTGCATCCATGTTATTCCATACTGTTTCAACTCCTATTCACACGATCTCCTCCATGTCACCCTTGCACCGACGAACCACTCGCCGCTTCCCTTTCGGGTTCCACTCGAGCACTGGCCTGACGCGCGATGTCACCCAGCGAGTGGCCTCCTCAGCCAGCGAGTGTCCAATCCATATCCACTTTCTCCTGCATATTTGTTGGGCCATTGGTTCTTGTTTTGTTTGTTCCCATAGCTTCTTGTTGGTGATTCCTTCCGGCCAGCCATCTGATCTTGAGTATAGAGCGAAGACAGTTGTTGATAAAGGTCTGCAACAGGCTGTTGGAAATATTCTTTGTGACCCGCCAAGTTTCTGATCCATCCGTGTAGAAGAACTGACTGACTTGACGTTTGTATTGAAAATCCGAATTTTGTTGTTGATGCAGGCTGAGTGACGAAGATTTCCAGATTGGTTTCATGTTGATGAATGTGTTTCTCGCCTTCCTGATTCTCGATCTGACATCCTCGTCCGTTCCACCTGCCTGTAGTTGAGACAATGCTCCCTAGATAAGTGAATGAATGAAGTAACCTCTTTCAAATCCCTCCCGTTGATGGTGATTGGCGCTGGATGTTGCTGCTGTTGTTGTTGTTGTTGGTTGGTTATTTTCATTGCCTCCGTATAGTCTATGTTCATCACCTGGAGTCCTGTCTTTGCTGCTTCTTCGACCAGTTTGTCGGTTTTCGCTTGTAAGTCTTCGATTTTGTGTGACATCAAATATAAATCATCCACGCGCGAAATCCAGGTCTTGTAGGTTCTTCACGTCGGTCCAGGATATCCCTGTCTTCTCGTTTCCCACTGTCTGACGCATAATACAGTCCAGTCCACCACAATTAGGAATATCATTGGTGATAATAAGCTCCCTTGTCTGACTCCTGTGTTTACTCCAAACACCTCACTGAGTTTTCCGTTGTGGATCACTTGACATGTGCCGTTGTCGTACAGCTGTTGAATAAGGTTGATGAATATTTGGGGTATTCCGTAGTACTCGAGTAGTTTCCAAATTACTTCGCGGTCAACACTGTCGAAGGCCTTCTCAAAGTCTATGAAGTTGAGGTAGAGATTTGATTGCCATTCCATGCTTTGTTCTGTGATGATGATGCGTAGAGTTGCAATTCGATCAGCGCATGATTTGCCTTTCCTGAATCCAGCTTGTTCTGGTCGGAGTTCTGTATCCAGTGTGTCCTTTGTTCTCTCGAGGATGATGCGACTCAGGATTTTACTTGGCGTCGACAGGAGCATGATTCCTCGCCAGTTCTTGCAGAGTCCTAGGTCGCCCTTCTTTGGTAGTTTCACGAGGTAACCTTCCCTCCAGTCAGTGAGCACCTTTCCCTCCTTCCAGACTTTTTGCAATAATATATATCTGCTGTCGTCTCTGGGTCTGCTTTCAGTGCCTCAGGGGGTATTCCATCTGGTCCAGCTGCCTTTATAGCTTTCAGAGGCTTGATTGCATTCAATACTTGAGCTTTCGTTGGAGGATTGGTGTCAACTTGCAGTTGTGTGAATGCTGTTGTTGGTATTTCCGGACGGGTTGTTGGTGGTGGTCGGTTCAAGAGTCCTTTGAAGTGATCCGCCCATTGTTTAATCTGTCTTTCTTCCTTGGTAATTGGGTTCCCTTGGCTGTCTTTTATAGGTTTCACTTGTGTTGATCTCTTCCCGGATAGAGACTTGGTTATCTCATATAGTGTCCTCAGGTCCCTTTTGCCTGCTACCTTCTCAGCTTCAGTAGCCAGGTTGTCGTAGAATTGTCTTTTGTCCTTCCTCGCACTCTTCTTCACTTCTTTGTCCAGGGCTGTGTAAGTTGAGCTCAGCGTCTCTTTCTCTTGTCCATCTTTGCATTGAATCATTTTCTCTTTCACCATTCTCCTCCCCTCTATTAGCTTCCTAGTGTCCGTTGAGAGCCATTCCTTGTCTTGTTTCTTCTTTCTTCCTAAAACCGTAGAACACGTTTCATTGAAAATCACCTTCAGAGAGTTCCAATGGTCTTCCACGGATGATTCCTCAGTGGTGCCACGTAGTGTTTCTTGTTTTGCTCTGACAGTTGCAGTGAAAATGTCCTGTGTGATTGTGTCCTTCAGATTGAGTGTTGAACTTGCATTGTGGCCTATCTCCAGGTATCTTCGAGGCCTTTAGTTTCACCTTGAAAGTCCCTTGTACTAGATAGTGGTCTGAACCCACATCTGCTCCTCTCCTCGATCTTGTGTCCAGTAGGCTCCGTCTCCACTTTCTTGAAATTGAAATGAAGCCTATCTGGTTTTCGGTGTGTCCATCTGGTGAAATCCATGTCGCCTTGTGTATATCCCTGTGTTTGAACACACTGCCACCAATCACCAAATCATTGAAGGCGCAGAAGTTTCAGAAGAGTTCACCATTGTCCTTCATTTTACCAAGGGCTTCGCGACCTATGGTGAGTTCTCTTCCTGTATTGTCTCCTCCCAGTTTCGCATTCATGTCACCCATCAGGATTTTGATATCGCTCTTTGGGACGTTGTCCATTACTGTTTGTAGTTGACTGTAGAAATCCTCCTTCTTCTCTTGTTCTGAGATATTTGTAGGCGCGTAGCATTGAATTATTGTAACCTTTTTCCTTTTTGAGTTGAACCTGGCTGTCATTATCCTGGAGGAGATTGGTTCCCACTGTATGAGAGCCTTAGCCGCTAATGGTGACATCATGATGGCTACTCCCTCGGTGTGCTCGTGATCGTCCTCTAGGTGGCCGGAGTAGATTACTGTCTCTCCAGCTGGTAGTTGGCACCTTCCACATCCGTTCCATCTGCTCTCGCAGATTCCCAACACTTCTATTTTATATCTCCTCATTTCTGCGGCTACCTGAGCAGCCTTTCCAGTTTCGTACATTGTACGAATATTTCACGTCCCCATCCTTATTTCCGCTTTCGTCGAAAGAAGGCACATCGGCTGACTGGCTTCCCGAAGGCTTCCACCAGCCTGCGTCATTCCACTTCCCCGATTCCAGCGAAAAATAAGGTTATTGTTTGTATTTTTAGAATTTTGAATATATTTGTGCGTTGAAGTTTTAGTAGCAATTTGGTTAAGTTTTGGGGGTGGAGTTGCTAGCACCACGCCCCAACCCTCCCTCTTTATCCCGGCTTGGGACCGGCTAGAATACTAGTGACCTAGTAATCTAGGCGAGGTTACTGTCCAGAATAAAGATGTTATTATTACTATTAATGTATTTGAGTAGTCTAGTAATATGCCTTATATCGTTGTCAGCCCTGAGATTTTATTTAACTTTTCTTTGATAAAACACCTTGGTTTTAGTTATAGTCTCGTTCACATACTGTAAACTGATATGATTTCTTCTCAAAAATTCACTCTATTTTTTTGAAAATTCTCTACAGGTATTATGTCCAGATATTGATATACATTTAGAAAATGATGTGATTACTGTTAGTGGACAGAATGTGAATCACGTGATCGATGTGTTGACTTCAATCGCTTATGCTAGACCTCAACCAGGAATTAGTGTCAATTATGTACCAAATGTAGCACAAGCTCGTTTATTAAGACTTTTAACAACATACAGGTAATTGGATAGTTCAACATCTCTTTTTTTTCTGCTTGTTTTTTGTTGATTTTCTGTTTGGTAGTGAACATATTTGAATATATATTTAAAACATATATTCACGTTTTAAGTATGACGATGGATTGATATCAGTTAGAAAACCATTGAAAACCGAGGAGTACTGGACAGCCACTCCATACAGTAAGCACCCACAGCAGTTCCAGTCCCCACAACCTTCCGGTTACAAGTCAAGCTCGTAGACCATTCAGCCACTGGGATCCGACTCAATGACCAGTCCATGAATTCTAACTTAAACTAATTCATGATTTTAGCACTACCGTCAGACAATGTCATCGGTAAATATTTGTCCTCACTGTCGACTGGATGGACCCCATTGGTTATGGATTCTCACTAGAACACCAGTCAACTTCGTCCTGTATCCAGTCATTAGCGAGCATCAGACTATTTTTCAAGAATTAGTCCCAAATTAGGATGAAACAGCTGTCCTATTAATATATGTGTAAAACTTGGGCACTGTGGTAGTAAGTAATTCCATATTAATTTAATGCCCAAAACTAATAACCCCAGTAGGATGTATGGTGTTGTTAAAGTTCATAAGTCAGGATACCCTATTAGGCCTATAGTTGATTTTAGAAATTCGCCTACTTACGAATTATCTAAATATTTAGCCATGGTATTAAATCCCCTAAAAATCCACTCGAAATCTAGACTAACTAATTCTTATGAACTAAAACACAGATTAGATAATTTAAAATTAGATAATGAAGAAAAAATGGTTAGTTTTGACATTGTCAGTTTATACACACGTATACCAATAAATATGGCTATGGAGGCAGTCAGAAACGAACTCATTTCTGACCAAGAACTCGAACTTAAGACAAAAGTGCCACTTGAGGACATAATGCTGGGAGTACAGCTATGCCTGACTTCCACAGTATTTAAATTCCAGGGGAAAATATACAAACAAACTGAGGGAGTTGCCATGGGATCACCAAAATCCCCAGTTGTAGCAAATATATTCATGGATAAGTGGGAAAGCATAGCGATTGAAACGTTCAACCCCACCCCAAAAGTGTGGTGGAGGTATGTAGATGACACATTCACTGTACTTAGAACACAAGATATAGATAGGTTTTTCGAACACATCAACTCGAAGGTTGAAGCAATTCAATTCACTTATGAATTGGAAAATCAGGAAGAGGAGCTCCCAATGTTAGATTGCAACGTAAAAAGGAAAGAAGATGGGAAGTTAAACACTAGGTTTAAGGAAACCCACACACTCAAACAGATATTTGGACTTCCAATCATCCCATCCTATGTCAGTGAAAATAGGATTGGTGAAATGTTTAAATGACAGAGCACAAAAACTAAGTAGTACTAAAGAAAATCTAAAACAGGAACTGATACACATAAAAGAAGCCTTGAAACTTAATAATTACCCGGATAAATTAATCAAGAAATATGTAAGGAAATGTAAAAATAAAATAAATAATGATAGTAGCGATAGTGATAATAACAATAATAATAATAGTGATAATAATAATATTAATGACGACACCAACAATAAGGAATCTAAATCATCAGTAGTAATTCCATACAAGGAAGGAACCTCGGAAGCCTTACGCAGAATTCTTAACAAGGCAGGAATAAAAATGGCATTCAAACCCACAAACTCAATTAGAAACAAGCTTTGTCGGTTAAAGGATTCTGTAGAGCCTTTAAAACAAAACAATTTAGTTTATGTAATACCCTGCCTGCAATGATTATCAGGTCAAATACATAGGTCAAACTAGTAGAACAGGGGCAGTCAGACTAGCTGAACATAAAAACCTAGCAAAATCTAGATTGGTTGATCCAAATAAGATAAGAAATCTAGAGAATAGTTCAGCTATAGCACTCGCTACATGCAGTTACACACAACCATACAATAGGATGGGATAGGATGACAGTTTTAAAATCTAATGTCACAGGGTGGAGGGAGAGATTGATAACAGAAGCTTTGTTTATCGAATCAACTGCAAATACATGTAATAGGAATGATTCAGCACCTGTCCCAGATATCTGGAAAATTCTACTACCCCCAACGACAAATAGGAGAGGACAAAGAAAACTATAAAACTCAAGTTTCAAAGTCGTGTGATTACAATTGATGATGATTATGAACAATAAATTTTGTTCGAAACTGTGTCATCCAGTAAATAATACTGTTTCACTGACTGTGTGATACATCTAATAAACAAACTAATATGAAACAGCTGTCCAGTACTCCATGTTTTTCAATGGTCCTCTAACTGATATCAATCCGTGATCAAACTTGAAACAAATCAAACCCCTACAAACTAACTCTTGAAAATATATTCGTGTGACAGAAAGTGTCCGTATTTTTTTAATATTTCACTGAGTAGTGTGCTTGCTTTTGTGCCGGCCGATGTCATTCACATATTACGGTGTAACTGAATGATATGGTGGTTTTTTGGCTTCCGTCGTTTTCAGTGCACACAGAGTGAAGAGGAAGTGAAGAGCCATTAAGTTATTAGAGAGGTTTCGCGTGCACTTCGGATTGTGAGGGCGATCGCTACTTCCCGGCTGCCCACACCGTGGAAGTTGGTTGCGTGACCGCAGAGCCCAGGGAACAACTGCTTGAGGCCGGTCACACACGGCCTGTTTTTGTTTGTTGTTTTTCATTTGGTGTGTCTCAGTAGCGTATTTATCACTTCTGCCCTGTGACACGGCAGCAGAAAGCGCGGTCGTTGTTAATCCGGGCCCCGACCGATCCGGCATGATATTTTGTGGTTTATTTGAAGTCATAGGATTGGATTGGGTAACTGCTTTTAGTCTAACCGCTATCCAAACAACCTTTCTGGCATGGTAGGACCTGCAGGAACATAAGTTCCAGCCAGTATAGCTTGTTGGGTCATTGCGGTGTTCAAGCCTGACCACCACGTCAAGGTAGCAGCTTTCGGTCGGGCATATATATATATATTGAAAATTTACAAGATAACGAATGATAAATTGAAAAAGTAGGAATTTTTTGACCATATTCAATACCTAAATATATTATTACTATTATTTCCTTGGGCCCTGAGTGGAACATACGACTTAGACAGCAGATCTTCATTTCGCTCGCCTACTTTACTACCCCATTCTAGGCTCGGAGAAAGAAGGCAGGTTAGGCGTAGGACTAACCACCTTATACTCGAAAATAAGTTGAATTCCTACCGAAACTTTATAGCACAGAAAAAATATAAAGCTAACTAAATTTACCATAATAGAATGACTGTATTTCATAAAAAACACAATGATATGGTATAATTTACTGATAATGTTTCGAGAACGATTTATTGCTCATAATCATTCAGAACAGTCACATAACTTTCAGACTCCTTTATATATTACTATTATGTTTTATTTTTTTAATAACAATATCTTCCGTATCTCTGGTAGTGGCGTTGCATCTTTCCTATAGTACGTGTTAGGTGTAGATACTCTCAGCTTCTCTCCCCATTGAACTAAATTACTGTAATTATGTCCCTCTCAGTTGTGTGATTGCGCGTTGATGCATTCACTGCAACTGCCGAGGTTTTTCTGGGTCATTCATCTGTAAAGAAGAACTTACCAATAGAGAGAAAAGACTAAGATTTATGCTAAAAACCCTTATTAGTGACAGGAAAATAATAGAAAAAGCATTGGTGCCAAATACAAATCCCATAAAATTTTAATTAATACATAGTGACTAGCAGTAGAATCCGTCCTACTGAGATAACCGAAAGTGACCAATGCTTTCCTTTCAATAACAATGAAAATTCTTAGAAACCTATGAAGTCAAACAGAAGAAAATCTGTTACAAAAAAATAAACTATTTTACTGTGAAATATCACCCTCCAACTACTCCCTTCTTGTTATATTAGCAACATTTCAGAACGGTTCAAAGGATGCATAAACACTTGCAACCAATATTTAAAGAGTAATGCAGTCACACCACGCCAACATGCTACCTAAGCAATTCCTAGTTTTCTACACCCTCGATAAAATATTACACAATTTTATTAAAAATTACTTCTATTCAAACATTTTACATGTGTAATTTCGGCGAAAGGAAGCCTTCACTTTCCTGCAATAAGCTGACATGATAACACGCTGTTTACAGGCAGTCATTTAGTTTCCACTACCAGTCACAATCTACCAGATGACATCACGTTATTCCTCAGTCATCGTCGAAGAGTCCGTACCGACAGTCTGCATGTCAACAGAGACTAAATATTTCGGTCCAATATAACCAATCAACAAAAATTTTAAAAAATTAACTTAAACAAATAATCCCATAAAATTCACTAGGAAGTTCAAAAAAGTCCACAATAAGGGGAAAAATAGCAGTGAACCTATTGTCCAGAACATAAATAAGGAGGAATTTAAAGCATCTACAGTTTTGCCATGTAACGAAGGGATTCTTAATAAAGAATAAGATTTGCGTAGCATTTAAACGTACACACTTACTCAGGGATAAGTTCTGTAAACTGAAAGAGCCTACTGCCACAATTAAACAAAATAATTTCAGACATCTATAAAACACAAAATAATCGAGCAAAGAATATTCTTTTCGATAAATTCCTCTTCCAGGCTCTACAATTATATATATGTTTATATACACAGAATATTTTAAATTAGTAGTTAATAACAATATTAGTGTTTTTTTAAATAATATCGATTTGTAAAGTATGATCACATTGGAATTGCAGTTCAGTAAAGATGCTTAAATTATAATAATAATAATAATAAAGATATAACAGCGAATAGAATATCAACTAAAATTAGGGAAATTTCACAAAAATTCTGGATTATTCAAACCTGGATGGCCAAGGTAATGATAATGACTGAACTAACTTCTTTTGGGTGCATAAATTAGGCTTATTAATATGGATCCCCACAGCCTCAGTAATATTTAGAAGTCAAACTCTTAAAGCGAAATTGAGATCCACAAAATACTATGCAACGATTGTAAGATCAGCTACATAGGTCAGACCAATAGATCAGGTTCAGTCAGGTAATCGGAATATAAAAATTTAACTAACCAAAAAGATGATTGATTTATAAAAATCCTCGGCAGTTGCAATACATGCTCCAACACACACAGAAGAGTGTGACAGAGCAACAGTTCTAAAAAGTAAAATAGTTATGCAGAGTTAAAGGCGAATCATCGAATCTTTCTTTGTTCAACTAATCTACACCAAACATTTACAATAGGAATGACGCAGTGCTAATACCAGTAATATGGAAAATATTACTACCAATAAAATTAAAAGATGCGAAACAATCGAAGCATATAAACGAAATTTGAAAGTAATGTGAGTGCCTTAATACGATTGTGTGCAATAAATTATCCTGGTAACGCCATCAGTAAATAATACTGTATCATTGTGTGCTTTTATCAAATAAGATTATTTCTTGATGGTATTATACTATGACATAGCATCCAAATCCGTATTCTTATAACAATGAAACCTGAAGGTATCAAATTATCAATGGAAGAAATCCCCTATTATTGCCTAGATGGTATACATTCTTTAAGGCATTGTGTGGTATTTATGATCTAAAAAGTAGGGCGAAGTTCAACAATAGCGTCCCAGGAGTGGGAACGCCCAAATGACTTTGAACGCATGCTAGTCGTTGGCTTAAGGAACTTACAACTATTCTAGCGCGAAAATGAACACTGTTCATCTGCCCAGGTGCAAATTTCACCCAGATCACGTATTTCAATAATGTCTGGAAAATGGATTGATGAAACGTTCTCGTATATGTAGCTGTGGTGCTTCAGTAAACCTGCAACCGTATTCATAGGTCATTGGTGGATATATATTTAGATGTACGGAGTGTAGAAAACGAACAAGTGTTTGTACTGGTAAGTGACACTCTCAGTTAATTGTTTTCTGAGAACATTTTGCTAAATCAAAACTTTCTTTGATGAATATACTGTTTCTCTGCGATTAATGGATTTTGAAGTCCGGTGTGAGGTCAACTGCGGCTCAGACAGAAAATACGGTGACGTCTACTGTGCAGTGGTCTCAGTTTTGTCGAGATTTAGGATCAGGGAAAATGAACAATATTACACAAGTGTTGGGAGGAGTTGGTCTTTTTGTTCATATCGGCGAAACGGTGCTCATAAAGAAAAAATACAATAGAGGACGTGCTAGAGCTAATAACGTTTGGATATTGGGAATTTATGACACCTAAATTCGGAAAGGATTCATTGGACTTACTCCAGACAGGATTGCCGACACTCTTTTACCTATCACTCAGAGACTGGTTTTGCCTGGCACTACTATACACGCGGATGAATGGGCAGGATTTAACCGATTATCGGATTTAGGATATATACACCATCGAGTTAACGATTCTTATGATTTAGTCCATCCCAGAACCGGTAATCATACTAATTCAACAGAGGGTTTCTGGGCAAGATTCAAAAATAGAATAAGGGCAGTAAATGGCTCTCAAAACCGAGCTATTTTTAGTCACCTAGATAAATACATGTATAGGAATTGATTTAATTTAAAAACTGACACTTCCCATTATAATTGGGACATATTTTTACCTCATATTAGAGAAAAGTACCCTGCTTAACTTTTTTCATGCTTTTCATGTAAATATACGTAAGTTTTTGTGCAAAAATTCCTCATTTTTCTGATTGGTTGGCTGAAGGTCATTCGTGCGTTCGCATGCCTTGGGACGCTATTGTTGAACTTTGCCAAAAGTAGTTTAGAGGACACATCTTTTCATCTACAGTTTTCATTTAAGGAGTGAATTACAAACTGATATCAACGGGAAAAACTTTTGAAAACCATAGAGCGTTGGGCAGCTGCTCCATCCTAATATGAAACTTATCAATACTATTCACTAACAGCGGCTAGAGGGATTGCGTCTAGGAGCGTTAGCTTACTAGTCAGGAAAATTTCCTTACAGCTACTAAGTCAGAAATCAGTGATTCATAATTTTCAGTTTCTGCCGATTTGAGATATATCCCCAATTGTTAACCATTGTCAGCCGTGGGTATTTGTACTCACACCCCACCGGTCACTGAATCACATCAGTAGTGAGAATCAGATGAGAGCTAATTTACTGAGCTGGTCAAAACCTAAATCTTTTCTATTTGTTTCAATGCATATTATAAATATATTATTATTTATTATTATTATTTATAAAAAGTCACCCTCTTAAAAGTAAACTGTCAAAAAGCATAATATTTTTGTTTACAGATGTACTGGAGACCAGCAGTTCACTATACCAACTGCAGAAATTCGATTGAATGTTCTACCGATGACAGTGACCGATCTGCTAAAATCATCACATCATGAAATTTCTGATCAAATCTCTCAATCGCCTAAGGATGCCTCATTATGGATTCCGTCTAATATGCATATCCTTGATCGTCCTAGTATTTCACAGGCTGTAATTGAATCTCGAGCTAATTATGATACAGAAACAAAACCGCTTCAACCTCCATCATTAATAATCCTTGGATCAGATATTGTGACTACTGAACCACCAATAAATCCACCTGGTATCCCTTTGTTTTCTGATCTTCGTTTTGGCCTTCCAACAGAACAAGGTGAATTAATGTAGATTTTATCTTGCACTGTTATTTTCCAAACGTCATAACTTCCGATATATATATATATATATATATGACTACATATATTTTATTCTTTAACTCAGTAATCACATACATAGTTATATTACCAAGGTTTCCTACATTAATTTCCCTGCCAACGAGTCTTTGTACCTGTAGTCAACCTGATTAACCTCCTGCTAATTAACAAAAGTCATAAAAGTAATTCAAAATAAAATAAATGACGGACTGAATTCTCAACGTAGAAATTCTCACTAAACTGTGGCATCTCAACTACCCTAACCGGGTAGTCTAAACCACCTTACATGTCTCAAACTATCAGTCAGAGATATAAGGATAAAACTTGGGCACTGTGGTAGAGTATAACTCCATTATGGATAAAATTTTATTTTGATAAAATCACACAGTGTTATACAGTAATACTTACTGATGACGTCTCGAGCGCACATTATTGCTCATAATCATATCATTGCTCCTCGAGGAAAGTGATTACTTTCGCTCCTTACCTACTCGACTCGTATCGGTGCATTGTTTCATTAATGTTTAATTTATGTAGATAAGTATGTGCCTCAGTTATTTCTACTAATTATGATAAACAGGAAGAAAGGCATCTCTGTGTTTAATGGCCAGTATTCTTTGATAATAGACAACTGAGTCATCAGGAAGTTTTACAATCTTAAAGGAATCATCTGGTCATTTATGTCACGAAACTTCAGAGTGGTTAAGATGTTGTAACAGATGCTGACAAGGTTTTCAACAACAGTACTTCTGAGTATATTAGAGCCCCCCACCCCTTTACAGCTATGTTAAATAGTGTTCACTAACACGCCTTAAGAGGACACGCGTAAAACAATCTACATACTTTGAGCGTCCCCTCAAAAAGTGTTTAATAAAGTTACCCAGCAAGACTACAGCGAGTTGCCATTATTATATTATTATTGTTCACTTGGGTTCCTAGTGGAACATAGGGCTTCAACTGCACGTCTCCACTTGCTTCTGTCTTGTGCTGTACTTTTCACTTGCATCCATGTTAATCCATACTGTTTCAGCTCCTCTTTACACGATCTCCTCCATGTTGCCCTTGCACTGACGTCCCACTCGCCGCTTCCCTTTCTGGTTCCACTAGAGCGATGGCCTGACGCGCGATGTCACCCAACGGCCTCCTCAGCCAGTGAGTGTCCAATCCATCTCCACTTTCTCCTGCATATTTGTTGAACGACTGATTCTTGTTTTGTTTGTTCCCATAGTTTCTTGTTGGTGATTCTTTCCGGCCATCTGATCTTCAGTATAGGACGAAGACAGTTGTTGATAAAGGCCTGCAACAGGCTGTTGGAAATATTCTTTGTGACCCGCCAAGTTTCTGATCCATCCGTATAGAAGAACTGACTGACTTGACGTTTGTATTGAAAATCCGAATTTTGTTGTTGATGTTGTGGAGTTACGAAGATTTCCAGATTGGTTTCAGGTTGATGAATGTGTTTCTCGCCTTCCCGATTCTCGATTTGACATCTTCGTCCGTTCCTCTTGTAGTTGAGACAATGCTCCCTAGTTTAGTGAGTGAATGAAGTAACCTCTTTCAAATCGCTCCCGTTGATTGTGAGTTGCCATTGGCTGAACCAAAAGTGCTATAACTGAACATTTCGTCCTACAGCTGTCACAACATCTCAACAGACTGATCATTTGCATAGGTTAACACAAAAAAATCTACGAGACAGATTAAGATATTGAAAAAGCTCATCTGAAAACTGATTATTTGAAGCTGACAACTATACACTTTCAAAACTAATTAATAATCCGGAGGTCGTTGGCTCAGACTTATACTTAACTTACAACCACCACCCGTTACATCGCTAAATTGCTAACATCAAGTTTTAAGTTGGTTGCATAACATCTGTAACCGCTAATATTTCTTTCTTTGTGAGTCAGTTGACATCACCATTAATGTGTTGTTTAAAAGGTCACTTTAGACGATGGAATCAGAGGTTTTTATCAACTAATTCTAATATACTGGTTGTTAACAGAAATCTATCAATAAATTGATCCTCAAAAATTTAATATAATTTGATGTAGTCGCGTCCTCTGAGCTGAGTGATTTCACTGCGAAGCTTTCGTTGTCCTTCTTCAATATGAAGTGAAACCGCAATAAACAGAAATTTGCAGAAAGGAGTATAATTACCGGAGACGGGATAAAAATGTCAAATTCTAAGTCACAAAAACAACTAACAACCAACCACGACAAAAGTTATCACGATAGACAGTTATATCATTCATGAGGAATTCAGATAAGTTCACTTTACATTGAAGATTGCTCTGAAGATGCATCTCAAAAAACAACACCACCGTATCAATTTCAACAGTCTGAGTTATAAATCTTCTCTACTATTATTATTACAATATAACCTACATGCTTAAATTATATTTTAGTTTCTGATTCCTCTGGGCCTTCTGAAGCTGCTGCAATTGTCCCATTAGATGATTGTTTTGTATGGCTTATATCAACTGGCAGTCCAATCAGTTTAAATATAAGACCAAAATTATACGAAGAATTTGGTGCACGTATTGACTGGCCTATAGATGAAACTCAATCTTATCAGTTAATTGGTATGGCTGATCGTAGTGGAATACAGCTGAGAGGACGTAAACCTGCACTAATCTATGCTAATCTCCTGCATAAATTCAGATTTTGGCCACCTAAAAATATACGTTCAATGAAGGCAATTGATGAAAAGACAGAAATCATTTATATGGCAAATATTGGTTTAGTATGCAGTTTGGATAGTGGAAAACAGACAACACCTGAATTTGTTGTTAAAGTAAGTGCTTCATTCAAGTGTTGGTTTGTAGAGATTTGATTGGTTACAGGATTTTCATCATGAGCTGACATTAGTTAGAGAACCATTGGAAAACCTGGGAGTACTAGACAGCTGTTTCGTCCTAGTTTGGGACTCTTCATCAGTACGCACCCACCAGGATTCCAACCCAGGACCTTCTGGTTACAAGGCGAGCTCGTAGACCATTAAGCCACTGGGACCAGAAGGTCCTGGGTTCGAATCCCGGTGGGTGCGTACTGTGAAGAGTCCCAAACTAGGACGAAACAGCTGTCCAGTACTCCCAGGTTTTCCAATGGTTCTCTAACTAATGTCAGCTCATGATGAAAATCCTGTAAGTGCTTAATTATTACTTTTTTTTAAAAATTGTTTGTGTTGTATAACTGTGTTGCATAACTCTGTTTCTAGTGGAAGTCTAAAATCACCTGACATTGAGTTTCTATCAGATAACTGGATATTAGTGTTCTTGCCATGTAATCTCACAGTTATGAACTTGGTTGTGACTACCCACTGTAAAAGGGTGCCATATACAAACCTCTTAGTTGATAAAAAGTGTCTGTTGCTAAATGGCTGCTCGTCTTTGAATTCCTCCTGTTGCTACAGCTATTGAATACTGGGTCATTCATTCGAATGGTCGCTGTATCTCATAACTTATTTTAGTAATAATAATAATGATTTACTTTATTCCAAAAACAGTACTTGTGATACAGAATGGAATTTTCAGCATTAATCATAATATTGCATCTAATTTCCTCAAATTATAAATAAAATTAATCACATAGAAAATTTTTCTACATTTACAGTAGGGTTAATATAAAAATATAAAAAAACATGCAGCATTTAAATGGAAATAATAGTAATGGTAGCAACTAAGGTAATGATAATAATACAAGTGAAAATTGCCGTGGGCTTGTTTCACACAGTATTGTCGATGCGGTATACAAATCCTTGCATGTCTAAAAATATTGAATATAATGTTCTCTTTCCATGATATGGTGAGGGGAAAAACAAAGATTACAGCAGTCATAGAGATAAGTTGGTGTTCGCAGTTATGAAAGTAAAAACAAAGAATCAACAGGACCATAAATATAATAGAAATAATAAAAGTGAAACTTGAAAGTATATAAAGATGGATGGAGATTGTTTATTTACTAGATGAAAAAAGGTTAGTCAATTCTTGCCTGACGCTATTTTCATCACATAAAATACGTGCCAAGTATGGTATCATAGAATTTTTATACTTAGATGTGCGAGCATACAGTTTTCTGAAGTCACTTCTTGTTCTACCTGAGGAGATGCAAGGTGAAAGCTGAGGGTGAAGTGGATGCTCCAAGTCAGACAAAATCCCTTTAGCAAATTTACTACACGAAGTCAAATGCCTATCAACAACGACGTTAACTATGTAGTCCACTGGGACACCACTCATCCTACTGACAGTCTTCAGCATTCTACGAATTGTGACAAAGTCCTTTTTAAGCAAACCAGGAAAGAATAAGAGTGAACAATACAGAAGAATAGGTAGGACGCAAGAGTTTATGAACTGTAAGAGGAGGGGTTGAGTTATACCCGAGTGCCTTAACTTCTTAATGTAAAATGTCAGGCGGAATATTTTACTGGAGATCGCTGAGACATGAGAAGACCAGGAGAGATCAGAAGAGAGAATAAGTCCAAAATACTTAATTTCTGATTTAATTCCTATATCATTGTCATCAATCTTACAACTGTCATGAGAATCGACGGCTTCTTTTAACTGTCGTTTACATCTTAAGCTGAAATTAACAGTTTGACATTTAGAAGGATTCAGTTTTAGACCGTTAGACTCAAACCATTTACTGACTTCCGGCAGAAAGCTATTTATTTTGGTACAATCTAGCTGGGAGTTAACAGCCATTGAAACAGTTAAATCATCAGCGTACTTCACAAAATTTATTTCATCAGACTGAGGCAAGTCATTTAAGAAGAAAGAAAAAAGAAAAGGAGAAAGGACAGCGCCTTGAGGGACACCAGCTTCAGTAGGTAATGAAGTCGAATACTTCCCTTTATATACGGTGTACTGCTTTCTTTCTGAGAAATAAGAATGTAACCAGTTAACAGCCCAACATTCTGTTTGACTTACAGCAAGTTTATTTAACAAGATGTCCCTAGGGACCTAGTCGAAAGCAGATGTATAGTCTAGGAAGGCACAAGGAACAAATTTAGCCCCTTTGTCTAGACTGGAAGCAATGTTATGATATAAGACGGCGGCTGCATCTAAAGTGCTTCTACTGTGCTTATAGGCAAACTGTTTTGGGTCATTAAAGGATTTAAGAGAGGGTACAAGCCTAAGTAAAAGTAGTTTCTCCATAGTTTTCAAAAAAGGAGAGGTAATAGCAATGGGTCTAAATTTGACACATGCTCTAGTAGACAATTTAGGTATGGGTACAGCTTTAATGTCTTTCCAAACAGCAGGCACAGTATTACTGGAAAAAGATTTGTTAAACAGATCAGTGAGAGGGTAACATAGAATATCAGAACATTTTTTGAAAATAATACTAGGTACATGATCTGGATCTAAGCTCTGGGAAGGGTTCAGAGACTTGAGGCACTTTTGAACATCATTTGTGTTAAAACCTGGAAAGGGGCTACTATTAACACTAGTGATACTGGGAAGCATGGAATTTGAGGGAGAATAAATAAAAGATTTATTAAGAGTACATACATCAGAAGAATACGGAATATTGCTAATCTGCTTACCACCAGTGATTTCCTTAAATAGTTTCCACATATTTGAAGCATTTTTGCAGGATATGAATTTCTGGTTATATATAACATTCAATCTCTGCATTTCAGACTTGATAAGGAAGTTAGTTCTTTTTACGCCACTTTTATCTTTCATTTTATATAGCTTTTCCTTCTCTCTACGAAGCTTTTTAAGTTGAGGGGAGGAGAAACGGTCGAATTTGACGAATAGTGATTCTTTTGGGAAGCAGATTTCAAAACAGAATTTCAGATAAGACGTAATATTAGAGATAGTGTCATCAAGTGAAACAAAAAATCCCATCTTGTGTCACTGAGCATGTTTCTGAGATGTTGTACATTCTAATTTGAGTAACATCTGTGGACAACTTTCTTGGACAAGTCAGAGAAGGCTTTTTTGTGTAACTTTCCGTAAACTTTGGGTAGAACTCGTACAATACAGTGATCAGAGTTTGAGAGTGGAGCTCTTTTACGAGCTTCGTATATTCAAGAATCATTTATGAATACTAAATCAAGCGAAGTATCTTGTCGAGTTGGGAAGTTAACCATATTTTCATGACCCAGCAATGTAATAAAACTGTAGTCACTGGCGTTGAAGTCACCAGTTACTACAGACAAGGAGTTACCAAACGAAGCAGCAGCAAAAATAGTGAATTCGTCAGCAAAGATCGATAGTTCTGAGGGACTGCAAGAAGGTGTGACATAGATATTTGTGACAAAAATGCAGTTATACTTAGATAAGTGTTTAGGTCGGCATTTAACAGTTATACAATCAATGTTGTCATTTGAGAATTTGAAGCAGACGTTGTTGGCAGTAGACCACTAAGAATTAATAAAAGTGGCAACACCTCCACCTCTCTTCTTCTTTGAGCTGCATCGGTCTTGTCTGTACATTGTGAAATCAGGTAAAGAGACTAAATTATCGTCATATGAATCGTGCAGCCAAGTTTCTTGAAAAGTAATTACAGCAGTATTACAATATACATTTGAGTATAATAGAGAATGCAAATAATTAATCTTGTTTGGTAGAGATCTGCAATTTGTGCTCATAATCACAGGAACAGTCATCAAATGCTTTGGAGTACGCTTTAAAGCTCGTTGCCATCCGCCATAAGACTTTTTCTTAAGTTTGTTAGAAACCAGTAAATCAGCCGGCTGGAAACGTTTTAAATAATCGCGAGAGTAAACAATGCGATTAGTATACATAATTGAATGATTAAAATAAAATAAATACGAGGAAATAGATGCAATATATAGGATGGAAAATTTGGTAGCCCAAGGTTTAAGCAGGTTGGGTAGTTATTTCTGTTGTACGTTGAGTGTTTATGAATTTATATATAACAGGCATGTTTTCAAATCTGTTTAGTAACACTTAAGTGAAATTAGAAGAAGCAAGTGAAGCGTCGGTGGCACAGTGGTTAGGACGCTGGCCGACCATGCACATGGTCCGGGGTTCGATCCCCGGCCGACGCACCCCTTTACCTCGATAAGCTAGTAATAAGACCGGTGAAGAGGGAAGGTTGGGCATGAGGCCAGCAACCCCATCCTGTAAAAATAAACACCACTGCTACAGAAACTTCAAGCCTCTAGCTTGAAGCCCTATGTTCCACTGGGAACGTGAAGGAATAAAAAAAGTGAAGCGAATCTATGGTCATAATAGTAGTGTAACAACAGAAGACAAGGGCCAGGCAACAGATCGTTTATTAAGGAAAATCAACACATATTTATAGATTTTAATGTACATTATTGTAGATTATTGTTAGTAGAAAATACAGTCTTTTGATTGGTTGTTTCTCACAGAAAGTTAACCTTGCATTTCTTTGTGGCTGTGTCAGATCATCCATATGCTAACTGTATCCGCCTACGCAAAGCCTTTGTTCTCATTTTCTCACCACCAATATTGGGGACATAAACATTGACGTCAATTACTGTCTACCAACTTTGGCTAACAGCCAGCTCTCACCACAGTAGAAGTTGTCGTGTGATAGCAAAACACGATAGTATTTGGTAGCAGACTTCTTTATTTGACAGAATGATGTACCGTCATGGTAAAATGAAGAAACCTTGAAACCATGAGATCTCCATTTGCACATGTTTTACATGCTGTGCTGCTTTTGTCTTCTTTCCATGCTTCTTGTATTATTTCAGAAGAATCTTTCATTTCTTCTCTTCCCAACTTGACCCATTGCTCTGTGATTCAGTATTCTTGCAGAAGACATCACATATGATATACTACTTATGAAATCTTGTCAGTATCACACACCACAGTAGTAGTAGTAGTAGTAGTAGTAGTAGTAGTAGTGATAGTAGCAGGGTTATTTATTAGTCTACTAATGCAGAGCATAAAAATAAAGCAGTAACAGTCAGTAGACTAGTAAGCATTTTTGCTACATAAACTGGATTACGAGTCATACTTCATGTATAAGAGTTTATGATACCAACCAAATGTCCAGAATAAAATAGAGTGTTTTGTGAAACTGCGGTTCATTTGTTTGAAATCAAATGATTAGACAGGTGAACTACACTTCGAAACAAATCCTCAGCGAACTTGTAAAATATATCTACAAGTGTGACCATGAGCTGACATCAGTTAGAAACCATTGGAAAATCAGAGAGTACTGGATAGTTGTTTCGTCCTAGTTTGGGACTCTTCAGTAGTATTCACCCATTGAAGTTTGAACTCATGACCCTCCAGTTGTAAGGCAAGCTTGTAGACCATTCAACTACTGAGACCTGATCCAATGACCCATAAATTCTAAATTCTACCAATTCGTGATTTTTTATCGTGACCACTACCCATTGTTGTCAGCGATGTCCTCATGCCAGGTCACCACTTCTCACTAGAACTCCGATCAGCTTCGTCCTGTAGCCAATCACTAGCGAACTTCCAATCTCCTCTTACTATAATAAGTATCCTGGGCTTTGATTTTATGCAAAAACGAAGTCATTAAAATCTATTGTTTATAAAAACGCTTTTGCCGGAGGCGTGGAATAAAAGATTTAATAAGATATCAGCTATTTTAAGGAAAAAATACAGATCTGGATAGATAAAGGATTCAAGTTCTCGTTAGTACATGAGCCTGACTTGAATAAAAATCAATTATAATCTAACAAAAAATAAAGATTCTACGGGAAAAAAGTCACTTTGCTCTTCATATCAGACCATTCATCCCATAATAAATTGAATCACTATAGGCGGCTATATTTGTAGTTCTTTTTACTTCATACTTTTCACTTCACTAAGCTTTCTCATTAAGCAATAAAGAAAAATTAATTCTCCGAAAATTTCTTTTCAACTTAGATTGTTATTCAAGGTAAAGAAGCGAAAACAGAATCTCTTGTAAATGAAATGGGTGCATTCATTTCAAATCAGACTTCTTCATCGTCTAATTCCAATTTGGATGCAGTACATTATGTCCTATCGGATCAAGAACGCAGAGACTCAGGAGATAAAACTTTAAGTCGTCTACGTCCTATCAATCCAAGTGAATATAACAGTGAGACTACAGATAAAAAGGTAAAATTATTTACCGTTTTCACTTTTTATTTATATTAAGTGTTATTAATAGTGAGTATCACAACAAATGTAGAAGATCTTATATCCCATTAAGACTTTCAAAAAGCCATTTTCTAAAAGTAATCGATAATTTCATAGCGTCTATTGAAGCTGAATTTCTTGGTGTGCCATCTATTAAAGAAACGAAAAAATGTACTCCAGCGGTTTATCCGTAGATTGTTCGCAAGTTATGCAGGATGTCCCTGTTCTGTTCCCAGTTGACACACTCCCTACTTTACTGTTTATTATCCCCCTAGGTCCTAGGTGAAAAGTAGGACTTCAACAATATATTTCCACTTAATCCTGTTCTCTGCAGTCCTGTTTAGCTGGCTCCACAACTTCGCATAGGCTATCATCTCCACCTCACACGATCTCCTCTATGTCACAATTGGACATCCAAATCTTTGTTTCCCATTCGAGTTCCACTCGAGGGCATGGCATGCAATGTGCCTGAATAGTCTCCTCAGAGTGTGTCCAATCTGTCTCCATTTTCTTCCGAATGTTTGTTGGTCAGTAGATTCTTGGTTGATTTTTTGTCACAGTTCCTTGTTTCTAGTCCTTTCTGGTCATCTCATCTTCAGTATGCAGCCAGTGAAGGCAACTGTTTATACAAGTCTGAAGCCTATTCGAAATGCTCTTCGTGATACGTGCGTCAAGTCTCTGACCCGCAGTATGGCATTCATGTTGTTCTTCGTGCTGAGCGCATTAGATTTTCACATTAATTTCAGATTAATGAAGGTCTCTATTGTCTTTCCGATCCTGGTTCACTAGCCATTATTAAGCCTGGAAAAGAGAGGAGGTTGGGAGTAAGGTAAGCATCACCACGTCTAGTGAGACTTCAAGGCGTGAAGCCCTATATTCCACTTGGAATGCAAAGAGACAAAAAGACCCCTGGTTACGTTTATCACACAACCTAACTTTGCATCTCAAATAAAGTTACTGAAGAAAGCCATAGTAGTCTCCAAGCGACATTATTAATAGGTGATTCACATGATTTCGGTATGCAGTCTCCCAGACTTTACTACGAATTATTTTGACACAGTCTACAGGAAGTCCCTTGACCTGATTTTTCTGTAATTAAGAGAACTCACCAATAAGGTGTATTCAAGAACTGGGTAGAACTAATGTGAGCTTTCGAATACATATACACTTTACTTATAATCGCAACTAGTCATTCTATCAATCAATTCATCAGAAGTATAGCTAACTCTTGTTTGGATGAATTATATATGAATCAATCTCCAATACTTAATCAGTAGGACAGTACCATCCTGAATTTTAACTGACGCCTAGTGGTTTTTTGTAATCCTCTGTGATTTCACCTCATTTAACCAATAGCGAACTGACTATTATCTTACTCTCAGCTGTTGGCTTGCAGGGGTTTGACTGACGTCAAGATTGATCACGAACTGACTTTATTTAAAAACCCACTGAAGGCCGGGTAGTACGGAAGAGCCGTTTCGTCCCAGCTTAGGGCTCTTTGACAACACGCACCCATAACCCCACCATGGATCGAACTCAGGACCTCCATGTTGCAAGGCGAGCCCACTGACCAACCAACCATTGGGACGAATAAGATTGATTTCTAGTTAAACTTGGTCACAAACAAACATCCGATAAAGAGTCACTGAAAACTAAGGAGAACTGGAAAGCTGAATGGTCAACGAGTATGATAGCCGTAGAATTAATCGTTGATGGCGTGGTGAATGAGTACCGTTGATGAGTCCTAAGATAGGGTGAAACAACTATCCAGTTCTCCATCGTTTTCAAAGACTGCTTGACTGATGTCAGTTTGTGACGAAATCTACCCTGAGATAAATATTTATGTTGAACTTCACTTAGTTACCTTTGTAATCTTAGTTAATTTCTGTTAAATTTATTTTTTAACTTTACAGACGCAATATAATTATACTGGCTTGATTGTTGGTTTATCGATCTCTGCATTAATACTATGGTTGATAATTGGTGCAGCTGTCTGGTATGTACGTAGAAATCAACCAAGGACTAATACTAAACCAACACGTCGTAGAAGATTTGCATCTCAGCCAGCTGATTTTGGTGGTTCTAATCTGAAAACAGATCCAACGCTCAGATTAACTGCTAATCCTGTGAATGATCTACAGGTTAGTTTAATTCATGATTAGTGAATACTGATCATATTATGGAAGAGTTGTTTTATAAATCCATATAATTCTCAATATTTTACTGTTAAGTTATTGAGGTTCGTAGGGGATATTGAATAATTTCATCACAAACAGACATAAGTTAGAGAATTACTGATAGTGACTAGCAGTAGAATCCAAGATGCTTATTTCATCCTATCTAGGATTTTTTAACTGGATATACCTGCATCCTCGATGAGTGATGGTGTTCCTGCAGATACTTGAACCCTGGGTGGCCCAGTAGTCCTAGTGGATAACGCTTCGCTGTTTGAAACAGCTGGTGCATGATTCAGGTTTCGGTGCGAAAAATGTCACACTGTAGATGCAGATATATCTAGACGACGTATCACAAGTAAGATTAATACTCATCCTTGATTCCATTTGCAGTCACTATCAACCAAAATGACATCAGGCGTCTCTGAAGTATTCATACTAGGAGCTGACATGTTAACAAAGAACAGACATTTCCGTTCAATGCAATTAATCAACAGAAAATCCAAACTAACTTGAATAACAACTGAAACTCATGGATCCCTTGTCGGATTTTACGTCTTAGTTTCAGGCTCAACAATTATTATTGTTGTTATTGTTTCTTTTAATTCCTAGAGGAGCATAGAGCTTCAACCGCACGTCTCCATTGCTTTCGGTTCTCCGCCAACCTTTTCATCTGGCTCGACGTCTGTTTACATGCTTCATCTCCTCCTCGCTTGACCTCCTCTATGTCACCCTCGCACTGACAACCAACTCGCTGCTTCCTATTCGTGTTCCACTCGAGCAATGGCCTGGCGTGTGATGTCACTCACTTGATGGTTTTCTCAGAGTATGGACAATCCACCTCCATTTCTTCCTGCCTATTTGTTGCACAATTGGTTCCTGCTGCGTTGGTTGGTTCTTTCCCAGAGACTCCTCCATATTGCTCATCTTTTCTGGCAGCCATCTGATCTTGAGTATTGGGCGAAGACAGCTGTTGATGAAGGTCTGTAGTTTGTTTAAAGTGCCCTTCATGATGCACCAAGTCTCTGATCCGTATAGTAGCACTGACTTCATACTGGAGTTGAAAATCTAGATCTTATTTTCATTTCACTGCTGAGTGCTGTTGACCGCCACACAGACTTGAGAGAAATGAAGGCTTGCCTTGCTTTCCCGATCCTGGCTTTCATATCCTCATCAGTTCCGTCCGCCTGTAGTTGAAACGATGCTTCCCATGTAGGTAGGTAGGTAAAGGAGGCTGCTTCTTTCAGATTTCTCCCATTTATGCTGATTGTTGTCTGTTGTTGTTGCTGTTGCTGTTGACCAGGAATCTTCATCACTTTTTTTTTCTATGTTCACCTGAAGTGAGGTCTTATATTTGATGTTTCTTGTGCCAACTTGTTGCTTTTCATTTATATCTTCAGTTGTGGAAATCATACATATATCATCGGTGAAGTCCAGATCCTCCAAGTCTTTTGTGTGGGTCCATTATATGCCTATTTCCTCGTCGCCCGCGATCTGTCGCATTATCCAGTCTACCTCAGTCAGGAAAATCATTGGAGATAGTAGGCAGCCAGCCTTGTCTTACTCCCGTCTTCACTTCGAAGGATCCCGTGAGTTTCCCGTTGTGGATTACTTGGCATGCAGCATTATCGTACAACTGTTGGATGAGGTGTATAATTATTGGCGGTACCCCGTAGTAGCGAAGTATTCCAATCACCTCTCGACCGCTATCGAAGGCCTTTTCAAAGTCGATGAATTTGAGTGAGGTAGAGAGGTAACTGCCATTCCAAGCTCTGTTCAGTGATTATATGTAATGTTGCGATTTGATCGGTGCATGACTTGTTTCTCCTGAATCCAGTCTGTTCCGGTGGAAGTTTATCATCCAGGGTGTGTTCGATTCTCACCAGGATGATGCGGCTTAGTATTTTGTTTGGGATAGACAGGAGCAACAGTGTGGTATAATTATCATCTTTACCAAGATGCAAAAAAAATTGTTTCATTTGTTTAATATTACATTTGTCGAGCTCATATTATGCATAATTCACTAACTCACAGTTTGTAATGTTAATCAATCTAGCGCTAAAACAAACATTTCAAGTTTTAATAAATAAGTGAAAAAGAATAATCACTGAGATTTTTATTGATTCGCTTCTCAACGAGTTTCAGTCAATTCGGATTACTTACATTTAAGTTTATAGACAACATCACATAAATAAAACTCACAGCATGAACTCACTGTTTTTTCTTAACGCTTTACAATGGTGTTATTAAACAGTTAACAGCTTCAAATATTAACGGAATGAAATAGATAAAGTGAAAAATTGAACAAATAGTTTGTTTAAATTAATCAGTTTAATGTTAACACTTGACCAGTTGTCATTCAATCAAGTGTATAATACACTAAGATAAAGGTGTTTATGTTTCATCACCAACCAAAATAAGTAGACAAAATTGGTAAACATATAATAGTATACTGAGAATGCCATCATATTATGAAGTTTGTGAGGATTTGGATTAATTTGAACTGTTAGACTTCTTTGTTCATGGAGCAACATCAGTTAGAGAGATCACTGAAAGCCAGGGGACACTGAACAGCTGTTTCTTGTGTTATTTCAGGGCTCTTCAGTAGTACGTATCCACGACTGCACTAGAGATCTTCAGATTACGAGACCAAGGTGGTTGACCATTCAACCACTTGGGATGGAACTCAACAAGCCTTGAATTCTAACTACCCTCACCAGTGCCTTCGATGAAAATCCACTTCATTCTGAATGTCAGTCACCAGTTCACTGATGCCTACTGGATGGATGGATGTCCTGAAGCTCTACTAAGAAGTCGTGACCAATGGGATTCACAATGTCAGGGTGGAATGGATACTAATCGAAGAGCTTAGTGAGGGTCGCTCCACATGACTAAATGACGAAATTAGAATTCACAAGTCATTGAATGCTAGCCCAGGTCGCTGAATTGTCAACACACTTGGCCTCGCAACATGATAGTCTTGGATTCAACCCATGGTCTGATCGCAGGTGCGAACTGATGAAGAGTTCCAAACTAGAATGAAACAGCTGACCAGTTATCCGTGGTCTTCAATGAAGAAATCCAATGATTCAGATTCTGTCATAGTCCCTTTTCTTACAGTTTCACTAGATTACTAATATCACACAACAAATGTGGCGTTAATAAGCCAGTAAAATAAAATATATACCGGTCATTACTTTCCAACTTTAGGTAGTCAATTAAAATGCACTATTTTACCTAAATTATTATCTTTGAAAGAATTTCAAATGGATTATATTACTAATAAGGATATCTATGAAGAGAACTGATTATCCATAGAAATACTAGCTGCTGACTATTTGCTAGGAATGTTGGCTATTTTACTCCAATGAATAAACGACAGAAATAGTAAAAAGAAGCCAGCAACAGAGGAAAAAGAATTATGACCAACAGAGCCTATTGGATAGCTATAGTGACAACTCAGAAATAGCATTCACCAGATTTTCCAATTTCCCTGTTATTATACAAAGGTCTGTTGAGTTAATCTTGAAATAAATATAAAACAAAGCTCAAAAAACATATTCTCTGAATTGACGTCATGTGGTTGGCGGGAATCCGTAGAAAGCTATGAACCTGGGGTCTCATGCCTACTAATACTCGTCACATAGTCATATCTGCAACGTTGATCTGAAACTCTTCACTAAACACCGCAGTTATAGAGGCTAGCATTCAGCTATTCGGGCTTACAACTCACCTCCTGTGGGATTGTAATGGATACATCAGTTCCACTTTCACTACATTGCAAACTTGACGGATAGAATCCAGTCAATACAAACATTAAGGACTAGATACAACTATGACAGTGGTTAGCTTTAGTCACCAATCGGTATATATATATATATGAAAAACAATCCTACTGTTTGCGTTCTATAACGTCGCCAAAGTTTGATACGAGTTGACATGACTGGCACTAAATGTGATGTCGCGACAAGGGATTGATATGCGAATGTAATAAGTATTTCGTCTGATGATCGGATACTGACACCTATTTCTAATCACTCCTGACCCCCAGAGGCCATGCAAATAAAGACAGTCCCAGCCGGTGAGAGCAATGGATATTTTATCATACAAAATATATGCATATAAACATTACCCACCTCGGAAAGTTAAGCCAATAAAAAATTAATTTAACTGGTTGCATAAGTTCGGGCCATAAAGTTGTCCAATAGCATTGTAATAAATATTCTGACTGGGCCCGATGGTTTAAATTTATCCAGACCGGCTTAAGGGGATATATCATTTAATTTATTTTATTTATTTATTTTAATTTTATTATAGCTTGATTCCAAACAGTATTTTGGTACCAGTATGTAATTTTCAGCATGTGATATCGGTAGCCCAAATTTAGCAGGCCGACTATTGATATCAAGTGTGCGTCGGCTGGGGATAGAACCCTGAACCATGTCCATGGTCGGCGAGCGTCCTAAGCGCTGTGCCACCGACGCATATATATGTAAACTTAAACATGTTCCTCTATGCCTAAATTACATGGAATTTTATTATTATTATTATTACTGTATCCTTTAATTCCTAGAGGAACATAGGGCTTCAGCCGTGCGTCTCCATTGCGTTCGGTTCTCTGCTAGAGTCTTCACCTGGCTCCATGTCTGTCCACACGTTTTCATCTCCTCTTCACATGACCTCCTCCAAGTCACCCACCCTCGCACTGACGACCAACTCGCCGCTTCCCATTCAGTCGGGTTCCACTCGAGCAATGGCTTGTCTAGTGATGTCACTTGATGGATTTTTCCTTAGAGTATGGCCAATCCATCTCCATTTCTTCCTGCCTATTTGTTTCACAATCGGTTCCTGCTGAGTTGGTTCGCTCATTGCCAGAGATCTCTGTTGCTGATCTTTTCTGACCAGCCATCTGATCTTGAGTATTGAGCGAAGACAACTGTTAATGAAGGTCTGTAGAATTGAAGCAAACTGTCAATTGTTGTTTCTATTCTACCTGGTTAATTTGATGAAGTGATGATTATTGATTTTTTTTTTTGCAATAAAACTTTTCACCAAAAGATGCTTAATAAAGTATTTCTCTCGCTTTTTGACACACACACACTTTCATCATTTTTATTTTGTATAGCTTATGGGCATGAAAACGAATGTAATTCGAAGTATGGAATATCCAAATCATTCAACACCTGCACGAAATCAGTGTATCTATTCACCACCAATGACAGTGCACAGGACAAATCCATTCAATAATACGCATAACAATATACCATGTGATGAGATCAGTAATTCAGTATCACCAATTCATACACCAAGATTAGCTGATCTTGAAGAATTCGATGATGAAAACTATGAATATGATGATGAGTTGACAAGTATGAATCATATGAATGATAGCAAATATTGGATCATGGGACCAGCTACAGCAACAACAACAACAACCCCGAGTAAATTCATCAAAGAGTCTACAGTCGTCAAGTCACCGGCTAATCAAGACCAACTTGGAATGCCAAAATTGTTACCGCCTAACGCCACATATAAATCTGATCGTTATGAATGGATTGATAATGAAGCAGAATCTAATTGGCATGAAGAAATCCATTCTTGTAATGATAAAGAGGAGTTGAATCCAAAAGAATTACTCGCTCAAACAAACAATCATGTAAATCAAAACAGTATTAATCAGATTGTTCATGTGTAGGATGATATTCATTGATACATGACTGAGTGACTGGCTGACTGACTGTTGTTTCAATGCCTCCCTCAACTTTATTTACACTTATAATTTTTATGTTTCATTTCTTTACGAAATTATCACAAGTTGTCGTTTCGTTAGTGAATTTGTATAGGATAAGTAATTACTTGTGAAGTTTGTTTGTTTGTCCGTTTGTTTTTTGCAGACATGCTGGCAGGTATGCTGAGCATCACTCACACACACACAAACATATATACATATATGCCATATTTTTGCCTTTTCTTTACGCCAAAACCATCAAATATTTCTTTTGTGTTACACAAATTTTTGCATCAAAAGTCATGCGTACTGATAATTCCACTAGGTATATTCACGTGTCATTAAGAACTCTCGCCATGTTTATATACCCTATTTTGCCATATATAAATTCCTTCTACTTCATTTCATCGCCTATCCCTCTGTTTTACCTAGTCATAATATCCACTTACAGTCTGTTATTTCATACCTCCGTTTAAATATTTTATTGTTTAAATAATATACTACTTTCTAAAATGAAAGTAGTTAAACACTACAGCTAATTTTTACTGAATACTGACTTCTTATTAACATTCTTTCTGCTAATATTTTGTTCTAATGCTTCTTTCAAAAAAAATCATTTTCGTATATATCCATGTCATTGAAAAGTTTCATGTGCTTGCCTGCTTACTTACTTGCCAATACACTTTTTTTGTCTACTGATAGTGTTGATTTGGTTTGAATATTGATGTTGGGGGAGAATCATCAGTACTTCATAGTATATAAAGCCATCCATATTATTTTAGACTTAAAATACTAGAAAGATATTTACACTACCATTTAAGAAAAGCTCGAAACAGAGAACTTTTTGAGTTGAGTGTGTATAACAGTTGAGATTTCTGTGAATTCTGGGACATCTAGGGGAAAAGGAAAAGGATTTCCAACAGTTTGCAGACTTTCATCAACAGCTGCCCACTTCGCTGACTCCATACTGAAGATCAAATGGCCAGAAAGAATAAGCAACAAGAAACTATGGGAAGAATCCAACAAGTGAGAGCCGATCGCCCAACAAATATGTAGGAGAGAATGGAGATGAATCGGGCGTAAATTGAGGAGGCCACCGAATGAAATCGCACGCCAGGCCAGTGCTCGAGTGGAATCCAAATAGGAAGCGACGAGTGGGTCATTGGTGTGAGGGTGACATGGAGGAGATCGTGTGAGGATGAGATGAGAGATTATGGGCACTCATCGACCTAGATGAGGAGGACGGCAGAAAACAGACGAAAGTGGAGATGTGTTGTTGAAGCCCTATGTTCCACTTGGAACGCAAGGGAATAATAATAATAGGGGAAATATCAAAAGTTAATAATTATGCTAATTTGTTCACTTAATCAGTTACTCCTAGATCCCAAAGTCATATCAATTAGACATACAAGGGTAATTCCCCAGGTGTTTGGTAAAGAAAATATAGTCTATTTGAAGTACGCAGTTGGATTTATTCAGAATGAACTCTAAAGTTAATACATTCAAAATTATTTTGTCATTATTACCAGTTACTTGAAAAATCTGATTAACAGATACTCCTTTTCCAAAGTATTTAAAAAAAAATCGTAATTAAGAACACAATATTCAGCGAAGATACTCTCTTCAATGAATTTATTATCAAGCTTTATATTCTTATATATATATATACATTTTAAGAAACTACATCCCGTGATTATAATCATAGTTCAATATCAAATGACAAAACAAATAATGTCATATGTAGAATAGTTCATAGAATGTATACATCTTTGAAACGGGGTGCAAAATTATAGAATTAATAGGCGATTAAAACATTAAGTAACATGGCGAGAAGGTAGATAAGATAGAATTTAACACTGGAAAAAATATACTGGCTTAAAATGATAAATGGAACAAGTGAAATAATATGCGAAACAGTTCAGAGTGAAAAGATGAAATAATAGCAATTGTAGTATTAAGAGAAAAGTACATAGATTAAATAAACGAAACGGAAAATAATTAAATATTTTTCCCTATACGATCAAGGTAGAAGTAAAGACTGAAAGCTCTTCTTTTGTAATCAAAGATCTGACTTGTATTGATGAGTGGACTTTGCCTTTGCTGTCTTTAGAAGTTTCGAATGAAGAAAACACGGTAAGTTAGTATAAATTCGATACATGGTTGGAGTTGGCAGAATGAAAGAAGTTCTAGAATATACTTTCTCAAACCCTTCCTTTCTTCCTTGTAAAACCATGCTCGAATGTGCTCACGTATCTGTATGGAAAGCATTCTGTGTTTGTGGCCAATGTACTTTGCTCCAGGAAAGCAGGTGAGCTGACAGCTGAATAGAGGAGTCGTCAGACGAGGGAATAATCTCAAACAAACTACAGACCTTCATTAACAGTTGTCTTCGCTCAATACCAATCAAGATCAGATGGCCGGCCAGAAAAGATCAGCAACAGAGATCTCTGGGAGCGAACCAACCCAGTAGGAACCGATTGTGAAACAAATAGGCAGGAAGAAATGGAGATGGATTGGCCATACTCTGAGAAAACAAACCATCAAGTGTCATTACTAGACTAGCCCTCGAGTGGAACTCGAAAGGGAAGCGGCGAGTTGGTCGTCAGTGCGAGGGTGTGTGACTTGGAGGAGGTCATGTGAAGAGGAGATGAAAACGTGTGGGCAGACTTGGAGCCAGGTGAAGACTCTAGCAGAGAACCGAACGCAATGGAGACGCACGGCTGAAGCCCTATGTTCCTCTAGGAATTAAAGGAAACAATAATAATAAAAATAATACAGACGAGGGAGCTCATCTGTTATAGAGACAGAGAACAACTTACAGCTGGTGAAGATTAATTAGAGTCTCACTGCAAAGAACGTCTCAGTGACTTATTCAGAAAGGAAATTTATAAGTATATCTGAAGCCTTTGAGTTCCGGATTCATTAAGACAGTTTGCATTAGAACTGAGTCGATGACCATTTTGTATTGCTTATCTTTTGTGTTTTTGTCAATAAATCAGTCTGGATAGTCATTTCCTGGAAGCGAGGCCTTCATGGAAGAAAGTTCTGCGTCACTCAGTCAAAACTACAAATATTACTTATCCTATCGCAGAGCGAATGAACCAGGTTTCTTTTCCTGGAAGCAAGTACCCAACTACAGAAATTACTTCGTTGTCCATTCCATGTACGTTTTCAGTGGATGGAGTTCTAAGAGATCTGTCGTAAAGTTTAGTGTGGTACACATCAAGTAAAGGAATAGTTAGTTCAGATTCCTTTTCTGGTTTTATCAATTGATATTGAACTATGATTATAATCACGAACATATTATCACATTTCACATAATTATTTTAAATATTCACACCTTTGTCTAAAGTTCCTCAGGAGATGTATGAATATATACATGATTGTACAGCTTGAGAATAAATTCGTGTTGAAAAGAGTCTCTTCGCTGAATATTGTGTTCTTAATGTTACAGTGGGAATTATTAAAATATCATTTCTAAATGTTTGATAACTTCAAGTACTCACTAGAATTTGGAAGAAGGAATTATTAAGTTCATTTATTGCAACATTCAAATACAGTAAATCCGGAATAGCATAGAAAGCAGAAGTATTAATTTAAAGTGGTAATATGTTTACTTTCTTCATTGAAAACCTGGAAATAGTCCTTCTGTCGAGAGATTGCACCAATAAAGGATTTGGAACCTTTAAGTGTCAGCTTTTTGAGAATATGTTCAAAAATCTAGTGGATCCCTTTTTGATTTACTGGCTCTAACACTTCTAATGGTTTGATAGTGTGGAAAATTCCCATATTATGAATTAAAAGTCAATGTGAACGAAGAATATTCTTTTCAATAATTTCTCTTCAGGTTCTTACAATTATAAAATATAATATTTGTTGACGAGTTAGTAAAGCATAGCGTCAAGGATACCTTTCAATTTATTGATAAGATCAAAAACTTGAACGCAACTGGCAAATACATGGCATCACTTGATGTTTCATCTCTATTCACTAATGTGCCTCTAGTGGAAACCATCGATTATATCTGCGAACAGATTATAGAAAAGAAATTGTGTACTGATATTCCGATTAGTAATCTGAAACAACTACTTGTTAAATGTACAGCAAATGTTCAGTTCTTGTTTAATAATGAAATATACAGACAGGTTGATGGAGTAGCCATGGGATCCCCACTGGGACCTATTTTCGCGAATATATTTCTAGCAAAACTAGAAAATAGTCCGTTGAAAGAGGAAATAGCAAATATGGAAATGTATTGTCGTTACATGGATGACACTTTTGTAGTGTACGATGAAGGGTTAAGTAGTGATTTGAGCAACCTCGATAATTCTCACCCAGCGGTCCATTTCACCTACGAAGGAGAACGCAACAACTCTCTACACTTCCTCGACGTCCTACTAACGAGAAGATAGGATGGTTCCGTCAAAAGAACCATATTTAGAAAGCTAGAGACCAAAGCTCAGTATACACACTTCCTTAGCTTTGTATCGATGAAATACAAACGTAATCTGATCAGATGCTTAGCATTTAGAGCGAGGTCTATTTGTTCCGAAGACTGTGTAGAGAAAGGACTCCAGGTCATCCGAGACATTCTAAGCGAGAACGGATATCCAGAGAAGTTCATTAAAGCCAACATAGGTTGCAATAATCGTAAACATGAACTGGCAACGGTGGAGAAAAAGCCTCTGTTTTTACGTCTCCAATTCAAGGGAGATACTCCTGCGGAGATTCTATCGCAACGTTTAACCAGGGCGATCAAGAAAACTTTCTACTCTGCACGTCTGTGTCTATCCTTCAGTAGCCGTCCAATGTTCACCCAGCAACTCAAAGATGTCTTACCTAACCTTAGCTCTTCTTCATGCATATACCATTTCAACTGTTCCTGTGGTTCAAGTTATATAGGGCGCACGATTAGGCAGGTTCGTCTACGGGTTCGAGAACATTTACCAGCTTGGTTCAGCAGTGGGGAAATTAAGTGCATAAAAAGCTCGATCCTGTCACACTTGGTCGATACTGGACATCATATCGATGTCAACACAGCTTTCAGGGTTATATACCGAATTCCGAAGTCGTTATCACGTACAGTTCACTTACGTCTTCTACACATAGCTGAAGCTGTTGCAATAAGATCGACTAAACCGGAACTTTGTATCCAAAAAGAACACGTCCAGACGCTGTTCCTACCGTGGCCAAACTTCGATTGATGATTCTTCTTCTCACCAAGAGTGCTCCTTCCCCTTAACCCTCTTGGCTTTTTTTTTCCTTTGCTTATTATTACAAATATTATTATTATTCGTCATAATTTATTCCCTTCATGCAAACATTCTCTCAATACTATCGAATTTTTCGTTTATACTATCCCGACATATTATTAGTGATATTATCTCTTTTCTCAATATATGCCTTCACCTGTTTCATTTCACATATTCGTTATCTCATTATGAACCTCCCATTGCAGTCTTACTATCTCCTGTTTAACACAGACTACTTTGTACGAGCCACTCACCTGACACCTTTTATAACCTTGAATTGACTTGTCAATTTTCCTACCCCACACTCAACAAATCTATTATGATTAATCACCATTGTCTCCCGTTTTACAATATTTTGTAATCGAATTCACCCTAGCACGTTTGTCACACAAATACGACTATTTATTTTGACACTCCATATCTGATCTGTTATTCTAGATTAAAAATGTACCTGCCGCATAACTGGCCTTTATTGTAACGACAACAAATATTATATTTTATAATTGTAAGAACCTGAAGAGAAATTATTGAAAAGAATATTCTTCGTTCAGATTGACTTTTACTTCTAATGGTTATTTATCAAAAGTAAATTTAAACTACATTTAAAAATTTACATTTACGATCTAAAGCAAGTACGTTGGAAAGACAGAAAGATGGGCATTGACTCAATTTTCCTAACTATTTCCCAAAGTTGAGTATGTTAGATCATTAATTGATAAGGAATAAATTGAAGAGACAAAATAAAATTTAAAAAAGAACATTACTATGACCAAACACGTTTCTGAATACATGGCTTAGATTCTCTTGTCCATGCATAGCTAAAACTTGGCCGAAACATAAGTAGAAAAAATGTAAACTTTTGGAGTGACTAAATTTAACCTTGTAGATAACTTTAAAGGATAAATCTCATGGAGCTAAATGATCTGACTCAAGAAGGCGTTCACGGATAGACAAATTCGTCATCCTGGGCTCACCTTGCATTCACCAAACCAGGTAATGTTCCACTACACGTTTCCGTAGAGCACGGCCTACAACATCTGATATAATCAGCTACACGACAGTATGTACACACAGAGGTGGACTTCATCTGGATAACACTGAGTGTAAGTCAGTGGCATAAGAAGAGCATTTAATGCACCTGGGTAGATGAATTTTAATTACTTCGGCAATAGTGTCACCGTCGAATGTCAAAGTCACAAATAATATCTTCTCTGGTATTATGATTTGGCTAGGAGCGATTTCTTTCTTTATATTTCTTTCAATAAACCTTCTAGTCCATTGATTATTAATTACTTAACCTTCCTATCTGATTAATTGGACGCTCAATGAAAACTAAAATTGCAGTTAAATCTGTGTCTCAACTTCATTGACTTTACAAAGGCCTTTGAGAGCTTCGACTGCTCTAATACTATGGGATGTAGTGGTGCAAACATTTTTAAAATTCATTCAACAATTATAGAGTATTACTAAATGTCAAGTAAAGATATGAGAAAGACAAGACAGCTTGCTGATTGTGGTGAACCCGACCATGCAAACAGACATGCGTGGGAGTGGAAACAGGGATATAAGTTGAGCCGACGAAGAGATATCAGAAGATATGCACTTTGCAGATGATATATATACCTAACCCTGCAAAAACTTGAAGATCTACAGGGGTAAGTCAACAAGTTGGCAGAAGAGGCAGCAGCAAAGACAGGACTTCAAGTTAACATAGAGAAAAAGGAGGTGATGAAGATATCTAACTAGCAACAGCAAGTACAAATCACTAACAGCAGCAGGAATCTAAAGGATGTCATCTGTTTTGCTTCCCTTTTCAGGCAGCATCGTCTCAGCTGTGGGTGGCACGGATGAAGATGTCAAAGTTAGCATGGATAGGAAAAGCAGTACAGGCCTTCACTGCTCCAAAATTAGTGTGGAAATCTACAGCAAACAGCATAAGGAAAAAGGTCCAGATTTTAACACTGATGTTGAATCAGCGCTTCTATATGGTTCAGAGACTTGATGCGTCACGAAAATCACTTCTAATGAACTGCTGCAGCTTTTCACCTACATTTCCCCTTCTTCACTCGATAATAAATGGCAGGTGATCATCCATAAACGATTATCCACAAGGAACTCTGGCAGTGCAACGAAACAACCAACAATATATGTATAAAACTTGGGCACTGTGGTAGTAAGTAATTCCATATTAGTTTGTTTATTAGGTATATCACACAGTGAAACAGTATTATTTACTGGATGACGTTTCGAACAAAATTTTATTGTTCATAATCATATCAATTGATATGATTATGAACAATAAAATTTTGTTCGAAACGTCATCCAGTAAATAATACTGTTTCACTGTGTGATATACCTAATAAACAAAATAATATGGAAACAACCAACAACCTGTTATCCAAAAAACATGAGGAAGGGAACAGAGATGGACATAGGCTGGATGGAACATTCGAGTGACACGACACTTCAAGCCTTTGAGTGGAATCTGAATAAGAAGCGACAGGCTGGGTGTGGTTTTTATGGTAATATGTAGGAGATCATATGAAAAGGAGATATAAGCTTGTAGGAAATCTTAGAGCTGGTTGAAAGAGATAACAAACAGCCAAATGGAGTGGAGATCTGTGACTGAATCCCTAAATTCCACTGACGAGGCAAGGAATGAACAGTAATAATAATAGCACCCCTCCATGGCAGAACTCGTGAGTCTGGGATTAACGTTTACATTGTTAAAGGTGGTAAGAAGTATTACGAAGTAAATGTAAGCAGGTGATTTGGCTGGTCAAACTTGAAAACCAGTCAGTTTTGTTACAAACAGTGTATACAACAGGAATTACAGGAGTTGAATATTTTTTTTACTAAATATATTCGACTTAAGTCAATGCAAGAACTGGTGCGGAATTATGCTCCTGTCTATCCCAAGCAAAATACTAAGCCGCATCATCCTGGAGAGAATCAAACAAGCCCTGGATGATAAACTTCCACCGGAACAGGCTGGATTCAGGAGAAACAAGTCATGTATTGATCAGATCGCCACATTACGGATCATCATTGAACAAAGCTTGGAATGGCAGTCACCTCTCTACCTCACTAAACTTCGTCGACTTTGAAAAGGCCTTCGACAGCGTCGATCGAGAGGTGACTTGGCAACTACTTCGCCACTACGGGGTGCCACCGACAATTATACACCTCATTCAACAGCTGTACGACAATGCTGCATGCCAAGTAATCCACAACGGGAAACTTACGGAATCCTTCGAAGTGAAGACAGGAGTAAGACAAGGCTGGCTGGCTGGCTGCCTACTATCGCCAATGATTTTCCTGATTGCACTAGACTGGATAGTGCAACAAACAGCGGCCAATCAGGAAACAGGCATAAAATGGACTCACACAAAAGACTTGGAGGATCTAGACTTCACCGATGATATATGTCTGATTTCCCACAAATTGGAAGATATGCAAACGAAAAGCAACAAGTTGGGAGAAGAAGCATCAAAGATAGGACATCACTTCAGGGGAACATAGAGAAAACAGAGGTGATGAAGATTCCTGGGCAACACCACCAACAGCAACAACAACAACAGACAACAATCAGCATAAATGGAAGGAACCTGAAAGAAGCAACCTCCTTTACCTACCCACCTAGGAAGCATCGTTTCAAATACAGGCCGAACTGACGAGGATATCAAAGCAAGAATCGGAAAAGCAAGACAAGCTTTCACTTCTCTCAAGCCTGTGTGGAGGTCAACAGCACTCAGCATCAAAAATAAAATCCGGATTTTCAACTCCAATGTGAAGTCAGTGCTACTATAGGGATCAGAGACTTTGCCAGCGCGTCATAAAGAGCATCTCAAACAAACTACAGACCTTCATTAACAGCTAGCTGTCTTCGCTCAATACTCAAGATCAGATGGCCGGCCAGAAAAGATCAGCAACAGAGATCTCTGGCAATGAGCGAACCAACCCAGCAGGAACCGATTGTGAAACAAATAGGCAGGAAGAAATGGAGATGGATTGGCCATACTCTGAGAAAACAATCCATCAAGTGACATCACTAGACAAGCCATCGCTCGAGTGGAACCCGAATGGGAAGTGGCGAGTTGGTCGTCAGTGCAAGGGTGACTTGGAGGAGGTCATGTGAAGAGGAGATGAAAACGTGTGGGCAGACATGGAGCCAGGTGAAGACTCTAGCAGAGAACCGAACGCAATGGAGACGTAGGGCTGAAGCCCTATGTTCCTCTAGGAATTAAAGGAAACAATAATAATATATTCGACATTACGAACACCCGTTAGCAACTGTTCACTGGCGGATTCTACTAGTCGATGAATATTCAGATGACTTCAATATTAGTCTGATGTCTACAGAATATAAATCACTTTGATTTTATGTCAACCACTCATGTGAGAAAATTTGACAGAATTCAAATTAGCCTACTTATAAGTAAGCAGTTTCGTTTTTAAATTTTTTTATGCAAAATGAAGCTTTTCCTGAAGTTAAATCAAACAGTCAGATGAACAATCACTCACAAATACCTCCTGGAAATTGATTTATATTTCCGTTCTTTAATCCTTGCAAAATTCATCTTGTTTAGCTTTCAATAGGAATTATTTAGCAATCTACTTCTGAAGGCTGCCAAACTAGGATGAAACAGATGTCCAGCACTCCATGTTGGTTGGTTTTCACTGGTTCTCTAACTGATGTCAACTCGTAATCTAACTTGAAATCAATCAAATCCTTACAAACTAACACTTGAAAAGTAACCTGATGCTCACCGCTGACTGACTGACTGTAGGCCGAAATTGCCTATACTTCTGCTGAAAAGTGAGGTGACCAGTGGGGTTCACCAAGTCTGGTTTGTATGTCGGTGTGTTCACGCTATATGTTGCGAATTGGTGTCGGTTAGAACTGATGGGCCACTGAACTCTGTTCGAGTGACTGAATGGTATTCAAGCTCGGCTTGTAACCTGAGGGTCCCAAAAGAGGAAGAAAAATGTTGTCCAGTGGTTCTCTAGCTTATGTCAGTCGGTGATCTAATTTGAATAAAAAAGGCGGCTGACAAAGTGATTTCATTTGAACAACTTGAACTTTTGCTTCCAGACTGAAGAAACCTTTTTTCCGGAGGTAAGCAAAGGCTGATATGCTTAAGGCATGTAATGGAATTTTACCAGTACAGCACAATGTATGAGAATCAAAAAACAAAAAGAATTCAGTGGATCACTGAATGACATTTTTTTCCTTCACGTTCCCAGTGGAACATAGGGCTTCAAGCTAGAGGCTTGAAGTTCCTGTAGCAGTTTTTTACAGGGTGGGGTTGCTAACCTCATGCCCAACCTTTCCTCTTCACCAGCCTTATTTCTGGCTAGTGAGGTGAGGGAGGAGTGCGTCGGCCGGGGATCGAACCCCGGACCATGTGCATGGTCGGCGAGCGTCCTAGCCGCTATACCACCGACGCACAACTCAAGGACATTAGAATGTGGTTACTAAGTAAAAGAGGTGGCAAATGGTAAGCTTGATTGAGAAGGTAGGAGAAATTTTCACCCTAGGCGGTGATCATTTCTTTCGTTATTTGGTTTTCATTGTCATTTTAAACATCGCAAAGGCTAAATTCGAAAAAAACAGTGAGTTCTACAAATTTTTTCATAGATAATTTAATATGTGGAGAACGTTTATGGGTGACAGTATGTCAACGAACACTTGGCGGACTTGTGAATTCGTTTTCGTTAGAACAGACGGAAACAGAAAATCTCCTAAACTATTCCATATTAGTTTGTTTATTAGATGTATCACACAGTGAAACAGTATTATTTACTGGATGACACAGTTTCGAACACAATTTATTATTGTTCACAATCATATCAATTATAATCACACGACTTCGAAACTTGAGTTTTATAGTTTTCCTTGTTCTCTCCTATTTGTCGTAGGGGTAGTAGAATTTTCCAGATATCTGGGACAGGTGTTGAATCATCCCTATTACACGTATTCGCAATTGATTATTATTATTATTATTATTATTATTATTAGAGTAGAGATAGTGATAATAATAACAATAGTAATATTAATGACGACATGCATGTCAAACATACACAAGACAACACCAACAATAAGAAATCTAAATCATCAGTAGTAATTCCATACAACGAAGGAATCTCGGAAACCTTATGCAGAATTCTTAACAAGGCTGGAATAAAAGTGGCACACATTCAAACCTACAAACTCAATTAGAGACAAGCTTCGTCGGTTAAAGGATCCTGTGGAGCCTTTAAAATAAAACAATTTAGTTTATGTAATACCCTGCCTGCAATGATTGTCAGGTCAAATACACAGGTCAAAGTAGTAGAACAGGGACAGTGAGTCAGACTAGCCGAGCATAAAAACCTAGCAGCAAAATCTATATTGGTTGACCCGAATAAGATAAGAAATCTAGAGAATAGTTCAGTCATAGAACTCACTACATGCAATTACACACAACCATATCAATCAATACGCTGGATGGGATAAAATGACAGTTTTAAAATCTAATGTAACAGCATGGTGAAGAAGGAGATTGATAATGGAAGCTTGGTTTATCGTGTCAACTGCAAACACGTGTAATAGGAATGATGCAACATCTGTCCCAGACATCTGGAAAATTCTACTACCCTTACGACGACAAATCGGAGAGAACAAAGAAAACTATAAAACTCAAGTTTCGAAGTTGTATGATTATAATTGATATGATTATGAACAATAAATTTTGTTCGAAATGTCATCCAGTAAATAATACTGTTTCACTGACTGTGTGATACATCTAATAAACAAACTAATATGGAATTACTTACTACCACAGTGCCCAAGTTTTACACATATACTCCTAACCTGTTAGTTAGGCTCCCTACCCTACTGCACAAACACTGAACTAAACTTACCTTTACAGATTTTAAGAGGGGACGTATCAGAATATGGCAGCCTAGCATAGCTAACTCACCTTGTTCATTTCTTAGCCCGAAAGTGAATTGGATTTCGCCTATTACTGAGTTTATACGTGAGAAGAATTTAGGGATATGTTCAAATTTCAACAAAGTAAATGTGTCGTTTATATATCCACACCGTAACCTAGGAGCAGGAGAGCACTACGTTTCCAGCTATCCATTTATGTATACTACTACTACTACTACTACTGGGGATATTAGTGATCAAACTCCCACTCCATTTGTTCATTTGCATATTTTATTTTTAAATCTGAATACAGTGGTGTCCCGTGTACTGGAATGAATGAATTTACACCATGAAGCTCGAATGCTTACTGGTATTCATGTAGATGATGACGGGGAAGGAAACCATACTGTTCAACGAAATGTTTTTTACCCTCGATAAACTTAATTTTACAATCTTCCTTGATCATTGAATTTATATCTGCGTACGATGTAGACTAAAGACATTTTCAATGTTCTTAGCTACTGCTCTAAACTAAATGGCTTTCTGTCAGAAATCAGCCAGTGGTCCAAGGAAAACGGTCTTACCTTAAACCCCCCCCACAAATGCCAAACAGTCAATTTCACCTTTAGGCATAAATCCGACCTAAACAAACTGGTTGGCTCTCACGAGGTGTGCAACATTGATGGCACTGAAATAGAAACCAAGTCGGAAATTAAATACCTAAGCGTCATTCTATCTGCTGATCTCTCCTGGTCATCTCATATCTTGGCGATTTCTAAGAAAATATTCCGTCTTACCTTCTACATCAAGAAGTAAAGACATTCTGGTATAACCCATCCCTTACTCCTACAATTCGTTAACTCTCGCATTCCGCCTATTATTCTCTATTGTTCCCCCTTAGTTTTTCCCGGGCTACTGAAGAAAGACTATAACATATTACGCAGGATGTTAAAGGTTTTCAGCAGGGTAAGCAACGTGCCACTTAACCAGCTTGTTAATATTCTGGTTGACAGGCACATGGACTCATGTGAAAAATGGGCTAAATCCATTTTATCTAACTCACGCCACCCTCTTCACTCACAACTCTCCCCTTGCATCTCATCAGGCAAAACCAGAAGCCTATATAGAAAACTATATGCTCGCACCAGCAAGTACAAAAACTCAACCATACCCTACTTAGCTCGTGTTCTGTGTGATGAAGAAAGCATTAGGCGTGACACCTATAATTCATTAAATAGTCAGTAGAACAACTGGACGTCGTCCTTCCAACTCATATCATTTATAGGTACAACATTTTCTTTCTTTCTTTTCCTTTTCTCTCTCTTCTTTTTCCGTTATGTGCTGCATTGTTTCTTTCTCTCGCTTACGCCAGTTAATAAGACAGCCCCCACTTTTCTAACACCTTAAAACACTGTTCAACTTTGGCTTTGCTACCGACATGCCAATGTGTTGTTGTAATAATGAACTGAGATTTCCTTAATCTATGTAGAATTTTATTTATTGATAATGTACTAACTGGATGCAATACTGTAGTAAAAATGCTGAGAATTCCATTCTGTATCACATGTACTGTTTTGGAATAAAGCAAATTATTATTATTATTATTGCTCGAATTTCCAAAACAGCCAACATATTTATCTGTTCACTTTTATGGATTGCTTTGTATTTTCTGGTCAGTTTATTTGACAAATTTACATGAATACTCATTCTTCTAAAAGAATAGATAGACTACGGTAGTCTATGGTACTACATCTTGACTCCATTGGACGATATTTGTAAACCTGTAATCTTGTGTACGTTTTGGATTGTTACTCTTGTTAATAAGGCATTTATCCAGGTAAGTGGGAATTTTATACACATGAGACAGTCAGTCTTAGTGGAATTTCGTCGTTTGATTCACCTTTAGACGGAAGATTTAAGTTGTCTAAACATTTCATTAATAGATTTAAAGACATTTCCATTTTTTACGAGTTGATCACGGATTGATATCAGTTAGAGAACCATTGAAAACCAGCAACGAGTACTGGACAGCTGTTTCATCCTAGTTTGGGGGTCATCGGCAGTACGCACCCACTGGGATTCGAACCCAGGACCTTCCGGTTACGAGCTTGCCTTGTAACTGATATCAATCCGTGATCAACTCATAAAAACATAACTAACTCTTACAAACCAAACTATAGAAAACATTTCCATTTCTTTCCTATAAATGATTGGAAATGTTCTTAAACAGTGAGTATTACTATAGTCTTTTCCCTGTAGCCTGATCAAAGTCATGACTATTTATTGTATTTCTTTTTGATTTACCCCCATTTAAACTTGAATAATACGCAGTTAAAATAAGCATGTGAACAATGAAGAAGTGACCGCAGGAATACGTTCAAAGTAGGCAAGGAAAACAGCTAAACCATCACTGGCTCAATTATTTTTTATGTCTACAATGACAAAAAGACCATAATGATTGAAGCATCTAGGCAAAAATCAAAAAATTAACAGAAGAAACAGAAAAGACAGAACCTCAAGTGAATACAGAGAAGACGGAGGTGATGAAGATAACCAACCAACCAACCAACAATAACAAGAACCAATCACTATTAACGGAAGAAATTTGAAAGAGATCACTTCTTTCACTTATTTGGGTAGCATTGCCTCAACTACAGGCGGAACAGATGAGGATGCTGAAACCAGCATGGATCGGAAAGGCAAGACAGACCTTCAACACTCTGAAGTTAGTATGGAAACCTTCTGCACTCAGCATAACGAACAAAATTCGAATTTTCAACACCAAATGTTGATTCAGTGCTTCTATATGGATCAGAGACTTGGCATGTCACGAAAAGCATTTCCAACAGGCTTCAGACTTTCATCAATGCCTGCCTTCTCTGACTAGATACTGAAGATCAAATGGCCAGAAAGGATTAAGAACAAAGAAGTCTGGGAAAGAATCAACTAGAAACTTATTGTTCAACAAATATGCAGGAAGAAATAAAGATGGATTGGACCAACGCTGAGGAAACCACTGAGTGACGTAGAGCTCCAAGTCCTCGAGTGGAACCCGGATGGTAAACCGCGAGTTGGGTGTCTAAGCAAGCATGGAGGAGATCGTTTGAGGGGGACATAAGGGCTTTTGGGAAGTTGCCAAACCATCTGAAGAGAGCCGCAGATAACAGGATGAGATGGAGATGTGCTGTTGAAGCCATATTCCCCATTCGGAACCCAAGGGAATAATAATAAGGTAGATTGCCTAATCAAGAACGACTGAGACAGATATTGAAGTGGGAGCACAGCACAAGATAAATAACTTAATTAGCAAGAGAGCAGTTAATTTTTCTCACGTCTCACCCAACCCATCCTGTAGTTAAGAGCATGCTGACCTTAAAATTCCTTTTTCTGGTTAATCGTGATGTTCACTTTGAGTAATACTAGTAATTACCCTCGAAAAGCACTGCTGACATACTCAAAATTAAAATATCATGTATATAATGCCTGAAAATGAACTCACCTTAAGTTTTATTATCGCTTCATAATCCATTTGTAATTATCAATGAACTTACTAATATGTGGAGTGGGGAATAAAATTCTTCCAATTGATAAAAACCTGAATTATTTCAGTATCTTAAATAAAGACAGAACATTTTTACAGTATTATTTGAACTACTCATTAGTAGTTAAACTATAAACGCACAAAACGTTTGTGAGGCAATAAATACCGACTTTTCCCTAGAATAATAGATAAAAATTATAATTCGCCCTAATAATTGAATGATCAACTCAACACACAATAAAATCCTTTTTTCTCCGTATAGTGTACCTATTTATGTTATGGAGAACTAAAAGTGTTCGTACTTAGAGTTTAAACTGTTAGGTATTTTAAAGTGAAGTCAGTGCTACTATACGGATCAGAGACTTGGCACGTCATAAAGAGCATCTCAAACAAACTACAGACCTTCATTAACAGCTAGCTGTCTTCGCTCAATACTCAAGATCAGATGGTCAGCCAGAAAAGATCAGCAACAGAGACCTTTGGGAGCGAACCAACCCAGCAGGAACTGATTGTGCAACAAATATGCAGGAAGAAATGGAGATGGATTGGCTGGCCATACTCTGAGGAAACAATCCATCAAGTGACATCACTAGACAAGCCATCGCTCGAGTGGAACCCGAAAGGGAAGCGGCGAGTTGGCTGTCAGTGCAAGGGTGACACGATGTGGAGGAGGTCATTCGGAGAGGAGATGAAAGCGTGTGGGCAGACTTGGAGTCAGGTGAAGACTCTAGCAGAGAACCGAATTCAATGGAGACGCACGGCTGAAATAATAGTAATAATAATAATTTCAAATTACCAAGACAGCAAAAATTCCTATAATCAGTATGAAAGCATAGACTTTGCAGAGCGGTTACTGATGTCATAGTTAGTGAGGAAATAAAAATCCGTATTCATAAGGTATAGATGGGATTTTGACAGATGTGTATTCAATATTGATAATTATGTCGATGAGACAATATACCATTTAGCAAGCAAATTTTAATTAATTAACTTTAATTTTATTATAGCTTGATTCCACACAGTATTTTGGTACCAGGATGTAATTTTCAGCATATGATATCGGTAACCCAAATTTAGCAGGCCGACCATTGATTTCAGGTGTGCGTCAGCCGGGAATAGAACCCCGGACCATGTGCATCGTCGGCGAGCGCTTACAGATGACAGGTTGTTATTATTATTAATCTGGTGGGTTCACAGTAGAATACACGGCTTCAGCAGCACATATACATTTCATCCTGTTCTCTGCTGTCTTTCTTAGATGGCCACACGAAGCCCATAAACTTTCTTTCTCTTCTGACATCATCTCCAATATGTTATCCCTGAACTCATGCCCAAGTCGTCGCTTCTCATGAGGGTTCCACTCGAAGAACTGCCTAGTATGAGTTGTCACTCAAAGGTTCCCTCAATGTACGATATATTTTCTAAGCAACAAGTTATTGGGTGGTTTACCGTGCTGTCGCAGTATCTGGTTGTTTATGATTTCTGGCCATCGGTCATAGTGAAGGCAGCTGTTGATGAAAGTCTCCCGCAGGTTGTTGGGAATGCTTTTTATGACGCTCCCCGTCAAGTCTCTGAAGCATATAAAAGCACTGGCTCAATTTTAAAGTTGATAGTTATTCTATTTATTTGTGGCATATATTATATTCAACTATCCATCCAAAAATTTTGAGAACAATAGATGATTTCTAGTTCATTTGTTGAATTATAAAACCTTCCATTTAAGTTTACTTCAACTACTCAGGGGAAAACTAATTCAATGTTCAATATTCACTATTGAACATTCTATTTTTGTTTTAAACCCCCATTATGCATAAGGTCAATGAATATTTAAATATAAAAGTAATAATCAGACAAAAATACTTCAAATTGTGATACTCAAACAGGGCATATCTCGAGTACTCATTGTCTTCTGGTACACGGGTTTTTTTTCAAATAAAAGTCAAGTCATTATTGTTCTTTTTTTTGAAAATTCCAAAACAGAAGTATGTAAACTCTATATATAAAAAGAGTTATAGAATAAGGGACAAATAAAGAGAAGAGGATTTTAATAATCTCAATAAAAATCGAGCATTTTTTTAAATGTAGGAATAAAAAGAGGGCGATAATAATAGTAAAATAAATATTTATTTTCCTTTAAAGTTCATCTCCTCATCTGTCATCTAGCATGATTGACAAACCAAAATAATAAAACTGAAATGAACCATTGGAACATTGAACAAAAAATTAAAACAAAAAACAACAGATAAGTACATAAGTAAGCAAATAAATAAACAAATAAATGAAAACGCCATTTTTTTTTTGTTTTGTTTTGTTTAAATAACTAATCTAACTAATTCAATCAACAACAAATTAACTTTCCTTTTCTGCCACCCAGCCACCCCTTCACTCACCATCCTGTAAGTACCTTGCTTCTTCTTCTTCATGATTGTAAACAGAAAGCGAAAAAGATAATTCAAGCAAATAATCTTTTTCCCTCTCTCTTTCTCTCCATCTCTCGTTAGCCCATCAGTGAATATGAATCGGTGTAGTTATTGAAACATTCATGATGATAATAATACGAAAAAAATACGAGGTGGCCCCTGAAAACGAAACAGAGGTAAATAAGAATCTAAATAGTTTGTCCTCTACTCTCTTTTTTTCTTTATTTGTTTATTTTATTTGCCTGCTTATTTTATCTTATTTATTTATTTATTTATACTTTTTGTTACCTTCATGTATGGAAGTGATAAGCGAGAGAGAGAGAGGGTAATAGCCAATCCCCCTCCATCTTTCCACTTAAACTTCAATCCCAATGTATATTACTATTTAGTTGGTTGTAGGTACGAATAAGCAGAGATTATAATTGTCCATTTAAATAGTCAGTCATACAAACTGGCTATTTAAATCCATGCCAACTCAACCCAACCCAACCCACTCCAATGCAATCCAAGCTAAACCTTATTTTTTATTAGCACAAACACTTGACCCCTCTTCTCTCCTTTTCTCTACGCTTCTTCCACTTCATATTGTTCATTTTTATTATCATTCTATTTTGATATTATTTACTAATGAGAATAGAACTGATTAGAATATTCCTTCTTTTTAATTCCTATGACTAAATTAATGTCACGCAATCTTTCCTGTTCATCCACGTGTGTGTGTTTGTGTGTTTGTGTGCGTGTATGGATGTACGCGTGTATGGTAATGTACCAAAATACGCATGAGTATATATATATATATATGTGTGTAACGAATTCTTTCATATTCCACTGTATACCCCTTCCATTCCATCCCATCCCATCCCATGCTACCCTCATTTATTTTTTTGGTAAATTTTTCAACATTGAAAAAAAAATTTGTTTTAATATACTTCAATCTTCTCATTTTTTTTGGTGACTGGCAGATTGACAGAAGGTGGAAAAATTGTATATCATTCATGAAAAAAAAAGTATAAGAACAAGTGAACGAGTGAGTGGATGAATAAATGAACAGATGAATGGATGAATGACTGAGTGATTGACTGGCTGATTGACTGACTGCCTTACTCACTCACTCACTGACTGCCCTACTGACGGATTGTACGGTATGGTACTGTAGGGTATTATTATTATTGTTCCCTTGGGTTCCTAGTGGAACATAGGGCTTCAACTGCACGCCTCCACTTGCTTCTGTCTTGTGCTGTACTTTTCACTTGCATCCATGTTAGTCCATACTGTTTCAACTCTTCTTCACACGATCTCCTCCATGTCACCCTTGCACTGACGTACCACTCGCCGCTTCCCTTTCGGGTTCCACTCGAGCATTGGCCTGACGCGCGATGTCACCCAGCGGCCTCCTCAGCCAGTGAGTGTCCAATCCATCTCCACTTTCTCCTGCATATTTGTTGGGCGATTGGTTCTTGTTTTGTTTGTTCCCATAGTTTCTTGTTGGTGATTCTTTCCGGCCATCTGATCTTCAGTATAGAGCGAAGACAGTTGTTGATAAAGGTCTGCAACAGGCTGTTGGAAATATTCTTTGTGACCCGCCAAGTTTCTGAACCCTACCTGTAGGGTAGGGTAAATAATACAAATGGATACAATTATCAACAAAAAAAAATAGAAAATGAACCTTGCAAAATCATACTCAAAGAATTCAAGTAAGTATTCGTCTTAAAAGTTACATATCATCCTTAGAGTTGATATTATTATTTCATCAATGGTAACTAGCGGTGGTGGAATCTAAGATGTTCATTTTGTCCTATTTGGGACTCGTCAGTTAGTTGATTTCGTGGCAGTCCCCAGTGAATGATGGTGTTCCCCCTTGAGACTCCAAAACAGCCCATCCATCGCCTCAAATATCAAATAGGACAAAATGAGCATCCTAGATTCCACTGCTAGAGTCACTCACCATCTAACAAATAACATCACGATAATCCTAAGATATCATTGAAGCGTCCGTACTAGCAGCTGACACGTCAGCAGTGACCAAACATTTTGTCAAATTCATAATTTGCAAATGAATTAGCAACTTGCAATGTACACAGTTCGATCACAGTATTTGATCGGTTTGATACCATAAGAAAATGCAAATCAAGACAGCAAATTTATTTGCATGAAACTTTATACTACTGATTGATTGAAATGAGTAGTTGTATACTACTCATATCAGCCAGTAGTGCTTTTTAGTCAGATCGAAGTCATTTAAACACTGAACAACCGTGAAACTTCACCCCTCGAACTATGTACATTAAAAATTGTGAATATGATTTTTGTGGTAACATCAGTTGTCCAAGTAGCTACCAGAAATCGAGTGATTTGAAGTAATTCAGCTCTCTGAGCTGAATAAAACTGGATACACCACTGATGAACTCGATCTGAAACAAGCGAAACTGCCACCTGATGTTTAGATCACTTCGATCTGGCTGGCTAGTAAGCACTACTGGTTGACATGAGTGATACCCAACTACTTATCTCAACCAATCAGTAGTATATATTGTTAATATAATATCATCAAACAAAATCACTTAACATTTTTTGAATTACAGAATTTCATCATGAGCTGACATTAGTTAGAGAACCATTGGAAAACCTGGGAGTACTGGACAGCTGTTTCGTCAGCCTAGTTTGGGACTCTTCAGAAGTACGCACCCACCACCAGGGTTCGAACCCAGGACCTTCTGGTTACAAGGCGAGCTCGTAGACCATTAAGCCACTGGGACCCGATCCAATGACCCATGAATTCTCACTTCTGCCAATTCACGCACGACATAGAGCAACCACTAGCCAATGTCTTTGGCGAGTATTTGTCCTTACACCCGACCTGCTGCACCCTACTGGTCACGACTTCTCACTAGAACCCCAGGTAAATCAAAATATATTTGATTACAAACTTTAATAATAATAACATCTTTATTCTGGACAGTATTTATAAAATGTACAGAATTTTCAGAGGAGTTTATTGCATGATATTTTCCCTTCGTACAATATCTTCAAGTAAAATATTAATTGACAGTATATCCTGTGACACAATGGTCTCTGAGCTGAAGCACAAACCATTCCATTATGATATATCTGCTTTGTCTCCTTCCTTCAAGAAATCCACGACATCGATCTAGTTGAAAGCCAATTGCAGGATGTTCAGAAGTACATTTTGAGACGCAAGGACATAAGTGAAGAACAGTTATTTCATGTACTGGAACACGTTGCCACCCACGATCAGGTCTTTTCTCAAGTTTAGTGGGAACTTGAGAATCAGAAGCTCGTAAACATTTTAAATACACACAAGAGTAGATTAAAACAAACCGACTGAGAGAAAATATATGCAATTGAGACATGAAATTTTTTGTTAGCCCAAGTTTTAAGCAGGCCGCCACCAATGATAAAAGGTTATTCACCAACTTGTTTACTGCATAGCTAAATAAAATGACATGAAAAGGAAAATTTCTTTAAAAATACAGTTCCTACATGAAATGAATATATAAAATGAATCTGTCAAAACATGAAGTGACATCAGTTAGAAAAACACTGAAAATCAGGGAGTATCAGACAGCCGTTTCACTCCAGATTTGAACTCTTCTGCAGCACACACCCACGACCCCACCGATAATCTAACCCAGGTTACGAGGTAAGCCAACTAACTATTCAGACCCTAGGACAGAATTATATGGCCCGTAAATTCTAACTCATGTCAATGCGCGAATTTTAGCGCCACTGTCAGCCAATGTGATTAACAGGTATTTTAACAGGTATTTGTTCTAGCACCCCACTGGTTACCCCTTCTCGCGCCCTGTAGTCTGTCACCAGTGACCATCAGATTAATTGGATTCCAACCAAGCGGCTGAGTGTTCAATAGGCTCCTAGGTTCGGTGCCCAATGGCGTCATAGATGCGTACTGCTGAAAAGTCCCGAACTAGTGTGAAATAGCTATCTAATACTTCCTGATTTTCAATGGTTCTCTCACTAACATCAGTCAGCGATAAAAACTTGAACTGAATCAAGTTTTTAAGCTTTTTTCCTGATATAAGTATAGACTTTGGGCACCGTAACAAAGTATAACTCCATAATGGAGTAAATTCACTTGTTAAAGTCACACAGTGTTATACAGTATTATTTACTGACGACTTTTCGAGAACAGTTCACTGCTCATAATCATATCAAGGCACTCAAGATAACTTTCCAACTTCGTTTATATACATGAATAATTGAACCCACAAAGATGATTAATTTAGAAAAAACTCAGTAACTGCAATGCAACTAGATAAAAAAAAGGGTTGAAAAATGAGGCAATGATACAGACGTTAAATAATTACACTTATATCATCACCTTTGGACATTTTACAAGAGATATCACTGAATTGGGATTCAATAATAGTTTTGACCATATAGAGAGATATACAATAACTGGCACTATTCAGGAACGCAATAAAGACTTTATAATTTTATTAAAAGGCTAAATTTCTCCACCGATCAAATATTTCTTCTTTCAGCGTTTGACTGCACATCACACAAACTGCAACGAATCCAAACATTATTTTAATAATTCTAAATATACTACTTGTATATTTTTCAGTAATTCAGTTTTTCATGTAGAAATTAGTCAACCACACAGCTTCTGGTAATATGATCGCATGGCATAGAGAAAAAAGAGGTGATGAAGATATTCAAACAACAATATTCACCAATATCGAAGCATAGCAGTATAGGAAAGACAAGACAGACATTCGTTACTCTGAAATCAATATGAAAATCTACTGAACTCAGCATATGAAACACGATTCGGGTTTTTAACACTAATTTTGAGTCAGTGTTTCTATATCGTTCACAGACGTGGCGTGTCACCCAAAGCACTTCCACCAGGTAGAATTCTCTGGCTCCATACTAAAGTTCAGATGGCAGGTTAAAAAGGATTGGCGACAAGGAACTCTGACAGGAAGTGGACCAGCCAGGAACCTGTCACCTAACGAGTATGCCGAAGGAAATGGAGGTGGATTGGATATATACTGAAGAGATGTTTCAGTAACACTTCAAGCTATGCAGACCCTAGAGGGGAACCCGAATAGGAAACGATAAGCTGGACATCTGAGGGTGACATAGAGGAGGTCAGAAATTATGGGCAATCGTGTATCCAGCTAAAGACGACTGCAGAGAACAGGATAAGATGGAGATGGGGGGTGTTGAAACCTTGAAACCCAAGGGGATAATAATCAATCAATAACAATCATTTATAATCCTCATGAAAATCTTTTTATTTTCTAGGGTCATTGAAGTGTCTTAATTTTGTAGTTGGTAGAGTGAGCATCTGTGTTTCAATGGAAGAATGCTTATTAATCACGCACATCAACCAGGTTCGATTCCCAGTAGACTCAATCTTAAACCTCATCTAGCTTATATATATATATATATATATATCTCAAGTATTGGTTTTGTAGGGATTTTGTTTGATTGCATGGAGGATTTCATCATGAGCTGATATCAGTTAAAGAACCACTGGAAAACCTGGGAGTACTGGATAGCTGTTTCATCCTAGTTCGGGACTCTTCATCCAGTACGCACCCACCTACAGTTCGAACCCAGGACCTTCTGGTTACAAGGCGAGCTCGTAGACCATTGAGACACTGGGACCCGATCCAATGGCCCATGAATTCTCACTTCTGCCAATTCACGACATAGCGCGAACCCTAGCCAATGTCTTCGGCGAGTATTTGTCCTCTCATCTTACCTGCTGTACCCTACTGCTCACGGCTTCCCACTAGAACCCCAGGGCCAGTCACTAGTGAGCATCAGATTAATTTTCAAGTATTGGTTTTGTAGGGATTTTGTTTGATTGCATATATATATATAATGCTTATTTGCTGTTATTATGATGAAACAGGAGTACCCTAATGAAGTTTGCTTTTACTGCTTTTATTATTATTTCATTTAACTGTCCCATAATTAAATATCAGAATATTTGTCGTAGATGATTTTAGATATTCCTAAATATTTAACTTAATTTAAATTGTTTATACCACTTTTATTTGAGTAAATTGTTTATTTATTTCTAAATCTAAGAGTGAACACTACCAAATAAGAGGAAAAATAATATTTATCGATATTATGCTGAGTTTGCCGTTAACTGGATTGTACTGGACCGAAAGACTTGGCCTGTGTTGACATGTCAGCTTCTGGTACAGGCAAGGAGGCTTCGAGGGCTCCTTCAGGTTAAGTCGAGGTGACTCACGTGACTCATTAACCTGGTGATGGGTTCAAGTCTCAATGGGAACACCATCACTCAGTAGTGATGTAGATACATTAACCTGACCAGTTCCAAACAAGACGGTACGCGCATCCTCGATTTCGCTATTGTCTACTGTCAAACGAATAACACTGAGTGTGATAACTATTTTGATTTCCTTTTTAGGTTGGTTTTTGTGTTTATTAATAAACGAGTCATTAATGAGCTTGTAGAATTCATCAGTATCATCGTTATGCAGAAGTTAAGCGTTGGTGAAGTACTAATATAATTAAGCCGATCGATTAAATATCAAATATCAAGAATCGAACAATTCACTATTGTAGTATTCATGCATATTACAAACACCAGCTGAACTTCAGTCTTCATAATAAATTATTTGTCAAACATTTGGTGATATTATAATAGATGTGAACGTTTTAGTTTGTGTGTGTATGTGTATGTATGAGTTTAAAGTCGTTGGAATTCAAAAGTGACTTAGCTTCCGATGTCATCAACAGAAGGATATCACAGTCCCTGAAAAGAACATTCCCTCCTTCATCTTTGAGAATAGCCTTTACTAGTTGACCATTACTGTTCAATAACCTGAAGGATAATATCCCTCTGTTGACCAACTCTATGTGAGTTTACCAGTACACCTGCTCGTGTGGAGTTAGATATATCGGTCATTCGACTCGAGTTTTGTCCAAGAGCGTGCACGAACACTACCCTGCATGGTTGCGAAGAGGTGGAAGTGGAGCAATAAGAAGCGCGATCATTGAACGTCTGGTCGATAATGATCACCCTATCTCTATAGCCTCCGCCTTTAAAGTCATCTACAAGGCAAAAAGTAATTTACCCAAATCCCTACGTACCCGACTCATGTGTATTGCTGAAGCTTTGGTTATCGAAACAGAATAGCCAGATCTCTGTGTACAGAAAAAGTTCGTTCAACCCCTCCAACTTTCATGGTCTTAATCCCTCTATGCTAAAGTATGATAATCCCTAATCATATTTTGGCTCTACCGATTTTTTTCATTTTGTCTATTCATTTTGTGTACTCTTTCTTTGTTACGTAAATTGTTACTATTACTATTCTCACTTTCAACTGTCTCCGGTATTATTTCACTTGTTCCACTTGTCATTCTAAATCAATTCTGTTTTGCAACGTTAAATTCTATCTTATCAAATTCCACACAATATTACATAACGTTTTTATTTTATTCGATTTTCCTACTAATCCTATAATTGCACACCCCTTCCAAGTTCTATACATCCTATGAATTATTCTTTTTTTTCCTTCACGTTCCCCAGTGGAACATAGGGCTTCAAGCTAGTGGCTTTAAATTTCTGTAGCAGTGTTTATTTTACAGGATGGGGTTGCTAGCCTCATGCCCAACCTTTCCTCTTCACCAGCATTATTTCTGGTTTAGTGAGGTAAAGGAGTGCGTCGGCCGACGATCGAATCCCGAACCATGTGCATGGTTGGCGAGCGTTCTTACCGCTATGCCACCGACGCGAATTATTCTAGATATAACATTAATTGTTTTGCCACTAGACATTTAAATATTATTGCAATCACAAATATTTTAATTGCATTTCATAATACCATTATTACTTTATGCATTCACACCTATGATTCAATTCACTCACCGGATATAACTTCTTAAAAAACTATATATATACGATTGTACAGCTTGATAATAAATTCGTTGTTGAAAAGAGTGTCTTCGCTGAATCACCACTTGTTTTGATTTTTCAACTGTATCAGATTCATCATTTCCAGTGAATTATTCCAAGTGAGAAACAATGATTACTGTATATGATAGCCACAGATCAACACACTGTTCACTAGTGTCAGTTCTAGTACGGGTCATCGAATTGCAACTCGGTGACCGAATAGTCAACGGGCCGATGTCACAACCAGATGGCTTTGAATTGTATCCTTGATCGAGTCGTGGCCGCGCACACAACTGTCCAGTATTCTGTAAATTTCTACAACTCTCTAACGGATGTCACTTCGTGTTTTTTTTTCAAGGATGAAATTAAGATGCTTATCATAGTAATAATTAATGTTATCATTCGCATTTACCTTCACATAGTGTGGATTCGATGGAGTAATTTGAATTTTAGGGCTTGTAGGAATTTCGAATAACTTCAGTTAGGATTTCGTCACGAAGAGATATCTGTTAGAGAACCACTGAGGATCATGGAACAATAGACAATGACTTCGTCTTAGTTCGGTACTCTTCAACAGTCTGTACTGCTTCATAGTTTCCTACGATTCTCCAATTCATGATAATGGAGAAATGTTTGATAAAGTAACCAGCAATGAAAACCCCCTGATTTTCATTTTAGGAAGTATGCGAACATTCACTAAACTACCAAATGATATATCTTAATTCGTATTTCGCAGGTAAATATAACAGAAATAAACAAGGAGGTATTTTATCTTGTGAAACTTACTGATAATTATAAAATATTATATCTATACATGTGGAAGTTTGAATAATTGCTGTGTAGGTTTAATTGCAGACTGAAATCAGCGACAAAAGTATTAAAAGTATCAAAAAGACAACTAGTAGTTATTTCGTCGTAATCTGCTTGCCAACACTACGAGGGTAGTCTGGATTCCAATTCTGGCTAACGCACGCCCTAAAACTTGCCTTGCTGGAAAATAGGACAAGTTGAACGTTAGGCTAGGAACCCCACGGCTAGCGAAAAAAGTAGCTGGGTATCCAGCTAGGTTTTATTCCTTCACATGCCAGCTGGATACTACTCGTGATGACTGTAGTGAGATGAGGACCTGGTTAGAAGTTTGGTAGTCAGTCTCTCTGAGAGCTCAGCTGCTAGAGCTTTGGACTAATAATCCGTAGTCCTTTGTGGTTAGAATCCTGACACAACGAAGGTTTTCTTTTCATCTCCAGTCGACATCACCTATCACATCTGCTAATTCAGTGTCATTCCAATTAGTTATTCCCACCACTGAATGAAGCAATACCTCAACAAATAACATTTTACTAATGTTAAAAAATGGGATACATTTAAAATACGACTACTGGATAGGAAACAGTGTAATGAGTCGAGTATAAACCATAGTCATGAAATATCAAAACAAGCTTTAACCTGATTCATGCGAATAATCATCCACTTCAGTCAACACAGATGTATCAAAATATTCTTTATCTATTAGTTTTCTATCTTCAGTCTTGAAGGGACTCATGTCCCTTCTGAGACTAGGACCGAAGTCACCCTATCTTGCTATCAGAGGTGTTACCACTAAGCTATCTGGGGTGCACCGGTTATCTTGGCTGCCTCCCAAGCAGTCGATCTCAGGCTTGTCCCCCAGTGGCTACAAGTAGTTTCATCGATGGTTCAGTGGTAGAATGGTCAATCCCCAAATGACACACTCCCAAACCTCGATTAGCCCCGTAGTAAGCCTGGTAAAGACGGAAGATTGAGTGTGAGGTTAGCAACCTCAACAACAGACAACAATCAGCATAAATGGGAGGAACCTGAAAGAAACAACCTCTTTACCTACCACATGGGAAGCATCGTTTCAACTACAGGCACGGAACTGACGAGGATATCAAAGCAAGAATCGGAAAAGCAAGACAAGCTTTCACTACTCTCAAGTATGTGTGGAGGTCAACAGCACTCAGCATCAAAAAAGATAAGATCCGGATTTTCAACTCCAATGTGAAGTCAGTGCTACTCACTATACGGATCAGAGACTTGCACTGCGCGTCATGAAGAGCATCTCAAACAAACTACAGACATTCATTAACAGTTTGTCTTCGCTCAATACTCAAGATCAGATGGCTGGCCAGAAAAGATCAGCAACAGAGATCTCTGGCAATGAGCGAACCAACCAGGAACCGATTGTGAAACAAATAGGCAGGAAGAAATGGAGATGGATTGGCTGGCCATACTCTGAGGAAACCATCAAGTGACACCACTAGACAAGCCATTGCTCGAGTGGAACCCGAAAGGGAAGCGGCGAGTTGGTCGTCAGTGCGAGGGTGACTTGGAGGAGGTCATGTGAAGAGGAGATGAAAACGTGTGGGCAGACTTGGAGCCAGGTGAAGACTCTAGCAGAGAACCGAACGCAATGGAGACGCACGGCTGAAGCCCTATGTTCCTCTAGGAATTAAAGGAGACAATAATAGTAATAATTAGCAACCTCATCCCGTAAAAAAGAATAACACCGCTGCTACTGAAACTCCAAGGCTCAAAGCTTTAACCCCTGTATTCCAATGGGAATAAACTAAAATAAAAACATTTAGAATGTCGTATTGGTAGCAATACTAAATGTGACCATTTCTATCTTATTAACACCAGTACTACGACTAGACACTGACCTAAGAAGGAAACTTAAAGAGATCATGGCAAATTAAAAATGACCAGCTTTTCAATAAAATCACCATACATAATCAAACTCATCGGACTCTTACACGATATATATATATCTAGAGCCCTTTAATATTGTTACTAAGTTGAATAGAGTCTGGGAATTCAGCTGACCTCATGGCAGGCCTCTTAATGAACCGATAACAGCTAGATAACTATGAAAGACTAAAGATCACTAGACAGTGATTTCAGTCTGGTGAGTTATTCTTCAATAGCGCCTACGTATAAAGCTAGGTTTGGATCTATAATCGTCAGTTTTTGAGACTAAATATGATGATTTGGAATGCAATGGTCCCTAACAAATCACAGTTACGAACTTGACTGTAACGATCACATGAGTCCCCATTTTATATTAGACGTTGAAAAAAATAAACATACTTAAGAGTTAGTAAATCGTGATCCGTAAAGTGAAATTAATTACCCATTGAGACATGAAGAAAATAAAAGACAAATTCAGCGAAGAAAATTTTCTTTATCGACGAAATCATCTTCACAGGCTGCGTACAGTCGTATTTATATTTACCAAAAATTTATAGTAGTCTATTACTGAGTAATATGAGGTGACATAATCGATATAAATACTCAGAAGTGGCTTTAGAAGTAAAAAATAAAAGTTGTAAATTACGTAGTACTCAACGGCACAAAGGAAAAAAGGGTTAGAAAGTTGATAAGGTTAAAATTGCAATTGAGGGAGAATAAAACAAGTGTGAAGAGGGCGTGAAAATGTTCAAAAGGAACATATGAGAGTAATAATGGTGAATTATGTAGAAACCCAGGACATTCCGGTTACAAGGCAAGCTAGCTCGCATACCATTCAGCCACTGGGACCCGATTCAATGGCTCATGAATTCTAACTTCTACCAATTGTGATTTAGGTGAATTAATTATTAAAGTAAAAGCAAACTAAAAGTAAAATTGAAAATTAAAAAAATTAATTTTTTTACAGGGAACGACTAGTGAAGAGGTTAAGACCAAGGTAGAATAAGAGACTGGACAAACTACTTCTGTATACAGAATTCGGGGTTGTATTGACAAATTGACAGCGCCTTCGAAACCTGACGCCCTTTGTACCATTTGGCCTCACCTTGTAGATGATCTTGAAAGACGACTCTGGTGTAGCTACTTAGCTTGAGTTCACCAAGTGCTCGAGGATTGAGCATTGTCCTTTTGCTAACCATGCCGGATAATGTTCAGAGATGCGTTTGAAAAGTGTGCGGTTTGTGCGGCCAATATAACTAGCTCCACACGAGCAGGTGAATTTATAAACATACATTGAAGTGGCTCAAAACGGCAGTTTATCCTTCACACATCTAGATCATTCGTGTAGAAATTAATCGGTAATTCAGCCGCAAAGAAGGCTTTCCTCAGTGATTTAAAGGTGATACCGCAGCTGAGATCCTGAAGAATCGCTTATGCTTTCGAATTCCTCATACTATTTACAAATGGTTCACTTAATTTCCACCCTGGGTGTCATCATGTCACACCACTTTCCTTATTTCTATTTCCGGTCATCACTGTTTAAAATTGTCAACTATATGTCATATGTCTGATCAACCTCGTGTCATTTTCTAATGGCATTAACAGTCATAGACATGCCTATTGGTAGTAATGATCACTCTTCATTTATATTTGTACCACTTCTGATGCTAACCTTTTAAAATTTATTCCTCCGTATTAAATATAAACAATTTATTATTATTACTTTTCCAATGGGAATGAAACTGACCAAATAAAAAAACAATAAATGTCTGTGTGAGATGCAAATAAATTGATTTTTTGTTTTCAGCAAAATATATATTTTGGGGGAAAATAGTAAACAAAGAGAATTGAAACATTGAAGAAGTGTGTGTAGAGTGAAAATGTCGGCAACTCATTATTCATATGTATATTGGGTGAGAGAGAGAGAGGGGACAGTCCTATTTTTCCATTTTGTTTTCTCAACTTGGTCAAAAGGTCATACACGCCAAAATGTTTGAGAAACAAATAAACAAAACAAAAAGAAAATCATTCTTCTTCACAGGCGTATTTGAATAGCTGTCCTGTCAGAAATCATAAATGTTGAAGTGTTTTGTATAGTGTCTATTAGTAAACAGGCTTGTCTGTCTATCTGTCTGTCTATCAGGGTGTGAGATGAAGAGTCCACGTGTTTCTATATTGAGTGTTGTTGAGTTGTTGCATTTTAGATGGACATTAGATGGACAAAGACTGAAAGGTTTGACAAAAATAAAAAGAGTGACAAAGAGAGGGATATATATATATAAATATTGATTTTTTCTTCTTCTCCCAATATTAAAGTTTAATCAACAAAATATAAAGAAAGAAAAAAATAAACAAATCGAAATGTGATTAAATCTGAAAATTTAGGAATTATTAAGTAGTCATTGTAATAGTTTGGTGTTTTTTGAAACGAAGGTTACTAGGGTCAAGTCTCAGCGCGGATCCCATCATTTACTAGGGATTGCAGGTATATGCACTAGCTGACGAATCCCAGATAGGAGGAAGTGAGCATCCTGGATTCCACTGTTGGTTATCACCTGTCAAACTACTTCATATTAATCTTTAGACATCTCTGAAACGTCTGTAATAGGAGCTCAAATGTCAACAGACGCCGAACATTGTGGTCTAATCAGTCAGCGGGGAAGTTAAAATAATATTCGTTGGAGGATTTCATCATGAGCTGAAATCAGTTAGAGAACCATTGGTAAACCAACCAGGGAGTACTGGACAGTTGTTTCGTCAGTCTACTTTGGGACTCTTATTCATCAGTACGCACCCACCTACAGGGTTCGAACCCACGACCTTCTGGTTACAAGGCCAACGAGCTCGTAGACCATTGAGCAACTGACACCTGACCCAATCCAATGGCCAGCCAGTGCATGAATTCTAACTTCTACCATCCAATTCACGCACGACATAGCGCGACCACTTCGCAATGTTTTCTTCGATGAGTTACTGCCTCACCTTCAACCTGCTGCACCCTACTGGTCAGGGTCCTAGGTTTGAATCATGGCGGTGGGTGCGTACTGGTGAAGAGTCCTAACCTAGGACGAAACAGCTGTCCTGTACTCTCAGGTTTCCCAGTGGTTCTCTAACTGATGTCAGCTCATGATAAAATCCTCCAACCAATCAAACTAAATCCTTACAAAACCAATACTTGAAAATAATATTCGTTTAAATAGTCAGCTCATTTTAGTTGATAAGTAAGTGATAAGAAAGTTGATGAAGTATGTCAGTATTCTGTGAAATAAAAAAAAGAATCTTTTGATTGAACACTAGGTAGCAAGTCATTAGTGTCATACATCTAGTTCGTTGTTTGGTGAAGACTGAATTCTATCAGTCACGTTAGCAATGTGGCCACCATTCTAGATGGCTCGTCACCACGGTGCACTTTGAATTTTTGATATTAGATGTTTGGAAGCAATCTGCAGGAAACCATGAACCTAGGTGTCGTGCTTGTTGACACTCCTCAGGAAGGTGTATCTGTAAAACTGTACTTGCAAACATGACTGATAGAATTTTGTTCTACACTAAACAAAGGACTAGAGGCATGACAGTGGTTACTACATGGTGTCCAATCAAAGAATCCCATACATTCTTACAGGAGGTTAATCGTGAGCCTGAATAGCTCAGTGGTAATGTCTCTGATTGAAGCGCTGTGTGACATGGATTTTAATCTCAGAAGGTAAATGAGTTCCTTCAAGACTGAAGATACGCCTTGCTGGCTGGTGAATGCCAACTAGCACAACACCTAGGTCCAAGCAGGGCTTCCCGCCGACTGCCTCCAACCATCTAATAAACGAAGATTTACACGTCAGTAAAATCAGTCTACAGATATCACTAGTTATTTAGGAGTGATTGAGCTACTGGATGATTTTTTCTGATGGAACACTGAGTCACTCAATGATTTGGTTACCTAAACCTTAAGTTTGATTGTATGTATAGCTGCACGTGTGTGTGTGTGTTAATGATGTAATACTGTGGCCAGTACTGAGGTTAGACGTTGAATGCTAAGTAGGAAAAGGAATTCAGTCGATGAGGTTGTGAAGTTACGTCAGTTGAGAAAGACTAGAACACGCGTTGCGCATGCCAAGCTACCACCTTCCTCAATGAGTAATCTTAGCTGAAATAGAATTAGACTGGAAAAGAATTAGGTTTGGTCAAATCGAAACATAAGTCCATGAAATCTTTGAAAGTTACTTTGAGCCACACAGGAAGGTGTAGACTGTTTGGTTGGGGTCCTCAGTATGCTAAGAAACAATGGCTGGAGATAACTGCTGATATGGTTAAAAATCCTTCTCAGTAACGCAGATGCATTCACTCTCTATAACCTCCCAAATCCACTAAACCCTCACGTTTTTCCATGTTACTATTCTTTCTCCCATACATTTTATTGTAGTTCTTTTGAATCCCTTTTTTTCTTTCTTTTCTCAGTAATATGTATCACTGAATTCCTAGTAGTATTGTGATGAGTGCTACTTATAATCAGATATAAGTAGTATATCAGTAAAAGAATTCAGAAAAGTAACAATGAGATTTGGACACTAGAAAAAGGCAATCAAAGAAAAGAACTGTGAGAAGAACGTTACAAACACTGTGCAGAATCCAACAAGCTATCTAATGTGATAATATTTGCAAATTATATGCAAGTAAAGCAATAAAGATGAGGTATACCTAGTTTATGTATCTACAATGCCTTTCTCCTGATGAACATTCCCTCGAGCCTTATCGGCCTTTTCTTCTTTACTGTATATGCTAGGCTATCAGCCATGAGTCTTGTGTTTGAGCTGATGATAATGCTCAATAAAGATGGGATTTGAATCCACAACCGACATGTTGAAAGCTGATCGACTAAGTCAAGGAGCCACATTATCACAGACATGCCAGCAAAAGACAAAATATTTTTATATACACAGAGAATGGATATAAAAACTGCTGGAGTTAATTAGTGCCAAAGTTCTTCCATAACTCAGAATTCACATGTTCCGTTTGAAATGTTATTTGAATATATTTAGAGGATTCGAAGTAGAAATTTAATCATCGTCTATAGTCTACGAATGGCTAAATGGTAGAATGCTTGCCAGCTACATAGGAGATCCTAATTCAATTCACTGCCGAAGCATTACTAAACCTCACCTAATTTTTACTAGCTGTTAGTATGCTCGAAAAAAGATGGAATGTTACACGTGACGCTACCAAACCCACACAGTAGAAGCAACACCACCGTTACTGAAACCTAAAAGCTAGAAGCCCTATGTTCAAATAGAAATACATGGGGTTGAAACGACGAACAATAAATCATTTCAGCAAGGCATTATAGTATTCAACTACATGAATATAATATCTAGGATTTAGAATGATTAGAGGCAAAGGATAAGAAGCTCTGGAACTAAGTTTTCATCGAAGGGACGGATATCCGTTCAGAGATTATAATGTTACAGTCAGAGAAGCTACTAGTGAACTGTTTAAGTTGAGATTAACCTTTCGTACAACTATAGTGGACACATCGATCATAAAGAAGCAACCAATTTCACTAGTCAAGTTGTTAGGGCAGTTACCAGGTTAGGATATTGCACATACATGCTATCTTCTTAAAACTTGGGCTATCAAAAAATTCCATCTCTCTATTCCATATATTTTCTCTCAGTCGGTTTGTTTTAATCGATTAAAATATGTTCTCCAGCGGCATTATCTACTTTTGTGTGTATTTAAAATGTCTACGAGCTTCTGATTCTCAAGTTCCCACTAAACTTGAGGAAAGACCTGATTGTGGGTGGCAACGTGTTCCAATATATGAGATAACTGTTCTTCACTTATGTCCTTGCTTCTCAAAATGTACTTCTGAACATCTTACAATTGGCTTTCAACTAGATCGATGTCATGGATATCTTGAAGGAAGGATACAAAGCAGATATATGATAATGGAATGGTTTGTGTTTCAGCTCAGAGACCATTGTATCACAGAATATACTATCAGTTAATATTTTACTTGAAAATATTGTGCGAAGGGAAAATATAATGCAATAAACTCCTCTGAAAATTCTGTACATCTTATAAATACTGTCCAGAATAGAGATATTATTATTAATGTCGCTGACCATGCAAATGGTCCGGGGTTCCATCCCTGGCCGATGCACTTCTTTACCTCGCTAAGCCAGAACTAAAAGCTGGTGAAGAGGAAAGGTTGGGCATGAGGCTAACAACCCCAGCCTGTAAAAATAAACACTGCTACAGAAACTTGAAGCCCTATGTTCCACTGGGGAACGTGAAGGAAAAAAAAATAAGCAACAGGATATGACGTAATCGAGTACTTGAGTGAACTGAAGCAACTAAGAGAGATACAAATAGAGCACAAAATAAAACATGTATTTTATATACTACTAAGTGCTGGATGAGAGTCTATCTCATACTGGATTTTAATTAAAATTTTTCCGAATAATCTGGCATGTGTTCACGCAATTCTCTGGTTATGTAATGGATGACAATGGGAATTGAACCAGCAGTTTCTGGGTTCTCAGCCAGTCGCTCCACACTAGATGACTCAAAAAATCCATCCGTCAACTAGATACGTAGTTATCCGTTTACCATCACATTAACTAGTCAGCTAGGCTTTCCCATAACAGCTCTAAGCATACTGTATTAATAAGAGAGGAACCGGTTACAGGATAGTCTTGCATTGTCAGACCACTATACTAGCTGGGTAGTTAATATAGTGATAGAAAAATAGTTATTTATCATTCATTCACATAACAGTTGGGTACTACTCGTGATGAATTCAGTGAAATTCTAACCTGCTTAGTAGTTGGGTCTTATAGCCCAATTGGTAGAGTACTGGAGCGTTCATTCGAATCCTAATGAGACCCAGATTTTCATTCCATTTTTACCCATCGGCTTCCAACCTAAGACTATTTCACATAATCTTACCGTCAATTCTTCACCCCTCAGTGACTTAATAAATAGTAATTCTTTAAATAAATCAAAATCCCCACAGATTCCGTAATCTGAATATCAATCTTCAGCTCACTGATGACTACTGGATAGATGTCCTCAAGCTGTGGTAAGAAGTCGTGACCAGTGGGGTCGACCATTTCAAGGTGAAGTGGATACTCATCCAAGACGTTGGTGAGGGCAGTAATATATCACAAACTGACAAAAGTTAGAATTCACGAGTCAATGAATTCCGACCCAATGGCTGGATGGTCAAGGAGCTGACCTCATAACCTGAACGTCCCGAGTTCGGTCCTTGATGGGGTCGTATATTCTCTCTGCTGAACACTTCCAAACTATGACGAAATAGCTGTCCTATCCTCACTGGTTTTCACTGATCTCTCTAAATGACGTTGCTCCATGAAGAGATCTAACAAGTGTGACTAGTCATGCAGTTTGAAATGTATTCATTATACAAACACTTATTATTGGTATATTACTCTTCTCTTTTCATTCCTTTGCTTTCCGATTAGAACATAGAGCAAATTCAAGCTTAAGCTTTGAGGTTTTTTGTTTATACGAGGTTGAGTTGCTAGTCTCACGCTTGAACTTCCTTCCTTACCGGTCTCACTACCGTCCAAGTAAAGCTTATAATAATAACAGCTTTATTCTAAAAAATGTTTATATAATGTACAGAATTCCCAGCAGAGTTTATTGCATGATGTTTCTTCTTCATCTAGGATCTTCAAATAAAATATTAACTGAATGCAGATCGCGTGACACTGCGCCGTCTGACTTGAGATGCAAACCAATCCACCATGAAAAGATCATCTTTGTCCCCTCTGAGAAATTCATAACATTTGTAAAAAGTTCAAGAGTACATTTTGAGAACCAAGGACACAACTCAGGAGCAGTTATCTCATGTATTGGGATACGCTGACACCCAAGATTATCCTTTTTTCATGTTTATTAGAAATTGGCTAATCATCAGATTGCAAAGATTTTAAATACTCCTGAGAGTAAATAATACTATTAGAGGTCATATTTTAATAGATTAAAACAAATAGAACGAGAGAAATTATACACAACATGTTGACAGAGGTCTTCGGTAGCCCAAATTTTAAGCAGGCCGCCTAGACCTCTCCTCTTTGGGGGTGCTTCGGCTGGGAATCGAATCCCGGATAACATGAGGCTTGGTTAGCGAACATTTTACCGTCGAACTGCTGGAGCATTTCTATTAATTGGAGTACCAGTCATCGTTATCTATCAGTAAGATGATAGCGTATAAAAACATTTCAAATAAATCATACAGATACTATAATCAGTATTACAGAAGAAGGATAATTAATCTAGAATGGTCAACATTAGCATTGATGATAACCGCTTAGAATATCAGCTTGTTTTCAGTGTTACATACTCGCACACACACACACACACAAACGATCACACAATGAAATGCATAATAAGCAGATATGTTACACTTTGTTACAACAAGTGTATGACAGCTGAAAAGAAATGAATGAATATTTGCATAGTGATTCTTTATAATTAGAGTTACTTACATTGAACTGTTCACTAATATATTACAGTTGGTGATTCGTGTGAATGTATTACACATGATGTAAGTGGGTGAATGTCGATGTCAGTGTGGGTGCGCGCGCGCGTTTACAAGGCAGAATTAATTAGCTCATTAGCGCTACCTTGTTTTGATTTGTTTTGTTCTGTTTCATCACTTAGACTTTCTATCTTTCTTTAATTTATTATTATTAGTAGTAGTATTATAATGCTTTTCCATCATTTTTGACTACCTAACTATCTATCTATATTCAGTAAATTTGCATAATTAAATATTCTATATACTACACATGCCAGTGATGATTATCAACGTGTCAAATCAAATCAAGCATACTGAGAGGTAATTTGAATCAATTATATACACATGTATGTGCAGATTATGCATTCTATTGTAAATTATTTCTAACTCTGTTAAAGTACGCATACACTGAGTATTAACAAAAAAATAGAGGAAGTTGGATTACCCTTGTATTTCTTCTGACTTTTGTAATCAAACTAAATGGAAGAACACTATTCAGATGATTGAAGTTATTTCTACTCGAATTGCAGCTAATGACCAATTCATAGATCGAGATCCATAATACTACTGATCAATATCAGTAGTAAGGCGTAAAATGTTATGCTAATAAAATAATAGAAGCCGTGACCATTAGGGTACAGAAGATTGAAGGTGAGGCAGAAACTCATCGAAGAAAACATTGTGAAGTGGTCGCGCTATGCCGTGCGTGAATTGGATGGTAGAAGTTAGAATTCATGCACTGGCTGGCCATTGGATTGGGTCAGGTGTCAGTTGCTCAATGGTCTACGAGCTCTCTGGCCTTGTAACCAGAAGGTCGTGGGTTCGAACCCTGTAGGTGGGTGCGTACTGATGAAGAATCCCAAAGTAGACTGACGAAACAGCTGTCCAGTACTCCCTGGTTGGTTTTCCAATGGTTCTCTAACTGATGTCAGCTCATGATGAAATCCTCCAACCAATCAAATAAAACAGATGATTCACTAGCAGGTTCTAAGCCTGATAAAAGTGGGAAGGTTGGGGGTGGGGCTAGCGATCACCACCACGAAAAATCAACCCAATCAATACAGAAACTTCAATTCACAGAAAAAATATAAAAAATGAACTTATTTTTTGCTGGAATCGGAGAGATGAAATGACGCAGGCTGGTGAAAGTTTTCGAGAAATCAGTCAGCCGATGTGTTTTCTTCCAACGAAAGCAAAAATAAGGATGAAGATATGGAATGTTCGCACAATACTCGAAGTTGGCTGGAAAGCCTCCTCAAATTACAAAAGAAATGAGAAGATATGGCACAGAAGTGCTAGGAATCTGCGAGAGCAGATGGAATGGATGTTGACTGTCAAAATTGTTAACTTGAGAGTCGATAATATACTCCGGTCATCCAGATGAAAACCATGAACACCAACAGCAGCCAAAGCTCTTATGAAGGAGAACCATCTCCACCAGGTAATGAATCAAGATTCAACTAAAAGGTAGGAAAGCCACAATATTCAATGTTACTCTCTGCAAACAACTGGGACAAGAGAAGAAGGAAAAATGCACAGACAAATGTAACCAGTAATGATAGATCCCTGATGACGATATAAAAGTCCTAATGGGTGGTATGAATTCCAAACTGCCAGCAGATAACACAAGAAGAAAATGCATCATGCTTCGCGAGGTTCTCGAAGAATTAAATGAGAACAGAACTCTTCACAGACTTCTGCGCCTTCAAGTGAACATAGAGAAGAAGAGGTGATGAAGATAACCAACCAATGGCACCAAGCACCAATTACCGTCAACCGGAGGAATCTGAAGGAATTCACTCCTTTCACTTGCCTGACCAAGGCAACATCCTTTCAACTACAGGCAGCACGTATGAGGATGTCAGAACCAGAATCAGAAAAGCAAGCCAGACAATGATCACTCTGAGGTCAGTGTGGAAATCTGCTACACTAAGCATGTGTAAGAAGATTCAGATTTCCAACACTAATATTAAGTCAGTTCTTCTATATGGTTCAGAGACTTGACGCATCACGAAAAACATTTCCAGCGGACTGCTGCAAATTTTCACCAACAACTGCCTTCACTGACTCGATATTTAATTTTCTCCAAGCTGTCAGACGGCCAGAAAGAATAATCAACAGGGAACGAACCCAGCTAACCACCTATTGCCCGACAAATATGCCGAAGTGAATAGAAATGCATCGGACACACACTGAGGAGATCTTTGAGTGTTATTACACACCGCACCATAGCTCGAGTAGAACCCGAATGAGAAGCGACAAGTTGTATGTGGGTTCGAGAGTGACATGGAAGTGACCGCGTGAGGTGAAAAGGAAAGCTTATGGGAAATCGTAGAATTAGATGAAGAGAAGACTGCAGAGAACAGGGCAAAACAGAAATACGCTTCTGAATCCCAATCTTATAATCATAATGCATGGGAATAATAATAATTCGTTAAAAATGAAGTATTAATGCAGCTTGCACCAACTTCAAGGATTACAAGTTTGAAATTGGTTACTATATCCACAGAAGGTCAATCATGAACCCAAACATCTTAGTGGTAACCTTTCTCACTGCAGTATAAGGTGACTCCAGTTAGAATCCTCCTGGGAGCATCGGTTCCCTTGATGTTGTGGACAGGCCTTGTTGACGGGTACCAACAAACATGAAACCTAGGTTCAGGGCTCTCATTGAGATTCAGACCGAATACCCATCACTCCAAACGCCAAGAACTTAACCAGACTAGTAACTTCGAGTTAATAATCCTGGTAATATCTTTCCAGCATCTGTTCAAGGAGTCCATATAATACCAGAATGAGTTTGACCAATACGGTTCAAGTAATATCAACAAGAGGAGATCATAAAAATCATTCCTATTTGTGTAAAATACTTGAATTTGTGCCTGCTGCTGTATGCCTTTCGTTACTGGTCACTATTTCGTGTTTTTTTCATTTTTTTAACCTCATTTCAATTCTCAAGTAATAGATCATATTTTAAGTATTGGTTTTGTGGGGATTTGATTGATTGGTTGGAGGATGAGCTGAAATCAGTTGGAAAACCAACAGGGAGTACTGGACAGCTGTTTCGTCAGCCTAGTTTGAGACTCTTCATCAATACGCACCCACCTACAGGGTTCGAACCCACGACCTTCTGGTTACAAGGCCAGAGAGCTCGTAGACCATTGAGCAACTGACACCTGACCCAATCCAATGGCCAGCCAGTGCATGAATTCTAACTTCTACCAGCCAATTCACGCACGACATAGCGCGACCACTTCGCAATGTTTTCTTCGATGAGTTACTGCCTCACCTTCAACCTGCTTCCCAATAGAACCCCAGGTTAACTGCCTGAATAGGGACACTTGCTGGTGAGCATAGGATCAATTTTCAAGTATTGGTTTTGTAGGGATTTTTGTTTGATTGTTTAGAGGATTTCATTATGAGCTGACATCAGTTTGTTATGTATGTGAATATGAGGACCTTGTAGACTACGAGCGAATCTAACTAATGCGCTGGCTAATCTGTCTTAATCGCACGTCAACAACAACAACAATAATACCGCCGGGCACGCAAGACAAATAAAAGAGAAGACTGGACGTTGATATGAGAGCTTTTACTGTCTCAAACAACAGTCCAAAATGTTAAACAACAACTCCGTATTTATACAATTAGAAAAATCAATGTCACATTTTAAAAATATTAACGACCTTGGGAATTCAGTAATTTAAATCAATAATCACGCAGATGCGTGAAATCAATGATTATGCTAGTGTGTGAAATAAATAATGAATATTAATGATTCCCCTGCGTATATATTACCTCCCCCTTTTAAAAAGAATCTTGCAATCAGTTTAGTATCTTTTTTCCTTGGGGTCGATTTGGAAAGGAACTGTTTGTGTTCGTTTGCGCTGGGATCGTCGGCTGGGTAGCATCTCTTGTTTTGCTTCTGGTTTGACTGGTGGTATTTTGAAAGTTTCCAGTAGTAATTCCAGTGGCAATTTAGGTTCTTGGGATGTAGTATATCGACGTCGTATCTGATTTTTATGTCTAATCCACCATTCATCCCCAACTTTAACCTTGTACATTAGAGTTCCATGTCGACATTCTATCAAGCCTTCGGCCCATTTTCTGTTCCTCGGTCGATAATCGCGCACATAGACGGCATCACCCTTGCGGTAATACGTCAGACTATTTCTTCGTTGATGTGACGAAGATGGTAACATGGAGTGGTGATGAGTTCGTAGCATTCGACCCATTAGAAGTTCTGCAGGGCTTTTCTTCTGTTCTGCCAGTGGTGTAGTTCGGTATACAAAAAGAAAGTTTTGTATTGCTTCCGGTTTCGCCCCTCCCCCTGCTTTCAACAAGGCTCGTTTGAAGGTGTCGACAAATCTTTCTGCCTGACCGTTGGATTGAGGGTGATAAGGTGGCGTCCGCACGTGTTGTATACCGTTTCTCCTGCAAAATTCCTGGAACACTTGTGAGGTGAACTGACTGCCATTGTCAGATACGATGATTTCTGGTATACCGTGACATGCGAAGATCTTTTCCAGGACTGATACTGTTCTGCTGCTAGAAGGTGGTGTCACTTGTACTACCTCCGGCCACTTTGAGTAAGAGTCCACGAGAACCAAGTAGTATATACCTTCTATCGGCCCAGCGAAATCCACATGTAGGCGGGACCATGGTTTTGACGTGGGCCATGCTCTCGGTGGCTCCCGCGGCGGATCTTTGGCTGCCGTGACAGACATCACCTTCAGTTTTTGAGCAGAGCCCGTCTTACGGGAGCTAACAGTTGCTACTTTGTTGCTACCAGACATCGAAGCACTTTTGGCGCAGCCATACTCACTGTGACGATTCGAAGTTGGTTTTTCATTAATCACGTCATTCTTTCTAATGGGCTTAGGTTTAATATATCTGTCTCTGATTTCTGGCTTTCTTGTTGAGGGTTCAATACTTTCTATCTTATGGCATACACTGCTTAACGGAATCTCTGACAGGTGCAGCTTCTCAAACCAGTCTAAACCCAAGAGGTCAAGGTTTGAATTGTTGATGTAGCATGTGCCGACGAAATGACTATCGCGAAAACCAACGTTGCATTTAATTTCTCCATTCAATCGAAGTCTTCCACCACATGCACTAATTGCTATCTGATTTGTCTTCTCTATGGCAGGGCATCCCAACTTCTGCCATAATTTCTTTGATATTATTGTAATATCGGATGCTGTGTCGATTTGTAGGCGTGCCGGCCGTGTATTAATCGTCAGATTGATATATTTGCGAGGTGCTGGAGTACTAATATGATATGTGGCAGTAACACCCAAAGACTTGAGCTTGTTGCGCCGTCTGAGTCGACTACGAGGTCTGGGTCGGTTGTTGCGTTTGCAGTAGCCATCTTTGTGACCAACAGTATGGCATCGACGGCATTTATGCTGTTTGAATGGGCAGAAGTTTGCAAAATGCCAGGAACCACAGTGCCAGCAGGCTGATGGTGGTTTATGCTGAGGATGACGCGGTGCGGTTGATGTCGACGGTACTGGATGCACCGCATGCACTTCTGCTGCATTTTGGCTGCCAGACTGCACCAAGGCGGTATCGTTATGAATGTTGATTAAACGCTGATATTCTTCACCGACGTCTTTCAGAGTCATCCGTGGATCTTGTTCCAGACGATTTAATAGACGTGTGCGTATATCAGCAAATTTGGGAGACTGCAAACCACAAATGAAAATCAATACCTTGAACTGGTCTTCTGAGAGTGATTTCAATTTAAAACGTTCACACGTGCGATTGACTATACCCAACTGAGTATGGATATCATCATTTTCGTTCAGAGATAGTTTCATGCAATGATATCGAATGTTGAATAAAGATCTCTGATCACCGAACTGATGACGAAGGGTATGGACAGTTTCATCGAATGATCTTTCGCTGGGCTTCTGTGGGAGAATTAAGTTGCAATATTTATCTAGCTCATCTGCTCCCAATTTACGAAGTAGAAGCCGTACTTTCCAGGCATCATCTTTATCCGCAAAGTCTACTAGAAATAGGTCTTCATATCTGCGAAACCAAGTGTCAAAAGTGACGTTCGCATCTGGATCATAAACAAATTCTGAGATGCTGCTACCAATGCTGTCGTTGGCTGTAGATGAATCAGCAGAGCGTGATATTTGTAGACCAGCAAGCATTTCCATCAATTTAAGCTGCTGTTCCATTAGTTTCTCTAAACGCAGTGGGTCCATCTTGAGCAAACCCGTCGCCAAATTTGTTATGTATGTGAATATGAGGACCTTGTAGACTACGAGCGAATCTAACTAATGCGCTGGCTAATCTGTCTTAATCGCATGTCAACAACAACAACAATAATACCGCCGGGCACGCAAGACAAATAAAAGAGAAGACTGGACGTTGATATGAGAGCTTTTACTGTCTCAAACAACAGTCCAAAATGTTAAACAACAACTCCGTATTTATACAATTAGAAAAATCAATGTCACCTTTTAAAAATATTAACGACCTTGGGAATTCAGTAATTTAAATCAATAATCACGCAGATGCGTGAAATCAATGATTATGCTAGTGTGTGAAATAAATAATGAATATTAATGATTCCCCTGCGTATATATTACAGTTAAAGAACCATTACTGAAAAGTTCCAAACTAGACTGACGAAACAGCTATCCAGTAGTCCCTGTTGATTTTCCAATGGTTCTCTAATTGATATCAGCTCATGATGAAATCCTCCAACCAATAGATCATTTCTCAGACTGTAAATTAAATCCACGATTTCCGATTTACACAGTTTGAGAAAGGTGAAATGTCACCACAGTTAGCAGAGGCAATCGAAATCATCACAACTTTGTGTAATCTGCTTCAAATCGTAAATGGCAATCAAGACAAACAGATTATAAATTCATGGTGACAAATACTACTGATTAATTCATGTGAGTAGTTTGGATCATACCCCCACACAACAAACAGTAGTGTTTGCTAGCCAACCAGATTGAAGTGATCTACACGCCGGAAGACCGTTTTGCTACTAATAATTGATGTAATTCGCGTGCAACTACTCATTTCAATCATTGAATCAGTAGTATATTGCAGCACACATTTAAACAGATAATCTCATATACAAAATCAACACACTGGGAGAATATTAATTGAAATAAAAATAAATTATTATATTATTATTCATAATAATAGAGCAGTCCAGTAACCAACTTTTTGAAATTGTAAAATATTTTGAAAAATGCTCCCCATTGTCTCTCTCTCTCTCTAATATACATATGAAGCTTCCTCACCATTTGACATAACTTATATCCAAATTGGTCTAATTCACGAAAAGAGAAATATCTCTCTATATATAGAGAGAGAGTGTCAAGTTATGCGTTGATATACATTGAAAACTAATTTTTCTTTTTTCTGTTTGAAAAAAAATATTCTTTTTTTGTTACAGTTTTGAAAGAGACAGAAATAAAAAGGCCTTTTTTAAATCAATTGTTTAAAACGTTACTTTTTTTTGAAAATGAATAACAAGAATAAATGTATGTGTTTGTCGAAATGTGGTGGTCAATTGGACATTGAATAGAAATAAATAAATAAATAAAATAATATACATATATGAATAACCACTCCCAATTTAAACAGCCCAGGCCATTACAGCATATATATATATATGTAGGTATATAGTTAGTAGGTAAATACAATGACAAACTGGCACGAACACATGAGAACCCCCCCACACACACACACACATGTATACACTCAGAGACATATAGCTCATTTTTCACGAGTGTTCAGTGTGCGTGCTTTTCTTTATTAAAAAGTAGTATATCTATAAATAAAAATAAATTGCCAATATTTGGCGCCTATAATCTAGGCGTAGACACAGGGTCATACGCGTATGCGTATATATATATATATATATATAATTGGAGGATTTCATCATGAGCTGACATCAGTTAGAGAACCACTGGAAAACCTGGGAGTACTGGACAACTGTTTCGTCCTAGTTTGGGACTCTTCAGCAGTACGCACCCACCTCTAGGGTTCGAACCCAGGACCTTCTGGTTACAAGGCGAGCTCGTAGAATTCAAGGACCATTGGATCGGGTCCCAGTGGCTCAATGGTCTACGAGCTCGCCTTGTAACCAGAAGGTCCTGGGTTCGAATCCCGGTGGGCGCGTACTGCTGAAGAGTCCCAAACTAGGCTGACGAAACAGCTGTTCAGTGCTCCCAGGTTTTCCAGTGGTTCTCTAACTGATGTCAGCTCATGATGAAATCCTCCAATTATAATTAAACAAAATCCCTACCAAACCAATACTTGAGAATATATATATATACTCTATAGACTGGTATATAGAGTTATGATTGTTTCGAAGGTGAAGAAAAAGCCCAGTGAATAATGGAGACCAAATAAAAACGCCAAAAAAGAAACAACACACATACACACAACTAATAATTCACATAACTATTTGACACTTAAAGCCATTCTCTTTCTATCATCATTCTTACCCTTTTGTTGTTTCTATTTGAGAGATAATAACGAGAAATAATCATTCCATACACACACACACTGTCGTCCGTAAATCAGATCAAACAATGGTGAGTGTGTTATTATCCACTAGTACAATATAGACTCGTGTATTCAGGCATAAATTATCTCCTGCATACACACACACAAACACACATACACACACGAAAATGAGCACACAGGCATGTACATGAGTACAATATGAATGACATCTATTCTTGTCAGTTGAATGATTACAATGAATGAGGAGAATACCAAATAGTTTCAGAGAAAAAGTGTAATAGGTAGAAGGGAATTCGGGATAGAGAGAGAGACAAAGAGGGAGGCGGAGATACAAAGAGAAGAGAAGGAGAGTAGCTATTTATTTATGAGACAACGATAATTATAAAGTGATCTCTAATAATTGCTTTTAAAATGTAGACAACTTGTTAATAGTTAGCCAATATACAGTAGAATAAAAGACAGTTGTTACTATATATATATATATATATATATATAATCGTGTTTTATCCAATTACTTTAACCTCGCCTAGATTACTAGCTCGCTAGTTTTCTAGCCGGTCCCAAGCCCGGATAAAGAGGGAGGGTTGAGGCGTGGTGCTAGCAACTCCCCCCCCCCCCCAAAACTTAACCAAATTGCTACAGAAACTTCAACGCACAAATATATTAAAAATTTGAACAATAACCTTATTTTTCGCTGGAATCGGGGAAGTGAAATGACGCAGGCTGGTGAAAGCCTTCGGGAAGCCAGTCAGCCGATGTGCCTTCTTTCGATGAAAGCAAAAATAAGGATGGGGACGTGGAATGTTCGTACAATGTACGAAACTGGAAAGGCTGCCCAGGTAACCGCAGAAATGAGAAGATATGGAATAGAAGTATTGGGAATCTGCGAGAGCAGATGGAACAGATGTGGAAGGTGCCAACTATCAACTGGAGAGACAGTAATCTATTCCGGTCACCCAGATGACAATCACGAGCACACCGAGGGAGTAGCCATCATGATGTCACCAACAGCGGCTAAAGCTCTCATGCAGTGGGAACCAATCTCCTCCAGGATAATGACAGCTAGGTTCAACTCAAAAGGAAAGAAGGTTACAATCATTCAATGCTATGCGCCCACAAACGTCTCAGAACAAGAGAAGAAGGAGGATTTCTACAAACAACTACAAACAGTAATGGACAACGTCCCAAATGGCGATATCAAAATCCTGATGGGTGATATGAATGCGAAACTGGGAGGAGACAATACAGGAAGAGAACTCACCATGGGTCGTGAGGCCCTCGGCGAAATGAACGGAAATTGTGAACTCTTCTCAGACTTCTGCGCCTTCAATGACTTAGTGATTGGTGGCAGTGTGTTCAAACACAAGGATATACACAAGGCGACATGGATTTCACCAGATGGACATACCAAAAACCAGATAGACTTCATTTCAATTTCAAGGAAGTGCAAACGGAGCCTACTGTATACAAGGTCGAGGAGAGGAGCAGATGTGGGTTCAGACCACTATCTAGTACAAGGAACTTTCAAGGTGAAGCTGAAAGCCTCGAGGATACCTGGATATAGACCACAATGCAAGTTCAACACGCAAAAACTGAAGGACACAACCAAAAAGGACCGAAGTGCTTCGTCTCAGGTTGACATGTCGGCTTCTTGTGCAGATGCTTGGACAATGTCTGTTCATGTAACCTGAAGTCATTTGGTTGATGGTAACTACCAGTGGAATCCAGTATACTCATTTCGTCCTATTTGGGACTTGTCAGTTGGATGTAACTGCATTCCCCAGGCTGGAAACCGGTGCCCATAGTTTCAAACGCCAAAGTTACATGAATAGACATCGTCGAAGCATCTGCACAAAGAGCCGACATGTCAACCTGAGACCCAGCACTTCGGTCCAACCAATGGACGGGAAAATCCAAATCGAATTAAATAATGAATAAGACTCGTTGCACAAAAAGTGGCTGTCATAGCCCAGGTGATCTAGTGGACAACGTTTTCGCGTTTGAAACTATGGGCACTGGGTTCAAGCCTTGGTGGGAAAATCATCACTCACTGGGGAATGCGGGTACATTCAAATGAAGAGTCACACGTAGGATGAAATGTGCATCCACTGCTAGTCACCATCAACCAACTTTTGACTGTCTGCATACATTGTATTGTTTGTGGTTCTGCAATGATACTGGCTGAGTGATTCGTCGGTAGTGAAGAGTTTGGCATGGAGACATTGGGATTCAGCATTAAAATAAGATTCTCACTTAGCTTTCAATTATCGTCTATTACATCAAAAAAAATAGTGGGCAAGTCGATGATTCTTCCAAATGGTACAACCATCACTAATGAGGTAAACGGAATCGCAGGATATTTTGATAGGACGAATATTTGATGAAATTAATCGTTATTAAAAATACATTGATGTTTTAAAATAATATCGAGTTGTTAAATCAACGGAATTACAGTTCAAAATAATGATGGTCAAAGCAGGAAAAGCGTCTGAACGAACTTCTTCTGAACACCTAAGTTAGGCTTCTTTAGACACCACCAGTTATATGTAACACACTAACTCGTAAGGTAGAGTTAAGATTAGTCGGAATACTGTAGATAACTTTAAAAACCTTGTTAACATTGATTTTATGTTCTAAATCTGTAAGATGAGCTAAAACACAGCTGTAAATAAACCTAGTCTGTCCCTCACACGATAATGTTGCAAATCTGACGATAAATACACCTAATCATAAGTCCAATGTAACTGACTCTACAGCAGTAGTCGAACTGATAGATTCACCTAGAGGTGGTAAAATTAGATAGTTTATCCTTAACTCCCAAACGTCAAACAGCGGTGGTTGTGAATGAATGCACTTTTCACTGAGATTGCTTAAGCGTTGAGTTATTATTTCACCGATGTTATCGCCAAAAAACTAAGGTTTTAAGAATAAGGTCTTCTTCGGAACTGTTGATACATCAGCTTATGTTGGCTTTAAATTCATATTCTTGTCAATGAATTTCTCTATATAAGCATTTTCACTCAGTAATTAATTCATAGTATAGAGTTCTTGATTAGAGCAGATTGCTCTTGCTGTGTGGACCAAACACCATTAAATTCGGTTTCCTTCATAATAGCCACCTTACTCATCTCCTGGTCGAACCTATGTGGTATAATGTTTTTGTTTGACTCTTTCAGCATACTTTCAAGGAAATATGAATGGGTACTACTGAAGCCATGTTATTAAAAATCTACTTCTAAGTACAGAATTCATTCTTCCATTTTGTCAGGCTAAAACTCTACTGGATGAATCGGTTTTCAAATTGTCATTTCAATATCTATAAGATTTTTGGGTTTTCATCTAGGAATAATACAAAGTGGTTATTTATTATTATTATCATTGTTTCCTTTAATTCCTAGAGGAACATAGGGCTTCAGCCGCACGTCTCCACTGTGTTCGGTTCTCTGCTAGAGTCTTCACCTGGCTCCAAGTCTGCCCACACGCTTTCATTTCCTCTTCACATGACCTCCTCCAAGTCACCCACCCTTGCACTGACGACCAACTCGCAGCTTCCCTTTCGGGTTCCACTACAGCAATGGCTTGTCTAGTGATGTCACTTGATGGTTTGTTTTCTCAGAGTATGACCAATCCATCTCCATTTCTTCCTGCCTATTTGTTTCACAATCGATTCCTACTGCATTGGTTCGCTCCCAGAGATCTATGTTGCTGATCTTTTCTGGCTGGCCATCTGATCTTGAGTATTGAGCGAAGACAACTGTTAATGAAGATCTGTAGTTTGTTTGAGGTGCTCTTTATGACGCGCCAAGTCTCTGATTCACATAGTAAGTAGCACTGACTTCACATTGGAGTTGAAAATCCGGATCATAATTCTCATGCTGAGTGCTGTTCATCTCGACACAGACTTGAGAGTAATGAAAGCTTGCCTTGCTTTCCCGATTCTTGCTTTGATATCCTCATCAGTTCCATCCGCCTGTAGTTGAAACGATGCTTCCCAGGTAGGTAAAAGAGGTTGTTTCTTTCAGGTTCCTCCCATCTATGCTGATTGTTGTCTGTCGTTGTTGTTGCTGTTGGTGGTGTTGGCCAGGAATCTCCATCACCTCTGTCTTCTCTATGTTCACTTGAAGTCCTATCTTTGATGCTTCTTCTGTCAACTTGTTGCTTTTCACTTGCATATCTTCCAGTGTGTGGGAAATCAGACATATATCATCGTCGAAGTTAAGATCCTGCAAGTGTTTTCTGTGGGTCCGTTTTATGCCTGTTTCCTCATTACCCGCTGTTTGTCGCATTATCCAATCTACTGAAATCAGGAAAATCATTGGCGATAGTAGACAGCCTTGTCTTACTTTGAAAGTGGTTAAAGCACACGAATATTATCTCCCCCCCCCTTCAATCCGCCTATACTTATGCAACACAAGTTTAGTATTCAGTCATTCCGTTGGAATTCAGTGACTCGACAGTTCTAAATCTCTCCAATTTTCAACTAACATTGAATATCATTGGTAAGTAACTGTCCTCAGATATGACATGATGATACATTCAATCTCTAAAGGGGTGGAAACTGTCTACTGTTTTAGAATCCCGAACCAGAACGGGACAGACATTCAGTGTCCTTTATAATTAATCTAGATTCTTGACAAAACATAAATTGAAACCAACTTATTTGTGTAGAATTATAGCATAGCAGACAAGTTTATTATTATTATTATTATACAGACGAATATATTAAAGATGAACTTTTGATGGGCTACCGATGTAACTGCTGGTAACTGTCAGTTTTGTTCATGACAATGATGATTATGGTGGTAGAGGAATTGTTATATCTACTTTCCTAGTACCATATTTACTTATCAGGAAGAAAGGAAAAACGTCAAAGGAAAGAAATCTTGTGCTACAGGTGGCGCGTGAATAACTTTTCGAGGATACAGACTTGCGCTCTTCGATCAAAAATGAAATAAAACCAAACTGTCCCAAATAAACCCGACCAAATCCAAAACAAACCTAATGGTACCAAATAGAATGATATCGATAACAGAATGTTGAAGAGCTGAAAGATTATTGTTCTGTTAAACGAAATGTATCCGAAAAAAAAACATGTTAGAAACTTCATACAACTGGTTCCCTTGATAAATTTCGATAAAGAAAGGAAGACGAAATTTGCAGTATAAAATGATATCATTCTATTTCACAGGTTCTCATCAGCTGCAGACTACCTGAAATTACAATGGTTATTATTATCATTGTTATTATCATTTAAATAACCATTGTAATTTCAGGTAGTCTGCAGCTGATGAGAACCTGTGAAATAGAATGATATCATTTTATACTGCAAATTTCGTCTTCCTTTCTTTATCGAAAAATGTTAGAAACCTTCAGATATGAGGTTATCTGGCGTCCAAATACAAAGAATATCATATCTGAACCCAAAATTAGTTCGCAGTTAATAAAAATGTCAATTCAAACAACAACAAAACTGTACAAGAGTTCAATGAAGCACAAACTGTCTAATTAACTCAAAATGCAAAATTGTATCTAAGGTACAACTTTAGTGTTTAAAGGTAGAATATCAGATGTAGCACCTTGGTTAGAAACAGAAAGAAAAAGAACTGATATAGTTTCCTTTTTTAAGATTTGTCTTCTTATCGAATCATCTTGTTAGAAATCATTCAACCAAAGAGGAGACTAATTTTAATTAACAGGAAAATAACAACCAAAAAAAAATTAAAAGGCATAAATATTTGAATAAATAATTACCTCAAAAAGAAGAAGGCAGAAGAAGTAATTAGAATTCACAGACTATTGGATTCTGTTCCAGTGGATGAATGATCAACTGCCTCACCTCGTAATCTGAAGGTAGTGGGTTCAATCCTTGGTAGTGTCATGAGTGTTTAGTGCTGAAGAGTCAGTCCCTAGCTAGGATGAAAGAGCCACCCAGTTCTTGCTGATTTCCAGCGGTTCTGTAACCGATCTCAGTTTGTGATCTCACTTGAAAGCAATCAAATCCTTGTAAATCAACACTTAGAAATTAACCTAATGCTCACTAGTCACTGTCTACACGACGAAGCTGCCTGTAGTTCTAGCGAGAAGTCGTGACCAATGAGGCCCATCAGGTTGGATTTGAAGATAAATACTTGCCAATGACATTGGTTAGCAGTAGCGCTATAAATCGCAAATTGACAGAAGTTAGAACTCATGGGTTGGCCGCTGGGTTCCATGCCAGTGGTTGGATCGTCAACGAGCTCGCCTAGAAACCTAAAGGCACTGGGTTCAATTCTCAGTGGGGCGACCTTCTGAAGAGTCTCAAACTCGGTTAAAATGGTTGTTGAGTACTCCCCGGTGCTCTAACTGATGGCAGTCAGTTAGTAGTTTAACTTTAAAAAAATCAGTACCATTTTTCATCAAAAGCAAGAGAAAAGGACACAAGTCATTCTAAACAAATAAAAATGATTCAATCATTAATTATAATTTGATATGATCCTGAACTTAAACTTAAATCATTTTCAATTTATAAACGTATACACAGAACAATTTCTGTGTAGTAAATTTTAATGTTGTGCTTCGTAACAACAAATAAGCAATAGAATACTTCAGTGGTTGGTCTTAGTGCTTAGCAAAATCTTTAATGGAATTCAGTGAGGATCCTAATCTGAGATAAAACAGCCAGTATATACGTGAATTATGTAATCTTGGGGTTTGACAAACACAATATAAAAACAGAGTAACATGAGTCCTTGATTTCCTTATTTTGTTGTTGGGATTTTTCTTTGTTTCGACACTACTTTTGTATGTTTTTCCTTAATGAGGACTTATCAGGTGAAATCTCCAAAACCTTAGAAAATTTTATTATTATTGTTCCCTCGGCCTCCGAGTGGAACATACGGCTTCAAAAGCACATATCCACTTCGTCCTATTCTCCGCATTCCTCTTTAGCTGTTCCCACGACTGTCTATAGGCTCTCATCTACTCCTTGGATGATATTCACCATGTCACCCCCCCCCAACGCCCAACTCGTCGTTTCCCATTGGGATTCCACTCGACCGATGGCCTGGCGCGCGATATCATTCGACGGCCTCCTCAGCGTATGCCCAATCCATCTCCGTTTTCTTCTGCATATTTGTTGAGCAATCGGCTCTTGGTTGGTTGGTTCTTGTTGCCAATTCTTTCCGGCGGGTAGGCCATTTGATCTTCAGTATGGAGCTAGCGAAGGCAGCTATTTATAAAAGTTTTCAGCATGTTCTAAATGGTTTTCGTGACGCTACCGCCAAGTTTCTGACCCACAAAAGAATTGACTTAACATTGGTACTGAAAATCCGAATTTTCTTCTTTTTACTGAGTGCAGGAGATATCCAAACTGATTTCAGTGTGATGAATTTCTGCCTTGCCTTTCCGACTATGGTTTTGACAACCTCATCCGTGCCACCTGTAGTTGGAACGATACTTCCTGGATAAGTGAAGGAAGTAACCTGATCACTGTATACACTTTTAAAATAGTGAATATCTTGAAACTGTAGTGAGGAAATTTTGCAGATTAGATGGATATTTTGGTGTTGTTGTAGTGTTTGAGCTGGATGGTGTAATTACAAAGCTTTCCTTTTTCAACACCATATTCAGTACCAACTTCAATGAGAACACAACAAATTATTTTATTGGTATGTTCATTTTTCAAGTTCCCCCTTTAACGGACTGCACTGGTCAGTATTTACTGACTCTGAGGGATATCACACGCTATGCAGACCCTCAGAGCCAAATAGAAAACGACTAGCTGGACGTGTGCCCAAGAGTGGTATGGAAGATGAAAGTGTATTGGACAGTCGTGGAGCCAGTAAAGAGGGTTGAAGAGAACAGAATGAAATGGAGATGTGTCGCTGAAGCCCCATGTTTCACTCGGAACCCAAGGGAATAACAATATATAATATGTAAGAACCTCTGTATATTGCTCATTGGACACTTGTTAGATGTTCATAGTGCAAGGAAAAAGAGACTTTTATTTCTATTGACTTGAATTTACATTCGGTAAAACGTATCACTTTCAGAGACTGACAATAAAGTAAAAATAATTATTTACAGATTTTTAGGTAATTCAACTAACTTAAAAATGAAAACTTATAGTCTTTGGTATTTCTCATGCAAGAAAATCCTTCTGTATGACTCAAAGACTTGGCACTCGCGTCACCAGAAGTATTTCCAACAGTCTGTTGCAGACTTTTATCAACGTCTACCTTAACTGATTCGATGCTGAACATTAGATGTCCAGAAAGGATTAGTCGCTAGAAACTCTGACAATAAACCAACCCAGAACCAATAGCCCAAGTAATATGCACAAAGAGATGAAGATGGAACAGATACACACTCAGGAGACCGTTGAATGACATCAAACGCTAGGCAGGCCCTCGAGTGGAACCTGAATCAAAAACGACGAACTAGGCTTTGGTCTGAGGGTCACAAAGACGAGGTCACCTGAGGAGGATCCAGCTAATGAGAACTGTGGAGAACAAAGTGAAATGGAAATGAGCTATTAAAGCCCTAAGTTCTACTCGGAACCCAAAAGGATAATAAAATTAATATGTAAAAAACACCATGCTCAGAGGAAACAGAGGATGTTTGAGGGAGAAATGTTTTTTTTTAAAAACAACACACATGACCGAGTACAGATTGTAACCGTCAATCAACAATGGACGTCAACCAACTGAAGGTCATATGAACAACACCTGTTCACTTCTCAACACTTAATTACACATGTAATTTATGATGTCAATTCCTCTTGACATTATTATAACATTCTATTCACATGAAAGACAATGACTGAATGAAACAAACTGCGTGTAACGCATAAAACTCCTGATGTCCTGTCCTTTTCAAGTATCTTTACTATTGTTATTATCATATATCGTTAATAGCTAACTAGATGCAACTTGTAATTATATGCTTAAAAAAGTACTTATTACTGACATTACACGTAACACGTCAGGGAGCTTGAAAGCCTATTATATACAGGTACAATCGTTTGGCCTACTAATGTTGCCTCACATTGTGTTATAGCAACAGCAACTCAGCCACAATAATAAAATAAGGGCAGAAACAGAAAGTTGTAGTAAAACAAAATTTCTCCTAGCGAAGACATATGACAGAAGCAGTAATAATAATAATAATGGTTACAATAATGATGGCCATTGTTACAGCGGAATAATTGATTGATAAATCCCTCATGAACAACCATCTATTTACAACACTGTTGACCGTTTGGATATTTTTAACCAGCTGTGTGATTACATTTTTTCCTTGACCTGTGTATCATATCTACCTTTGATTAAATCCGTATTTTCAAAAGAATGGTTAATGAACAAAGAATACTCTTTTCGATAACCTGCTCTTTATCAGGTTCTACAGTTATGTATACATAATAGTGAATGAATTAGTGTTATTAACAACACTAATGTTGTTTAAATAACATCGAATCAATAATAATCTCAATGGATTACAGTTCACTAGCATCAACATAACAGTACACTGAATATCAGAAAAATTAGGAAAGATAATAATGCAAATTCATGAATTTATAGTCTCTACTGAAGGCCAGGGCTGGACCTGCTTCTTCTGCACACAAAGCACTGGTTGTTTCACGCGAATTGCGATAGCTTCAGCTGAATGGAATATTATCTGATGCCCGGTAGATGATACAGAAGGATTCTTCAATGCTGACTTTGTGGCCGGTTTGAACCAGGTAGTCTAATATCGAATTGTTGATGGTTTTTACTACACCTTTACTTAGTCATACTGGGAGATGTTCTCGAGCACGAAAAATCAAGTTCCTAGAGCAACGGTCAATATAAGTGGCTCCACAAGAGCAGTTGAATTGGTAGATACAATTGGAAGTGGCTAGTCTAGGTACTTCATCTTTCAATCGAGGAATCACCATTGGTCGTGTAGTAAACATGACTTGTAGTTTGCCAGAAATAAAAGTTCTCTGAACTGATTTCCTTAACTTCTTCGTAATTATTTCACTAGATATATCGCCCTTGAATTGCAGTCATATGTATAAAGGCTTCTTGTTTACAGATAGTGAGCAGCCTTTTTCCGCTTTCTTTGTCATGTGTTTCGTGATAAATTTGTCGGGATAGCTATTTTCAACCAAGGTATCATATAAAATCCTTAGTTCATCTTCAATTGCCTCTTCCGAGCATATAGCTCTAATCCTGTGGCTGAGGGTTCTTAATAAATTTCTTTTGTACTGGAGAGGAACGAAGCTGTGAAAATGTGTATATTGTCCTGTCCATGTACTTTTCCTATGCAAATTTCTCTTTATGCTACCATCTGGTTTTCTTGTAAGGAGGACATCTAGGAAAGCAATTCTATTTTGGGATTCCTCTTCGCACGTGAATTTCATAGCCGAATGTACTTCATTAAATTCAGTAATTATTGTACTTCTATCCGAATCATTATCACAAAGAATGAAGGTGGCATCCATATACCGGCAATAAAATATTGAACTGTAATCCATTGATATTATTATTATTGATTCGATGTTATTCAAACATCATTAATGTTGTTAATAACACTAATTCATTCACTACACAAATGTAGAACCTGATAAAGAGCAGGTTATCGAAAAGAGTATTCTTTGTTCATTAACCATTCTTTTGAAAATTTCAATGGGCATTTTTAATCAGTTAAATCCGTATTGTTGGTTTTTGTTTTTTAGTTGATTCCTAGTCTTAATGTTTCACTCAACTATCGGGTAATGATGGACTACTTACTGCTAATAAAAACGTGTTTTCTTTTATTGCGATTTTGTTTGAATGAATTCAACGTTATGCCAGAGTGGCTTTATTACATATCCCCACTAATTGTAGCGTTGTAGTCCCTTGCTATAGCGGTTTAATGACAATTTAATTTCTTTGTATGCTTTTTATATGAAATTTTACACTAAACTTTTTTCAGGAGTACATATTATCGGTGGCATTATATTCTTGAACTGCGTTACATTTGCTACGCTTTCATCAGAAAACATTGCTTGATACTGATATCTGTGCAGTATAATGGATTAAAGGATTCAGAAAGTTCAAAAGTTCAACGTATATTATTTAATTTTCATGAAATCATGCTAGTATATTTTGATCCATTTATTGAAACGCTTTAATACCCACCGGATAAAGGTGGCACCACTTCAAAAAAGAGATACGCCATATAATCGCCCATCGTGCTGTGGGTGCTGTTTGACCGTGGACTGTCAGCGGGAAACGTGTTTGGTGTGTTTGATTCTTACCGACAGATATTAGATGGTTAGAGGCAATAGGCAGGAAGCCCTGCTTGGACCTAGGTTTCGTGCTAGTTGGCACTCACCAGTCAGCAAGGTGTATCTGCAGCCTTGAGGGAACTCATGTCCCTTCTGAGATTTAAACCCGCGTCAACCAGTGCTGCAGCCAGAGACGTTACCACTGAGCTACTAGGGCTCCCAATTGACCTCCTGTAGGACTGTAGTGGATGTTTTGATTGGACACTAGTATTTGAGAAACTGCCTAACAACACTGTCGAGGTTATTTCAAATTTTAGATATATCATTATTTTTTATGTAACAGCACCACAGATTTAACACACATTACTGTCGAAACATTTTGGGACTGTGCGTCTCTCACGAAAGTTCGGTCAGCTATACAGAAGAAAGCATCAATTAGTTCTTTGCTCTCAGGACAGAATACTTTAGTTTTGGTCTCTATGCAACATTTTCTTTCTAAAATGAAAAGCAAATAGTCGTCTACATACCTGACCACTACTGATACTATTACCATTACAACAACTATTGCTACTACTATTACTATGGTAACAGTAGAAGATGAGAGGCTTGGTAGATGAGTGTTTATTTGCAATTAGGTATCTCTATATAGCCAAATTATGTACACCTTATCTTCAAATCATCATTTGCACAGATCATCTTCCGTGTTGTGCTACTTCTCGCCTTCATATGGCGTGTGTTTCTTTTTGTTCCTGTCACGTCTCCAATGTACCTTCGCAACGCCGTATCATTTGCTTTCTCTGACATCAAATGTATCTCCCGGCTATTTGATGTTTTTATCCCAATGAACGTCCCTTCATATACTACTGATAAATCTTATCAGTAGCACACACCACACTACTACTATTTTATTATTATTACTACCACTAATATCAGTATAACTAATCTTAGTGATAATATAGGTTATATATATATATGGGCGAATAGTATTATTTTCCACACTGATATTGATCAATAAAAATGAGACTGTTTTCTATTTGTTTGTTTATTTATTTTCTATTGGTTTGTTCATCTGTTTACTTATTTACTTGCCATTCTATCTGTCTGGAATGTCTTTATATTTTTGAGTATAGATAAATGAAATTATTTTTTTTAAATGGTTAATATTTAATAATATTATGGAGTGATGATTAAATTTTGGGCGGAAAAATATTGAGTTATGACGGGACTTGAATGAGTCTGACAGTCTGACCGTGGTTACAGCCACTGATCAAGTCGTAATTTTCACTTACCTCAGTGATCAAAGAGACTGATTTTATGTGCTTGCAAAGTAGGACAGCAAACATAGGCCGGCCCTCTAAGGCATATCTCCATCGGACTCACTTCTCTACTATCACTTTCATCTGTTTGGATGACAGTCGACAAGCTTTCATCAACTCTTCACATGATCTTCACCGTGTCAGTTTCACCCGTTACCACTCGAGAGTGTCATGTCATTTGAATAGCTCTTAAGTGTATGTTCAATCTCTCTGCATGTTTGTTAATCAATAGGTTATTGATTGATTTACTGCACTTTAGAAGTTCCTTGTAGCTTATCCTTTCTGGCTGGCCGGCTGACCAGTATAGAGAAAGGCAGATGTCAAAGAAAGTCTGCAGTCTGTCTATGCATGTTTTGATGACATACATACCCAGTCTCTAAACTATATGGGAGCTCTGACTCACTTGACATTAGTGTGAAACACATTTCGTATCTTGTTGTAAGTGGCAAAGAAATCAGAAAATCCTTAAATTCGTCCATTTTGATTTGAATTATTTACTAGAAACTCTGCAATAAAAATACCTGTTCGTGGTATATTGCCACCAGTAAATTATTAGGGTTTCTTTCCACCTTTTCAAAGTGAATAATTACGTTAACTGCTCATTGGGAAATGGAAATGATAAATTTACTTTTCAGAACTTTGAATCTGTTTAACTTTTAACTGAATAGCAAATTACCTTTCAATTATTTGAAGTATTTTATCTTCTACGATATTTATTCACGTCTTTTTTCACATTTCTATTCAAATAGTTTCTCAGAAGTAACCAGATATACCTGTTATTATTATATTTTTATTCCAATGAATTCCTTGGGAAACACAGGGCTTCGAATAGAACATCTCCATTTAATCCTGTTCTCTGCAATCCTCTTTAGCTGTCTCCACGACAGCCTATAAGCTTTTACTTCCTCTTCACACGATTTCTTCCATGTCAGCCTCGGACTCATCATCCGAGTTCCACTCGATAGTCTGGCGTGTGCGATCACTCAGCGACTTCCTTAAAATACAACCACTCCTTCAATTTGTTCAGCAATAGGTTCTTGGCTTGTTTGTCCACAGAGTTTCTTGTTCGTAATCCTTTCTGGTCATCTGATCTTCAGTATGGAGCCAGCGAAGGCAGCTGTTGATGAAAGTCTGTAGCCTGCTAGAAACGCTTTCCCTAATGCGTTCATCAATTCTCTGAACCATTTAGAGGTATTGACTGACTTAACACTAACTTTAAAAAGAGTACGGATGTTGTTCTTTGTGCTGGATGCAACAGATTTCCATACTGGTTTCAGATTAATGAAGGTCTGCCTTGCTTTTCTGATCCTGAATGGATCTGACACGCTCATCCGTGCAGCCTGTAGTTGAAACGATGCTGCTTAGGCTGGTGAATGAAAGTGACGACTTCTTTCAGACTTCTCACGTTGAGAGTTGACTGATTGTCTTCTATATGTCCACCTGAAGTCCTATCTTCTCTGCTCCTACTAAAGTGTTGATTTTCGCATGTAGTTCATAGAGTTTGTGAGACCTATTCATATTCTAAAAGTTCAGTTAATCAGTAAACTATACTTACTCGTTATTAACCCATCTACTGGGACACAGCATAAATATATATTTATCTTTTATGAATTAACAAAGAAGATTTATACTTTAGGTGGATGATTTTTGATTTTCTTTTGTTCTCTGAGTTGGACAGTATGATTATGTACCCCTCTTCGTCCTACTGGAAAACATCTTCAGCAATAACTTCAGTATGAAAGAATGAGACTTGAGAATTCTCTATGGATGAACTATCCATCTTTTCTGATCGTTTTCACCATTTTGATCCTGTGACTCATTCCTTTCAAGTATTGGTTTGTAGGGATTTGGTTGATTGGTTACAGGATTTCATCATGAGTTGACATCGGTTAGAGAACCACTGGAAAACCAACAGCGAGTGCTGGACAGCTGTTTCGTTCTAGTTTGGGACTCTTCATTAGTACGCACCCATAGGGGTTCGAACTGGACTCATTCCTTTCATTGATTGATGAATTATACCTCTATCGGCATGTCTTTTAAGTACAAAGTGATTTGTCTACCAGCCTTCTAGAACTTCTCTATTATTGTTTCAGTTTCCACTGTCTGAAATTTTAGCATTGACCCAAATGAACTGATGTGAGTACTTTTCCTACGGACAAACTCCGAGTCAACGCAACTGAATACCATTATAAAATAATCTTCATAAACAACCACTCACAGTAAATGTCATCTGGAAGGACGAACATGTTATTCAAGGAGAACTCCAGAATCTCACTTCATATTGAAGCGAATGCTGAAGATGTTGTTCAGAAGAATAATGGCAGGCATGCGACTGCACCATTCAGCTCAGAGAAAATGAAAACAGAGATATCATCGTTTAAAAACAAATTCTGCAAAAATTATTTTCATAGGTGTCTTTCATTGTTACTGAATTCAATCATATCAGAATTGCTAGCAATAAATACCCTCATCGATAGTGATAAATATTTACGCTGTTATCAACTTAAAAATATTTTCCAAAAGTTTCTAAACATTTGAGTTTCATCTGATTGTTATGATAATAAATTTCACCATTTTTCTATTAACTTGAACATAGTTTTCCATTTTATTGTCAATAAAACGGTTGTTTATTAATAGACTGTTGAGGACAAACGGTAAGAACTCTTGGACGTAGTTTTCGTGCTAATTGGCACTAATCTGCAAGGGATATCTCCAAGCTTGAAGGAACTAATGTCCATCGTGATATTCGACCCCATGTCACGTATTTCCCCAGTCAGTAACACTACCAATCAGCTATTCGTGCTGACGATTGACTTCCTGCAGGACTGTGGTAGATAAGTTAATTGGCTACCCGGAAGTCAATTTAAAAAAATTTAATTTCATTGCGTTTCCAGTGGAACACAGGGCTTCAGACTTGGGCTTTGAAATTGCAGTAGAGGTGATTTAGTCTTTTACTGGGTGACATTACTATTCTCATGCTCAACCCTCCCTCTTTACCAGGCCTACTGTGGTGAGTGAGAGCTGTCTGCAAGGCAAAACTGTAGACAACAACTGATGTCAATGTTTAGTTCTCGAATCATGGTCATGAGAAAAAACAAGAACAAGCCTAACCTTGAGGAACTCAACAACCAGTCACAGCAGACTTAGCGTGCGCAAATACGATTCGTAGATATATGGCTTAACCTTCTAAGAAACGGTCACAAGCAGTACAGAATACCCTTCAGCAAGAAAAACCAATTAGAAGACGTCGCCTGCCTGCTAAAATAACGAATAACAATGTACATAAAGATCAATAATTATCTGTTGATTTTCTCAATAACCGATCTGTTTCCTGGCCTTTGTCTTCTGTCGTTACACTACTACTGACTCAGCAAGGTTTTAGGAGTGCGTCAGTCGGGAATCAAGTCTCAGACCACGTGTGTAGTTGACGAGCATTCTGCTACTGAACTACCTATGTACAAATAATGTTAAGTGTTTGGAGGCAGTTGAAAAAAGAAGCGCTGGACCTAGCTAGCTTTTGTGTTTATTGACACCTGTCAACAAAGATGTATCTGCCACCTGTAGAGAACTAATGTCCCCTTGTCACCCAGTGCTATGGTCAGAAAAACAATGTACCACTGAGCTATTTTTGACCGGCGACTGATCTCTTTCCCATAGGACTGTAATATTTCAACCTGGAGAACAAACTTTTACATTAACTACTATTCAATTGTAGTTTGTTTGTTGTTTTTTTCAACGAAGAAAGATATGAAAGACTTATTAATAGGCAAATAAATAAATGGACCCTCCAAATAAGTTAGAAGAATTTCAAAATAATGGCGGTGATTTATTCTATCACTCTGACATGACTAAAACAAAAATAAAGGTAATTCTAATTTACTAGTGAACACTATCAACAGTCTACCTTAAATAATGTCAACCGTAGTAGTAAACTGTTTACAGATAAATATACAATTTAAAAAAAGAGAGAAAAGATGCGAAAGGAGGAATAAAAACAGGGGAGAAACAAACGACAGTATCAAATTTGAATAAATTACAAAAGAATTTTACTTATTTCGTTTATTTTTTTTTCTGTTAAAAAGTAATAAAGTATAATAATTGTAAATCATTATGATCCCACTGACTGATAAGGTTTTACATCGTCTTCTTTGATAGATGGTTAATTAACACTACTACTACTACTATTACTTCTCTTTATAAAGGTAAAAGGGGGGCCATAAACAGACTTTTACCCTATACATATATCTGAATGGAACAGCACATTTCCATAAGTAGTACTAGTAGTAGCTTGTAGCTTGTAATCTTTAAATCCTAGACAGCAGTGAGATTAAATCTTTTCTGCTCTACTCCGTCCTGTTCCATGCTGTTCTCCTCTCTTCTCTTCTCTTCTCGTCTCGTCTCTTCTTCTACCTGTATAAACAACAATCACCCGCTTTTTTAAATCTGAACTCCTATAAATAATCACTGCAGATGATGAAGACATTTTGAAGTAGTTTCATTCAATAGCTCATAACTTTGCTTTTATCTGATGTTAATTAGTGTAATTATAAGTTTTACTTTTGAAAAAATTAAAAAAATAAAATATTCAAGTAAAACGTTTAAATGATCTGTTCATTGTAGTACATTAAGAAGGAATGTGAATACATTCAAAAAAAACAATAATGATTTATTTACATTTTGTTTGTTGACATTCTTTTTTGTTTTTCTTAAATATAAATGAGTAATTAAAATTTGACCGCATATTTTAAATGGCTTAGCTTCATTTTGGAGTGTTGAATTAACATGGTACACATATGTATATATTATATTTTTATTTCAACTTTTATATCGTTGAGAAGTCAACAGTTTTGACAAACTGACATCATTTAAAGAATTGTTGACCTACACAAAAAACTTGGAGGATCTGGAATTCGCCGATGATATATGTCTGATTTCTCACAAACTGGAAGATATGCATGTGAAAAGCAACAAGTTGAGAGAAGAAGCATCAGAGATAGGACTTCACTTCAGGTGACCATTGAGAGAAAACAGAAATAGGTGATGAAGATTCCTGGTCAACAGCAATAGCAACAACAACAACAACAGACAACAATCAGCATAATTGGGAGAAATCTGAAAGAAGCAACCTCCTTTACCTACCCACCTACCTGGGGAGCATCATTTCAACTACAGGCGGACGAAACTGATGAGGATATCATCAAAGCGAGGATAGGGAAAGCAAGGCAAGCTTTCATTTCTCTCAAGTCTGTGTGGAGATGAACAGCACTACTCAGCACGAAAAATAAGATCCGGATTTTCAACTCCAATGTGAAGTCAGTGCTACTTTCTATACGGATCAGACACTTGGATCCGCGTCACGAAGGGCACTTCGAACAGACTAAAGACTTTCAACAACAGCTGTCTTCGCTCAATACCACTCAAGATCAAATGGCCAGAAAAGATCAGCAACAGGGATCTCTGGCAATGTGCGAACCAACCAACAGGAACTTATTGTGCAACAAATATGAAGGAAGAAATGGAGATGGATTGGCCATACTCTGAGGAAACCATCACTGGACAAGCCCTCGAGTGGAACCTGAATGGGAAGCGGCGAGTTGGTTGTCAGTGTAAGGGGGACTTGGAGGAGGTCATGTGAAGAGGGGATGAAAACATGTGGGCAGACTTGGAGCCACGTGAAAACGGTAGAAGAGAATCGAACGCAATGGAGACGTGCGGCTGAAGCCCTATGTTCCTCTAGGAACTAAAGGAAACAATAATAAAATAATGATAATGAAGAATTGTTGAAATTCTAAAGTGTGTGACAATACGCATTCACATTCAAGTATTACATTATTTTGTTTCTAAAATTTGCTGATATTTGTAAACATTTTCAAGAAACACTTTTCAATCAGTACTCCTTACTTTTCCAGTTATTCTCGTTCAACAAAACTTTATTGATTAATATCAAGAAGAACATGAGTGATGAAGATAGAAGTAATGTAGGCTCGGACAAAATACAATGGACATATGGGAAATGATACAAAACTTATATTTCAAGTTTGATCACGAACTGACCTCAGTTAAAGAACCATTAAAGGTAGAGAGTACTGGACACCTTCTCCTTTCGGGACTCTTCAGAAGTATTCAGCTGTGGAACCACCGCCACGGATCAAACCTAGAACCTTCAAGTTACAAAGTGAACTCGTTGACCATTCAGCCATTGAGACAGAATCCGTCTTCGAATGAGTGCTAACTTCTCCTAGTTATCTTTATATGGCGTAACCACATGCGAGCTTCCCTTGTAACCTGAAGGTCCTGGGTTCGAGCCCTGGTTGGGACATAGTTATGCACTACTGACGAATCACAAACTAGAATGAAACAACTATCCAGTACTTCCAGGTTTTTGGTAGTTGTCGAAGTAACGAATGTTAGTTCGTCATCTAACTTGAAATCCTAACCAGTACCTGAGAAAGTATATTGATTTTATAATTAGCAATAATATCATCCATCCTGTATTAGGGCTATTTCGTTCGTTGTTGTTTTTTCGCCTTATTGGATTCTTCTCAGCCTTATCGTTTTCTTCCCCCGTTTCTTTATCAGTGGCTTTTCCACTGATGCACAAATTCTCACTGACATTCTGAAAGTATAACTTCATATGCTAGTTGTATCTGTTTTTAAGTAATACACGCTAAAATATTATTCTTTAAATATTTCTGAACCATCAGAAAGTGGAGAATACAAAATTATACACGTTAGCAATAAACTCCTAGTAATTTTTTGATTGGACACTAGTCAATAACTAGTGTAATGTGTCTGGTCCTGTCTTTGGTGCAGACTGAATTCTATCAGTCAAGTTTACAATGTGACCAACATGCTAGGTGGCTCGCCATCACACTGCACTGTGAATTGTTGGTATAAAATGGTTGGAGGCAATCGGCGGGAGGCCTTGGACCTAGGTTTCGTGTTAGTTGGCACTCACCAGTCAGTCAAGGCGTATCTGCAACCTTGAAGCAGCTCATGTCGCTTCTGAGATTCAAACCCGCGTCACCCAGTGTTGCAGTCAGAGACGTTACCACTGAGCCGGGTTCGAATCTCAGAAGGGACATCAGTTCCTTCAAGGTTGCAGATACGCCTTGCTGACTGGTGAGTGCCAACTAACACGAAACCTAGGTCAGGTAGGCTTCCTGCTGATTGTCTTCAACCATCTAATACCAAAAATTCCTAGAAAGCTTTTTAAATCCCTTCACGTATGCATTTAAGAAATGGCTTTCCAAAAGTCATATTTCAATTTCATTGAGTGAACTATCAATTTCTTATACGTCTTATACTACTCATCAGTTAAAACTGTGTTTAACATTTCACATGTGTGCGTTAATGGTTCTCTGGTAGATCCTGCCTACATTTCCCACTGACCCACTTCTAAACCTCACCTAGTTTACTAGCCGGCGGCAAGCCTCCATCCTGTGAAAATAGCACCACCACTAATTAAACTCCAAACTTCGACACTATATATTCCACTAGAAACTCAAGGAATGGATAACTTTCCAGCTCCACATCTTAAGAACATTCTAAGTGAAAACACAATGGATTTTAATCAAGCAGGTAAGACTAAATAGAATAATTTCATTTTATTCAACAGGCGCCTATTACACACTATTCTGGTAAATACTGAAACAATAGAACAGAAAGCATTTCAATTTAGACAAGGAGAATTCCAAAATATCTAAAGAATTAACTTTTTGGAAAGTTAATCATTTTTAATAAATTGTCACAGCTGTTCTGAAAAAAATAATAATTAAACATAATATTTGTAAAAACCATTTGATATTTTATTCAGAAGATGCTAATGCATTGAAACATATGAAATCATTATGAATAGTGATCATGTGTCAATACAAAAATAAAATAAAGAAATGAAAAATGCAATATACTGCCCTAGCGATCCATTCATAATCTTTATTTAGGCTTTTCAGGTACTAAAGTACAAATTCCTGTCACCAAAAGAAATCTACAGTCACATGCGTATTAGGAAGGCTCTGGAAATAAAATGAATACCTACAATTCAAAGAATTATAACTATCCTTCTTTTTGAGATGAATCATGATGCCACTGCATAACAGCCTTCAGTGTGTTTGTGGTCGTCATCTGGGTAACTGGAGTAGATTACTAACTCTCCAGTTAACAATCTGAAGAGTCCACCTCCATTCCGTCTGTTCTCACAGATTTCTAACACTTTGGTGTCATATTTTGTCATTCCTACTGAAATATGAGGATACTCAATGTTCTCCTAATTGGTTTCGTTTTCATCAAAGTAGGACTAATAGGCTTACTCTCTCCAGAAGGTTTTTTCCAGCCGGCACCATCCGTCTTCAAGGTGAGAGAACTTTCAGATTCCAGTGGGAATACTTTTTTTCCTGCGCTCTGAAATTTCAATATCGATGGGGTATTTGTAACAGTGTGGATTGCTTGCCCCATACCCAATCTTTCCTCTTTTTTCCACATTTGTGACTGTATAGTAAACTAGGCGAGGGGAGATACGACCGCCCAGAGTTGGCTATGATATCCCTCAGTGTAGTGGACTGGATCATGGACTGGACAGACTGTGTAAACTGAGAAGAAAGATATGTTACTACCCTCTTATATCAACACTCAATTCATCTGAACTTACTAATTGTATTTTCGTTTGACAAATTTAATGTACACACACATACAAAACAACCATTATATTTGCGATTGTACAGCTATGAAAATGAATTCCCCGAAAAGAGACTCTTCGCTGAACTACTTGTCTTCTGTCTAAGAAAGGTATGTGGCGAATCCATAGAAAGACCCTAGAAGATCTGGAATCTATAGGTGAACTACGCCATAAAAATCAATAAGTCAGCATACCAAGTAACGAAGACGGGTACACATAGAGAACACAGAAGTCACAACTAACAACAATAAACATTGATCACCATGAATGGGAGAAATCTTAAGGAAATCGTCTCTTTTACTTACTTAACCTAGGTACCATCATCTAAACTACAGATGGCACAGATAATGATATCAAAGCCGACCAGCATCGAGGAAAACAAAACAGGCATCCATTAATGGAAAACAAATGTGGAGATCTACAGAGACCTACGAATAAATAATAGTGTTGTGCAATAAATGAGAAATGCGTCTAAAATGACGCACTTCTGATTAACTGGAGGATTTCATCATGAACTGACATCAGTTAGAGAACCATTGGAAAACCCACCTAGGAGTACTGGACACCTGTTTCTTCAACCTAGTTTGGGACTCTTCTTCTGTACTTGACCACCGGGTTAGAACCCAGGACCTTCTGGTTACAAGGCCACTGAGCTCGTAGACCATTAAGCCACTGAGACCCTATCCAATGACCAGTCCACGAATTCTAACTTTTGCCAATTCATGACATAGCACTTCTGATTAATAAATATTCTATGAATGCATGCCACTTTGAAGGTAAGAAGAATATTCTCTTCAAGAACTTTCAAGCAAAAACATTCTGAAAAAATATAACATTTTACCAAAACTCATGAATACACACTGAATGTAAATACGCAATTGGGAAATTCAGACAGATAAAAACAGTAAATATGATGCAATATATGGCAGAGAATATTCGGTCACTCACAGATTTAAGCAAACCGTCAACTGTAATCGACACAATCTGACATTACATATTCCTCATCATATTTCTAATTTTTCCATTCGGAGATAAATAATAATCGAAATCTATTGAGTTCTGTTTCGCAAGCTGACTTACTCGGGGAAACAGTTCATCATCATTAGTAGAAGTAAATGAAATCGACATATTTCCTCACACTGAATTAATCCAAAATCCCCACACATTAAATAATCCGAATATCAATATATAACTCATTGATGGCTACGGGGTGGATTTCCTGAAGCTACAGTGGGAAATCGTGACCAGTAGGGTACACCATGTCAAAGTGAAGTGGATGTTCCTCGAACGCACTGATGAGGAAAGCGCTATATAACGCACAAGTTGACAAAGTTCGAATTCAGGGGTCACTGAATTCCAACCCAAGTGGTTGAATGGTCAGCGAGATTGATCTCATAACCTGAATGTGTCCTAGGTTCGATTCCTGGTGGGGTTGTGGGTTCACACTGATGAAGAGTCCCAAAAGAGGACGACACAGCTGTTGAGTGCTGTGCTCCCTGAAATTAATCCAAAATCCCTACAAATCCTGTAATCTGAATGTCTTAGATTTTGTACTTTTCTCACTGTTTTAGACAACTAAAGGTGAAGCAACTGCAACAATCAGTTAAAATAAACATTTCAGAACACAATCTGTCAGTATTCAAGATTAAATACACTGACTGACACTAAAGAGTAGTGAATATCATGTGCCTCTTCCTTAGTACTGGTGCTGAATAGAATTTACCAGTCAGGTTTGTAATATCATGACTAGCCATTCTGGAGTACTCTGAATTGATGTAAGATGTTTTACTACTAAATAGTAACTAATCAATATATTCATTAAGTTCTACAAGAAGTCATCCATGATCCCGACTACCTCAGTAGCTACCTCTCTGACTGCAAGAGAGGATGATAGAGGTTCGAATCTCAGAGCAAACATCAATACCTTCAGGATTGTAGATACGCCTTGTTGACAAGTGCTTCCTACCGATTACCTCCAAACATCTAAGATAGAAGAATTCTCTTGTGTTACATTAGTTTATTGATCACATAGCGCGCTCAGTACATAGTTATCGATCAAAGTATTCTGCGACTGAACAGACATATACATCTGTCAATACTGCTAATGCTTAGACGTTATCTGAGCGACAAATTCTCTGACTCTGTTACTGAATGACGCCAATCCGAATCTCGTAGAGAAAAAATAAGCTTCTTGATGCACCAAGATAATCCTGAAACTTCAAACTATGTACTCTTGTAGACTAATTTACGAAATATAACACCAAAACAGGGCATTCACATAACATCAGAAAGTACCAATCTCTAAAGTGATGTAACCCCCCCCCCCCCGCTAACACTTTCAAATTTTAAATTTTCTATTCAATGTTTATCTTTAAACAATTGTTGACTTACTAAAATATATAAATATATATATTATGAAAGTAAAAGCTTAATGGAATAAACAGAATCCCTGCACACTGCACACAATCCCAAACACATACACACCACTCAGCCAAAAGTACCAAATCCACAACAATTTATACATTCGAAATACTGATTCCCTCCTCCTCTTTTTTGAAAAATTTCCCTTTTCCCGGTAATATCATTCATTGTTCTTCCTTTGATCAGTAAAATTATTTACCTTAAAGTGAAATTTTGGTAAACACATTTAATTTATTTTAATCTTATACGAATTGAATAAAGCATACATTTAAACAAAAGTAAAAGAGGAGAAGAAGAAAAGAAGAAGATGGGGAGGAAATAAATCATAGTGTAAGAATAAAACAAACTTTCTAATGTAATCAATTTTTCTTTTCTCTAACTAAATTTCAGCTTTGTTTAAAAGTAGTAAAACAGTAAAATAAAAATTAACCGCAAATTTAAATTTAACTGATTCGATTCTTCTTCCTCTTCTTTTTGTTTTGAAGAGAAAGTATTTAGTAAGTAGCAAAGGAGAATATTAGAAAGAGAGTGAAGTAAACAAAAGTATTTTTTTCTAAAAGTAGTAGAAAATAATGAAAAATTTAAATTGTTTTTTTTTGTTTTAGGTGACTAAATAATCTGTGTCAAACATTTGTAGGCATCTTTTGATGGTTAAAATAAACAAAATAGTGTATAGTATGCCATCACTTAATGTATGATTGTATTTAAACAGAAAAAAAAACTCACTGTTTTCAAATGTTAGTTTAATTTCCAGTTAGGTTTAATTGTGCAGTGATATCATTTAGAAAAGTATACCATGGATTGTCAACAATTAGAATTCATGGGTCATTGAACTCCTTCTCAGTGGCTGATTGGCTGATACGAACTCGCCTTGTAACCCTGATAGTTTTGGGTTTGATCCCTGTAGGTGGTGCCAAGAGATGTACTGATGAAGAGTCTTAAACTGGGACGAAACCATTTTCCAGTATTCTGTGGTTTTATGATGACACTTAACATGAAAACATTCACTGATTCTGAAATGGGTATTTTGTGGGTGAAATGGGATTACATACTACTATTCAGATTGCCTCACAAATGTATTCACTTATTTGTATATCCTCAGGATATTCCTAGCACCCACGATGAGTGGCAATTATTATTATTATTATTTCCTTTAATTCCTAGAGGAAAATATGGCTTCAGCCGTGCGTCTCCATTGCGTTCGCTTCTCTGCCAACGTTTTCACCTGGCTCCAAGTCTGCCCACATGCTTTCATCTCCTCTTCACATGACCTCCTCCAAGTCACCCTTACACTGACGAACAACTCGCCGCTTCCCTTTCGGGTTCCACTCGAGCAATGGCTTGTCTAGTGATGTCACTTGATGGTTTGCTCAGAGTATGGCCAATCCATCTCCATTTCTTCCTGCTTATTTGTTGCACAATAAGTTCCTGTTGGGTTGGTTTGCTCCCAGAGATCCCTGTTGCTGATCATTTCTGGCCAGCCATTTGATCTTCAGTGGTATTGAACGAAGGCAGCTGTTGTTGAAAGTCTTTAGTCTGTTCGAAGTGCCCTTCGTGACGCGGATCCAAGTGTTTGATCCGTATAGAAAGTAGCACTGACTTCACATTGGAGTTGAAAATCCGGATCTTATTTTTCATGCTGAGCAGTGCTGTTCATCTCCACACAGACTTGAGAGTAATGAAAGCTTGCCTTGCTTTCCCGATCCTCGCTTTGATATCCTCATCAGTTTCCTCCGCCTGTAGTTGAAATGATGCTCCCCAGGTCGGTAGGTAAAGGAGGTTGCTTCTTTCAGATTTCTCCCAATTATGCTGATTGTTGTCTGTTGTTGTTGTTGCTATTGCTGTTGCCCAGGAATCTTCATCACCTCTGTTTTCTCTCAATGGTCACCTGAAGTGATGTCCTATCTTTGATGCTTCTTCTCCCAACTTGTTGCTTTTCACTTGCATATCTTCCAGTTTGTGAGAAATCAGACATATATCATCGGCGAAGTCCAGATCCTCCAAGTTTTTTGTGTGTGTCCATTTTATGCCTGTTTCCTCGCTGCCCACTGTCTGTTGCATTATCCAATCTACTGCAATCAAGAAAATCATTGGCGATAGTAGGCAGCCAGCCAGCCTTGTCTTACTCCCGTCTTCACTTCGAAGGATTCTGTAAGTTTCCCGTTGTAGATTACTTGGCATACTGCATTGTCGTACAACTGCTGGATGAGGAGTATAATTATTGGCGGTATCCCGTAGTAGCGAAGTAGTTGACAAATCACCTCTCGATCGACGCTGTCGAAGGCCTTTTCAAAGTCGATGAATTTGAGTGAGGTAGAGAGCTGACTGCCATTCCAAGCTTTGTTCAATGATGATCCGTAGTGATGTGATTTGATCAATACATGACTTGTTTCTCCTGAATCCAGCCTGTTCCGGTCGAAGTTTTTCATATGAGTGGCTATGTTTGATGTCAATGTAGCTGAATACTTGGTTATAGACGTTATACCTTCTGTTCGATAACACAGTCAGTTTTCCGTTTTAAATTTAGAATCTACGGTGTCATACGCTTGATTATTGATATGTCGATGAATCAAATGTCAAAAGGATAAATCAACGTATCAAGACAAACAGGAACTAGAGTATTCATGAACAGCTGATTTGTCAAAGTTTGATACTAAGCAATACTTTGAATCATTGAAAACAGTCAGTAAGAAGTCCTGAACTTAATCCCTTATGATATTTTTTCTTCGTCTCTGAGAAATCCCCAGCAGTAGGTTGAAAGCAAATTTAAAATGTGCAAAAGTACATTCTGCCGCTCAAGGACATAAATGAATAATTAAAACAATAAGAAATAGAGAAAATTTGACGCAATATTTCGGATGTAATATCAGGTAACGTTGTGATTCAAGCAGGGCGCCAAATATGATAAATTGATCAGTATTAATGCCATTAAAAAGTAAACATGCTTATGACCCGATAACAAAAATGCGTCAATCACTTCACTTATTTCGCTATCTTAACATATTTTTATAGACTAACAATAATCAAAAATAAAAAACAATGAAAAACCAAGAAGCATTCGATTTTGAGAATTTTTCACAGTTCACAGAAATCACCCTTTAGGGAATTTAACAAGGGATTACCACTTTTTCACATGCATGTAGTACTTACTATTCACCTATCGATTTAGAATCGAATGACCTATTGACCTGAAATTTATAGTTATGGTCGTCCAATGTAATCGATAGGCAACTATCTTTACAACCAACTTGTCACAATCTAGTAAGCCATTAGACTCCAAGCTGTTGTCCAAATAATGAGTAATATTCTCCTCTTAAAATTTATAGGACTTGAGTTCAACCTGCCGCTATGAGTTCTTTGGTACAAATGACACCAGTATATTTTATCCCATTATTCAGAATGTTTGTGTATCATTTATTTATTTATTTTATTCCCTTGTGTTCCAAATGGAACATCGAACTTCAAGCTAGAACTTTGAAAATTCAGTAGCAGCGGTATTCTTCTTTCACAGGGTGAAGTTGCTAGCCTCACGCCCAACCTTCCCAGTTTCCTGGGCATACCATCGGTCAAGTAAGGTTTAGGAATGCATTGGTCGGGGATAGAACTTCGGACCACGTGCAGTGTGACTGGCAAAGATTATACCGCCGAATCGCCAACGCACCAGTGTTTATGTAAATACACTTAACTGAGTTGAATCAATTACACTACATGGTTTAATTTTTTTTCTACAGTTTGGTTTGTAAGGGTTTGTTATGTTTTTACGAGTTGATCACGGACTGATATCAGTTAGAGAACCATTGAAAACCAGCATCGAGTACTGGACAGCTGTTTTCATCCTAGTTTGGGAATCATCGGTAGTACGCACCCACCAACAGGAGGTTCAAACCCAGGACCTTCCGGTGGCAAGGCAAGCTGGCTCGTATACCATTCAGCCACTGGGACCCGATTCAATGGCCAGTGCATGAATTCTAACTTCTACCAATTCGTGATTTAGCGCGACCCCAACCATTGTCGTTGGTGGGACATCCATCCACACACGTGACATCTAATTGTACCTCACTGGCCATGACTTCTCACTAGAACTCCAGGAAACTCGATCCTGTAGCGAGTCACTAGCGAGCATCAGATTAATTTTTCTACAGTTTGGTTTGTAAGGGTTTGTTATGTTTAATTTTTTTTGAACATCTTTAAAATTCATCATGTTAAAGTAGAGAGTCCTCAGTTGGTCATTTGGTAACTGAAAAAAGGTTTCACTTTCTGGTGGTGATTTACTGGTAACAAAATGAATACGCTTTATATTAGTTTGTAAAAGTAACGGAAACTTTCTGTCTTTTGTTATTGTGATGCCATGTATTTGCCAGTTGCGTTCAAGTTTTTTAATCTTATTCATAAATTGAAAGGTATCCTTGACGCTATGCATGACGAGTTAGTGAGGCATAGCGTCAAAGATACCTTTCACTTTTGTTATTGTATTATTAATAGAAAAGTTGACTCGGCAATAGCTGAAAATACATAGAGTATCATATACCTCTTTACTATTTGAATAGTCACAGGTTTTGCCTGAGACTGAAGAATTTAAATTACAGGTGTGCTTTGAATTATTTATACAAACTATCTTCGTTTTCTAATCTAGGGACCAGATAAATGACTGGTTACAGAATTTCATCATTAGCTGACATCGCTTAGAGAACCATTGGAAAACCTGGGAGTACTGGACAGCCATTTCGTCTTAGTTTGCGGCTCTTCATGAGTACACATCCACCGGAATTCGAAACCAGGACCTTCTGACTAAAACCCCAGGTAACTACCTACCTGAATAGGGCAGGTCGCCAGTGAACATCTCAATGAAATGCTAGGAAGTCGTAACCAGTAGGGTGCAGCAGTTCGGGTGTGAGGACAAATACTCGCCGAAGATATTGCCTAGTGGTCGCGTTATGTCATGAATTGGCAGAAGTTGGAATTCATGCACTGGCCACTGGATCGGGTCCCAGTGGCTTAATAGTCTGCAAGCTTGCCTTGTAACCAGAATGTCCTAGTTTCGAATGCTGGCAATGGGTGCGTACTACTGAAGAGTCCTGAACTAGAACGAAACAGCTGTCTAGTACTCCTAGGCGGGTTTTCCAATGGTTGTCTAACTGATGTCAGCTCATGATGAAATCTTATAACCAATCAGTTAAATCCCTACAAGCCAATACTTGAAGATAAATGACTGTTTGCTATCCTTTTGTGCATGTTGATTTTTCTTATCCGTTAATGAAGCTAACAGATCAAGTACCTAAGTGACTGATGATACAAAATAAAACTGCATGAGTCAGATATCCAAGTATTCAACTGAGCACCTTGAAGGCTGAAGAGGAAAAGGATTACACAGGAACAGTAGATGACTATAAACGAGGCAGTCCTAAGCAAACCGGTAGGTTAGAATAGAAACACACTCCCTAACATTGTTGACATATGGGCTTTCTTCTTCGCATTCGTGCTAAACTCTATTCACACAGGAGTCAAAACTCTTGTATCTCCTATAAGCAATAAGGAATTCTGGCAGTGAGACGAACCAACCAAGAACATATTACCCAACAAATAAACAAAAGGAAATGCAAATGGTTTAGACAGACGTTGAGGAGATTATCAATTGACATTGCTTCCTAGACTGTCGAGCGGAAACCGAATGAGAATCGATGTGTTGAGCTTGAATCCAAGGGGGATAATGAAGGAGATTGTGCGACAAGGAGATGAGAGCTTATGGACCATCATGAAGCCAGCTATTGACGACCGAAGTTAGCAGAATGAAATAACGATGTATTGCTGAGGCTCTGTGTGTTCCATTGAGTACCTAAGGGTATAATGATAATGCTCTCCTCCTCCCTTTCCCTCTCTCTCTCTCCTTCCCTTCTCTATCGCTCTCTCTTTTAGATCCATAAATCAGTTTAAATTATATATATGAATGTAATTATGGTTTCTGTTTTGTGGTTTTATTTACTATCCGATGGGTTTTTTTGTATTTCACTCACTTAATGTAGCCTGTGTTTGATTCTAATTTTAATTTTAAAAGATAATTAAACTTTTATTCATCTTCTTGTTCACATTTATGTCTCATGTCTTGATCAACTAACCTTCATAGACGAGTGGACGGACAATCATTATAATTTATCCATTGTGTGACTAATAATATTTGAAATAGTAGAAGGTACATATTTCAATTGTGCGTTATTATTATTATTACTATTATTTTTCCTTCACTCAGTTTATTTATCACCTTAAATTATTTAGTTAGACAGAAATGACTAAAATGAGACATTTTCTACGCAAACTACAATCACATCTATAAAATATACGCGCATATATATATATATATATATACTTGTGTCCCTTCACGTAGACACGTACATATTCATACTGAAAGTATACAGTTAGTTATAGGCAGAGTCTACACCCCCTATACCCTTTTATTTTTCATTTTTGTAGCGTTTCTTCTCATTCCTTTACACCTCCTCTTGTTCATTCATTTCTCTTTTTTTGTAAAGAAAGAGTCAACTTGTAATGTCACTGTTCTCCACCCATACTCCACACACACACACACAAAAGCAACTGTATTTAACGTCTCCAAAGACTGAGGTATTTTCTAATAAATTGTGGTTAGCTATTATTATTATTATTATTTTGTTAAGAATCAGACTTAACCAATCTAAGCACTTACGCCTCTCTCTCTGTCTAACACCAAGATGAGAAATTTTTCTAAAAATTAAACGATAAACCCAATCAAACAAGAGGTTACTGATATTGGAACACTAGTCAGTAGTGTCTACGATTTATTACTTTCTATTCTAAAGTAATTAAGAGAAACTACATACTCTACCATTGTAAGTATTATTATCATTACTAATACTAATACTGATAGTACTTATCCTCACACAAAAAGTCTAGTCAAGACGTAAATAACCCTCAAGTCGATTAACTTTCTGTAGGAGTCATAGTACTGCTACGCTAACTAACTGTTAGTACTACTGGATGTAGTAGAAGTAGTAGTAATAATAATGACAATAATAATTATACTATAATACAAAGGTAAGAAACAAAAAAAATTTTTGCAACAGCTTAATATATTCCTGTTGGTCTTTACAGACAAACTTACCATCAAGTAGATTTGATTGTCAACTACTGAATGATTTAAAGATGTCTGTTCTACTCTTGAAATTCACAAAAACAACTAAACCAATATACATAAACGGTATAAGTATTTTTTTAAAGTCAAATTGTTCATCTACTTAATTTAAATAATTAGTCGTTTATTTTTCTACTGTATGACATTAGAACATCATTGAATCATTGAACAATTTATTTTGTTTTAATGCATCTAAATGACGCGGAGGTAAAATTGAATTGATTAAATTTAAACAAAATTAAAGGAAGAGAAATCAGGAAGATTAATATGAATCCGTATGATACTGTTTAATTTTCTTTATACTAAAAGAGAAATAAACACTTCAGAAGTATTAAACTTAATCTTTCAAAAATATCTTAAATAAATTAAGACAAAGCTTTACACTACTCTAATCATTAAGTCAAAGTCAGTGCTATAATCATCGGATAATGAGCGACTTTTTTTGTTATGAGAACTACATTAGCGCGTAAATTAGTTGAAAAATTTGTTATCCATAAACAGAATTTTAAACTATCCATTTACTCGGATTAAATCAATCCTTTTTCATAAAGAGAAAAAGTTAGAGTTGTGTAAGAGGTGAGAATGAAAAAAACTGTATGAATTATTGAATATCTATCTAGCGGAAATGATTCAGTGATACCGTTTGGTGGAAAATTAAACTTTTCAAATGCAATTATTACACAGATTTGATTGGTTTCAAGTTTACTCATGAAATGTTATCAGTTAGAGAACCACTGAAAACTAACAGGGAGTACTGAACTCATCGGTGGTACACAGTCATGACGCGACCGAGGATCGAACACAGATCCTTCAGGTTTCGAGGCGACTCCGTCGACTATTTAGCCAACAGCTGACAACCAACTTAATCCTCACTAGTCACTGACTACAGAATAGCGTTGTCTGGAGTTTTAATGATAAGTGTTGACCAGTGGTGTTAACTAAGGCGGCAAATACACGTTGATGACAGTGGTTGACGGTGGAGCTATATGTTGTAAATTGGAATAATTTAGAATTCATACTTTCATGGATTTCGTCCCAGTGGGTGAATGGACAACAAGCTCACTGCATAACCTTGAGGTCCTGGGTTCAGTCACCAGTGGGCTCATTAACGCGTAATACAGAAGATTTCCAAACCAGGACGAAATAGCTGCCCAGTTCTCCCCGGTCCTGATCGCTTCTCTAATTGATTTCATCTCGTGATCAAACTTATAATTAAGTTTTCCTGAAAGGTTAAACTTATGATCTCATCTAAAAATGATAAAGAAACTTTCATAACGGGTTGATGCATTTTAATTACAAATCTGTGGCACTTGGGAATAAGCAAAAGAAGCAAGTCAAACAGGGTTTATGTTTAGTTATTTAAGCAATCCGAAGATATGTAAAAATTAAAACAACGGGTTAATGAATTGAGATTTTCGAATCAAAATAACACTGTTCTTCAAAGAACATGTAAATAAGGGATAAAAAAATATTTTCATTACACTGTCACATATAATTTAAATCACAAAACAGTGGAAATACTAAATTGATTTAGATGCCAATTAAGAATCTCAAAAGACGGATTAGTGAACAAAGAACATTTAGCCAAGTTAAAGAACAGAGAAGTAGAGAGAGAAAGCTCACCAATGACCTTGAAACTCACAGGTACAAATCAGGTGAAAAACTTTGTATTCGTAGAAAAATAATAAGAAAGTGTGAGAGCATCAAACTGAATGCCTGGTTAGTTTAGGGTTAGTCAGGTAAGCGATAGATTAGGACTGGTTAGAGAAAGATTAAGGTTAGGGTTGAATAGGGGACTCGAATTTGCATTCAGAAATCGATAGGACGTTTCAAGGTCATTGGAGCGTTCGTTTGCTTAGTCACGATCCTTTAACTATCTTCAAGTATTGGTTTTGTAGGGATTTAGTTCGACTGGATGGAGGATTTCATCCCCGATATTCTTCTCGATAATTTTTTCTTTAGGTTCTACAGTTCATATTAATTAAAGAATTATTGTTATTAACAGCATTGATGTTTTAAATGACATCGAATCAGAAATATTAGTGGATTACAGTTCAGAAGCATTTGTAGGTGATCATTTGCATCAATATGGCGCTAAACTGGATATCAGATAAAATAAGAAAAATAATACAAAACTTATGGATTTGTATTGGCTGTTGTTCTAGGAGCTTAGTTTTCCATGCTCAGGAACACCTACCTGTGTGGCTAAATAAAGATGTAGTGAAAACCATCAACGGTGCGCTGGTAGCTAAGCGGTAGAATGCTCGCCAACCACGCAGGTGGTCTGGGTTTCGATCCCCGGCCGACGCACTCCTTTACCTTGGTAGGCTGGTGATAAGAACGATAAAGAGGAGAGGCCGGAAATGAGGCTATTGACGCCACCTCGTAAAAGAAACACCCCTACTACTGAAACTTCAAAGCTGTAGCTTGAAGTCTTATGTTCCACTGGGAACGTAAAGGGATAAAATAATAAAGAAATAAAGGAAATCAACAACGGTTCTGCATTCGATCACGTCGTCCAGTCAAGCCGCAAAGCTAGCATTGAAGACTTTTAATACTATCCATTAAATACCAAATGAATTGCCAAAAGCCTTCAGGTTCTGAATACTTTAAACAGCAAATGCCATCGCAATTTGATTAAAACAACCGGAGTTCTAAGTGCAGGGAAAACGGGTCCAGCCACCGTTCCTGCAATGGCTTTCTATGGAGTAAATAAATTCATAAATTCTCAGTTTTCTTTTCTTGTATTCTTCAAGGCATATTTCTTATTTTCTTTGATATTCAGTTTAATGTAGTACCGATGCATATTATCACGGATGATTTTGAACTGTAATCTATCGATATTAATGGTCTACCAGCTCGCCTTGTAAGCAGAAGGTCCTGGATGCGGATCCCAGTGGCTGCGTAATGCCAAAGAGTCCCAAGCCAGGCTGACGAAACAGTTGTCCAGTACTCCCTATTGGTTTTCCAATGGTTCTCTAACTGATGTCAGCTCATGGTGAAATCCTGCAACCTATCGATATTATTGTTGATTAAACGTTATTTAAAACATTATTATTGTCAATGACAATAATTATTATGTACTGTAGAGCCTGACGAAAAAATGTAGGAAGGAAATGCTAAAATTGACGGAGAAGTCCTGGAAGTCTGGTGTCCAAATCAATTGATACTCATCGAAGATTTTGGCACGACAAAACAGAGTTAGATACCAGGTCAATGAAACAATCAGTATTGATACCAATGAACGGAAGGACAAGAACAATCATAGCCATAATTATAGTCATCAGTAGAGACATTTATGTGAATCATGGAGAATTCCAAAAAGCTGAAGATGTTGTCTAGAAAAACAGTGATGAAAGCGTCTTAATTAAACCACAGCAACCCGAAAACTTAATCTCGAATACTGGTTGGCAGAGATTTGATTGGTTACGGGCCTGATTAAGAGCTGATAGCAGTTAGAGAAACACTGGGAAATCAGGGAGTACTAGACAGATGTTTCGTCCTAGTTTGGGACTCCTTATCATTGGATTCTGTCCGATTGTCTGAAAGGTCAGCTGGCCCGCCAGGTATCCTGAACGTCCCGGAAGGAAATAACAAAAGGAACAGCAATAAAAAATATGGAAGTGAGAAGTCGTATTCAGCGTAGTCCACTAAGTCAGGTGAGAGGACAGTTACTCACTATGATATTGGCTGGCAGTTGTGCTACATACATCGCAAATTGGCAGAAGTCATAATTCATGGACCATTGGTTCCGGTCGCAGTGGCTAAGTGGTCAGCGAGCTTGCCTCATAATCGGAAGGTTCTAGGTTTGAACCATGGTGGGTGCATAGTGCTAAAGAGTCCCAAAGAAGGAGGACAAAACAGCTGTCCAGTACTCCCAGGTTGTCCAGTGGTTCAGTAACTGATTTCAACTCGCAATCAAACCTGAAAGTCCATTCATTATTCTATTAATTGTACTGTATATTATAAAAAATTTAAAACATGTTCTTAAATGTTAATTAGACATATAAGTAACTAGATAGAAACAATAGTATTCTAACACTTGTACATTGACTGACGTCATATTGATATGATTATGACTTATAAATTGTTCCGAAAAGGTCAGTGAGTTTATTATTATAATAATATACCACTGTGTGTTAGTTATATCAAATAAACCTATTTGATACAGAACTAATGTTGATTGTCATTATATGTTTTATCTAATAGAAATTCTGATATTTCACGTATTTAGATTTCACTTAACAACTGCCTAACATCAATTCAAAGTGAACTGCAATGGAGAGTCACCTGGAGACATTGATAACTACATTGTAAACATGACTGATCGAATTCTGTCAACACCAACTCTAAGGACTGGACACATCACATTGATTACTGCCTAGTCACCGACCAATGTATCCATTACTATCCCGTAGGATGTCAGTCCTGAGTCTAAATAGTTCAGCGGTAGAATTATTTGACTGAAGCACAGGATAACGCCAGTTTGAACTCTTGAAAGGGTATCGGTTCCTTCTATGCTGCAGACACACCATGATGACGACTCAAGCAAATACGAAACCCAAGTCTAAGACCTTCCACCGATCCCTTGCAAACACATAAGCAGTATCTTTGATACAATATATAATAACACAGTATTGTTCGCCTGGAAGTGTTTCCCTGACGTCATACTCAATCACAGTTATACTCTCAATTTTAAAAAATTACATTTCGACGTATTTCATTTCGTTTTATTAATCGCTATATGAATGTGCATATTCCTTCAACAAAAAGTGATAATGTCAAAATGAGTACGTTGTATAATTATCTTCTCAAGTATTACAGTGCCTTAATTAATCTATATTCCCATAAGCCCTACCTACTGAAAGCAAGAGGAGGAAATACTTCAACGATGTAATTTACTCGCTTTAACTCATATGTGATCCAGAACGACACATGTAGGAGGTAAGAATTGCTTTCAACTAGATCTCATCAGGCTCTACTCAAAAATACATAACTTTATAAATAAATATTAAATATAACTCAATCGTAGAGATTTGTCAATAGGATGATATGACTGTGCATGTAGGCTGGGCTGAACAAATCTCTTCTGAAGGTATAGTTTAGACTTAGTATTTCAAATGTCGGTCACCTCAGCTATAATGCAGGAGACAGATACAGAGTACTCTGGAAAGATTCGATGGGGGGGGAGGGGGCAATGAATCACCTTGATTGCATTTTTTTCTCAGTGAGTGAACACTATCAACTAAATGTGATAAAACAGAGCTGCAAATACTTTTTGTCTGTCCTTTAATAAACCACGGTGGTGGCTAAACTGTCTAGTAGTACGCCCAACACAAGTGTCTCAACAGGAACAGCTGAACAGATAAATACACATAGATGTGACAAAACGATTTAGACTATCCTTCGTTCAAGTCCCAATCAATCATCGACTAGAAAATGGCAAAAACACGTCTGCTGTGTAGAATATTCTCCACATACTTCTGGCTAGTCGCTTTCATATATCATTCTTTGTAATATCTGTTCATTTGGAAAATTTGCGGGTAAATAGAAGGAATAACATATTCTGTAACATATGGGAATTAAATTATTGTTTTCATCAATTTTATGAGAAGAAAAAACCCATAAAAGTACTTTATATGCCCCAGTTTGGTATTAAAAAAAAAACTATTGGATTTACTGAAGAAAAAAAATAATCTGAGGACATTTAAACAAGTGAGTAAATAAATATATGTCTTCACATGACTACCTATAAAGTTCAATAAATTATGTGAATTGAATGTAAATTGTATTTCTCTCAGCAAAATTTAAACATGTTGGTGTACTAGTAAACTTACGGCTAACCTCACAAACTGTTAAGATGTTACCACCTAACAAAATAAAAAGTACAGACAAGGTAAAAAACAAACATGTTAAGTGGTTGGAAGCAACATCAGCAAGAAGCCTTGGGCTTAGGTTTCATGTCTGTTGGAGCTCTTCAGTAAGGCGTATCTGCAGTCTAGAAAGAATTAATGAGTCCTTCCAGAGATTCAGTGCGTCGGTGGCATAGCGGTTAGGACGCTCGCCGACCATGCGCATGGTACGGGGTTCGATCCCCGGCCACAGACGCACTCCTTTACCTCTCTAAACCAGAAATAATGCTGGTGAAGAGGAAAGGTTGGGCATGATGCTAGCAACCCCATCCTGTAAAATAAACACTGCTACAGAAACTTCAAGCCACTAGCCTGAAGCTCTATGTTCCGCTGGGAACGTGAAGGAAAAAAAATTCAGAGATTCACATTGCTGTTACCCAGTACGACAATCACAGAATTTACAGTAGAGCTATTTGGACGCCGGATTGACCTCCTGTAGAACTGAAATGGATACACTGACTTCTGTCTAGTCCACTGTGTCAGTGTTGACTGACTTCTTTCAGTTAGGTTTCCAGTATAGTCACTGACATTTATAGAAGTGCTTAATTTCTTTTCTTTCACAGTAAAGCTCTGTTAATATCCAGTACTATCTACATATAACTGTCATCATATCACACTGATAGACCCAAGTATTATTACAATTATTATTGTCCCCTTAGGTTCCGAATGGAACATAGGGCTTCAACAATACATCTCCATTTCGCTCTGCTCTCTGCAGTCCTTTTCAGTTGGCTCCAAAGTCGCCCAGATGCTTTCATTCCCTCTTCACACGACTTCCTCCTTTACACCCTTTGGCACACTCTTAACTTATCGTTTCTCATTCAGGCTCTACTCGAGAGCCTACGTTGCACAGAATATCACTCAATGGTCTCCTCAGCATGCGTCAAATCCACCTCCAGTAGCTTCAGCATATTTGTTAAGTTGGTCCGTTCCCAGAGTTACTTGTTCCTAATTCTTTCTAGCTAGGCATATGGAGTCAAGGCAGCTGTTCATGAAAGTCTACAACAAGCTATTGGAAGTGTTTTTGGTGATACTAGTGCCAAGTCTCTGAACCATACAGCAGCACTACTGATTTTTCTTATGTGAGTGCAGTAGATCTCCACACTGATTTCAGAGTGATGCAAGTCTGTCTTACGTTTCTGATTCTGCTTTTGAATCCTCATCCTTAACTCCTGTAGTTGAGACGATTCTGTCTTGGTCAGATAAGTGAAGGGGATGAGTTTCCCACTGATAGTGATTAATGTATGTTGTTATTGATTAGGTATCTTAATCATCTTTGTCTTCTCTATGTTCACTTGAAGTCCTTCCTGTCTTCGCTGCCGACCTCTTCTGCCAGCTTGTTGGAATTCAACTGTAGATCTTGGAGTTTGTATGACATTAGACATAAATCATTGAGCGAAATATGGATGTGCCAGCGTCTTCTTGTCCTTTCAACGTATTTCTGTCTTCTCAGATAATACAGCTCACCACAATCAGGAATATCATTGGTGATAGTAGGTAGTCTTGTCTTACTTATGTCTTCACTTCGAGCCAGGTATTCATAGCTTATCACTGACCCCCCCCCCAGAAAACCAGTTATAACGATAGTGACGTATGATAAGTAGACTAAAATTCCAAGTAGTACTAAATAGCTTCCTTTTCGAACTTCAGCACTTTTCAGTTCTTCCACCTGGCAATAATATGCACATAAAATCGAACCATTTTGTTGAAGGTCCAGAATAATAAGACACCTGTTACTCTCCAAAACAACAAGTAATTCTGGATTCCAAACTTCTAAAAACCTCTATCAATCTTCATCATTCCTATATTCTTAAGTTCATAATCATCAAGACAAATCATCATTCCATATAGGAGGAAAATGTAGACGTGATTTCACGTATAATGTGTGTGACTGGTCCTTTCTTACAACAACCACAACACACACACACAGACTACACGTTTGCGTGTTATATATATTAAAGACGTACGTGTGTATATTTGTGTCTATTTATGATTGATTAAGCATCAGATTACAATATTTTCATTATTATAAATAAAAGAAATGACAGACAAGTACTTCCGTCTATGTCATAAATCACACTTTGATTTATTATTAGACAGATTTCATAAAACCGCTGTCAATAATCTCTCTCTACCTTTTTCTTTTTTCGTCGTTTTGTTGAAGGCTATGCATTTATGCCTTTCTCTTAAAGCGTGTAGGTATGAAAACAATTAAATTAAATGATAAGTGGGTTATACCTTTATTACTTACTTACTTACTTACTGTATATATGCTTGAAAGACACCAACCAACAGTGAAGTACAGTTTTGTGGTATATAGCTGCTGTTGTCCTTGTTATACCTTAGACATTTTCACCCATTCACTCTCTCACACACTCACACACACATGCAAGTACACACTGATGAAATGCGGTTTTAAGGTATCTATCTACCTTTCCTAATTCTACTTCAGTGTCAGTCAGGCCAGTCTGTATTATAATACAACATAAAATAAATATTAACAAGCTAAATGAATCCTGTCAATATATATATGATGATATATAAACACATTCAAGTTTTGCAAGAGTAGTCAGTCATATTAGATTCGAAGGGTAATAAAATGTGTCAAAAGTGAATGGCAATTAAACTATTCACACAACAATTTCAAAATTTGTGCATAACTGCAGACTGACGATGGATGTCCCGTAGTATGATGTGTTCTACTTACTCTTTTTTTCTATGCCATTTAAGGGTAATAAGGGGAAAGGAGAACTGCTTTGTAATTAGACGTATAGGCCAGTTTACAAGTACACGCATAGATACGGTTCCTGTGGATATTCACACATTCACATAGACCTCCCTCCCCCCAGAAATGCGCGTGCACGCACACACACACACACAGAAGGGAATAGTCATCACAATAGACTTTGTGAATATAATTTAGTCTATATATACAGCTAGTCAGTCATATAGTAAGCAATCATAATCATAAAAAAGGGTACAAATATATTTGACAGTAATAGAGTCGTACAGTAGTCAAATTTTATGATCACCTTTAGGTAATAAAAATGTCTTTTATGACAATATTTAACAAATAACAACAAGAAAAGTTTTACGACGATGTTTCTCCGTCGCGTGCGCGCACACACACACACACACAGGTATGTATGGTTTACTGTTGAAATTACTAAGATTGTACGTATATGAATAGCATGACTTATAGATAACAATAGTAATAATACTAAAGAAGAAGAATACTGTAAGGAACGCGATAGTGCATAACTGTCTTCTTCAGAGAAAACAAAGATTAACAGCAAATGTGACAACGCACTGATATCAACTTAAGGACGATTGAAGTACTGGGTAGCTCTGTTCTGCGTTGGTGTGCACGTGAGCACTCTTGTCAATGACTGTTGATTTCACTTTCTGATAACCGGAAAATTATTATAAATCTATTAAATTACCCCCTGACTTCTTCTAACATACATTGTCAATATATATGATATTGCTGAAATGTGCAAGGTGTGTCGGGGGTTTCATTCCTGTTCCATCCACTCCGAAATCTTTTCCAACCGGTTTTTTTCCTTCACGTTCCCAGTGGAACATAGGGCTCCAAGCTAGATGCTTGAAGTTTTTGTAACAGTGTTTTTATTTTTACAGGATGGGGTTGCTAGCCTCATGCCCAACCTTTCCTCTTTACCAGCATTATTTATGGCTTAGCGAGGTAAAGGAATGCGTCTGCCGGGGATCGAACCCCGGACCATGTGCATAGTCGGCGAGCGTTCTAACCGCTGTACCACCGACGCACAAACCGGTTTCAGGGCCATAAAATAAGGGAGTTTTAGTGTGAGGCTAACAAAATAACACCGCTAGCAATACTGAAAATTCTAAGATTTAATGCCTTATGTTCAACTTGGAACGCGATGGAATGGAAGAAAAAAAACAGTATGTTAGGATATGGTGTTACTTAACTTGGTGATTATATTCCACACCTTATTGATAGATTTAGACCAATCTGTCTATGAGTAGAGAGCAACACTAATGATCATCTGACGACTTAATAGTATACATCAAACGACCCTATAGCAGTAGGTCAGCAGATTAGAGGGGTGGAGGATCTTAGATTTGTCACTGAGTCAGTGAGACATGCTAGAATCTGGTAGTTTCCACAAAGCTGTATATCCTTTGTAAATGTATTGAGCTGTTGATGACGCAAGTGCCAAGTTTATGAACTGTATAGAAGCACTGACTTGACTTGCTTCTTGCTTATTTCAGATTAATGAACGTCTACCTTGAAATAAAACAAATTCATATCTCATCACTATAATATCCAAGTACAACTCATCCTATAACTTGTACTTATAGATTAATCATATAGAAAATTGAAGTAGAAATTGAGTATTATAGAAAAGGTATTTTAAATAGATTATTAAATGCTGGCTATATGACTGATTTCAACGCAGATATCGTCACAAACCGAAATAAGTTAAACAAAAACAGTTAGTGATGGAAACCCACACGTCAGTGATTCAATGGTAGAATGCTCGTCAACCATGCACATCCCCTGGGTTCGATTCCCAGCCGAAGTCCTCCTATACCTCCCCTTGTTTACTAACCGAAAGTAAGGCAGAAAAAGAGAGGAAGTTTGGCGTGAGAGTAGCGTGAGAATAGCCAGCTGAAAACAGTTACACTTCCACTGCTGAAACCTCAAAGCTTGAAACTTTATGTTCCAGTCGAATCGCAAAGAAGTGAAACAAAATAACCTCACTAGGAATAGAGATAAGTTCTGGTTCTATATATCACTAATCGACAGAATAATAAGGCTAATGGATGATAAGCTCTTCTGATCACAACTTCAATTGTCCTGAGTCTAACTCCTCTAGACAGGATCGTTGGTACATACTGCTGAAGAGTCATAGTCCATAGTCTTTAAATTTTTCAAATATTCTCTAACCAACTTCTCATAATGACTAAATCTATCTTGAAATTGAATTCGCATAACTTATTCCTCTCCTGTATTTTCTTTTTATGAATTCCAGAGTATATGTGATATTTTAATCAGTCATTCCCACTAGAAATAGAAACAGGAATAAATAAATACGCAAAATTGTAAAGTATATCAAATTTTCAATGTCTATTCCTTTTTCAAACATGCGCGCGTGTCTTTTCAAGTTGTTTTTTTTCATTCCTTACCTCATATTACAGTTCCGTCCATCTGGTTTTTAGATATGCTTTAGATGCCAATCTTGAAATTCGTTTTCTTTTCATCTTTTATTTTTTTTAAATTCTTTTCACCGCAGATACCGTCTCATATCTCTAGTCAAATGTGTTATGGGTATACGAATTCACTGACAAGTGATTTAACAAATTAATAAAGTTGTGGTTTATGTTTTCTGTTTCCCAACCACCCCCACTACCCCAAATGTCTTCATCCTCCCCATTTATCGTATCCTTGATGGAATAAAACTTTTAGAGAAAAGGGAAAAGTATGCAAATTTAAAGCATAGAGAATTTAATAGTGATCAGGGGAAGAGAAAAAGTGTGACAGTAGACATTATCATTTAACCTTCAATGAATCTTTATTTAGCCTATAAGAGTCTAGCAACAAAGAGTATTTAAGCGACCTCATTAGCAATAGCTAAAAGTAGGCAAAATTTGTTAAATTTGATTCCATATAAGGTGTTTTCTAGACTCTTCAGCCTTCTGCACCGACGATTTTACCAGAGATCGATTGTCGAACCTTTAGGTTACCAAGTTAACCCTTCTATCAGGTTATGTAGTTCTAGTGAGAAGTTGTCATTAGTGGGGTTCACCGTATCGGAAGTGAAATGGATACACACTGAAGGTATTGGTTAGCAGAAGTGCTACACTATGAATTTCGATGCAGGCTAATCTGAAGATCCTGGTTTCTATCCCCGGTGAAATCGTAGGTATTCACTGTTGAACAATCAAAAACTAGGTTGAAATAAGTGTTCATTGTTTCTGAGTTTTCAGTAGTACAGTGTCTGACTCCACTCCGTGATGAAATCTACATTAGAAATACTAAATTCTTGTTTATTTTTAGTTTCATACACATTTTCATCTTATACTGATACATCACACATAAGCCTGTCTGACACTGTGGTGAATACATGTAAGTAACAATTTTTTATTTTTATAGATCCGATCTAACTGTTTATAAAAGTACAAATGTGACTCAGATCCGAATTTCACCCAGCTTTAAAAAAAATGCACACATTCACTTTCCTCAGTGCTAGATAAAAATAAGCACAAAACTAAGGTTAACAAAGACTTTTTTTTAACAAATGACAGTAAAAAGTAACGAAATTTACTTACCATCAGAAACAATGTATATTTTGAATGAGTGATATTCATTTGTGGGAATTTAGATTTCGTTACGAATCAATATTAGTTGGAGAATCGCTGAAAATCAGGAAGTACTGGACGACTGTTTCGTCCTATTTCGTAACTCTTCAGTAGTGCACACCCACGACCACACCATGGATCCAACATGGGACCTTCTGGTTACGAGATAAAGTCCGTTGACCATTCGGTCATCCGGACGAAATTTAACGACTGAAATTAGTGGAAATCCCCACAAATCGCACTGATGGCTACTGGATGGATATCTTCAAGCTGTAGTGAGAAGTCGTTATCAGTGGGAGCCACTATGTGGAGGTGAGGTGTATGCTCATCGCTGGCATTAGACATTGTAGAGCCATATCATGAATTGACAAAGTCAGAGCTCACAGGTCGTAGAATTCTAGCTCAGTTGGCTAAATAATCGATGAGCTTCGTCTTATAACCTGAAGTTCTTGGGTCCGATCCCTGGTAGTTTCGTAGGTGTGTGCTGCTGAAGAGTCCCAAAATAGGATGACACAGCTATCCAATACCTCCTGTACTCCAATGATCCTCTAACTGGTTTTGATTCATAATGAAATCTACATTAGTATTAATCCAAATCCCCACAAAAACCCATAATCTAGATTTATTTATTTTACGCATCTGGTTCCCTTCATTAGTTTGAATAAAGAAACAATAAACATTTTTGAAGGATAATACGAGCTCATTTTATTTCGTGAATTCTCTTCGACTGCTTACATCCTAAATAAATCAATTATATGTTACAAAATTTCTGAACATACTTTTACAATGATTTCATGGCAGCAAAGTGTTCTCAAGGGCAATCGCCAGACACCTAATTGACAGGGGACATACAATGGAAATTAGTCAGGCATTCAAAATAATCAGTACACATAGAAAACCATGGTTATTTTGGTTCGCAGAAGCCACTGACATCAGAAGACTTGGACCCAACCTATGCAAACAGAAATACAGTGTAACTAATCTCTTACTACCCTGGTAACCATAACTGTCTTTTTCGTGTGCTTTTGTGTTTGGTTCTGTTGCATAACATTCCACTCAATCTTGATTTTGATTTCCGCTCACTGAGTTGTACTCAGAATTAAGGTCCTAAATCTACTAAATTAAATTATTTTATCTATTTTTATAGTTTTACTTCACTATTCACCCCCACCCTTCTGAACTCTCCACCAAAGTATATATATAAGTTAACTCTGTTGTTCTATCTTGTATTTTGTCTTTAGTCCATCCTTGTTTCCAAAAGAAACCTGAATTCTACCCGTTTGTCTAATTACTAATATAAATAGTTACTCTTTTAACACTAAATAATTGTCTACTTACATCATCTTTGAAATTATGTTGCTTATACTTTCCATCTATAACTTGAAATCATTGTAAAAAGTATGTTCAGACACCATTTTGTAACGTATAATTGATTTATTCAAGATGTACGCAGTTGAAGAGAATCCACGAAGACAAAGGAGCTCATATTATCCTGCAAATATGTTCTTTTTTTTCGTTACTCAAATTTATTTATTTGTTGATTAACAGAACTAAAAGAATGGATCTGATTAAAGGTAATTGTATAGAGGCTTTTGAACGTCACTTCTAGAGCTGATACTTACAAATACTCAGCAAAATGGAATAATCTAAAAAACATATTTATTCCAGCCAAAAGTTTCGAGGATTTCAAATAATGATAAGCTTTTTCTGGCTGAAGTGCTTGTTGACGTATATATGAATCACTGGTGAGACAACAGTTTCTTCGAGTTACACCTTACCGATTGATGGATATCAAGAAGGATTTAGCCTAGATCCATTATATCCTAGAGATTACCTCAAACCATCCAACTACATTGATGACCAGATTGGAAGAACATCATGGAAAGAATTCAGTCAGCATGAGTGGTCGAAACTCTGTGATATTGACAATCCCCCAATATCGAGTCAATATAGTTATGCATATATATTCATGAAAGAAAAAGGTTTTGTTTTTACATTTTCTATACATCTGAATTTACGTTGGTTGTAATATAATATGAAAGAGTCGCTTTCACACCGACTATTCTTTGTTTATTTATATAAACGATTTATTTTATTCAGCAAGTTCATTTCGTTATTCAGCAAGCTATCAGATGAAAGCTGATAATACTGATCAGTTGACCAGACTGAAGAAGGTGGAGCAGAAGTAAAGCTCAAAATCAGTTGACTGAAAGTAGTCTGGGTTCGATTCCCAGCTGAAGTTTTATTTCATACTGTTTCATTCCTTCGTGTTCCTAATGGAACATAGGACTTTAAGCTTTGAAGTTTCAGTAGCTGAGGTGTTTTTTTGTCCGGGTGGGATTGCTAACATCCCGCCCAACTTCCCCTCTTTACTAGGCTTACTACTGGCCAAGTATGGATTAGCAGTGAATCGGTCAGTGATCGGCCCCCAGACCGAATGCATGGTTGACAACCAATCTACCAATGTTGTCCACTGACCACTACTACAACTAGCTGTTTCATCCAATTTCGGGACTCTTCATCAGTGCATGCCCACGTCTCCACCTACTGGGCTGTAACCTGGGACCTTCAGGTTACGTACTAAGCTTGTTGACCAATCAGACACTTGGATTTAATTTCAATGACTTGTGAATTCTAACTTTGTCAACCTGTGCGCGATATAGTGCTATTCCCAATCAATGTCTTTGACGAGCGCCTGCTTCATCTTGACATGGTGAACGCCAATGGTCACAACTTCTCCCTACAGTTTCAGTACATCCATCCAATAGCTATCAGTCAGCTGGAGATTGATATTTAGGTTATAGGATTTGTAAAGATATGAATTCATTTCAAGTGTTACACTTCGCCCAGGTTGTTAAATGATCAAAGAGTTGACCTCATAACTTGAAGGTTCCGGCTTCGATCCCCAGCAGCATTATGGGTTCGCACTAATGAAGAGACTTCAACTGTGACGAAGCGGCTGGTCCAATGTCCCCTAGTTTTCAATAATCTCTAACTAATGTTTGTTCCGGGTAAAATCTAACAACTGAAAACTGTTAACTTTGGATACTTAATTGAAAAGAAAAAAACAAATTCATAATCTTAAATGCTTTAATGAACAGGGTACTTTTATGATATTTCTTTCTGTTTTGTCAACTTCCTAGGCAAATACAAACAAACAAATAAATGTGCGTGTGTGTGTGTGTTATTACTGTTACTATTTATAGCATGCCCTTATACATATATGCGCTTGCTTCTGGTACTATGTATGTACTTTTATACTGAACAAGTAAACACCGTGTTCTTAATATAAGATGTTTAATGAAAAAAAATTTATATATTCTATTGGACATTTAACTATTGAACAGTTGACTATATCATTCAATATAATATGCGCATATGATTTAGTCAGTCAATCTCTAAGTTAGGTGGTTTAATTGAGAAGCTTTCATTGTCTTCCTAGACACCATCTTCAGTGCAAACTTTTCAATATGTGATTAAAAGCTGCATTATTATAAATCAAACTTATCGGTTAACAAAAAGATAAGTCTTCAAGAATTGGTTTTTGTAGGGACCATGGATTGATGTCAGTTAGAGAACCATTGAAAACGCACCAGGGAGTACTGGACAGCTGTTACAGAAACGAAGTTGCCTGGAGTTCTAATGAGAATTTGTGACCAGTGGGGTCCATCTAGTTGGGAGTGAGGATGGAGTTCCCGCCGATGACACTGGTTGGTGGTTGCGCTAAAATCATGAATCGGTAGAAGTTAGAATTCATGGGCTGGCCATCGAGTTGGGTCCTAGTGACTGAATGGTCTACGAACTGGACTTGTAACCTGAAGGTCCTGGGTTGGAAACCCAGTGGGTGTGTATTGTTGATGAGTCCAGAACTGGGATGAAACAGCTGTCCAGTACTCCCTGGTTTATAGTGGTTCTCTGACTGATATCAATCCGTCGTCTAACCTGAAAAAAGGATAAGTCACATAAAAATAAAGTCAAATCCCAAGTCAATAAAAACGATCAATACTAATTCAAATTAACAACTAATCACAAAAATTAAGGTCAACAGGAGAGACAATTATATCACTATTTATATAGAATTTAAATAAGTTCACTTCATATCGAAGTGTACTCTGAAGATATTGTCTCGAAGAAAGACAATAAAAGCTTCACAGTTAAACCATCTAGCTCAAAAAGCACAATTACGTGAATCTTCAATCAAAAAAAGTTACTGAAGCTGAAACTAAGTCGAATGTTAACTGTCTTATATTATGTCTTTCCTCTGATCTTTCCTGGTATTATCAAATCTTGTAAGTTTCTAGAAAGATATTTCGTCTAACCTTCTATGTTTTTTTTGTGTTTTTTATCCTTCACGTTCCCATGGAACATAGGGCCAAGCTGCTTGAAGTTTCTGTAAGTGTTTATTTTACAGGATGGGGTTGCTAGCCTCATGCCCAACCTTTCCTCTTCACCAGCATTATTTCGGCTTAGCGAGGTAAAGGAGTCGTCGGCCGGGTTGAACCCCGACCATGTGCATGGTCGCGAGCGTCCTAACCGCTATGCCCCGACCACCAACCTTCTTGTAAGGAAGTTAAGACAATCTGGTATCACTAAGTTTCTATTTTTACAGTTTATCAACTCTCATATTGCTCCTTCCTTAATCTCTCCTGAGCTATTTAAGAAAGACTTTATTACACTGTGAAGGTCACTAAAAACTGTCAGTAGGGAGGGTAGAGTACAGCTAAGCCAACTCTTTAATACTGCTGTGGACAGATACTTGAACTCATGCTAGAAATTGGCGAATATCATTTTGTCGGACTGTGAACATCCTTTCTATACACACACCTCATCACTTAGGACTACACGCAATTTTAGACTTTTCTCGGACGATCAAGTACAAAATCTCTACAATACCTTATTTAACTCATGGATAATCCCATCCAGGCATTAATGAAAACAAAACACGTAGATCAGCGAAGAGTCTCTTTTCGGTGAATTCATCTTCTTAGCTGTACAATCGCAAATATATATGCATTGTTTTGTTTGTATGTGTACATTAAGTTTGTCAAACAAAGTTACAATTGGTTAAGGTTAATTTTAACTAAACTAACTAGTGAGTAAAACTCACTATTATTATTACAACTGTTTCTGACAACTCATCACCTTTGTTACTACCCTAGTTTTCTTGACCTGTATTACCAACCTTCACTTGTTTAGTTAAAATTAACCTTAACCAATTGTAACTTTGTTTGACAAACTTAATGTACACATACAAACAAAACAATGCATATATATTTGCGATTGTACAGCTAAGAAGATGAATTCGCCGAAAAGAGACTCTTCGCTGATCTACGTGTTTTGTTTTCCTTATTTAACTGTTTTATATGATCAGAAAAGAGTAAGGCATGAAACTACTCTCTTACTGAGAAATAGTAAGTGAACAGTCCTTCTTTCAACCATTAATGTATTACTGTCACTAATTTTATATTCATACCCCTAAAGACATTATTATCAATGTAAATGTAAAGAGGAAATTAGATGCAAGAGTGTACTACATACTGAAAATTTCATATTGTAGCAAACATACTGTTTGGAATAAAACCATTATTATGATCATTATTACTGTTAAATCAAAATCATCTACCTGGATTCTGATTCTAAGGGGACACCCACTTTGGCCGGTGTAATGTCTGCTACAGTTCATACAACTTATTTTGTAAAAGGTATTAGTGTTATCTTTGTTTTCTGTTGGATCTTTCGGTTTGCACAATATCGAATTAAGTGTTTTGACTGGCTAGGGTGCTATATCTATTTCAAACAGTTTCCAGGATCACAAATCAGCTGTGAAAAGACACGATATATATTCTTTCATATCAATGCATGTAGATAATTATGTACATCAGTTTGATTGGGATAATGTCGAAATTTTAAACAGAAGAAACACCAAGAGTGACAGAGAATTTCTAGAAGCCTGGTACTCAAACGAATATGCAATTAACAAATATGCTGATATAGACCAAATCTACCAACTAATAAAAAGTAAATCATGTGACGAGAAAGTTCAAAATCCAAGTCAATAAAAAATGATCAATACAGATGTAAAGATGGTTACCGGGAGACTCAATTCTATCACTCATGGAAAATTTAAATCAGTTCACTTAATGCTGAAAATTGCGGTGAAGATGTTGTCCAGAAGAACGACGAAAGCTCCTCAACTAAACCAATCAGCTCATAGAACATTACTAATTGCAAATCATCCACCTGAGCTACAAATCTTCTCTATTATTTTATTGATTTATTACTTTTCATAAACTGAATGAAATTAATTTTCAAGTATTGGTTTTGTAGGGATTTTGTTTGATTGCATGGAGGATTTCATCATGAGCTGACATCAGTTGGAGAAGCACTGGAAAACCTGGGAGTATTGGACAGAGTCTCAAACTAGAACGAAACAGCTGTCCAGGACTCCCAGGTTTTCCAGTGGTTCTCTAACTGATGTCAGCTCATGATGAATGAAATTAGTTATTTGTATGGTCAAATGAATTCATTCAGTATCAGGGGATTCTTTTAAATCCATGGAACTTGAATCATAAGAATAAATAATATACTAACTGATAAATAATTTTTCAGTGTTGATTTGTGGGGATTTGACTGATCTCATTAGGGAATGGTTAAAAATGATCAACATCTTAAAGTTGTAATGAATATCACGACTGATTGGTTCCACTATGTTAGGTGTGAGGATAAGTATTCCCTGAAAGCATTGGAGGCCAGTAGTATTATATCTGGTAAGTGAATGCTCAGTGAACTCACTTCGTAACCTTGAATTCCTCGTTTCGATCTCTGCACAGGATCATGGGTGTTTATTGTTTTCAAATTTACATCCAATGCTCTCCGGTTGTCACTTGTTCTCTAACTGATTTCGATTCGTCACGAAGTTTACCCCAAAAATGTATAATTATTGACCGAACTTTTCTAGATCGCTTTCGATCGGTAAATCGATATCTGATAGTATGAAGCATTGATTAAACCGGAAGTGAGAAAAACGAGGGATGAAATGACTCAAACTTAATGGCCTTAGAACCACTAAGTTGGATCTTTATTGATTGAGCTAAGATAGAGCACTTGAATTAATATCCTTCAGGTAGCTGCTACCCAATTTTTCATTTTACTTTCACTTATCAACCATTATTATCAATATCAATTTGAGAAGTGAGGTAGATCTCAAGCTCACACTCCTCTGACAAACAAAAATCAATTAGATATTCGTCTACCTATTTCATATAGTCAAAATAAATGAATTCAAATATGTTAGGGGAATTTCTACAAGTAATACTTCTACCGAATGCATTACAAGGCATAAAACTAAAAAGCTTTTTAAATCCTCATGAAGTTTCTTGTGTCTTACTGAGGAAACTTCTTACTCAGACAAAAATCATTAATGATGAATTTATATCTTACAAATGTGTCGTTTTATCGATGGAATATGTTAGGTGAAAGGTGAAGCCCAGGACTCAACATTCGTGCTTACTTACATTTATCAATAAAACGTGTTTGTAAGGTCGGAGGAATCGATTTTCTTTCAAAGATTTGAACTTGTGTCACTCAGTAGTGAACTCTGAGATTGTAGCATTGTGCTGTTTGAACCATAACTAACTTTCTATAGAATACGGATGAACCTCAGGGGTTGGTCAATGAGCTACATCCAGTGACATCTTCTCCTAGTAACTTTGAAATGTGGTCAGTAAGTTAGAAGTCTAGTCATTCAGTCAAAAAACTTTAGACATTTCGTGAAGTAGTATCATTTCCAGCAGCCAGTAACCATTTTATAGGTTTCGTTTATTTCCATTGGGACCAGAGTTTCAAAGACAAGTCATGCCTTCATCCTGTCGTTTATCTATACAATTTCCATTTTACCCATCAGAATTATACCCAGTTGTCTTAATTTTATTTCTTCAAACAACCCTTCAGTGTTAATAATAATAATAATTTGCTTTATTCCAGAAACAGTACTAGTGGTACAGTGTGGAATTTTCAGCACATATCTACAATATTTGCATCTAATTTTACAAACATTTAAAAGGAGTATTAAACAAACAAAAAAATAAATCTAAAGACACCAACAGCAAAAAAAAACAGGAAAAACACAAAATAATTATAAATGCGAAAAAGTACCAAGAAGTAGAAAGGAAAATAAACATCATATAATAATAACTCAGTATTGGGTAGTGGAAGCTATGATATGATTATGCATGGTGACGGTAAAGCTGTAGTCATACAAGAAGTTATGAAATGATATTTAAGAATGTTTATCGCCAAGATGGTCAGTTAATTTGGTTGAAACAACTCTAAACAATCATAAAATAACATTTCAGGGTTGTTGTTTTGTTTTTTATTGTCAGGTCTAATGCAGTGTTTGTAGTGGTAGTGTGAGTAATCCTGAATAATACAAAATTTTTAAGGTGGTGACTATGGCGTTCACAACCAATGATTGTCAGTTAATATTGCCGAAAAGTATAGAAAATAAGAAAACAACAACCACAAAACCAATAATTACATGATGGTTAATGACAGGACAATTTTGTAATACTCATAGTGCTAATAGAGTCGGAACCATTGGATACACAAATAGAAGGAATATAGTAAAGTACAAAAAGTAAGCCAATGTTAATAATTTAGGTAGCTAAGTAAGTTTGAGAAGGAGTTCACTATAGAATACAAATAAGAGAGAAATAAAAGAGCCTAAATTATGTTGTTAATAACAAAGCAAGTCATAGGTTTCACGCTTAACATTGTCTCTGTCACTTAGAACACGGGCCAAGTATGGTATCGTTGAGTTCCTGTACTTGGTTGTACGAGCATAGATTATTTTATACTGATTTCTGGTTTTACTTGATGAGATACAAGGCGAGAGTTGGGAATAGAGGGGGTGTTGGGGGTCGGAGAGTATGGTTTTAGACCATTTTTCGCATGTATTCAGATGCCTTTCAACTAATGTAGTGACGAGCTGACTGAGTTTTACACCACTAGTCCTACTGACTACCTTCAACATCCTTCTCAGGATGGTATAGTCCTTTTTCAGTAGACCAGGAAAGACTAACGGGGAGCAGTAACGTAGAATAGGTAAGATACAAGAGTTTACAAATTGTGAAAGTAGAGGTTGGGTGATTCCAGATTGTCTAAGTTTCTTAATGTAGTAGGTAAGACAGAACACTTTCTTAGAAATCGTTAGGATATGAGATGTCCAAGTAATGTCGGAAGATAGAACTAGACCGAGGTATTTTGCATTAGACTTAGTTTCAATTTTAGTCCCCTCAATGCAACAGTCTTCATGAGAACTTACTAGTGTTTGTAGATCTCGTTTATGCCTAAGGGAGAAGTCAATAGTCTGGCATTTTGAGGGATTCAGCATGAGACCATTTAGTTTGGACCATTTACTGATGTCCGACAGGAAGCTATTTAATTTGAAACAGTCTGACTGAGACTTAATGGGAAACGATACAGACAGGTCATCTGCATATTTGACGAAGTTGATTTCATCTGAGAGAGGTAAATCATGTAAGAAGAAGGAAAAGAGAAACGGAGAAAGAACAGCACCCTGAGGAACTCCAGCTTCAGTAAGCAAAGGAGAGGAAGATACACCATTATATACCGTGTACTGCATCCTATTAGAGAAGTAAGAGTGTAGCCAGTTGATAGCCCAGGGCTCAGTTTGTGTAAGGCTAAGCTTGTTTAACAATAGGCCTCTAGGTACAGAGTCGAAAGCAGATGTATAGTCAAGGAACGTACAACGGACATACTTGGCCCCTTTGTCTAAGGAGGATACAATGTTGTGATGAAACACAGCAGCAGCGTCCAAAGTACTTCTACCCTGTTTGTAAGCAAACTGCTTTGGATCGTTTGAGAAACCTAGGGAGGGAACAAGTTTTAGTAACAATAATTTCTCCATTAGTTTCAAAAAAGGAGAGGTAATAGCGATAGGTCTAAACTTAGCATTATTACCAGAGCCTGACTTGGGTACAGGGATGATTTTAATATCTTTCCACAGAGAAGGTACAACATTATTAGAAAAAGAAGTATTAAAAATGTTTGTAAGCGGGTTGCTTAAAATATCAGCACATTTCCTTAGGACAATGGCAGGTATACCATCAGGACCTAGACTCTGGGAAGGTTTAAGAGATTTTAAACATTTTAGAACATCAGAAGTTTTAAAACTACTAAAGTCACTGGTCATGTTATTTGTTACATTGAAGCTAAAAGGTACATTAGGAAGGCGGATAAAAGATCTATTAAGAGTATTTACGTCAATAGAGGGGGCACAAGAACTATGCTTACCACAACCTGTAATTTCTTTGAAAGGCTTCCACATGTTCCTAGGAGTTTTACATGACAAAATTCTTTGATTATAAATATTATTTAAACTCTTGATTTCGGATTTAATTTGGATGTTTATCTTCCTAAGACCAGCTTTATCCTTAGCCTTGTACAGTCTCTCTTTTTCTCTTCGAAGCTTTTTGAGATGAGGGGAAGAGAAACGGTCTATTCTTCTGAAAAGTATCTGTTTTGGACAGCATACATCAAGGCAGAATTTAAGATAGTCAGTCAGATTGGAAATAGTATCATCCAGTGTGTGTTCAGTGAAAAGTTCCCAGTTTGTGTCATTTAACATACATCTTAGTTTGAGCACGTTTTCTTGTGAGTAACATCTTTGTTGTGTTTTCCTGGAAAGATTCGAGAGTATATTAGAGTGATATCTGCTATATATCTTGGGTCGGTGGCACAGTGGCTAGGACTCTCACCGACCATGCACATGGTCCGGGGTTCGATCCGCTTCCGGCGCACACCCAATATCTATGGTTGGCCTGTAAATTTGGGCTACCGCTTTCCATGCTGAAAATTCCATACTTGTACTGAAAATACGGTGTGGAATCAAGCTGTAATCAAAAAAAAAATAAAAAATAAATATCCGAATAATACAATGATCAGAGTTCATTATGGGAGCACGTCTGCATTCTTCATATATTTGTGCATCATTAGTAAATACTAGATCCAGCGTTTTATCAAGTCGAGTTGGAAATTTGACAATATTGACATGACCTAATGATTCAAGAAAAGAACAGTCACAGGTATTGAAATCTGCAGTGATAACTGATAAAGAGTTTTCAAGATGTGTAACCGCGAATGCTGTGAATTCATCGGCAAAATAAGATAGATCCGAGGCAGATCAGCCAGGAGTAACATAAATGTTTGAGATGAAGACGTATTTAAACTTGGATAAGTGTTTAGGACGACATTTGACTGTAATACAATCAATGAAGTCACTAGAGAAAGAAAAACATACATTATTTGAAGTTGTCCACTGAGAATGACATAATTAGACAGAGAATCCTTGAGGATTTGGTCTTTTATATAGACAAATTTGCTTTGAACTGTGTCTGATGTGTTTGAAGAAAACTCTGATGTTGTGATTATTGAGTACTCATCTGATATCGTCTGACGTCTCTGGTTTACTCTGAAATATCTTGGAAGGAACAAGAAGTCTCTGATAAGCAAATATTTCTGAATGAACGATGAAAGATTGTGTGAGTTCTTTGGAAAATTCGGTAATATTTCCTAAGTGAAACTAATAAACTATGTGGATTGTCTGAAACATAATGAAAGATTAAGGTGCTACGAAAATTGTTGACTGATTGCCCACAGACACATGACTTTGAATGTAGATGACTGATTGTGAAGGCTTTCATGTTGAAGACCGTCAACCTGATCACGAAGGTTAATAACACTAAATATTGGTCGGAGACGACATCTGCCATTCTTATCGATATTGTGTCCAGTAAGCTACATCGCCAGTTTCTTCAGATTTTAATGAGACCTATCTGATTTTCGGTTTCCCTAACTGGTGAAACCCATGTCGCCTTGTGCGCATGCTGGTGCCTAAACACGCCACCTCCAATCAACAAATCAGTGAATTATCAGAAGTCGCTGAAGGGTTCTCCATTCTCATATATTTTGCTGAGATCCTTTCGACCCAGGATGAGTTCTCTCCCTATGTCGCTTGTTCCCAGTTTAGCAATCATGTCGCCATTTGGGATGTCACCCATAACTGCCTACTTTCAGCTGTCTTTATAAATCTTCCTTTGTTTCTTGTTCTGAGTGGCTTGTAGACGCGTAGCTCTGAATGATCGAAACCTTGTTTTTTGTTGAATTTTGCTGTCATTATCCTGGGTGAGATTGGTTCTCACCGCATAAGGGCTCTGGCTGATGTTGGCGACATCATGATAGCCACTCACTGTCCCAGTATGCTCGTGGTTGTCGTCCGGGTGACCGGAGTAGATTCTTGACTAGACAGTTAAAAATTTGCAGAGTCCACTCCCACTCTATCTGCCCTCACATATTCCTAGCAACTCAATGCTATGTCTTCCAATCTGTCTCACAATCTGACACTAACATGCAGTTGAGGTTCATTGTTAGTGATATTATGTCTTCCTCCAACATATGACACCATCACGCACAATTCAAATATCCATTATTCCATGATAAAAAATAAATAGAGCCTAACTATCTCCTGTTTGAAAGCATACTGTCTCTGTGTACTAGCCACTCACCAAGCCTGTTGAACACCTTTCAACTAACTGGTCTACCTTCATTCCCCACATTAGATCTTTCCATTATGAATACTCATCGTCTTCATCCATTTCATACTGTCTTTGTATTTACAGTCAACTCATCATATTTGTCACAGGAATACCATTTATTTCGTCAGCCTATAACTAAGCTGTTATTCTAAGTAAAAACTCTATCCGTCACATAACCTGCTGTTATTGTTGCCGTATAACTACAACAGCCTAAAAGAAATGCTTTGAAAAGAATATTCTTTGTTATAACCGTCTGCTAACACAAGAATGAGTTATTACAGTGAAGAAATTTTCATATGAAATAACACTAAAGTTTACCTTTTCTGTCTGACTAATTATACCTTCTTTGAAGAAAACTGTCTACATTCCGTAATAAAGTTCAATTTATTTATATTAGTGATAATCACGCCATGTCTACGTGGACATCAGTAATTAAAGGTATTTGGTAATAGCCTGATATCTTCGTGTCTTTCATTTGTCGATTTGAATCTCTAAATAAGTTTTCATATAAATACATCAGATTTCACGCAATTACACATAATCATGGCTTTCGCTTTCCTATCATTAGAAATCACTGCGTTCCTCCTTCTCCTGCGTTTATCTCTACTGACAGGTAAGCGCTACTTAATTTCGCTATGTATATATTGCATTCGTATTTTAAAACTACCTTAAAAGTAGAGAACTCACTTCTGACAACTGCTTTTAGAGTATTTGATAATCAGTGATTTATGTGAATATGCAGGAACGACTCCATTCGATCAGATCTGTCAGACGTCGATATGAATATCATTTTCTGATGGACTTGAGGTACGGTGTGACGATCCAATCTAGTCACTTAAATAACACAGACCAATAACATGAACTCGCATACATTTCTGTTGCACAAATTGTGTACATTGATGATTCTAGTTTCACGATTACAAACTCATCTTAAGTCGCATCAATTTGAAACACTTACTCAGTGCAGATCCAGTGCACAAGATAGGCATTTAGGTCGTCTTCCTACGATATAACTGATGAATGATTCTCGCTCACTGTCGATCAAGTGATTCGTACGATTAAATATTCTCAGTTGCGCATATTATCCGCTAAATATTTCTCCTTTTCTGAAGCTCCTCCGCTGGCTCAGCATCACTGTGAGTCATTGCACATTGAACAGTAATTTAAGCATTCATGTTGCCATTAGTGTGCTATTATCCAGTTGTTTCTGACTTGTAAATTCTTTTGAAATGTGAAGTTGCTTGTCGAATATCCAGTCAACTCAGGAATCGATATTCAGGAGTTCTACAATGTCAAACTTTCGAATATTTCTCTCCAAAACTTAATAAATTGTTAGCTAATTTTAGGCTATTATCGAATAGTCTGATGGTGAGCCATCACGTAGATCCTGCAAGGAAATGCAGCAAGGGAAACAACTTCATCTAATCCGACAAGATAATAGCGTTGAACTTTGAGAATCTGCACGCTGTGGATAGGTAGAAATCGACTTTATCATTTCAGATTTCCTTACAGTGGAAAGCTAAATTCTCAATGTATTCACACTGAGTAGATGATTTGGTGCGAAGCTAGTCAGTTTCTATCTCTGAGATAGCATACCACTGAATGAGGCTTGAGACCCAGGATTCTCGAGTAGGACAACAATTACTTCTTGTGGAGTGAGAGAGTGAGTGAGGGTATATTTCAATCGGAATCGTTATATATTCTCAATGTGGGATATTCTCTTCAATACGCTACTCATTGAACATATCAATCATTATTATTCATTCTTATAAAATGGGGACCTGCTGGCACACATATTCTCCATGTCACTCATTCTTGAAACTGAACAAGTCATAACATTCAAACCAGTTTAATTCAATGGACTGACACTCAGCTTTCTTGTTTTGAAGATGCGTATCTTCACTTACAAATGGTACGCCACTTAGATCCTATCATCCTATCTTCTGAATGTAAGCATATTTTTTTCAATATACTTCAATATTTCATGCATGTGCTTAACATGTGATGAAGTAATAAAGTCTATGTTCATTAAATACATTTTCATTTCTGGAATGATTTATCGTATTCTCTCCGAGTTTGCATTAACCTGCGTTGGAGGTGGTTGACGGAAGTATATGCAGCGTGTAACACTGAAACCCTCTGTGAATGTAGAGGAATTCAGTGTGACTGATGAACAGATTTGACATTTGTCATTATTTCTATGGACATTATCAATTCATTTGTGGAACATTTGCAATTGTTTTACAGGGAAGATAATAGACATGAATCATAAGAAAGCCGTTGCGGAAGAAATAGCGAAGACATTGGAAGGTGCTTTAACAAGTCTGCTTTTGCTTACCATGTGTATTTTGTATGTTATTTCTTAAGTTGTTGTGTCAGTGATGCTTCGACTCCACGGTATGCATGTGGTACTTAAACTCTGTGGTGGTGGTGGTGGTGGTAGTATATGGTTGAAAATTGATGTGATTGTTGGACATGTGACAGAGTGAAATCGGTCTATTCACTGGATGATGTTTCGAGGGAAATTTATTATTCGCAATCCTATCACCTGCAACTACAGGATGACTAAGCCCCACACTTGGCCTCCTCTTTCTTCCCTGTCTTAATCTTTCAACGAGCGTGCAGTGTTCACAGCCTCTAGTTATCCTTTCTACTAAAGATGGCAGTGATGTGATGCAGATTTACAACCAGTAATTCGATGACAGTCACAATATAACTAATAACAGTTTTGCAATGTTACGTACAAACCTCTTGTTTTTTGAAGTGAATGTGTGGTTTTGCATTATTAGTCTCTGGAGGATGTAAAACACTTTGTACATGAACATGCAGTAAATAATTGCCGAATTCTGTTCAAATTCGTGTAAACACCAATATCTTGGTATCAGTGGAGACAGAGAACTGGTTATTCCATACTGCCGTCTTTCTATTCATCAGCTTTTATGTCAATAGTTGAGAAGCGAGCAATATTGACAACACAGTCTCCAATGTCTCGCAATCATGATTTATAATGCCCGCGGCGAAAAACTGTTTGTCTCTTTCCCACTTCAGACCGCTTGGAAACACAGGCCAGAGAAAGCGGCCAAAGTATCACTAGTTGTAAGTCAACGAATTTAATCAATATTGAGAAATAATCGTTCTTTTAGTTGTGGATTGTCTATACAATATTTCTGAAAACTACTACCAACCGGAAATTTACAGAAGTACGTGAAATGTTTGTTGTTCATCTTCAACCTGCAAACAAAGTGACTAGACTATTGAAATCTCTCGTTAAATAGACTTCAAATTAAAACGATAACTGAACATCACACAGATATGTGAGGGCTAACGTTCAGTTGTTTAAACAATATGTCTTAATAGTGCTACCTATTCAATTTTGAGTATCTCATCGTTAGGAATTTATCACCTTCTATTATCCTGATTGTTGTCTGTCCTGAACTTGTCATGTATTCATTTGTTTTGTCAGGGCTTTCATCGACCATCAGAGATGTGCGGCGGTCATATGGTGAGTACGCTTTCGTAGTTCATAGCACATTCTGTTTGATCTTGTTCGCTTTGCATTACAATCAGCAAGTTGTCGAGGCTGATTTTTGAAAGAGATTCAGTTGAGTCATTCTACTGCTATTGAAAGATGAGTGTTAGTGTGGCAGACTGTCTTCAGCTACTTAACATGCTCATCCCATATTTCACTATCAGCCACTTGGATACAACCAGTATAAGAGAGTATGAGCTTATCTAGCACTTTATACAATCTCTGTGCAATGATACGTAACGGTGAAGCATGTTGACAAAAACAACGCAGTTGACTTATTCGCTGAAAAGCCTGAACTACAGCCCACCATTATTGGCCAGATGGGGAGACAAACACGAAATTATCCATTGAATTTGTGCCATTCAATCAATGTGACAGGTGGTTTGCAAACTACTGATCTATAAATATTCTGTTCTCTTTGTATTTCATTCAGGGGATTACTTCTACATATCTCAGAGCAGAACTCTCTGGAGGGAATCGTTAATCCATGGATATGAATGTAAGCATTGATGCTATTGGGTGGGCAGGTTAGCTTCACTTCTGCTTACCGTTTCTTATTTTTCTGACTCGTTCAAACATCGCTGTGATCGAATCCACCATATTTAATTGGTAACTTAGTTATCGTTGATAGCATTGGCGGGTGACTGAAAGACAGATATGTTTATCTGTTAGATATTCGAATGAATTCGTCAGTCACTGGACAATAATTGACATCCAGTGGTGATTTCGTATACGTCTGTAGTCATTTTGTGAACCAGTGTCAGTGTATTCGGACTCGGTTTGCTTATGAGATTGTCAAAAGCAAAACAGGTGATTACTATCCGATGCTACTCACTACAATCGTTGTGTGAATGAGTACCTCATTTTGAATAGGTTATACTCAGCCGCTCACAGAGCTCAGAGGTGAATTGAGAGCAACTGAGATCTTTTCGGAAACAGTGTGCATATCGCGTAATCCGAAGATGGGCAGTTCATTGACTCATAGTCACTCCCTATAAAGATTCAAAACCTCAGGCATCTCTCTCTGAAGATCTGGCACTCACTGCTCACTCACCAAGAATCACTTTCACCCTATCAACAGGTTGGCGAAATTCACAACCTACACGTACACATATTTCCGATGTTATTATAAACGAGTAATATGTTTGTATGTGTTGACGTCTGTGTATTTCAGCAGGTCGAAGCCGTAAGTCAAATCACAGAATACTAGTGATCAGTAATTCTAAACACACCATGTTCATTGTGGCCAACGAAATACTGTCAATACTATCCTTTCTTCTTGAATAGGTATCGGACAACAGCCGGATTTAAGTGATTGTGACAGTCTTCTGTCGGTTAATCGCACTGAAGGTAATTCGAAACATGTCATTGCTTTGTGGAAGATTGTTCCACCAGTTTTATCCTTCGTATTTCGCAGACATGTGTTTGTCAGTTTATTCGACTGAGTAATACTTTAAAGTGACTGTGAAATTATGTTTTTCGTAAACGACGAAGCTACTGTCTACAAAGAGAAAGTCTACTTCCTTGCAAATGCCCTAATGATTCTTCTTCCAGAGCACTTCCCACTGACTACATTTCTAGGATTGTATTATTAGTGATATTTTTGTTCCCTTGAGTTTCAAGTGGGACACAGGGCTTCAGTACCACATCTCCACTTCGTCCTATTATTCTCTGCGGTGCTATTCAGCTAGCCACATAAGATTGCCCGTAGGCTCTCATACGCTACCCACATGACAACCTCAATGACACTACTCTCGGCCACACATCATACTCGTCGATTCCCACTCAGGTTCTGCTCGAGCGATGGCCTGGTGCGCAATGTCAATCGATGGTCTCCTCAGCGTGTGTCAGAAGCATCTCCATTTTATCCAGCATATTTGTTGACCAGTAGGTTCCTGGTTGACTGGTTCCTGGAGTTTCTTGTCACTAGTTGTTTTTGGCCATTTGATTGACCTTCAATATGTAGGTAACGAAGTCAGCTGTTGGAAACGTCCGTTGCCTACTGGAAATGCTGTGATATGTATGTATATGTTCATGCTGCTGAGGGGGATTCAATTGAGAAGTAAACATTGCTTCGCTCAATATTTTCATCTTCTGAATTAGCAATGCCTCTTTTCGTCCTCATCTGTCCACAAATCATCATGCCTATCGATGATATGTGTTTGCACTTTGCCTTCCTTTCCAGAAATAATTGAATTGACTCAACAGGTAATAGAAATCAGTTATTTGAGATACCTGTGGGTGATAGCTTATGGTAAGTTGAAAAAATTGGAGTCGAATATTTTGCAAGGCGCTTTCAACAGTCTAGTATGTCGCAAATGTTGAGTTGCCGGTGAGAGAGCATCTCACATTCAGATTTTTCGCGTACTCTGTGGATGCTTGTCTCGATGATTAGAAACGATAGACTTGCAACATTTTATCTGTTTTCTCACATGCGCCTGTTCAAGTTTACATATTCAGTAGGCATATTTTGACGACAAACTGCATCTTCTCTTTATAGAAACCAGATCAATTTATGAGAATGTTAGGACGAATATGAGGGTGAGTTTATGCATCAGAATCAATCCACACAATCCGTACGACAAAAATCAGTCTACTTACCGTCTATATCCTCCATCGCCACATCTCATATCGCACTGAATAATGTCGTGTTGGTGTTGAGAGGCAAGCAGATGAGATGTTCACTTCTAATGAATAGCTAAACATTGTGTGGTGAAAATTTCAGGAATCAGTATTATATATAGTTATATGGGAAGCTTCGGCTTCTTTCTGACTGATTGTTGTGGCAGTTAATTAACATGATGCTTTTAACTGACGTGCTTGATGCACGTCTTGCTCACGTTTGAATGAATCAAGATCCAGCATGATCCAGCGTTTCAACTGGAGCACAATCGATTTGAGTAATTCAGTCAATTGAGACTGAAAATGTCGAAAATTAGTGGTTGATTCACTTTATGAAACGTTTTTCATTCCTTCAGTATCGTCCTCGATTCCATTGAAACTACTCATTGATGCATCACTTTCTCATTCTTTCTTCTGTTGTTGAAGGATGAATACCACGACATGACAGGAGATTTACTACCGTGATCCGTCTTAGTTGAACATATGTATTCAACTGTCTGCACGAATCATTTGGAGACAACGTGCTTCTTCTTTTCTCTTTCACTTGATTAGACTTTAGTACTGATAAGTAGTCTTAGTTGTAGTCATAGTAGTAGTAGTAGTGATACTTGTAAAAGTAATAATAATAAGAGTAATAATTAACAATATTTTGACATCACTTTGACTTCTCCCTACAATCTTCGATAATGGCGGTGTGTGTAAAATGTCATAGTCATTTTAGAGATGAGGCGACTGAAAAATTCACCTGTGACTGTACTTTTACTCGCACTATAACTCAGTTCTATCTTGCAATCATTTCTCATTATTCGTTTCAACAGAGCAACAACGAACACATTTGCAGGATAATACGACTTCGCTTAGCTTCGTGGATTCTCTTCAACTGCGAACTTACTCAACTAAACCAGATTATAAGTTACAAAATGTTTGGACACACTTTTCACGGTGACTTGGAGTTATAGATAGAAAGTTTAGACAACACAATTGAGAGGATGATGTGAGTAGACAAATTATTCAGTGTTAAAAGACTGACTATTTACAAGGCAATTAGACAAGTGAGGGAGGCATAGTCAAAATTTCGCCAAGAAATAAGGACTGACTGAAGACAAAATACAAGATCGAAGAACAGAGTGAATTGATACATATCATGAATGAGTAGTAGAGTCGAATTCTGACAGACAAACAGTTATATATTTTCCGAAACTTACTAGTGAGTTCAACTCAGAGAGTGGAAATCAAAATTGGGTGGAATGTTCCGAGACAGAGCAGAACTCAAAGCACACGAACAAAATGTTATTAATTCAACAAATCGCATCAATAAAACTAGAGAATCAAATTCAATCAAGTAAACCTTTTCGGTAACTCCTCATCAATTCTTTGAACTAGTGGATAACAACCAAGGTGATCACACTATTGATAACATGATGACATACTGACAATAAGCAATAATAACAGTGTAGTCAGTCAGTTATTTTGAGCGTATATGTTTGTAGGGGAAGAGGGGTTGATATAATAATAATAATAATAATTTGCTTTATTCCAGAAACAGTACTAGTGGTACAGTGTGGAATTTTCAGCACATATCTACAATATTTGCATCTAATTTTATCAAACATTTAAAAGGAGTATTTCAAAAAAAATAAATATAAAGACACCAACAGCAAAAAACAGGAAAAACACAAAATAATTTTTTTTAAATACGATAAAATACCAAAAAGTAGAAAGGAAAATAAACAACATACAATAACTCAGTATTGGGTAGTGGAAGCCATGATATGATTATGCATGGTGACCGTAAAGCTGTAGTCATACAAGAAGTTATGAAATGATATTTAAGAATTTTTGTCGCCAAGATGGTCAGTTAATTTGGTTGAAACAACTCTAAACAATCATAAAATAACATTTCAGGGTTGTTGTTTTGTTTTTTATTGTCAGGTCTAATGCAGTGTTTGTAGTGGTAGTGTGAGTAATCCTGAATAATACAAAATTTTTAAGGTGGTGACTATGGCGTTCACAATCAATGATTGTCAGTTAATATTGCCGAAAAGTATAGAAAATAAGAAAACAACAACCACAAAACCAATAATTACATGATGGTTAATGACAGGACAATTTTGTAATACTCATAGTGCTAATAGAGTCGGAACCATTGGATACACAAATAGAAGAAATATGGTAGGTGGTGACTATGGCGTTCACAACCAATGATTGTCAGTTTAATATTGCCGAAAAGTATAGAAAATAAGAAAACAACAACCACAAAACCAATAATTACATGATGGTTAATGACAGGACAATTTTGTAATACTCATAGTGCTAATAGAGTCGGAACCAGTGGATACACAAATAGAAGGAATATAGTAAAGTACAAAAAGTAAGCCAATGTTAATAATTTAGGTAGCTAAGTAAGTTTGAGAAGGAGTTCACTATAGAATACAAATAAGAGAGAAATAAAAGAGCCTAAATTATGTTGTTAATAACAAAGCAAGTCATAGGTTTCACGCTTAACATTGCCTCTGTCGCTTAGAACACGGGCCAAGTATGGTATCGTTGAGTTCCTGTACTTGGTTGTACGAGCATAGATTATTTTATACTGATTTCTGGTTTTACTTGATGAGATACAAAGTGAGAGTTGGGAATAGAGGGGATGTTGGGGGTCGGAGAGTATGGTTTTTGACCATTTTTCGCATGTATTCAGATGCCTTTCAACTAATGTAGTGACGAGCTGACTGAGTTTTACACCACTAGTCCTACTGACTACCTTCAACATCCTTCTCAGGATGGTGTAGTCCTTTTTCAGTAGACCAGGAAAGACTAACGAGGAGCAGTAAAGTAGAATAGGTAAGATACAAGAGTTGACAAATTGTGAAAGTAGAGGTTGGATGATTCCAGATTGTCTAAGTTTCTTAATGTAGTAGGTAATACAGAACACTTTCTTAGAAATCGTTGGGATATGAGATGTCCAAGTAAGGTCGGAAGATAGAACTAGACCGAGGTATTTTGCAATAGACTTAGTTTCAATATAGTAAGTATAACATGAACAGTTTAAAATAAGTCCTTCTGTTTATTTAAACCAAAATATTGCGCCACAAAATGTAAACTTTTTCTTACACCCTGAAAATACTAAAAATAGAATATATTTTAAAATTTAAATTTCATCTTTCTCGCTTGCTCCTCTCTCTCTGAATAATATATACACGTATATGGTGTGTGTGTGTGTATGAGTGCTGCAACTGTTGGTGTACAAAAATGCTAAAATATTCATTTTCTAGTTCACTGGATAAACGATGCTAATCATATTCACAGTTAAGTTATACAACAATTATATGTGCATAATAACATATCCATCTGTGTTGATTTGTTGATTTTAATATATCAGCTAAAATCTTAACAGCATTTTCGTTTGAATAGTATAATTGTCAATCAAATCATAAGGGGGTAGATATATGTCATCTAGGCATATTTGTAAATATAGCGTGATGTTCGAAATTATTTATTTATTTATTGTTGCCTTGGGTTCGTAGTGGAACAAAGGGCTTCTGTCTTCTGCTGTACTCTTCACTTGCATCCATGTTAGTCCATACTGTTTCAACTCCTCTTCACAGGATCTCCTCCATGTCACCCTTGCACCGACGAACCACTCGTCGCTTCCCTTTCGGGTTCCACTCGAGCGTTGGCCTGACGCGCGATGTCACTCAATGGCCTCCTCAGCGAGTGTCCAATCCATCTTCACTTTCTCCTGCATATTTGTTGGGCGATTGGTTCTTGTTTTGTTTGTTCCCATAGTTTCTTATTGGTGATTCTTTCCGGCCATCTGATCTTCAGTATAGAGACAGCGAAGACAGTTGTTGATGAAGGTCTGCAACAGGCTGTTGGAAATATTCTTTGTGACCCGCCAAGTTTCTGATCCGTATAGAAGAACTGACTGACTTGACGTTTGTATTGAAAATCCGAATTTTGTTGTTGATGCAGGCTGAGTGACGAAGATTTCCAGATTGATTTCATGTGGATGAATGTGTTTCTCGCCTTCCCGATTCTCGATTTGACACCCTCGTCCGTCCCTCCTGTGGTTGAGACAATTCTCCCTAGATAAGTGAATGAAGTAACCTCTTTCAAATCCCTCCCGTTGATGGTGATTGGCGCTGGATGTTGCTGCTGTTGTTGTTGTTGTTGGTTGGTTATTTTCATGACCTCCGTCTTGTCTATGTTCACCTGGAGTCCTGTCTTCTCTGGCTGCTTCTTCGACCAGTTTACCGGTTTTCGCTTGTAAGTCTTCGATTTTGTGTGACATCGAACATCAAACATCCACGCGCGAAATCCAGGTCTTCTAGGTTTTTCACGTCGGTCCAGGATATCTCTGTCTTCTCGTTTCCCACTGTCTGACGCATAATCCAGTACCACCACAATTAGGAATATCATTGGTGATAATAAGCACCCTTGTCTGACTCCTGTGTTTACTCCAAACGCCTCGCTGAGTTTTCCGTTGTGGATCACTTGACATGTGCCGTTGTCGTACAGCTGTTGAATAAGGTAGATGAATATTTCGGGTACGCCGTAGTACTCGAGTAGTTTCCAAATTACTTCACGGTCAACGCTGTCGAAGACCTTCTCAGAGTCTATAAAGTTCAGGTATATATTTGATTGCCATTCCATGCTTTGTTCGATGATGATGATGCATAGAGTTGCAATTTGGTCAGAACATGATTTGCCTTTTCTGAATCCAGCTTTTTCTGGTCGGAGTTTTGTATCCAGCGCGTCCTTTATTCTCTTCAGGATGATGCGACTCAGAATTTTACTTGGCGTCGACAGGAGCATGATTCCTCGCCAGTTCTTGCAGAGTCCTAGGTCGCCATTTTTTGATAGTTTCACGAGGTATCCTTTCCTCCAGTCAGTAGGCACCTTTCCCTCCTTCCAGACCTTTTGCAATAATGGAGTCAGCATATCTGCTGTCGTCTCTGGGTCCGCTTTCAGTGCTTCAGGGGGTATTCCATCTGGTCCAGCTGCTTTTCCAGCTTTCAGAAGCTTGACTGCATTCAAGACTTCAGCTTTCGTTGTAGGATTGGTGTCAACTTGCAGTTGTGTACGTGCTGTTGTTGGTATTTCTGGACGAAATAATAAAGACGGTTAGTAGTAGGTTACATACATTGATGGTTCATCCGTGGAATACTCCCCAACGACGCACATAGTCTGGGTTTGATTCCAGATTATCGCACTCAGCCTAGCCTCACTACTAGGCAACAGTAAGCCCAGAAAAAAGGAAGGTTGTGAGCGAGGCTAACAACCCTACTCTGCAAAAACAATATCAGGACTACTAAAATTTCAGAAATTTGAAGTCTTATGTTCCACTCGAAATACAAGTAATGAAAGATCACATTATCACATATATATCACATACCATATATATATATATGACAGTAAAATCCTAATCAGAGACATGAATGCCAAACTGGGACTAGACAACACAGGAAAAGAACTCATTATGGGTAGAGAAGCACTTGGGGAGATGAATGAAAACGGAGAAATCTTCACTGACTTCTGCGCCTTCAGTGGACTAGTAGTTGGCGGCAGCGTATACAAACACAAGGATATTCACAAGACTACATGGGTGTCACCAGATGGACGAACCAAAAACCAAATTCACTTCATCTCAATGGTGGCTCAAGGAAGTGGAGACGCAGCTTACTGGACACACAAGTAAGAAGAGGAGCAGACGTTGGCTCAGATGACTATCTTGTACAAGGGACACTGCAAATCAAATTAAAAGCTTTCAAAGAAACAGGAGCTGCAGAGAGACCATAAGCCAAGCTCAATACCCAAAAACTGAAGGATCAGGATACAAAGGATATCTTCACTGCAAGCATAAAGGACAAAACCGAGACACAAATCAACACCGGCAAAGAGACCAGCGTTGAAAGGCACTGAAGCAGCCTGAAAGCGGTTTGGAGTCAAACCTGCATGGAAGTTCTAAGCAGAAAGAAGAGACAGGACAAACAGTGGTTCACTACGGACACATGGAGACTAATAGAAGAGAGAAGGATGTTGAAACAAAAGATTATCCAGTGCATCGACGAACAACAAAAGCAGGAGTTGAATGCAAGCTACAACACACTGAACAAAAGAGTAAAGAAGAGTGCCAGAGAAGACAAAATAAAATATTATGAAGCTATGGCAAGTGAAGCAGAACAAGCTGCAAGCAAAGGAGACCTCGCAACACTCTATCAAACAACTAGGTTCCTATCGGGGGAAGAGATCAACACAAATTAAGCCAGTGAAGGATGACAATGGAAAGCCAATCACCAAAGAGGTGGAGCAAAGGAAACACTGGGCTGAGCACTTCAGAAGACTTCTAACACGACCGCCACCTATAACGCGCCTAATAATACCAACAGCGGAAGCACAACTACCAGTGGACATCAACCCTTCGACGAAAACAGAAATCCTGAAAGCAATCAAGATGCTAAAAACTGGAAAAGCAGCAGGACCAGACGGAATCCCAGCAGAAACATTGAAAATGGACCCAGAAACATCAGCGAACTTGATGACACCACACCTGGAGAAGGTGTGGAAAGAGGGCAAGGTACCTGTGGATTGGAAGAAAGGCTACCTATTCAAACTACCAAAGAAAGGGGACTTAGGTCAATGCAAGAACTGGGGTGGCATTCTCCCCCTGTCTATCCCAAGCAAAATACTAAGCCGCATCATCCTGGAGAGAATCAAACAAGCCCTGGATGAAAAACTTCGACCGGAACAGGTTGGATTCAGGAGAAACAAGTCATGCATCGATCAAATCGCAACACTACGGATCATCATTGAACAGAGCTTGGAATGGCAGTCAGCTCTCTACCTCAACTTCATCGACTTTGAAAAGGCCTTTGACAGCGTCGACCGAGAGGTGATTTGTCAACTACTTCGCTACTACGGGATACCGCCAATAATTATACTCCTCATCCAACAGTTGTACGACAATGCTGTATGCCAAGTAATCTACAACGGGAAACTCACGAAATCCTTCGAAATGAAGACAGGATTAAGACAAGGCTGGCTGGCTGCCTACTATCTCCAATGATTTTCCTGATTGCGGTAGACTGGATAATGCGACAGACAGACAGTGGGTAACACTGTCTAGAACAAAGCTATTGTTATTATTATTACTATTATTATTAAAAACGCTTATTTATCCCACTACTACAGGATTTGTAAGTAAAGTACATCCTGATGTATTGTCTTTGAGTCTTTGAGACCATCTTAGAATAATCTCATTGTAAGTTAATTATAATTTTGTTGGTGCTTGTGCATGCGTGTGTGTGTGTGTACTGGGAAAGCAGACTAGAACTTAATTGAATGCGTATTTATGAATAAGTGAGATAATCTCATGGGAAGGCTACTACACCTTAACTACTACATTAATAAACTAAATGAAAAAGGAAATCTTTTTTTTCTATTTTTATTCATATATCTAATAAACATTAATAATAATAATAATAATAGTAATAAAAGTTAATATCTGCATAGTTCCTACTGTTTGTATGTTTTTCTATATATATTACAATACTTAAAGTGAGTAATAAGTGGGGAGATGTTTCCAGTGGGAAGACGTTTCCATTGCCCCTCCCCCCTTTCCAGTGGCTAGAATTTTGATTATCATTCCTTTACATTAGAGATATGCATAATTTAAGGCAAGATGTAAATTTATGGATGAATGACTAAGTGAAAGTGAGTGTGTGTGTGTATGTAGATGGTTGGTTAACATTTGGGGGGGGGGGGCACGGGTAATGGGGATGCGAGATGGGGGGCTAACGTTACTTGAGATTACACATCTCCTAATCATAATTAATAAGACGATTACAAAAACCAAAGAGAAACGGACTATTAAGATTTTTCTGTGGAAACTTCTTCTGTTCAACAGATACCGATTTTCAAGGCTTAATTATGTCTGTATTATTGAATAGATATAAATATGTGTAAATATATATGGTTTCTAATGGCAACAGTAAGCGTATTGTTGTAAAGATTAGTCGTAATGGTAATAAATAAATAAATATTTGCTAGAAATTATGAAAAATATTCTCCTATGAAGTGTATGTGCGTGTGTGATATTCGTTGTGATTTTTTACAGAAGGCAGTTATTATAAATGCATATCTAAAGAATATATATAAATTCAGATATTAAGTAATGTTTTTGACTTTTTTCATTTTCTATAGTTGGTTTGTAAGGATTAGTTTTGTTTTTACGAGTTGATTACGGATTGTTATCAGTTAGAGAACCATTGAAAACCAGCAATGAAGTACTGGACAGCTGTTTCATCCCACTAGTTTGGGAATCATCGGCAGTACGCACCCACCAACAGGAGGTTCGAACCCAGGACCTTCCGGTTACAAGGCAAGCCAGTTCGTATACCATTCAGCCACTGGGACCCAACCCGATTCAATGGCCAACGCATGAATTCTAACTTCTACCAATTCGTGATTTAGCGCGACCCCAACCAATGTCGTCGGTGAGACATCCATCCTCACACGTGATCCTGGATGGACCTCACTGGTCACGACTTTCATTTTCCTTATTAATTACTTAGGTGTAAATTGGTGAACAAACAGTGTGGGGAAGGGTTGAAAAGAATACACAGTTTCACCTAAGTACTTTAACACTGATCTCACCTATTATTTATTATTCCCTTGGGTTCCGATAGGAACAGAAGACTTCAGCAACGTATCTTCATTTCATTCTATTCTTTGAGATCTCAGCTTTTGCGTCTGATGTCACTCAGCGGTCTTCTTAGCATATTTCCAATCCATTTACCTTAATTTCCTTTTACATACTTGTTGGGCGATAGGTTGTTGGCTGCTTTACTGCGCTGCCAGAATCCCTTGTTCCAAATTTTTTCTTATTATCTGGTCTTCAGTATGGAGTGAAGGCAGCTGTTCATGAAAGTCTGTCGACTTCCTATTGAAAATGTCTTTTTGCGACGCAAGTACGCAGTCTATGAATTAAATGGAAGAAATGATTTGATGTTGGTGTTGAAAATTCGAATCTTGTTTTTCATACTGAGTGTAACAGATTTCCATACTGGTTTTAGATTAATAAAGGTCTGTTTTGCTTTTCTCTACCGCCCAGATAAGCGAAAGAAGTGAATTCCTTGATGGTGGTTAGATGTCTTCCTCACCTCTGTTTTCTCTATGTTCATTTGAAGTTCTTTCTGTCAACTTGTTGGTGTTCGTTTGTAGATCTTTGAGTTTATATGACATTAGACATAAATCATCCGTGATTTTCAAATATTCTAGCATCCTCTTGCTCCGTATGGCCTGCTGCATGATACAGTCCATCCACAATCAGGAATGTCATCAGTGATCTGATGTCATCTAGTTGGAAAAAAATGGAGCTAAGGCACCCTCTGATATTCTTAAATCATAAGAGTTAACTCTTTTAAACCACTAGCCTAGCAGATAATCCTCTGACGTTTGAAGTAATTGGTACTGGGTTCGAAACTCAATGAGAACATGTGCATTCAGATGATGAATTCCATACATGACGAAATGCAAGTGATTGATCCTACTGTTATTTACTACCTACCAATCAAGGAAAATGATGTTATATTAGGCACATTCAATGACACAATAACTAAATATCGTGCTACAACCTGAATGATAAAGCAATTGGTTGAGAAATGATCTGAGCTGACACTTCTATTCCCTTCATTCATGCATCCAGCCAACCACTCATCCACCCCCAATATTTCAATAATAATACCTTTGTATATTTCTTTTTGATCAGGCAAATAAAAGGGGAATATAGGCGTTGTCATATAAATATAATATACTTTTAATATTGCCTTCTTTATATAATAAACAATTTACTGGATTGTTATTATTACTATTCTATTTTCTTTTCTTCATCATTTCACTTTGTTTTTTTATTATTATTATTATTATTGAAATAGTTATCTGAATGAAATGAACTTGGTTACCATGGTAACTATATCAATATTATGATTGCATTGTCAATAAGAAAAACATGAATAGTGTAGACAATCAAAATAATGAAAGCAGCAGCAGGTAAAAATTGAAAGATATATATTGAAAATTTTTAGTGATAACTTTCGTTTGATTTTTAATTCCAATTCATAACTTACAAATTAGGTGGGAGTTTACACCGTACACAGTTCGAAGGGTGAAATTTCCACAATAGTTTGCCCATAAATGATGAGATGAATACTCGTATATCACTCACATCAATCAGTAGTGCTTACCCACCAGTGAGATCGAAGTGATCTAAACACCGGGCAGTCATTTCGCTCCTTTGGGGTGGAACTTATCAGTAGTATATCAGGATTTTTGATTTATAGTATCACTGTAACAGCAGAAGGCAAGATACAGAAGCTAAGGTAAACATTTTCGAGTGCGTCGGTGGCACAGTGGTTAGGACTCTCGCCGACCATGCATATGGTCCGGGGTTCGATCCCCTGCCGGCGCACACCTGATATCTATGGTCGGCCTGAATTTGGGCTACCGATATCCATGCTGAAAATTCCACACTTGTACTGCAAATACGGTGTGGAATCAAGCTGTAAATCAAAATAAAATAAAATAAATTTATATCTATACGGTATTATATCTCCTAACCAATCTTTGAGCATATGATTTTGGTTTACAGTATTCTGTTGCTATTGCAGTAACATCTTCTGTCAAGGCATGTCAGCTTCACTTCCAGCATGGTGAACCCCACTTCTCATTAGAACTCCAGGACATCTATCGAGTGGCGACTAATGTTCTGGAGATTTATAATCGGAATATAAGTTTTGCAAGGGTCATGCGCAAGCACAGCCAGCCATAATTCGGGTGTTTTGAAAATATTCGACTCTTTGAGCTGAGTCAAACAGGGCAAACCGCTGACGAGTTCAACAAAAATAAAACACTGTCCAGTGGTTAATAATAATAATAATCTACTTTATTCCAAAAACAGCACTACTTATAATACAGAATGGAATTCTCAGCATTTGTCACAATATTGCATCTGATTTGCTCAAAATATAAATAAAATTACAAATTAAAACAAAATTAACCGGAGGAATTTGTCCACATTTACGAGATAAAGTCAAAAATATTCGAAGCACGAATTGAGATTATTAAATATAATAATAATAATAACAGTTTGTTTCAAACGGTATTGTCGATTCAGTTTGGAAACTTTAGCATGTTATACATTATTGGATCTATTGGATCTGTTGACATAGTATAGTGAGGGGAAATACAAAATTAACAGTTATGTCCACACTTATGAAAAAATAGACAAAACAAAAATTGAGAGGATTATAAATATAAGAAATACAATAACAATAAAGACTGATGCTTTAAGGGTGGAAGAAATGGTTTATTTAGTAGTGCAAAGAAGGTTAGTTAGTTCACTCCTGACACTATTTTCATCACATAAAGTAAGTGCTAAATATGGTATAGTGGAATTTTTATACTGAGACATACGTGCATAAAGTCTTCTGAAAAGACTTCTTGTTTTAACTGAGGAGACACAAGGTTGGAGCTGTGGGTGCTAAAATGGATGCTCACAGTCTGACAAAATTCCTTTAGCAAATTTGTTGCATGACATCAAGTGCCTATCAGTGACAATGTCAACGATATGGCCCAATGGGATACCACTCGTCCTACTGACAGTCAGTCTTCAGAGTTCTACGAAGTATGACATAGTCTTTTTTAAGCAATCCAGGAAAGAATAAGGATGAACAGTAAAGAAGAATAGGTAAAGTACACGAGTTGACAAACTGTAAGAGGAGTGGTTGAGTTATGCCTGAGTGCCTCAATTTCTTAATGTAAAAAGTCAGACAGAATATTCTTTTAGAAATCGCTAAGACATGGGAGGACCAGGATAGGTCAGAAGAGAGAATTAATCCAAGATACTTAACTTCAGACTTGGTTTCTATATCAGTAGATCCCTTCGATCTAGCTGGCTAGCAAGCACCACTTGCTGAAATAAGTGGTATGCAGCTACCTATCTTAATCAATCAATAGTATGTAATTCTATGGTTTTTAACCCAGCTATTCAGTTGATTATATATATATATATATATATTGTATATATATATATATTGCGGGTTTTGTAGGGTTTTGGATTAATTTCAGTATAGATTTCGTTGTAAAACAGCACATCAATTGGAGAATCACTGAAAACCACAGAGTACTAGATAGCTACTTCGTTCTAGTTTGGGACTCTGCATCAGTACTCACCCGTGACTCCACCACCAACGATTGAATCCATGACCCTCAGGTTAAACAGCAAACCCACTGTCCATTCACCCATTGAGTTGGAATTCAATGACCCATGAATTCTAAAAATTCTGTCAATTCGCGATACATCACTACCTCTGTCAAGGCGTGTCAGCTTCACTTCCAACATGGTGAACGCCACTTCTCATTAGAACTTCAGGATATCTATCTAGTAGCGACTAATGTTCTGGAGACTGATATTCGGATTATAGGTTTTGTAAGGGTCATGCACGCGAGCAGATGAAGAGTCTTAAACTATGCTGAAACAGTTGTCCAGTGCTTAGTAATTCTCTAATTGATTTTGGTTTGAAGAAGAAGATCAAGGGAATATGTTGTGTGAAATCTAGTTCAATCAAATACTGTGCTAGAAGAACTTCAATGGTTTCACACTGAACTACTATCCGTTGTAGTCTATTGTTGAGTGATGGCTAAGTAATATTAGGATCTAGTTAGCTCACTTCTTCTTATATGAAGTAAATAATAACAAATGAATTTCATTGTAAATTTTATTCTTATCCTGAAGTTACATCTAGAATCTTCATGGATAGACAACTGAATCCATGATTTGGAGTCAGTTGATTCATGTACTTAAGTATTAGACAATCAATCAAAATGACTCTGAATCAACCACACATACATTATATCTCCCTACTGATTTGAACTAGGATTGACAACATCTAACAGAACAACCAATGTAGTGATTAACAGACCAGAAGTGAAATACTTAACGATTACGCAATCGTTTATGTCAAGCCTATGGTCTTATGTTTAGTTTTTAAAATAAAAACAATTAACTCTTATTCAAGTGTTGGTTTGTAGCGATTTGATTGATTGGTTACAGGATTCCATCATGAGCTGACATTGGTTAGAGAACCCCGGTGGGTGCGTACTGATGAAGAGTCCCAAACTAGGACAAAACAGTCGTCCAGTACTCCCAAGTTTTCCAGTGGTTCTCTAACCAATGTCAGCTCATGATGAAATCCTGTAACCAATTACATCTTACTTTCAAATACTTTATGTTTACCAACATGTCTGAACATCTCACTGATGAGTGACTACATGAGTAAGTTGCCTGAAGTTTTAGTAAGAAGTCGTCATCAAGTTGGGCATGAGGACAAATGGTCGCTAACGACACTGACTAGCGGTGACGCAGTAAGTCGCGAAATGACAGAAGGTAGGATTCATGGGTCATTGGATCCCATCCCAGTGGCTGAATGATCAATGAGCTTGCCCGGTGTAGTCATGGGTGCGGATTGTTGAGAAGTCCCTGGCTGGTTCGCTGCAATGTCAGAGTTTCTTGTTGCTTAAACTTCCCAACACGGTCGGCCAGCCATCTGATCTTCAGCATCAAGCTCGAGAAAGCAGGTGTTGGTGAAATTACTTTACGTGACATACTAAGATCGTGGAAAACACCCATGTGGACATTAGAAAGAAGGGAACACGAAGTTCAGCAAAGATATCTTTTCGGCGATTTCATTTTCAAAAGCTGTACAATCGCATTTAAATACATAATTTTACATAGATACAATTCTTGTTTGATTCCACATAATTACGACGGTGAATAAAAAGTGACAATTATTTCCAACTAGATCTGGTTTACGAGAGGCTTAGAAACAAAATTACACGGGATTATAGCGAATTACAGGTGTATAGAAAATGAGCATGGAAACAAAATTGAAATAATAATTTTAACTTGAAATGGAAGTTAGGAGGTGTGAATATAGATTACGAGAGCCTTAGAAACACAAAAATTGCACAGGATTAAGATATAATTGTAAGATAGTTATTTTAAACGAATTATAAATGTGAGCAGGAAAAGCATGGAAACAAACTTAAAATAACTGTTTTTATAGCTGAAAAAAATGGGGTGAATCGAATGAAGACAGAGGGAGTAAGAATCACACACACAGAGAACGAAAGAAGAAAAAAAGGAAGCTAAGGGAACATACCGAACTAGGTCCATGGTAGTTGTAGAGGTTGGACTACTTTCTTTTGAACACACAGCTCCGGCTTCTCGATACATATTGCGAGGGCTTCTGCAGTACAGAGAAATCGGAAACATACTGCTTTTGGTAGGTTTCTGTTGACTTTGAAAGAATTAGTTGAGATGTTGTGGGAGGTGTTGATCAGATGTTCAATAATGGCACTTCTGATTGAACCGGTGCCTCCTCTTTGCAGCCACGCTGGGTAATGTTCTCTAACACGTTTTGAAAGGACGCACATACAACGACCTATGTACCTAGCTCCACACGAGCAGGTGAACTGGTATATACACATTGAATTGGTCATATGCGAGAGTTTGTCCTTCGCGTTATTTCGAAGTACTGGACGTCTAGAGAATGTCACTCTTAGTGTTGCTGCAGGGAAGGTCTTCTTTAAAGAGCTGGATATTCTCCTCTTCAGGATATCGGCTGCCAAATCTCCCCTGAAATTCAGATTCAGATACAGCGTTTTCTTTGGCGCTGAATCGCATTCTTCTCTTTTTGGTTTAGGTTTCATGTTCCTTTAGACAAAACGTGTCGGGTAACCATTTGAGCCAGGATATTTTTTTGAGGAATAGGAGCTCCTCATCAACGCAATTGCAGTGAACTTTCCTTCCTCGCCGTCCCACTTGCAGATCGACAATATACATACGATTGTGAGAAAACTGGAATTTTTAGCGAATTTATTCTGATTTAATTGAGTATTCTACTAATATGCTTCAAATCATCAGATCACTACCACATACACACATTCTATTTCTGTTCAACAATATCTGAAATCAACTAATACTTCATCATCCACTCGTGTAATTCAATATGATTTGGGTCCAGCATCTTCGTCACGAAATCTTATTCCGTCATTTGAAATACTGCATTCCAAGTGCACTAAAAGTACTCAAGTGTAACACATAACGTGGTGATCATTCCGTAATTTTATCACCTGAAACTAAACTAGAAATTGACAATATGCGATGAATACACAGAGGAAAATGGAGATGGATGGGATATACGCTGAGGATACCATTGACTGACACCACTCTCCAGGCCCTCAAATGGAACCCAAACAGGAAACGACAACTTAGGCATTCAAGGGTAACTTGGAGGAGGTCGTGTCAGGAGGAGATGAAAGCTTATAGGCTATCGTGGAGCCAGCTAAAGAGAGAATAGGCTGAGGTGGAGATGCGTTGCTGAAGCTCTATGTTTTACCTGAAACCCAAGAGAAAATAATACTAAGCGAAAAATTGGTTAAAGCTCGTGCTCATAGAGTTGTTGAAAAACATAAAGAATATGTGCTTGTGTGTGTTGACTGTGAAGAAGTGAGACACATACAACTTTGATTTTCATTACATATACACGGTGGATTAAGTCTAATCACAACTGATATTAATAATAATAATAATAATTTATATGGGCGGATTAAAGTCACGTCAAAAAAATGCTTTATTGTCAATATTTTAAAATTAATTTCTGCATTGTTTATATGCTTCAACAACATGAAAGCCAGGTAACTATGACTACGGTAATTGTATTATGTTAAACACTATTCACAAACTCTTCACTACAAAATGTTTCACAGGTATAGAGCAGACCTGATAAAAAAAGCGAAGTTTTAGTAACAATTTGGCTGTATTCCTAATCTCATAAACTCAGCTATTACAAAAGCTGGTCGATCACCAGGAAATCAATTCCAAGGTCACCGATTTGATTCCTTCAGCAGTCCAGATTTTCACTTCATCTTCAATTACTAAACATTACAACAATAAGAGTCTGTGAACTCAAGGCTATCTCCAATACTCTCACTATGAATTGACGGTAAACATAAGGTTTTACACGTGAAAGGTAACTCCTGTAAAAATCCTATCGATTTTCTTTGTTCCATCTTTATCAAAAATTTATATAAAACAGTCTAGTTTTTCCATTTTTCTTCTTATATTTCTAATTACCAGGAAAATGTATAGTATCTTTTCTATTGATGATTGTAAGTAACCTAAGTCTTAGTTTGTTAGTTAGTGTATGTGCGTGTTAGAGGTTGAGGTCCATTGCTCAAGATAACTTCTTCAAATCAAACTGATGAGCCCAAATTTTGGGGTTTACAAACCAAACTATAGAAAATTAATCTGATGCTCGCTAGTGACTCGCTACAGGAAGGAGTTTCCTGGATTTCTAGTGAGAAGTCGTGACCAGTGAGGTCCATCCAGATGCCACGTGTGAGGATGGATGTCCCACCGACGACACTGGTTGGGGTCGCGCTAAATCACGAATTGGTAGAAGTTAGAATTCATGCGTTGGCCATTCAATCGGGTCGGGTCCCAGTGGCTGAATGGTATACGAGCTAGCTTGCCTTGTCACCGGAAGGTCCTAGGTTCGAACCCTGGTGGTGGGTGCGTACTACCGATGATTCCCAAACTAGGATGAAACAGCTGTCCAGTACTCGATGCTGGTTTTCAATGTTTCTCTAACTGATATCAATCCGTCATCAACGCGTAAAAACATAAGTAATCCTTACAAACCAAACTATAGAAAAGCTTAAATTCTTCCTTTTCCCAGATTGTTATCTAATCTCTAGCTTAATAATTATTACAAAGCATATCACTTGGGATGAAAAAGACTGCGGATTCGAGTGCTATCAAGGTTGAGATTTGTGCATCAGTGACTCAGTGGTAAACTAATCACCAGCAACGCTCATCGCGCAGGTTCGATTCCTAGTCGACTCACTCCGAAATCTCGCCTAGATTACTAGCCAGTAATAACTTCGGAAAACGAAGGAAGTGTGTGAGTGTGAGGCTAGCCTGCCCTGCTGCATAAAAACAACACCACCGCCATTAAAACTTCAAAGCTTAAAGCCGCCCTATGTTCCAGTCGGAACACAAAAGAAAAATGAAAACAAAAGACAAAGTAATAAATTTTTTTAATTCAATAATGATTTTCCTGTTGATTGACATGACCAGAATCTTCGGCTTCGACAACGTCTGAGGATTAGCTTGGATTTAATTTGGTGAATGTGACTACCATGGAATCCAGGATGTACCTGCATTCTCTAGTAATTGATAGTATCCCCACTCATTACCCTTCGCTTCAAATGCCAAATCGTCACCCGCTAGACCACCTGGGTTACGAGAGCCACCACTTGTGCAACAAGCATCACTTATTGTTTGTTTTTAATTCAAACTCTAAAGCGTTTGAAACTGTCGGTACTGGGTTCGACTCATCAATGGGAACAGCATCACTCACTGGAGAATGCAGATACATCCACCAGCTGATAAGTCCCAGATAGGATAAAATGAGCATCCCGCAGAATCCCACTATTGCTAGTCACCATCCACCAAATTAATTGTCAAAATTATTTGACAAATTAACTTTTTAAATTAATATCCATGGTATTTTTGATTCAAATTTTTCCGGAATATTTAAACTATCCTCAAATTAGATTTTTGCAGCTATTTATTGGTTTGCTTGCTTGTTTATTTCTCAATGTATATTTGTCACAGAATGAAATTTATAACATATTATTTCAAAGTTTTTTTAAAATAATTAAACAGACAGACAAGCTGTTCCTTTTTTCAACTTTCAATGTTCAATGTTCGATTTTCAGTTGACCTTCGAATAGAGTTACTTTTTTATCCTATAAATAGTACATCAATGGTATGTGTGTGTATGTATGTGTATGTGTTCTTGTGTATGAAATCCTTGAGTGTATGTGTGTGTGTGTGTATCAATGTCATTTCTTGTTGACTTTCAATTTAAATTAGGCTTCTTTTCTGTTACAAATTAATTGATCAGTGCAATAATAAATAGACATTCTGAGGTTTAATTAACAGACAGTAGATTCTTTTTGTTTGTTTGTTTTCTGTGATTTTCTCTAGCACTTTTTTTTCCAGTCATTAAATAATAAGAAAATTTTAAAAAATATGTATATCGAAATGTTCAGTTATTAAATATTCACATAGAAAAACTGGAAAATGAACATTTGTAAATTTTAAACTAAATCACTTTATAGTCTAACTTTATCAACAATGAAAAACACAAGAAAAAAGTCATCAGAGAATTAATTGAAAAAAAAAAACAGCATTTGAAATAACATTTAAACTGAAAATTTCAGTCATTAAATTTCAGGTTTGATCATGGGCTGACATTACTTAGAGAACAACTGGAGCTATTTCGTCCTAGTTTGCGACTCTTCATCAGTACGCACCCACCTCTAGGGTTAGAACTCAGAACCTTTAGGTTACAAGGCGGGCTTGTAGACCATTCAAACACTGGGACCCAATCCAACCGCCGGCATATAAATTTCAACTTTTGCCATTTCGTGATACATAGTACAACCTCCAGTCAAAGTCACCTGGAAGTAACTGTTCTCTTGGTTGGCCCCGATGGTTTTCTAACTGATATAATCTCGTAATCCCTGCTAACCAACACCTGATCGTTAAACTTCAAGTCAGTCATAGAATAATACAAACATCCCCTATCAGGATTGATGTGGGACAATAGTTCAATGGTCGATGTTTACTAACCGCACAGAATGTTCAGGTTCGATTCTTTATCGATTCACTCCTAAACCCCACCCAGAGGAAAGGTTGAGTGTGAGACAAACAACATCCATGAATAATTCCCATTCGGACATTAGTAGACAAAAGACAAGTAGTTCAGCAAAGAGTCTCTTTTCGGCGAATTCATTTTCAAAGCTGTACAATCGCAAATATATATGGTTATTTTGTGTGTGTGTGCATACATTAAATTTGTCAAACAAAATACGGTTAATAAGTTCAAATGAATTGGATGTTGATAAGAGGATAGCAACAAAAGTGATGAGTTGTCAAAAACGATTGTTAAAGAGGAGTAAGTTCAGGTGAATTGGATGTTCATATAAGAGAGTAGTAAAAAAAGTGATGAGTTGTCATAAATGATTGTTAAATAAGAGTTACGCAATGGCATGAATAGTTTGATGAATGAGGTGTACTCAAAGGGTGTGCATGGAAACAAAATAATATACAGAATTACACAAGGGTTTTAAGTTAGAAAAATAAGCATACAAACAGAAGTAAGGTCAAATCAAACAAAGAAAGAAGAGTTGGGTCAAATCAACGGAATTGTTACCATGCGAGTAGAAGTGGTTGGATAATTTTCTTTTGTATGCATAGTTCTGGTTCCACCAACTGGATGGCTAGGGCTTCTGCGATGCAAAGAAGACGAAATCGTACTGTCTTTGGGAGGTTGTTCTTCACTTTGTAGATCATTTTGAAGGAGGCGTTCGTTGAGATGGAATGACCAGTGTTGACTAGATGTTCGATTATTGCACTCCTTATATGGCCATTATTTCCTTTCTGTAGCCACGCTGCTACTGGAACTTCAAAGTTTGCAGTCCTATGTTCTTCTTGGAAAGCAAAGGAATTAAAAATGATGAAAGAAACAACAACAGGAAAACACGTCTGATCCCGAACTGACTTAAATTAGAGAACCCTTGAAAACCAGAGAGTACCTGACACTCGTTTCGTCCTAGTTTGTGGCTCTTTTGCATTGCTCATCCATGAATCCATGGGGTATCGAATTCAGGAGGTTTAGGTTATCTGGTGAGCCAATTGACCAATCAGCCACTGGGGAAGAATTCAAGGCTGAAGAGTCCTGAAATAGCAAGAAACAGCCGTCCAATACTCCCTGTTGGCTTTCGGTGGCTTCCTAACTGAAGTCGTTTCGTAGTCAAAGGTGAAATCAATCAAATGCCTACAAACCAACTCTTGAAAATCAGGTTTAATGCCATTTGACTTCATTAGATTCCAAGCTTAATGGGCGTGAACTATACATAACCGAACATTTTCCCAATGCTATTTTGTTTAAGTTAAATTACTCATACTCAACGATGATATATATATACGAAATTTAATTTGAATTCAAAAATTGAATTTGTCAGCTAATAGAGTACTTGAACAAAGCGATAACAACACATGGAGCACGATATAACGGATCCATTTTATTTTGTCGGTATTGATTTTTCCAGACTGTAAGTAGTTGATAAGTTACCGACGGAATGAACAGTGGGTCCATCTTCCCCTGTTTCATGTGTTGTTGTTATTGATCTGTTCAAACTGAATAAGAGAAATTCGTGTACTGATGAAATCATATGCAAAAGCATTTGTTTTAAATTTTTCCCTTGGATTCTGAGGGCTTCAACGAAACACCTCCGTTTCATCCTGTTTTCTGTAGTCCTCTTTAGTTGGCTACGCTCTCATCTCCCCCACATACAATCTCCTCCATGTCACCGCCAGACCCACGCCAAACTTATCGTTTCCCATTCAGGTTCCAGTCTAGGTTTTGCCCGCAGCGATCTCAACGTGTGTTCGATCCATCCTTCTCCATTTCCGTCTACATATTTTCTGAACAATAGGTTGCTGACTGTTTCGCTGCGTCGCCACAGTTCTTTGTTTCCATTCCTTTATGGTCTTCAGTATGGGACTAAAACAGCTATTCATCAAAGTCTGAAAGACAAGCAGTAAGTTTGGGGACCATATAAAAGAATTGGTTTGATGTCAGTGTTAAAAACCCGAATCTTGTTCTTTATGTTGAATTCAGTAGATTTCCAAAATGATTTCAAAGTAGTGAAGGTTTGTCTTGCTTTTTCAATCCTCACTGGCTTTTACATTTTCATCCGTGCCGCCTGTAGTTGGAAGGATGCTGTCTATGTAGGAGGAAGAGGCAAATTCCTTTAGATTTATCCTGATGGTTGTGATTAATGCTTATTTTTATCAGCCAGGCATCTTCATCACCTCTGTTTTCTGTAAGTTCACCTGAAGTTCTATCTTCACTGCTTCTTCTAACAACTTGCCGGTTTTCATCTGTAGATCTTTGAATTCGTGTGACTCAGAACTTGACTTCTTAAAAGCCACGCTCGCAGAAAACGGTTACCCTAACCGATTTATTGACAGTAACACGAAAGATAAGCAGTCTAAACTGGTCACCGACTCAGTTCCAAAGAAAGCCTTATTCATGAACTTGGAATTCAAAGGTCATCAAGCTTCAGATATGCTCAAAATCCGTCTCTCTAAAGCAGTCAGTACAACGTTCTTTGCAGCAAAATTACGAATGACGTTCACCAGCAGCAAGTTGTTCTCTATCTCTGTAAGAGATAAACTCCGTTGTCTGGCCGCCTCCATGTGCATCTATCAGTTCACCCGCTCCTCTTGTGGAGGAAGGTACATTGGCCGTAGTCAGAGGACGCTTTCAACACGGATACGAGAACGTTTTCCAGCATGGTTTTACAAAGGAGAAAGGAAGTGTGTGCGAAGCTCTATTCTAGAACACCTTATCGACTCCTGTCACTCTGCCAACCCTGACCATGATTTTAAGATCATATACAGAATCCAGGCTAACTCACCGCGTTTTCTTCGTTACAGACTTCTAACGACAGCAGGGGCCTTGGCCATTCATGAATTTAAGCCAGACCTTCGTGTACAAAAGAAGTATGTACAATCCCTACTTCTGCCTTGGCCGTAGAGGGATAGAAACTTATTTATTTATTTATTTATTTGCCTTTCCCTCATTACTACGATTATTATTATTATTCTCACTCTGAATTGTTTCCGCTTGTCCTACTTGTCATTCTAAGTTCAAAATTTTTTTTACAATATTGAATTCTATCTGATCAAATTTGACACCATATTATGTCACAATTTATATACTCCTACTAATCCTATAATTATGCACCCCTTTCCAATATCCATACACCTTATGAATTTCTACAGCTGGGTACCCATTGGTCAAAAACGAAACCTGGTCCGGTCGCTTGCCACTCGCATTCGAAGCATTTGTAGCCCTGATACTGTCGAGGATGAGGAAAATCTTAATAGAAAATGGATTTCCACAACGTTTCATAGACAAGAATATGCATTCAAATCTTACAATCCGCACCCAAGAAAATACTGTACATGAGCTTGGAATTCAAAGGTGACTTAGCTTACGATATCATCAACAGAAGGATATCACAGTCCCTGAAAATGAACATTCCCTACTGCATCTTTGAGAATAGCCTTTACCAATAGACCGTTACTGTTAAATAACCTGAAAGACAAGATCCCACTGTTGACCAACTCTATATGCGTTTATCAGTTCACCTGCTCGTGTGGAGCTAGGTATGTCGATCGTTCGACTCGAGTTTTGTCCAAGAGGGTGCAAGAATACTATCCTGCATTGTTACGAAAAGGTGGAAGTGGAGTAATAATAGGCGCGATCATTGAACATCTGGTCGATAATGATCACCCTATCTCTATAGTCTCCACCTTTAAAGTCATCTACAAGTCAAAGAGTAATTTACCCAAACCCCTACGTACCCGACTCATGTGTATTGCTGAAGCTTTGGCTATCGAAACAGAATAGCCAGATCTCTATGTACAGAAAAAGTTTGTTCAACCCCTCCATAGTCTTAATCCCTCTATGCTAAAGTATGAAAATCCCTAATCATATTTTGGATCTACCAATTTTTTCATTTTGTCTATTCATTTCGCATACTCTTCCTTATTACGTCAATTGTTACTATTACTACTCTCACTTTTAACTGTCCCCGGTATTATTTCACTCGTTCCACTTGTCATTCTAAATCAATTCTGTTTCACAAAGTTAAATTCCATGTTATCGAATTTCACACAATATTACGTAACTTTCTTATTTAATTCGATTTGCCTACTAATCCTATAATTGCACACCCCTTCCAAGTTCTATACATTCTATGAATTATTCTAAATGTGACACTAATTGTTTTCATGGAGGATTTCATCATGAGCTGACATCAGTTAGAGAAATCCCCCATGCAATCAAGCAAATCCCTACAAAACCAATACTTGAAAAAAACTAATTGTTTTGCCACTTGACATTTAACTATGATTACAACCACAAACATTTTAATTGCATTTCATACTACCATCATTATTTCATGTATTCACACCTTTAATCTACTTCCCTCACCGGATATAATTCCTTATATATATACATATATATATATATATGAATTGAAGCAGAACAAGCTGCAGGCAAAGGAGACCTCGCAACAGTCTACCAAACAACTAGGTAACTATCGGGCAAACGTTTGACACAAATCAAGTCGGTGAAAGATGACAACGGAAAGTCAATCACCAAAGAAGTGGAGCAAAGGAAACACTGGGCTGAACACTTCAAAAGACTCCTAAATCGACCACCACCGACAACGCGCCCAAAAATACCAACAACAGAGACAGAGCTACCAGTGAACACCAACCCCCCGACGAAATCAGAAGTCCTGAAGGCAATCAAGATGCTAAAAGCTGGAAAAGCAGCAGGACCAGATGGAATCCCAGCAGAAGCGTTGAAAATAGACCCAGAGACAACAGCGGACTTGATGACGCCACTACTGGAGAAGGTGTGGAAAGAACACAAAGTACCTGAAGATTGGAAGAAAGGATATTTATTCAAACTACCAAAGAAAGGAGACTTAAGTCAATGCAAGAACTGGCGCGGAATAATGCTCCTGTTCATCCCAAGCAAAATACTAAGCCGCATCATCCTGGAGAGAATCAAACATGCCATAGATGAAAAGCTTTGACCGGAACAGGCTGGATTCAGGAGAAACAAGTCATGCATTGATCAAATCGCCACATTACGGATCATCATTGAACAAAGCTTGGAATGGCAGTCACCTCTCTATCTCAACTTCATCGACTTTGAAAAGGCCTTCGACAGCGTCGATCGAGAGGTGATTTGGAAACTACTTCGCTACTACGGGGTGCCACAGACAATTATACATCTCATCCAACAGCTGTACGACAATGCTGCATGCCAAGTAATCCACAACGGGAAGCTCACGGAATCCTTCGAAGTGAGGACAGGACTAAGGCAAGCTGGCTGCCTACTATCACCAATGATTTTCCTGATTGCAGTAGACTGGATAATGCGACAGACAGCAGGCGATGAGGAAACAGGCATAAAATGGACTTCGCCGATGATACTTGTCTGATTTCCCACAAACTGGAAGATATGCAAGCGAAAAGCAACAAGTTGGCAGAAGAAGCATTAAAGACAGGACTTCACTTCATGTGAACATAGAGTAAACAGAGGTGATGAAGATTCCTGGGCAACACCACCAACAGCAACAACAGCAACAGACAACAATCAGCATAAATGGGAGAAACCTGAAAGAAACAACCTCTTTTACCTACCTGGGAAGCATCGTTTCAATTACAGGTGGAACTGACGAGGATATCAAAGCAAGAATCGGGAAAGCAACACATGCTTTCACTACTCTCAAGCCTGTGTGGAGGTCAACGACTCTCAGCATCAAAAATAACATCCGGATTTTCAACTCCAATGTGAAGTCAGTGCTACTTGCTATACGGATCAGAGACTTGCACTGCGCGTCATAAAGAGCATCTCAAACAAACTACAGACCTTCATTAACAGTTGTCTTCGTTCAATACTCAAGATCAGATGGCCAGAACAGATCAGCAACAGGGGGGATCTCTGGGAGCAAACCAACCAGGAGCCGATTGTGAAACAAATATGCAGGAGGAAATGGAGATGAATTGGCCATACTCTGAGGAAACAAACCATCAAGTGACATCACTAGACAAGCCATTGCTCGAGTGGAACCCAAAAGGGAAGCGGCCAGTTGGTCGTCAGTGCGAGGGTGGGTGACTTGGTGGAGGTCATGTGAAGAGGAGATGAAAACGTGTGGGCAGACTTGGAGCCAGGTGAAGACCCTAGCAGAGAACCGAACTCAATGGAGACGTGCGCGGCTGAAGCCCTATGTTCTTCTAGGAATTAAAGGATACAATAATAATATAATAATAATAATATATATATTAATATGGTGTTCTTAATATTAAACATTTACAATAGGCAAAAATACTTGCACATCCGATCATATCTGTAGATTAGCAGTGCACATTTACGGATCAGATTACTAAGTGATAATTTATCAGTCGATTTCATGGTGGAATAAATCCATCAGTGAGTGATCTCAAATTTGCATCAACTTTTTGATATACCGCTAGCGCTGTCAATATTTTACTTAGATATCCCTTCTCACAACCATCTTAATTAATGAATCTTGATTGGTTATAACTTCTATGTAAGACACTAGAAAAGCCAAATAGGTCCTGCCAAACCTAGGACATGGTTTTAGATTATTAAGGTGCTCAAAACCACGCTTAAGTCATCATTTAATCGGCGGCCTACTTAAATCACAGCCTAGATTCATTTTACGGAGGAAATGAAGAGGAAACATAATGGTAATGGATGTGGATAAACAGTGCTTTAGAGCCGTACAGCATCGCTTCAAATAAAGTGCCCTCCCTTATTATTATTAGTACTACTATTTTACATGAGGATTCTATACAAGTAGTGAACATCTGTCTTTACTGGAATTATTTTGAATTCCGGGGTCGACTGATATCGTTGGATCAAAACTTTCAGAGAGGACACATTGCAGCACTCCCAGCTTAAGGAAAATTGAAGAAAGATATCTCATGGACATCTTCCAAAAGAATGGATATCCACGGAATTTCATCAAAAGACATATACCCCCAAGCCAACCTACCAAATCAAAAGCCCACAAGGAAAGCACAAAGAAAATCACCTTACCATATATAAAGGATATCTCAGAAATCACTACAAGACTCTTCAAACCTTTAGGAATTGACGTCGTACACAAACCAACAAAATCACTTCACTCAGCTCTATGTCAACCAAAAGACTTAACAACCAAAGTAGATAAAACCGACATCATCTACAAAATAAGTTGCAATGACTGCGAAAAACACTACATTGGTCAAAGTGGACATCCCCTTCTTCTTAGCAACCACTAACATTAGCTAGACGTCAAAAGACATGACATCCACTCCCTCATATCGCTGCATACAGACAGCTACGGACATCCATTCGACTGGGACAACGTTCAAATATTAGACATCAAGAATGCTAGAGAATTTTTAGAAGCCTGGTATTCCAGTGAATCGTCAATCAATAGACACATTCACAGTTGATAAGGAGGAAATCTCACACACAAAGGGTCAAAGTTCAGGTCAAGGAAACAATCAGTACCAATACAAGTAGCCTAGAGGGTTCAAGGTCACCGGGAGAGATGATTAATAAACTCGTGGAGAAATCTAAAAGCTCACTTCAAATTGAAGTATGCGCTGAAGATGTTGCCTAGTAGGGAAATGAAAGCTTTGCAAATAAACCATCCAGCTCAGAGAACACAACTACATCAAAAACGTTCAGTCTCTGTCAATATCTCGGCACCAGTACGAACGTCTCGGTGAAATCTTAACGTTGACACTGTGTCTTTCAGTTAACAGCAGCTAGCAATGGGAAATCTAAAATAATCATTTCAAGATATGACAAGTGATACTCATTTTACATCAAGTAGCTCAGTAGTGGTTCAGTAGCCTAATGGATGAAGATTCGTAGCTCAAAATGACGAGTGCTCAGTTCACTTCTCATTGGGAACACCATTATTCTTTAGGATACAGTTACATCCAGCTAACGAAAGCCAAATAGGATAAAATGCGCCTCCCAGACTCTTATGAAACACGCTGAGAATTCTGCATTGTTATAACAGCAGTATTTGGTAACAAATTGATGTAGAGTTATGGCAAAATACATAAACCTTACACTGAAATCTCCATTTGTACATGTTCTCGACATTGTGCTTCTTTTGTCTTCCCATCGTATTTTCTGTGTTGCTTCAAAAGGATCTTTCATTTCTCCTCTAGCAGAAGACGTCATATACGATGTACTACTTATAAAATCACGCCAGTAGTAGACACCACACTGTACGCTGACCTATCATCTAGAATAAAGCTGTGATTACTGTGATGGGGTCATCCTGAGGTTGTGGGTTTGTCTAACTTGACCAGGATAGGCCTCCAAACACAACACTATAACCGAATGATCATTTGAAATCATCTCCCATACTGAGATAGACACAGAAGTCACACTGTAAAAAAACAACGACCGGAACTACAACCACAACAATAACTGCAGCATGGTGTCCTGTATTTACTAAACCTCAGAAAACTAAGCGATTAATAAACGAATCAAAGTTGTCCAATAATCATCAGCACATGCATAAATTCTAAATAATGGCTAACAAAGAAGCTTTTCCTTCCTAACACTTTAATCCTCAATGATACTTTTAAACGACGTAGCTTGGTAACAAAGTAACTCTGAAGTCATTAAATACTTATCGATTACTGACATTTGCAATATCAGTTATTTCATTATTATTGTATTATCCCCTTGGGTTCCGAGTGGAGCATAGGACTTCAACAATACATCTCCGCTTTCTTCTATTTTCTGCTGTCCTCTTCAGCCTGATCCACCACCGCCCACAATCTCTCATCTCTTCCTCACCACACGATCTCCTCCATATCACCCTCGCACCGATAACAACTCGTCGCTTCCCATTTGGATTCAACTCGAAAGATGATGGCCTGACGTGCGATGTCATTCGACGGCCTTCTCAAAGTATGTCCAATCCATCTCTACTTACTCCTACATATTTTTGGGCAGTCGACTGCTCATTAGTTTGTTCCCAGCCAGAGTTTCTTGTTGCTAATTCTTTCTGGCCAGCTGGTTATTTGATCTTCAATGTGGACTCAGCGAAGGCAACTGTTGATAAACGTCTTTAACTTGTTAGAGTTCTGCATCCAGAGCGTATTTTTAATTCTCTCCAGGTCAAAATATCAAACACTAAGCTAACCGCCCTTAATTATCCCCACCTATAACATATATATACATATATGTAATCGAAACAAAGGGAAAGAAGACAAACTATTTGAAGATTCACATATGTATATTTATAATATATATATATGCATATGTATTTAACCTGTAAAAGAAACAACAGAACGCAAAAAGAATAAAAGAAAGAGAAAAAAACAAAAGCAAAATGTTAACGTTCAGAACAAAAGAAAACAAAACAAACAAATCTGTGTTTATATTAATTAATTCACTGTGGTTGGCATAGCAACAATAAGAGAGGAGTAGTCATTATTGTGAAAATAATGACAGTTATATAACAATCGATGATGTAATAAGACTCAAGTGTACAGAGTGTATACCTTCCTTGTAGTTAGTTGAAACACATTTAAATGTATATTTAAGGGGGTTTTCGTGTATACTGTTTACGCGTCCCTCTCTCGCCTTCTGTGAATGTATGTGATAGTGTGCAAGCTCACTCACGTACTGTTTCAGTTTGTTAATTTTTTTATATTTGTAACCACCCAACTCCCCCCGCCCCCACTGTTTGTATTTATAATTCAAAATTACAATAGGCACATAATAACATTCCTATAAATTACTATAAAAAATATAAATATATTAACAATCCTGTACACCACTTACACACACATTATGGATAGATATGTGTGTCGTCTAAGCACATATTTGTGTACTCAAAATTATAGTAATATGAATAAAGTGCAGGAAAAGAAACTTTATTATTTTTTTTGAAGAAACATATTTTCTTTTAAACAGTTGACGTTGACTACTACAACTACTGGAAATTGGCTTTAAACCTTTTATATTTCCCTTTGTAAATTAGGCGGTGGAGGGGGGGCGGGAATGAGAGAAATGAGAAAAAGAAGAATAAAAATCGTCAGACAACAGTACAAAGTGTGTATGCGTGTGTGGGCGGCTGTACGTGGGCGGAGATGTATCGATGGTGGGGGGTGAGAAGTAAACAGAGAAAGATGGGGGAGGGAGGAAGAGTGATACAACAACAGGCAAATGTGAAATGGATGAATAATTACTCAGGGAGAAATCAATCCTTATCCTTCTTAATTATTAGAAAAAAGAATAATATTCTTTAATAAATATAATTAATACAAATATCATTACTAAGTACTTGTTAAAGACCGCTTTTTCACTCATCAATAAAATCAATTGACAAAGATTTGAAAAATGAAACAAGATAACCGTGAAAAACTAAAACTAAAAAAATGTTCTTTAATCCTCCTTCTTCCGTATTGTGTACTACTCCCTTTTTTAAGAAGAAAAATATTACACAAGAAAAGGAGGGAATAGTAGAAAAAGGTGAGTTCCATCCCCTTATTTCTTGTTAACAAACACAGATTTAAAAGAAAAAAGAGGAGTGGAGAATAAGAGAACAGGGGGTCGCGGCGTGGGGATAAAAGACACTGTAATGCCAAAAACATTCATTTGACAATTGCCTTTTTGTTTGAAATTCCTTCTTAGAAGAAGAACCACACACAAACACAAATACGTATACATTGCATCACTATAATATTAATAATCGAAAGCAAAGATCGCTAGAACAAGAGAAAAATGGGCGCGAATAAGTAAGTAGATATCCACACACACTCACAAACACATACACACACACAAAGACACATGTACTCACATGAACACACATGTGTGTGTGTATAAGCACATTTGGTTTCTACCGTAACTACAGTCTTACATCAACACGGAAATAAATGTCTTCTTCACATAACAAATCTAAAAATGTAATATATGCGTATATATTATTAGAAATAGAAAACAGAAAAAGAGAATTATACAGAATTGTCATTATACACCATTGTTATATTATTGTTATTATTGATATTATTAGCACAAATAGAGAGACAGTGGGGAGGAGTGTCTGTTGGGAGTTGGAGCGTGTATGTGTGTGTGAGTGGGTGGCTGGGCGAGGGTTCATTTATGTACACATTCATTTTCAAATAGAAACACCTGTATCTTCCTTTATTCATTATCATTATTATTATTATTATTATAACAATAAAGTAAATATTAAACCTCCACGTAGATGAGTTTTCGTTCCGCAATCCTTTGCTATGTGTTATTACATTTATAGAGATAGTTGGACAAGTTAAGAGATTAACAAAAAAGAAAATAAAACATAACTTTATAATACATTTTATGCCGTGAACAGATGTTTAATTAATTTCTCTTCAGTATACCATATATATATGTAATATTTTCATTTTTCATGGAACTTCTGTGTAACTTGACCTCACCTGTGTGAATTGCTCAGTCAATCACTACTACCGCCTATCATATGCTCTTGCTCAGATGTAGATGAACATAAGAGATTTTTAGATAGATTTGTAATACCATCTACTAAATTTTCATTGGATAATAACATATCAGAGTGTTGTTGTTGTTGTGAATGTTGGTTCTGATGATGCTGTTGTTGTTGTTGCTGTAGAGACGGATGTAAATGATGCATAGATCCACCACGTGATGATCGACTCATGCCTACAGATGAATTTGCTCCTCCACCTCCTGCTCCTCCTGTTGCCGCTGCCGCTGCTGCTGCTGTATTAAGTAGATTACTAAATTGTGATGAGAAAAGTAACGATGAAGACGGTGATAACACTGATGACGAGATGATGATGACGATGCTGGACCTGATAAGGATGCAGTCGTTGGAACGGATGTCAATGATCCTCTATTTGTAGCTCCAGCGTATACAGCTGCAGCGGCTGCCGCAGCGACTGCCATTGCTGAGATAGCTGCTGCAGAATCAGACGCATTCGATGATTTACCAATGGATAAATTATTTTGTTGTGACGAGGATGAGGAACACGAGGATTGAAAAGCATTTGAAAGAAATGAATTACTGATATGACATGGCGAAGTGATTGAATCATTTGTAGACGAAAGAGGATTTGTAGTGAATGAATTTGTAAATTGTAGCATATTAGGTGAATTATTGTTATTACTATTGTTAGTATTGCCACTAAAGCCACTGTTACCACCACCAGCAGCACCACCTCTTCGAGAACTAGATCTCTCGCGATGACCCTTATCATTTATTGGACTATGTGTATAACTCGATTTGTAAGGCGCAGAAGCATTTGTAGCCATATATTGATTTGATCCAAAGTTGTTGTTGTTATTATTATTACTGATATTATTGGCCGTGTTTGTTGCAGGTGATGGAGGTGATGAAGCGGATGATGACGATGCACCACCGCCCCCACCCCCTCCTAGTGTTGTCGTATTATTATTATTACTACTACTACTACAGTTATCATTAGAAACAGTTTTAAAAACACCTGATTGTAAAACAAGTCGTCCTTGCATTAATGGTTTCACATAACGTCGTCTAGCATTAATAAACCAATTATTTACGGTAGTCCGTGACAACCCTGTCTCCATAGCAAGCATCATTTTCTCTTCTTCTGATGGATACGGTTCTCTTAAATGATCAACTAACCAACCAAATAAACGTTTACGTGCTGGAAAGGGTAGATTAGTTCTAGACAATCCTACAGCTCTTCGTATACTGAACAGTGCACCTGATCCAACACCCCCACCACCACCATTCGGTGATGTTGATGAAGTTGAAGAGCAGGATGTTGCAGTAGTAGTTGGAGCTCCTCCAGGTGCTGTTGTTGTAGACATTGCCACCGACGTGTTTGTTGCGTTGTTGTTGTTGTTAGACAGATTTACTGATGAATTCTCATCAGATTCTGTTGAATTGCAATCACCCAAATTATTAGTAATATTATTCATTATTGATGATTCATTTAAGTTTCGATGATTCCGTTTCTGTTCATGACTCAGATTAGGATTGATTCGTCCACCAGTGCTGCTGACGAAACCAACTCCAGCTTTACTAGTAGTATTATTATTACTAGCATTCATCATATTTCCAAGTAAATTATTATTATATGATTTAGATAATAATTTATTTTCATTATTGATCTGATGAATATGAGAACTGTTCAAATCTTTATTTGGTGATTGACTAATCTTCATTGATTCGGATAAATCTAAAGTTAAAAGGCAAAAAATAAAAAGATATTAGTAGGATGACATTAATTAGTGAATATAGTTTTGACTTAATTACTTTGTAAAATTACATAACATAGAAATCCTTCAGGTTATGAATAGACGTGCCTTTCTAATAAGTGTGAACTCCACGACATAATAAACAAAAGCCGCTTATAAACTGAAGTCTTTAGTGTGTGTGTGTGTATATGTTTGTGTTAGTAGTTCAGTGGTAGAATGCTCGCGAGTCACATGGAAGATTCCGATACTATTCCTGAGTGCAGTAAGCCATGATCAGAGAAAAAACACCCCCGCCACTGAAGCTCAAGCTTGAAGCGCTATGGTCCAATCGGAACGCAAAGGAATTCAACACAAAGATAAAAATTTTACTGTCAGTGGTGAAATCCGTAGAATTTAATCTAGATGATCAGAAAGTAATCTCACTAGTTCATATTTTTCGGCCTATTTTCATTGAGTTCCCTCCCCTCCCCCAAAAAATGAACAGTGTTCCTTTGAAATAAAACCCTTGATGAGTAATGAGGGTATGTCAGTAAACAAAACAGTTTAAATTTACTACAATTAACAGTGGTGTTCAACTCCAATGTGAAGTCACTGCTACTATGCGGATCAGAGACTTCGAACAAACTACAAACTTTCATCGAAAGCTGTCTTCGCTCAATACCACTCAAGATCAAATGGCCAACCAGAAAAGATCAGTAAAAGGGATCTCTGGGAACGAACCAACGCAGCAGGAACCAATTTCTTTTTTTCCTTCACGTTCCCAGTGGAATATAGGGCTTCAAGCTAGTGGCTTGAAGTTTCTGTAGCAGTGTTTATTTTACAGGATGGGGTTGCTAGCCTCATGTCCAACCTTTCCTCTTCACCAGCATTATTTCTGGCTTAGTGAGGTAAAGGAGTGCGTCTGTGGCCGGGGATCGAACCCCGGACCATGTGCATGGTCGGTGAGCGTCCTAACCGCTATGCCACCGACGCAGCAGGAACCAATTGTACAACAAATATGCAGGAAGAAATGGAGTTGGATTGGTCATACTCTGAGAAAACCAACCATCAAGTGAGTGACATCACACGCCAGGCCATCGCTCGAGTGTAACCCGAGTGCGAAGTGGCGAGTTGGTCGTCAGTGTGAGGGTGATATGGAAGAGGTCATGTGAAGAGAAGATGGAAGCATGTGGGCAGATGTGGAGCCAAGTACAGACGTTTCAACAATGTCTGAGGATTAACATGATCGTGTGAGCATTTCATTAAGGAACATCATGTTAATCCTCAAACATCGTCAGGCACCCATACCAGGGGAAGCCATAACCAGTAGGGTACAGCAGGTTGAAGGTGAGACAGAAATTCATCGAAGAAGACACTACCAAGTGGTCGCACTATCTCATGAATTGGCAGAATTTAGAATTCATGCACTGGCTGGCCATTGGATCGAACTCGCCTTGTAACCAGAAGGTCCTGGGCTCGACCCTTGCGGTGGGTGCGTACTGATGAAGAGTCTCAAGCACTAGGACGAAACAACTGTCCAGTACTCCCAGGTGCTTTTGCAATGGTTCTCTAAATGATGTCAGCTCATGATGAAACCCTCCAACCAATCAAACATAATCCCTAGAAAAATCAATACTTGAAAACAGTCAATGGAAATCGGACATTTTGATCCAGTATAATCAATCAGCGGGAAATATAAATTTAAACAAATCATTTAAAGAATATTCACAACAGTCTTTATATCAATAGACAATTCACAACTTTAATTAATTTTGTGTATGGTGACTAACAGTAGTAGAATGCAGAATGGCGGTCAAACGAAAACATGGCACCAGTCAATGAAATCTACAACAGTTAGTCTAAGCCAGTCACGTAGGAAGGTGTAGACTTCCTGGTTGGGGTCCTCGGGACGGTAAAAAACAATGGTTGGAAACAATTGGTGACATGGCTCAAAATCGTTCTCAATGGCTGGCGCAGATGCATCCACTCCTTGTGACTTATGATTTCCAATGAAACTGTTTTGTTCTTCGTTATTACTATTCCTTTGTCTCACACGTCTGTTTACTGTCTATATTATGCATTTCTCCTACTTTCTTCTCTTGCTTTGTGTGCTACATGGAGTGTGGCGACTTGAACTGCCGCACATATGTGCAAAGTTCTATGTCGAAAACAGACACAGACAGGCAGAATGCAGAATGCTCATTTCGTCCTATTAGGAACTCGTCCACTGTATTCCCAGCGAGCAGTAGTGTTTCCTCTGACACTCGAACCCAGTACCCACCGTTACTCACTAGACCACTTAGACTAAAAGAATCACATCTTGTGCAACGAGCACCAATTATTATTATTTGTTTTTCATTCAATTCTGATTTTCCCGTTGATCGATTGACTTCGTGGTGGATTATTGAAACAGGCCGAAATGTGATGAAATGCACATCCTGCAGGATTCTACTGCTAGTCAAGTTAATCCTCAGACATCGTCAAGCATCCATACTAAGAGGCGACATGTCAACAGAGGTCGAACATTTTATTGTATCTTTTTTATTACAGCTTGCAATAAAGTGCGTCGGTGGCACAGCGGTTAGGACGCTCGCCGACCATGCACATGGTCCGGGGTTCGATCCCCGGCCACCGACTCACTCCTTTGCCTCCCTAAGTCAGTAATAAGACTGGTAAAGATGGAAGGTTCGGTATGAGGCTAGCAACCCCATCCTGTAAAATAAACTCTACTACAGAGACTTCAAGCCACTAGCTTGAAGCCCTATGTTCCACTGGGGAACGTGAAGGGAAAAAAACAGCTTGATACCACACCGTATTTTTTGGTACAGGTATGGAATTTTCAGCATGTGATATCGGTAGCCCAAATTTTGCAGGCCGACCACAGATATCAGGTGTGCGTCGGCAGGGGATCGAACCCCGGACCATGTACATGATCGGCGAGAGTCATAACCGCTGTGCCACCGACGCACCTTTGGTCCAGTCAATCAACAGGGGATTGAATTAAAAATTCACAAGTTAGCCTACAGTGTTATCCGGATTTCTGAAGTCATGTGGATCATGTTTAGGCAGGTGTATCTGTCATTATTCTGATTTTTTTTAATATTTTTATTTTGAAAAACAAGATCAGATTATTCTTGATCCAGTGATCATACATGTATATATTTATATTGTCAATTTTTTTTCTTAAATGGAATTTGAATATAATATGCCATAGGTGGTAGTTGATAGAAATCAAATCAAAATAATTCATTCATGTATTGTAAACAACATCACATTCATCCATCACACAGTGTGTTTGAAAAAGTAAACATTTTCAAGTTAGTCTTACAGCGCATAGTGTCATATCTATCCTATTTAGCCTTAACTAAACTAAATAACTAAATAGAAAGGCTATAAACACTTTCAGCATCCAATCCAGTCTACATTGATATATATACACTATATGCATATATACACTACATGCATACATAAATATATTTATAGCATATACACATCACCTTGATGACAGACAGTTACGTTTATTAGAATAGATTGACAGAAAGGGAGAGTGACAGAGCGAGCGAGAGAGCGCGTGAGGATAGATGTTTTGATGATACTACTAATAATACAATCACCTTCTTTCTTTCTTTCTTTTTTTCATTTTTGGGTGGCATCCCTCATTTTCATTTTTATAGACAATTTTTTCTTTACATTTTAGGATGATATTTGGCAGTTAAGCAGTTAGTTAGCCAGGCAGAGGAGAAAGCGAGAGAGAGAGGGAAAGAGGCAGGCATGGTATAGGTTTGTAAAATTGTCTGAACTTTCCTTGTCTATCAATGAATGAATGATGCGTGTATGCAACACATACACACATAAATAGACACACGTATATACACATATATAGAGGTGATTTTTAACGACATTTTTGATTGACAGGTAGGCTATCGTTATTATCCCTTCACAATAATAAGAATAATATTATTACAGAGGACACAACATATATATATATGTATGTATGTAGGCAAGTTTGTAGAACTGACATGCATCCTACCTAGCTTAGCTTAGCTTAGCTTAACTTAACTGACTGACTTACTGATTGATTGAGTGAGTGAGTGAATGAATTAATGAGTGATTGATTGATGGAGACACGGAGAGAAAGAGACAGAAAAGAGATAATGATTGATAGGTAGGTAGGTAGGTAGGTGGTAGGTGGTAGTTAGGTAGGTGAATATGCGTTCATCTAATAATAATAATTCTTCGATTAGATGATGTGATAGTGTGTACATTATCTATCCTCAATTCTACTGTCGTTCTGTTGTTGTAGGTGAAGGCATCAAGAGGCAGAATACAGAAGGATGGAGATAGAGAGAACGAAAGATGACTGATGAATACGCTGCCTGACTAACTTACTGAATGTGTATATGATTGACTGATTTTGGTGAATGACTGACTGACTAACTAACTAACTGAATAGTTGGGATAGTACAGCAAAATGAAAAAAGAGAGAAAGAAACGAGGTGACTAGCTTATTACAGAAATAAGCATAATAAATAAATAAATATGCTGTGGATATATATATATATATACATATCACTCAAATTACAGAGGAAAACATACTTTAAAAAAGTAACAAAAGAAATTACAACACATTAAAAGGGACAGTAAATACTAGCAACAACAAAATCAACTAAATAAACGACAACATCACAGTAACACATTATAAATGACTAGAGGAACAAGTAAAGGAAGAAGGACTAAAAACGGGGGGGGTGGGGAATGATAAGTAGTGTAGTTAGTCATGATACACACACAGGGAATGCGGAGGAACTGGAGAACGACTAGAAGTGGTGTGCGTGTGCGCGCACACTCACATCTGTCCAATTTATGTACAAATAATTCAGTGAGGCTTGATTGACACGTCTCTGACACATAAATGACTGTTGTAAGGGGAAGTTTATGTATAAAAAAAAGTCATCTATGACAAAAACAGAAGCAAGATAAGAGAGAACATGCTTTCATCACTCTAAACTCAATGACATACGCACACGCACACACACACACACACACGAATGTAAACATACATCAAGGAACGAGAATTACATTACATATATACGCAATCGTGAACATTTAGTTTTTGGGGGAGTAGGGTAGGTAGGGACGGTGATGTGGGATGTAGGAATGTTAGTTAGTGATACATAATCCGAAATAATACTTATTGATACATTGAAGCCTTACTATCTGGGTAAGTAGTAGTAGTAGTAGTAGTATATACCCATATGCATGTGTGGGTGTTATTCTGTTACAACTAGAGGAAATCCTACACATATTTATACACACACACACACACAAATACAGCATTTTATTGTCTAAGGACCAAAAAATATTACTAAATGATACAATAATAATGACGATAAAAACAATAGATATACGAATAATTCAAGTGAACAATTAAAATATGTATATATATACTACTTTAATGGAGATAAGAACTTCGAAACAGTCATTTGTTTTGTATAATGAAATCTTTTATGACTTGGAATTCATTACACGGGAAGAGATTATAAGATGCTTATTAGTTCTTGGTAGATATAAGAAGGGAGCCTTTTAAATTGTATATGTATGCTCGAAGGTTGAAGCAATTCAATTCACTTATGAATTGGAAAATCAGGAAGGGTAGCTCCCAATGTTAGATTGCAACGTAAAGAGGAAAGAAGATGGGAAGTTAAACACTAGTGTTTACAGGAAACCCACACACTCAAACAGATATTTGGACTTCCGATCATCTCATCCTATGTCAGTAAAAATAGGATTGGTGAAATGTTTAAATGACAGAGCACAAAAACTAAGTAGTACCAAGGGAAATCTAAAACAGGAACTGATACACATAAAAGAAGCCTTGAAACTTAATAATTACCCGGATAAATTAATCAAGAAATATGTAAGGAAATGTAAAAATAAAATAAATAATGATAGTAGCGATAGTGATAATAACAATAATAATGATAATAATAATATTGATAATAATAATAATATTAATGACGACACCAACAATAAGGAATCTAAATCATCAGTAGTAATTCCATACAAGGAAGGAACCTCGGAAGCCTTACGCAGAATTCTTAACAAGGCAGGAATAAAGGTGACTGGCATTCAAACCCACAAACTCAATTAGAAACAAGCTTCGTCGGTTAAAGGATCCTGTAGAGCCCTTAAAACAAAACAATTTAGTTTATCTCATACCCTGTAATGATTGTCAGGTCAAATACATAGGTCAAACTAGTAGAACAGGGGCAGTCAGACTAGCTGAACATAAAAACTTAGCAAAATCTAGATTGGTTGACCCGAATAAGGTAAGAAATCTAGAGAATAGTTCAGCTATACCACTCACACATGCAATTACACACCACCATACAATAGGATGGGATAGGATGACAGTTTTAAAATCTAATGTCACAGGGTATAGGGAGAGATTGATAACAGAAGCTTTGTTTATCGAATCAACTACAAATACATGTAATAGGAATGATTCATCACCTGTCCCCGATATCTGGAAAATTCTACTACCCATACGACAAATAGGAGAGAAAAAAGAACCATAAAACTCAAGTGTCAAAGTCGTGTGATCACAAGTGATATGATTATGAACAATAAATAAATTTTGTTCGAAACGTCATCCAGTAAATAATACTGTTTCACTGTGTGATATATCAAATAAACAAACTAATATGGAATTACTTACTACCACAGTGCCCAAGTTTTACACATATTTATATGTATGCTGGTTATCCATATTTATGAGTTAGAGAACCACTAGAAACCAGGGAGTAATGAGTAGTACGCATATATGATCCCACCATTAGGCGTCGAACTTAGGACCTTCAGGTTATCAGGAGGAGAGTTATTTGGGACGGAATCTAATAGTCTGTCAATTCTAACATTTGTCAATTGGCAGTTTGAAATGTCACCACTAGCTGGTATCACCGATGAGTGTATATGTTCTCATCCCCTACCTGGTAAAGCCCACTGGTTACGAGTTCTCACTGGAACCCTAAACAACTTCCTTCTGTAATCAGTCACAAGTGAGCGTCAGATTGACTCTCAAGTGTTGGCTGAATAGTCAATGAACTTATCATCAAACTTGAAATCAGTCAAATCCCCAGTGAGGACTTGGATGCTTGTTGTTGAAGTGTCCAAAAGAAGGAGGGTCAAAACAGTTGTCCAGTACTCCCTGATTTTCAGTTGTCTCCCTCTCTCTCTCTCTCTAACTGATGCTGGTTCATGAGGGAATCTAAGATCTGAAATTCAATTAATTCAAATTCCCACAAATCATTATCAAATAAATGATGAGACGCAATCACACACACACACACTCACACAAGAACAAAACTGATTGCACACATACTGATGTGCCTGTATACTTGTAGGCGTATAGTCATGGGAAATACACACGCCACGTTAATATTATCAATAATATTTACGATTATCTGAAAGACGATTTAATGGGAATAGGATAAAATGAAAGGAAGTATCGTGGTAGATATATCTATCAAAAAATATCCAGAGACACGGCAAAAAAAGAAAAAGAAATGAAAATAACCCACGAAAATACATCATTTGAAAGGCGCCTCGATTAAAATTTCACAAGATATTATTTGTGACGTTGACTATCTAGACTAACATACGTGTATGTATGTCTGTATGTGTGTTTTTGGATGGTGGTGGTGGTGGTGGTGGGGGGAGTAGGGAGTTCTTATAGGTTCATTAGTTTACGCATATCTCACGAAGACGGTTTTTATCTGATATAAGCAAGCAAAATTCTATTTTTTTGAACATATAATGGACAACAAATATAGATTAATTACACTAATTGTTTAATAGTATAGACAATATTATTCGGTTTGTATTTCGTTTTCTGTATATTGGCCTCCTTAAGTAAACACACACACACACGCACCCAACAACTGCTATGCATACATGCACGTACACAACAGGCACATGTACGCACAATAACGCACAAATAAACATATTTCTTAAACATCTACACCGGTTGTAACGATATTCATAATCACGTATTATCCTCAATACAGAGCATACAGAAAACAAATAAGGCGCCATTGTGTATCAGAATTCAAAAACACAAAACAAAGTAAAGGAGAGAGAGAGAGAAACCAGAAGAAATAAAGATTATTATTGTGTTTTGTGCTTATGGGTTATTGAAATTTTTTAAAAAATCAGTTAGTTACATTGATCGAGAACGAGTGTAACAAGTTGAATCAGTGCATTCAGTCATTCATTTATTGATTCATTCATTCGTGCATTTTATTCAAACAACAAAGGAAGACTTTTAAGAAAAAAATTTGTTTCTTCACCTTATCGAACATGAGTTGAGTAACTGACGCATGTCTTCTTCCACTCTGTTTACACAAGTGAGAAGTAATGACTTTCATTCTTATGTCAGCTATTTTCTTCAGTATATTTCTATTCCGAAGGTTGCGGGTTCGAGTCCCGCCGGGGATGCTGCGTTTTGCGTCGATTAGGACGCTCGCCGAACATGCACATGGTCCGGGGTTCGACCCCCGGCCGACGCACTCCTCCCTTACCTCGCTAAGCCAGAAATAATGCTGGTGAAGAGGAAAGGTTGGACATGAGGCTAACAACCCCATCCTGTAAAATAAACACTGCTACAGAAACTTCAAGCCACTAGCTTGCAGCCTTATGTTCCACTGGGGAACGTGATGGAAAAAAAATAAAAAAACTTGAGAAAGTCTAAAAGAGCTCATTTTGGCAAACTTCATATATTCCTTACCATTGGAGAAACTTGAGTAACAAAGAATAAGACTAATACTATAATTTATGACTAACTCATTGTGATGAGTGCTACTGATAAGATTTATTAGTAGTATATAAAGAGACGTTCATCGGCACAAAAACATCAAATCGCAGGGAGATAGATTTGATATCAGAGAAAGTAAATGATACAACGTTGCGGAGACAGATACATGGGAGACATTAAAGGAACACAAAGAAACACAATATGAAGGGAGACCAGAAGTAGCATAACACGAAGATCTATGCAAATGGTACGTTGAAGATAAGGTGTACATAATTTGGCCATATTGGAGATACCAATTTCCATAAATAAACATTTCTTTACCATGTCATCATCTCCTACCGTTTTACTATATGGCTAGTGAGAAAGTTAGAGACAATTCGCACCAAGATGAATGATCACAGTTTTTGAGACACTTTTCAATGGGATCAAATTGTAGAGACTTTGAAGACCCCGAAAGAACTTCTTGGTTCCATTTAATCCCATTAGAAGAATCTACACAAATTACTTGTTATTATTTTGACCTCTGTCAGACTTGTCGTTCACAGTTTTTAAGTATGATATAATGATTTGGCTTAAAAGTAAAGTTTAACGAATAAGTCTAGTTTCATACTACTGATTTCAATTAATTAGCTCATGGTTTTAACCTATTTGACATTTGACTTAAATGTTTACAATATAAGGATTGTGTCTGACAATATGCCCAGTTCTGGTGTATCCCATTGGTATAAATCTGTGTAGGCATGAAGTCGTACGGTTGAAGGTAATTCCTGTATGATCTCATATGATCTAAGTAGTCAAAAGGTCGCTGACCCCCTATTGTAGACGAATTGTCCAGAAAGAATTAACAACAAGAAAACCCTGGAAACAAATCAGCCAACAACCTATTTCTTAGCAAACATGAAGAAGAAGAAAATGGAGATGAATCGGAAACACGTTGAGGAGACCGCTGAATGAATCACTCTGTGTAGACCTTGGAGTCGAACCCCAATGGGAAACGACCAGTTGGGTGTAGATCCAAGGGTCCCTTGGAAGAGATCGTGGGAGAAAGAGAAGAGAGGTTGTGGACAATAGTGGAGCCACCTATAAAGAGGATTACAGGGGGACAGGACAAAATGGAGATGTGGCATTGAAGCCCTATGACACACTCGAAACCCATAGGGAATAATAAAAATAAATTGACGGTTTTATAAGTAGAAATGATGCTAAGGAAGAAATAATGAGTAAGTTATGAATGTATTATTGATAATGATAGTGAAAAAACTCTTTCGTTCATAGAGTGAGAGCTTAGACTCAGAACTAAATGTCGCTTTAATAGATTCTAATTTGCTTTCACAGTAACATTATTAGTGTGATTCATTCCCATTAAAGTTTGGTTATCAGCGGAAAGGATTGTCTGCTACGTTTGCTAAACTCAGTGTAGTTGTCAGTGGTCGGATGGAAATATTCTCTTTATTTGAACTCACCTAAGTCTATAAATATATTGATTATAATATATATAATGATAATATTGCCTGATATTTAGCATGGAATAACACCTAATTTACCTTTCCGAATACAGTTTTGTGTTGATAATCTTCAGTCTGCATTAAAACATACACTTAGACAATATGCTCTATGTATAATGTTCTGATTCCGTTGACTCGGAACTTGACTTCTTAAAAGCCACTCTCGCAGAAAACGGTTACCCTAACCGATTTATTGACAGCAACACGAAAGATAAGCAGTCTAAACTGGTCACCGACTCAGTTCCAAAGAAAGCCTTATTCATGAACTTGGAATACAAAGGTGATCAAGCTTCAGATATGCTCAAAATCCGTCTCTCTAAAGCAGTCAGTACAACGTTCTTTGCAGCAAAATTACGAATGACGTTCACCAGCAGCAAGTTGTTCTCTATCTCTGTAAAAGATAAACTCCCCCGTCTGGTCAACTCCATGTGCATCTATCAGTTCACCCGCTCCTCTTGTGGAGCAAGGTACATTGGCCGTAGTCAGAGGACGCATTCTACACGGATACGAGGAGGTATTCCAGCACGGTTTTACAAAGGAGTAAGGAAGTGTGTGTGAAGCTTTATTTTGGAACACCTGATCGACTTCTGTCACTCTGTCAACCCTGACCATGATTTTAAGATCATACATAGAATCCAAGCCAACTTCCCGCGTTTTCTTCGTTACAGACTTCTAAAGAGAGCGGAGGCCTTGGCAATTCATGACTTTAAGCCAGACCTTCGTGTACAAAAGAAGTATGTACAATCCCTACTTCTGCCTTGGCCGTAGAGGGATAGACATTTATTTATTTATTTTGTTTATTTAGTTATTCTATCTACTTTTCCCTTATTACTACGATTATTATTATTACTATTCTCACTCTGAATCTTTTCCACTTGATCCACTTGACATTTTAAACCAAAATTATTAATTTTTATATTTTTATTTTTACAGTATTGAATTCTGTCTTATCAAATTTCACACCATGTTATGTAACATTTTATATTCGTCTACTAATCTTATAATTATGTATCCCTTTCCAAAATTCTATACACCTTATGTATTATTCTATATATGACATTAATTATTTTGCCACTTGACATTAAACTATGATTGTTGAGTTTTCCATCCCCTGTTTATTATGGCATTCTAATTCCTAATTGTAATTTTTATTAATTTAACCCCTAACCAGAAATTGTTCTGGAACTTTCCCATCCATTTGATATAAATACACGAATGTACAGCCTAGATGATGACTTCGTCGAAAAGAAAATTTTCTTCGCTGCAACTGTCTTTTTATTCCCCATGATCAAATGTGTATATTCCGTGATTTAAACTATGATTATAATCACAAATATTTTAATTGCATTTCATACTATTATTATTTCATGAATAAAAACCATATATATACGATTGTACAGTTTGATAATAAATTCGTTGAAAAGAGTCTCTTCGCTGAATATTGTGTTCTTAATGTAAGGGTGACCGGATTTTAACTGGTTGAATGCAGTGCTTTTTGGAACTCGTCATCAAGGCGTATCTACAATTTGAAGCTTCAAGCACTTATCACCTACAGCTTCAGTCAAAGACATTACCACTGACCTATTCGAAGTTGTACATACTCCATGCTGACGTAGGCTAGTAAGCATGAAATCTAGTTTCACAAGTACCAACTGATTGCTTCCAACCGCCTGACATCATTCGAAATTGCATGACATTAGTATTGTCACCACTTAGCTTGGTAATGAGATATATTGCTAACTTGACTTGTGATAGAATCTAGTCAACACTCTGACACTCCCCACTGATCAGACAGCATGTTAAAAATGACGTGTTGTGCAACACGCATACACACCAGTTGCTATGCCTCATTTTCACTATGGAAAAAATGGATACATTTAAGATGAAAGCAGGAACAAACAAAACAAACTACTTGATTGCTTCCCACTTATCACAGTTCTTATACTACAACAACAACAACAGAAAAGAAAACGAAGAGAAATTAGCACGCTAACATAATGAAGTAATGTGTCAACGATTTATGATTAGTGTCTTTATTTCTGTTACTGTGATGATTGAAAGTAAATAGTAGTATAAGACGACACAAAACAACACAGCACAGCCCAACACAACACAGCAATGAGTGATTTAATCACTTTCTCACTAGGGGATCTTGTATATGAAAAATTATTATTATTATTATTATTAGATGACGATTATCAGTGGGAGATTAGTTAACACTGTGTGTGATTCATTATTATGTACTAACTGTGACAGTAGCAATAGTAATAATAATAAGCTTAAGACGAATCATTCAACACCATGACAGCATGCATACACAATCACACCCACCCACCACACACACATACATACATACATCACACAAACATTGAAATAGCAAGACGACTCAATAATTCACTCATTTTCATTTGTATGACATATGAAGACGTTGATGACTATTACTTTTTACTGAGTATTTAATTTTATACATAACAACAGATTATGTAATTAATTGAGGGTAAATATTTGTTGAATTAAATTAAATGCCGACAACAATTCAAGTTTTTTTAAAAAAACTTAATTATACCAAATATATATACTCATTTATATCCATCCATACACATATAGAGAAAAAAGATTATATGAAAATACTTCGTTTCTCTTGTTATTTGGTAGAATCCGGGATGACTCTTTCGTCTTTTTTGGGACTCGTCAGCCAGTGGATGTACTGGATATAATCTCCTAGTGAGTGATAGTGTTCCCATGGAGACTTCAACCCTGTATCCATCATTTCAGAGTGTCGAACATCATCACTTACGAGGGATTACAGGTACATCCAGATGATGAATCCTATATAGAACGAAGTGCACATCCTGGATTTCACCAATCTTCAGACATCACTGAAGCATCCATACTAGGAGCCTCTAACATGTTAATAGAAATCAAACATTTCTATCCAGTATAATCAGTGTATGAGAAGAAACTCAGGTGTTGCATGCTGCTGTCTGTTAACTAACATCAATTAGTTAAGGCAAAGATTTGACTCTTAATCTCCTTCAGAGGCTAACTGATTAGATTTGTGACAGATATGACAGATGCTACTCTCGGTGTATATATTTTAAGTGGCTGGGTGGCTAGAGGCAATCGACAAGAAGACATAGACTTAGGTTTCATGGTTATTTAGCAGTCGTTGACAAGGTGTATCTAAATTCTTGAAGGAAATGAGATTCGATTTTGAGTCACTCAGTAGTGCAGTCAGAGACGTTATACCACAGTTGAGTCTGACAACCAGGGAATACTGGACAGTTGTTTTTTCTACTTTGGGACTCTTCAGCATCACACACCCGTGACCCCACCACCACCAAGGATCGGACCTTTGATAAGGCGAGTTCACTGACCAGTAGTAGTCCATCAACCCTCATTTCTGCTAGCTAATGTCATCTGAGATTATTTGTCCTCACTTATTTGTCCAACTTAGTGGACAACCCCACTGGCCAAAATGTTACACTAGAACTTCAGACGACTTGATTGTGTAGTCGTTAGTCATTAATGAGAATTAGGTTGGCTTTGAAGTGATCATTCTTAAAATAATCTCTGCATGTTCATTTTGTTTGTCTTATAACGAACAGACAAATACATACACACCAATAATACATATCTATACACACATACACATACACGCACGCACAAATTCACATATGTTCATAGTTAATCCTATATACCAATTATTGTGACATTGATTACAGATCCCTATTCTAACTGTTTTCCTGAAGAAAAAGATGATTATTAAAGGAAATCTGTACAAAAGTCACGTAAACATAACTATTGTTACATACAAATACACACACACACAAAGATGTGTGTGTATGTGTGTGTATGTATTAGTTTGTGTTAATCAAGTCATCTTCTCATCTAAACTTTCGTTTTCGTTTCTTCTTCTTGTTATGTTACTTTTAAGAAAACTGAGGTTTTCTCACACCTGTCATCCAAATATATTATTGTATTGTATACATTATAATGTATGAATGATACAATTAAAGAACAATGAATCTACAAGATCATCTCATTGTTCTTAAGTTGAAGGTCAAAAGGAGAACAGGATTAGTTTAAATTTAAATAAAGGCTGGTAAAACTGGTGAGAAAGAAGGGAACAACGACAGAAGGTTGGGATTAGTGGTGTCCACCAAATCAGGTAAGAGAAAGAGTTGCTCGTCTGTGAAACTGACTGTCAGAAGTTGGAATTCATGAACTTGCTATTGGATTGAATTCCACGGGTTGAATGGTGGTCTACAAGCATGCCTTGTAACCGGAAGGTCCTCGGTTCGTACCTAAATGGGTGCTAAATGTCGAAGAGTCCTATAGGAGGAGGACAAAACAGTTGTTCAGTACTCCTTTGTTCTCATCGGGTCTCTAACTAATGTCAGCTGATGATGATTAAACCAATCAAATCCCTCCAGAAACCAGCGTTTGAAAATGGGGAAAAATTTAAACAAAAAATAAATGGAAACAACTTCTGTGAGAATCTTCACCTTTAAACACCTAAAGATTGCTGCTATGCGCCTACTGGGTTGGGTTACTTCTCTATCTGCCCTCCTCTCCCCTCCGTATGTCTCACACTCAGACATCCATACTTTGACACACTACCTGGTATAATTCCTCTCCCTCATATTTTGTTCATTTGATTACTTTTCGTCAGGTAAGAGAAAAAGAGAAGCAGCAATTATACACACTGAAAGTCAAAACTATCCATTTGTATGTAAACATATGGATGTCTATATATATAAACGCATAACACATACACATACACACACACACGCAAACACAAACATAAATACACCTACGCAAAAAATAACACTAATTACACATGTATATATGTATAATATGATACAGATGAGTTTTTTTAGCTAGCTGGTGAATGTCAGTCTTTCAAAAGTTTTGCGTCAAAAAACACACACAAGATTGTCATGTTTTAAAAATGTTAGGATGAGACAAATTTTTAAGCCAAACTTTTGATCGATAGATGATGGTAACTTGTTAGATGGATGGATGGATGGATGAATGAATGAAAGAATAGATGGATAGATAGATAGATGGATAGGTAGATAGATTATAGGGTGAATTAGATAGACAGATAGATAGATAGATAGAAGTGACTGATCGATCATTTCTGACTGATTGACACAAGTCCAAGAGGAGTAGGCCATCAAGTCATATATATATATATATATACGCATATAATTGACAAGCACCTGGTCATATGGTTATAAAACACACGCGAATGCTGTATGCATGTTGAGTATGTATGTGTGTAACCAAATCTATATATGTTTATGTATACTGCATAATTTTCATAGACTTCATCATTAATAATAGTAACGACGAAACGCAGGCTTTTATGTACATACAACACACCCTGTATTTCATTCATATAGATCGTACCTATCCATCTGCTATTTATCTGTCTCTCACTTCATGTACACAAACACACACTAACACACACACACGCACGCATGCATATATGAGCACGACAAAATTACATACACAACAGAGTAGAATCAGTCCCCCGGTTGTCATAGCTGCAAGTTTATTACTATCATCAGACAGTGACACAAATTATAGTTGAAAGGGTGTGGTGGTGGTGGTGATGATGAATGATGATATTTGAATGTGAGATAAAGTTGAGAAGGTAGAGGGGGGTAGATAATGGAGGGAGGGAGGGAAGGAGGCTAGAGAGGGAGAAAGAAGAGGAGAATGATTTTAGCTGCTAAAATCAAAAGAAAGAGAGAAAAGTGGGGCGAGGGGGTGGTGGTGATGGTGTGGAAGAGGAATACATACTGAAACAAAGATGACCTTATTTCAGTGTGAATGTGATCGTACATACACATGACCTAACAGTGTTATAGAGATAAGAATTGTGTCTTATTATATTAGAGACATAGTCACTATGACAATTAGAACAGTTTTGATTCTATTAAATAAAGATAAATGAAGAATGACAGAAAGAAATAGAACAGAGCCGAACAGAACGGGACTTTACATACTTCACATATCAATCATGTGTATTATTTTTTACTCGAAATTATTATCACATCTCATCAGGGTTAACCACCACCACCACCTAGTCAGTTGACTATTTTCAAGTCAGTCAACAAAGTAACCAACGTGTGAAACGCATGATAAGCATAAATAAACATGACACCCGTCCCCCCCGGGAGCGCCACAAAAACAAAGCTTAGATAACGAACAAGGCATCTAAGCATATGTTTATGCCTCTCTTTGTGTGTCGATAAGTGAGTTACTGATTTAAAGAGAGAGAGAGAGAGACAGAGAGTTTACTTAACCGAAAGAAGTTGTGTAAATGGCGCATATTCATTCATTCATTCATTCATTCACACGTTGTGTACAATGACAGTGAACTTTGAACAACAACTATTTTTGAGATAAGACGAGATAAATGTGAAGAGAATCTAGTTAATTGAATGAATGAATGAATGAATAAACAAATAGAGATAATGTACACTAGTTACTCTTAACCTGAATATATATCTTCAATGCATTAGAGAATATATTATCAATGTAATTATTATTTAACAGTTGAATATATATTTATGAAAAAGGTAAATATTTATTCTATAGTAACTAAGCTGGCCTTTCAGTATTCGATTCCATCTTAGTCACAATCCATTTGAAGGGTAGAATGCATGAACGAATGATTGAATGACAGTAATGCTCTTATTTTGTTTTAAAAATAGATTCTATCAGCTTAAGCTGACTATATTTGATCAACGGTAAGATGTAATAAGATGATTTTGAAATGCATGGCCTCTGTTTGACATGATCAACTTCCAGTACGGAAATATTTTGATAATGCCTTTAGAGACACACATCTTGGATTTCACTGCTAGCCAATTATCGACCAACTCATAATAAATACGTTAATTTCAAGGCATTTGTTGAAGTGTCCGTACTAGGTAGGAATCGACATTGTTAACAGTGATCAGGTATTTCGGTTCAACTGATACTCGTTTTACAGGAGGTGGGAGTTATGAATCACTGGCCTAATGGAGAAGACTGATTGATGTTTCAAGCGATGGGTGCTGTGTGTGAATCTCAGTTGGTACACTAAACTAATACTCATTGAGAAGAATGCGCGTTCCGGATTTTTACTGCTAACTATCATCGACGAATGCGTCAATGGTTCAGTGGTAGAATGCTCATCAACTATGCATGTGGTCCGAGTTCGATTCTCGGTCGATGTTCTTCCAAGCCATCAACAAGTAACCACACACGGTAAAACACAAAATTACTGCCACTAAAACTTCAAACCTAAACCTTAAAGTCATATGGTCCACTTGGAAAGCATAGGAATGAAATGAAAACGAATCACCAATCAACTAATAATAATAATATGACCGGCAGTACGCACCCACTGGGGTTCGAACCAAGGACCTTCCGGTTTCAAGGCAAGTTTGTATACCATTCAGGCACTGGGACCCGATTCAATGGCCAACCCATGAATTCTAACTTCTACCAATTCGTGATTTAGCGCGATCCCAACGATTATCGTAGGTGGGACATCCATTCTCACACGTGACATCTGGATGGACCTCACCGGTTACGACTTCTCACTAGAACTCCAGGAAACTCCATCCGATAGCAAGTCACCAGCAAGCATCAGAATAATTTTCTATAGTTTGGTTTGTAAGGATTAGATTTCTTTTTACGAGTTGATGATGGATTGATATCAGTTAGAGAACCATTGAAAACCAGCACTAGATTACTGGACAGCTGTTTCATCTTAGTTTGGGAATCATCGGCAGTACGCACCCATCACCAGGGTTCGAACCCAGGACCTTCAGGTTACAAGACAAGCTCACGCTAAATCACGAATTGGTAGAAGTTGGAATTCATGAGCTAGCCACTGAATCGGGTCAGGTCCCAGTGGCTGAATGGTATACGAACTGGCTTGCCTTGTAACCGGAAGGTCCTGGGTTCGAACCTCCTGTTGATGGGTGCGTAGTGTCGATAATTCCCAAACTAGTGGGATGAAACAGCTGGCTGTCCAGTACTCCCTGGTTTTTAATGGTTCTCTAACTGACATCAATCCGTGATCAACTCGTAAAAACAAAACTAACCCTTACAAACCAAACCATATAATAATATGACCAGTTAAGATAACTTTTATTCAGGAAATACATTTTGATGTAACAAGAGGAATGGTTGGTATTGAAACGAAAGCTTAGATTGTAAAAGATTTCAAATCGATGTACTCTTAAGCATACAGCTGGAACAGTTCAGTAATAAATTCATCCAGAGTGTTCAGTGTCAAATATGCGTTAAAGTAGCTGTATAACTTGAATTTTACACCGACTTAAACTGTATTGCTTTATAAGCCATGATGAGTGTTTACAGTTTCCTGGATTCATGGACAGATTTAAAAGGGGGGGGGGTGAGAAAGCATATCAATATAAATAATATTTCTTTGGAGACCATACGTAAATTTTCCACAAACTGTTAATCATTTCCAGTAAATGTGATACCTTCTTATCAAAAAATCTTAGGCTTTGTGTCTCCAATTTTAAGCGAGTTCTAAAGAAAATGAAACCTTTCCTTTCTTTGCAGATTATGTCTATCACCTACATACACCAAATGATTCACCTTATAGTGCTTATCTAGTAAACCGGATATAAAAAACCAAATCAGGCGATTGAAAAAGAGACACTGTACGAAGTGAAACTTAGTGACTGACTGAATTTTAACAGAGGACATTGCACAGAAACGCAGTAGTTCAAATTGATGAATGAAATACTTGGGAAGCATCTTATGTTGATATGAGGCGTTTCCAACTTCATTAATGAGAGCAGTTGCGAATACATGCAATAAGAATGATTCAACACCTGTCTTGGAAATCTGGAATATTTTACTACTACAATTTAGCAGAAGAATTGGTGATATGATTATAAACAGTGACACATTCGATGCATCTGCACAAGAAGCCGACATGTGAACCTGAGACCGAACACTTCGGCCTAATCAATCGACGGGAAAATCTAAAATTCAACTAAATAATTAATATGACCCGTTGTACTAGAGGTGGTTCTCGTGGCCCAAGTGGTCTAGTGGATAACACTTTGGCGTTTGAAACTATGGGTACTGGGTTTGAGCCTCGGTGGAAACATCATCACTCACTCACTGGGGAATGCAGGTACATCCAGCTGGAGGACGAGTCCAAAATAGGACGAAATGCGCGTTATCCTAGATCCCACTGCTAGTCACCATCCACCAATTAAATTCTAAGTGATACATTCTTTCCGAAACGTCATCTAGTAAATAAAACGATTTCACTGTGTGAAAATGGCTACAAAAGATTAGCTATAATCAATTCTGGCAACGAAACAACCAAGAACATACTACCCAACAAATATATCAAAGGAAATGAACACTGATTCGACACACGCTGATGACAACCCTGGATGACATCACAAGAAAAGCAGGTCCTAGAGTAGAGTGTGAAGAGGAAATGAACGCTTGTGGGCAATTATGGAGCCAGCTAAAAAGGGGTGAAAATAATAGGATGAAATACAAATGTGTTGTTGAAACCAGATGTTCCCCTCGGAGCCCAACAGAATAATAACATAATACTGTGTGTGATATATCCAATAGACAAATTAATATGAAATTTCAACTACTGTATATTATGGTACTAAAATGACTACACAAATACTTTCTTTATGATGATTAGAAATTCGCATCGATTCTGTCACAAACTAACATAATTTGGATAATCAATGAGCACTGAGAAGCACTATTTCGTCCTAATTTAGGACTCTTCAGCAATGCGTACCCATGATCCCAATGATTGATGAAATTAATCAAAATTCCTACAAATCTAATCAATATCTGATTAAATAGAAATAAATTTATGATAGTTGATAAAATAAAGGTAGGTGAGTGTTGTTGTTCATCAGAAGACTCTCATTCATCTAAAATTGTCTCAATAATCCTCTACAGATTTGTGTATACTTAAATTAGTCTAAAATCCTTAGTGTTGTATATTAATTAAGATTGATGACTCTATCATATCGATAAGACACTAGAGTATGGCAAACTTCAAACACATAAGTAAGTAGCAAATATTTTAGATCAATGGACTAAATAAAGCCTTGCATAGAGTATTTATCTATCTATTGCAATGCTGCAATCCAGCAAAAATCGATATCTACTCATATAGAAAGCTCAGAAAATTTGAGAAAAAAATAAGAGGAAGACAATGAAAGTGATTATTTGTCACACTGAATTACATTGTTAACATTAATTTGTGAGAAATAATTTGATAATCACACACACACACACCCTTGAGTTATGGCTAATTGCATGTCATTTGTCATAATCAATTATGAGTTAAAACGAAGCGCACGCACACATGCACACGTATATACAAAAAAACACAACAACAGTAGAATGCTCGCCAACGACTTAGGTGCGTCCGGAGTTCGATAACCGGCCGACGCACTCTTAAGCCTCGGTTAGTCCACTGGCTGATAGTAAGCTCCAAAAAGAAGGAAGTCTGGGCATGAAGCTGGCAATCCCACCCTGTGAAAGTAACACCATGGTTACTGAAACTTCAAGACTTCAGGCCTGAAGACCTAGCTTCTACTTGGAACACAAAGGAAGACAAAAATTTGATCTGTGATCATAGCCAAAAAAACACAATAGATCACATAGCTGAACTTTTCAATAAATAACGTTATTTACAGAAGGGACTAGACAGTTGTTTCATCCAGATTTTCACACTCTTCAAATAATATTCAATTGAAATCCTACATGGGATACTTGATCCCTTGAGTTTTCGGGGCAAAACAAGAAACAACCACTCTAGTTAGTAGTTTCTATTCTTTTGCTTTCCGAGTGGAACATAGGGCTTCATGCTTTGAAGTTTCCGTAGCCTTGGTGTTACTAACCTCTCGTCTAACCTTCCTTCTTTTCTGGGCTTACTATTGGCTAATAAACTAAGCAAGGTTTAGGAATGCGTCAGTTGGAAATCGAATCCGGACTACATGCGTGGTCGGTCAGCATTCTACCGTTGAATCAGCAACGCGGGTTTCAAATCTTGTGATGTATAATTTTTCAGCTTACAGTATCTCTCAGCAAGCATGGTATTCTTTAATTTCCATTCCCTGAAGCCCTTCATGACAAGGATGTTACCACTCAGCTGTCCAGTTGGAATCCACCAACTCATCAATTTAAACATGTATTAAAAACCTCAAGAAAATATGCAGATTACAATCATCTAAAATTGAGGTGGATGAATTATTCATATTCTCAAAAGTCCAATGATTGAAGGAAAGAAAGTGATAGATTCAACCATATGCTAAGAAAGCATTCTAAATAAAAAAAGTTAAACCAATATCCAATAACATGCATATAAATATAGTTCCTTACTTTTTCCACTTCTTAAATTAACCGCTTCACCATTTAATCCAATTGAACATTTAACAAAATGTTTATTACCACTATTATTTCCTGTGTATATATTATCATTTTCTAATGTTTCTTCTAATAATCCATTGCATTCTTTATTACTGCTATCCATAGTATTCATTGATTGTTCATGTAATAACATATCATCAACAAGTTCATCATCATTCTCTCCAGCTGTTTCTCCATCATCTATCCCTTCTTCATCAATATCATCACCCATTTCTGTAATGGATTCATCGTTTACATCATCTGTATTGTGATCATTATGCTGTTGTTGGTGATGAGAACGATGTTGATGTCGTAAATGTTTTGACTGTGAATGATGCGCATACTGAGGTTGTCCATTTGTCGTTGCCATGCCACTCATTGTTGCCATCATCATCATATCATGTGAATTGAACAGGTCGTCAGTTATTTCTTTTGATGATACTGAAGATGTTGATGATAAATTCATTAAATCTGTTGACAGATTTTTAAATGCTTGATTAATTGATGTAGGGAATGATGATGGCAGTGGGGATGACAGTGATTGATGATGATTTAATCCTGATGTAGTTGGCATATTGCATCTTGTTAAATCTGTACTACTCGATCGACAGATACCAGCCATTGCTGCTGCAGCTGCAGCTGCTGCCATCATAGCTGCTAGAGAAGAAGTCGTTCCAGAGGTTTGACAGTTAGCCAGTGATTGATTTCCATTTAAACAATTAGAACCGAGAAGAGAATTGAATGTTGAACTTGGCATAGACGAAGAAGGCGAGGTGAGACGAACAGATGGACATAGTGAAGTATTATTATCAAGGGAATTGTTTAACTTTGGTGACGTTTTTATGAATACAGATGAATTGAATTGATGTTCATCGAGGGAATTTGAAGAAGTTGATGATAAAGACGAGGATGATGATGAAGAACAAGAGGCTGACGAGGTCACTGTATCTGATTGAGATGGATTACATGGAATATGAGAATTTGAAGTGTTTACATGTGCTTTGTTATCATTCATCCCTTGGTTTACATTTGTTACAGTGTTTAATAAGTTTGTGATAATGTTATTATTGTTATTACTGTTATTATTATTATACTATTACTACTACTGTTATTACGATGACTGTTAGAATTACACTCATTACTGGCATTATTGTTATTATATCACGATTATCTGTAGGCATATTGGGGATATTAAGGGCAGGATTGAATAATGGTGGTATAGGTGGACTTCTACCTTGTAAATTATACGGGAATAAACCAGCAACTTCAGCTTGTTGTGTACACCATGCAGATAAAGCTGATGCCAGCATATTTTGATTATTATTATTACTATTACCGTTATTATTACTAATGTTGTTATTATCTCCTAAAGGAACATTCATTGGGAAATTCGTTGGAATTGGACAATTCGATGACAGTTGTAAGAGAAATGGATTTGTGCCTGGTGATGTAAGTAGGTTTGATGGTTGAAGTAATGATGAATAATTGAAAAGATTTTTATGCGATCCAGGAAGATTATTCGGTAATGATGCTGTTGATGATGATGATGACGATACAGGGAATGATGGAAATCCTGTTAGTTTATTTTGACAATTCAACTGATTAATATTGCTTAGATTTGAGATGATTTCTTCAGATAGTGAATTTCTTGGACTTGTACTTCTATTCGACTGAAGTGAACTTGGATTAGGTGATGAATTACACGGTGGTGATAGAACTGGGGGAAAATTGTTTGGATTTGTTAGACGTTGTTGATTCCCAAGAAGACAAGCTGTCTGTTGTAATGAATCTAATGCTAGATTTGTTGTACGCCATGGATCTAGTGTATTCGGATTAGTGGGTGATGGCGATAAAGCATTAAATGGCCAACAACCACATGCCATTAAAGCTGATAGAATGACTGGATTCATGTAAGTTGGATAGGGTGGTATACCGATAGGCAAGACTGGATTAGGAGATGATGACGGCTGAATAGTTTGGTTATCATGAAGTGGTGTTCCTGTAGATGCCAAATGTGAATCACTCTCTATTTCTTGGCTGACAGAATTGTGTATTTGTGGATTCAGTAAAGCTTGACTGTGATTAGTTACTGTCGACTTGTGACTGTTAGAAACGGGGTTGCCAGATGTATGAGACGATGATGAAGAGGATATTGGCATTGATGGAGGGTTACTGTTATTAATGTTATTATTATTATTAGTAGTAGTGGTATTCACAGGTGAATCATCTTCATAATGATAACGTTTATAGTCATTGGTTAAAAGTGATAATTCACAACTGGAATGACGTTTACGATTTCGACGTGGCACACGTGATGATTTCATATCATGTTCAGCTTCATCAGTAGTATTAGTAGTAGTAGTAGTATTCATCGCTCCGACAACACCAGTATTCCCAGCATTGGAACTGCAATGCTCTTCTTGATAATAAGATGATTCTGGATGTCTATACATACGTTTTTCATCTGTTTTCGCCTCAGTTTCGTCGTCGCCCTCTTTCTTCTTCTTCACCATCTCGGCTATTATTGTCGTTGTCATTGAAATGAAAAATTGATTTTTTATCCTCTGAATTTGATGATGTAATAACCGGTGCTAGTAGTGCAGCAGGTAGACAATTTTCATCATATTCACTTGCTACATACTATGGAAATAGACAAAAAAAAGAAGAGGACAAATTGTAAAAAGATTAATATAAAATTGGAGTACAATAAAGTGTTGGTTTAAATTTAACAGACAGTTAGTTAATCAGTCTTATCACCAATGTTTAGAATTGATTTGTGAGGCTGTTATATCACTATTCAAAGTACCAGACAAGTTTGTGCTGAAAATAATACCTAGATCCTAGTGAATGATGATGTCCCATCTGAGACTGGCACCCACTGACCATTATTCCAGTCGTTTTATTGCTCAGTAGCCTGATGGACAATGTTTTAGTGTTTGAAAAGATGAGTACTGAGATCGAGGCTCAATGGGAGTACAATTTTCCACTAAGGTACAAGGAGGTCAAATAGATGAGTCCTAGGTGGAACAAAAACATGCATCCTGGATTCCAAAACTTTTACCACCGTCAAACAAGTATACGAAGTTAGAAATCATGGAGATATCGAGGTATTCGTTTAAGAAGCCCATATGTCCAAATCAGACTGACCAATTCAATTTGCAAATATCAACGAGAATAAAATAAAATGAAACATTGATTGAAGTGTTGTACATTATTTTAAACGAGCTTGTGTTTCTTAAAGAGTTGTTAAATGATGCTTTTCTGGATCAGATTTCATCCACTAGAGAGATCGTAAATAGCATCAGTTAGGGAACCATTGAAAACCAGCACTGGAGTACTGGACAGCTGTTTCATCTTAGTTTGGGAATCATCGGAAGTACGCACCCACCACCAGGGTTCGAACCCAGGACCTTCCGGTTACAAGGCAAGCTCACGCTAAATCACGAATTGGTAGAAGTTAGAATTCATGAGCTGGCCATTCAATCGGGTCAGGTCCCAGTGGCTGAATGGTATACGAACTGGCTTGCCTTGTAACCGGAAGGTCCTGGGTTCGAACCTCCTGTTGATGGGTGCGTACTGCCGATGATTCCCAAACTAGGATGAAACAGCAGTGTCCAGTACTCCCTGGTTTTCAATGGTTCTCTAACTGATATCAATCCGTAGTCAAATTCGTATAAACAAATCTAATCCTTACAAACCAATTCTTGAAGATTATAAATATACATATGTATGAGTCATGTATCGGTGGTACAATGGTAGAATGCTCGCCAATCACTCACGTGGTCCGAGGTTCACTTCCTGGACGACTCACTCCTACCCAGTTGGTTTACTATACGATGTTAAGTCTGAGGAAGCGGGGAAGGTGGGTGTGAGGCTAGCGAACCCATGGTGTGGAAGCAAAAAACCACCGTCACTATCTCAAAGCTTGAAGACCTGTGTTCCTCTCAGAACGCAAGGAATTAAAAAGCATATAAGAATACGATTCGATCATTGTAGTAAAATATGATTCCATTTTAGTTTGCTTATTATTGAGTATCGTTGTATATAGAGATATATTATCATTAGTAGAATGAGGTTTCGCGTACAATTTACTTTTATTAGTTCTATAGTTTATCATTTCTTGATTTATATTATTAGTAGAATCTCTCACATATATGTAAGATGCGTAGTGAGTAATCTCTGTTGCATGTATCACCTAGTAATTCGATGAACAAAGCTGTAGTAATCAAGCTGTTTCTCTTCATTTAACTATATGGGAAAATAAATTTATCGGGTAACTTTGGTAAGATTATAAGGAACAGTTCGTGTTGGAAACATTTTCCTGTGAACAGTTTGAGTTACCTATATTTTATTCATCGAATTCAATACTGTATATAACTCGAAACCACCAGACTGGATTATAATAAAAAAAGGTTAACCAGCATAGCAGTATTATCACCAGTAACAAGCATAAGTACCCGAACTTCTTGATAAATAACTTATTTAAAATCAACTGCATACACTATTCCTTTATTTCTTTGTGTCCCAAGTGGAACATAGGTCTGTATGCTTGAAGCCTTGAAGTTTCAGTAGTCGTCGTGTTGTTGTTGTTGCATACGGGGTAGGGTGGGCTAGCATCATGTCTAACCTCCTCCCCCATCTTTTCCAGAGTTACTACCAGCTAGTAAACTAACTAGGCGAGGTTTAGGAGTATGTCAGTCGGGAATCGAACTCAGGACTTCTTGTGTCGTTGGCAAGCATTCTACCAGTGAACCACTGACATACACCATTCAACCCTAACTCAACAAAACTGAATTTTAAGATATATGATGCCAAACCATAATAGTTTAATGATTATTCTAAGTTTCCTTTAAAAAGAAATTTAATTTATAATAAAATTAATATTATTATTTAAGGGAAAACAAAATATGTATAGATTAGCCATAAATGAAATTAATATCGTTTTTCTTTTTTTTAGTTTTCTGTTTTTGAAATTTCTAAATGTATTCAATTACATATGATACTAATCGATTGGTTGGCATCACTTCCTTAAATTTAAATTTTTTTTTGTAGAAATTTTATTAACATGATATAATGTCTTTTTGTTAATCTATTCGTTATATGCGGCCAGTTGGATGAAGAATTAAGCTGAAGGAGAACTAAGGAAGACTAGACGAATCCTCAGAAGTACACACCCATGGCCCGGAGGCGAGTTAGTTAGCCATTCAGCCAATGCTTTAGGATCCAATCTAACTTCTACCAGTTTATGATGTTTGTAATGCCAGCCAGCACCAGACAATATTATTTTTTATTATTTGTTCCCTTGGGTTCCTAGTGGAACATAGAGCTTCAACTGCACGTCTCCACTTGCTTCTGTCTTCTGCTGTACTTTTCACCTGCATCCATGTTAGTCCATACTGTTTCAACTCTCTTCACACGATCTCCTCCATGTCACCCTTGAGACGTCCCACTCGTCGCTTCCCTTTCGGGTTCCACTCGAGCTATGGCCTGACGCGCGATATCACCCAACGGCCTCCTCAGTGAGTGTCCAATCCATCTCCACTTTCTCCTGCATATTTGTTGGGCGATTGGTTCTTGTTTTGTTTCTTCCCATAGTTTCTTGTTTGTGATTCTTTCCGGCCATCTGATCTTCAGTATAGAGCGAAGACAGTTAGTTGCTGATAAAGGTCTGCAACAGGCTGTTGGAAATATTCTTTGTGACCCGCTAAGTTTCTGATCCATCCGTATAGAAGAACTGACTGACTTGACGTTTGTATTGAAAATCCGAATCACTTTGTTGTTGATGCAGGCTGAGTGACGAAGATTTCCAGATTGGTTTCAGGTTGATGAATGTGTTTCTCGCCTTCCCGATTCTCGATTTGACATCCTCGTCCGTTCCACCTGCCTGTAGTTGAGACAATGCTCCCTAGATAAGTGAATGAAGTAACCTCTTTCAAATCCCTCCCGTTGATGGTGATTGGCGCTGGATGTTGCTGTTGTTGTTGGTTGTTTATTTTCATAACCTCCGTCTTGTCTATGTTCACCTGGAGTCCTGTCTTTGCTGCTTCTTCGACCAGTTTGTCGGTTTTTGCTTGTAAGTCTTCGATCTTGTGTGACATCAAACATAAATCATCCACACGCGAAATCCAGGTCTTCTAGGTTCTTCACGTCGGTCCAGGATATCCCTGTCTTCTCGTTTCCCACTGTCTGACGCATAATCCAGTCCACCATAATTAGGAATATCATTGGTGATAATAAGCACCCTTGTCTGACTCCTGTGTTTACTCCAAACGCCTCACTGAGTTTTCCGTTGTGACCAGACAATGTCATCAGTGAGTATTTTTCTTCACACACTACTTAGTCGATCTCACTTCTCTCGACTTCTCACTAGAACTTCTGACAAACCTTCATCTTGTAGTCAATCAGGACGAAGCAGGCTGTCCAATACTCCATAGTTTTCAACGGTAGTCCTGCCGATATCATTTCACAACCTTATTTGATATCATTGTTTACTATTTCTATGGGGTTATGTGGTTAAAGTGAGCAAGACTCCAGATTTAAACGACCATGATATCTATTGCATTTCACTTCGCTCCATCTTTTTTCTAAAAAACACTCAGTTTTTCTCCTCGTGTTTAAATGCAACATCTTCTGGTCACTTAATTTGTTATGCAATAATCTCAGGTTTTTTTTCTTTAAAAGAAACATTCTCCTCAAGATCAATAAATGTCTTACAAAAATCAATATATGTATATGTTCATTCATTCCTAGTGCAACTGAAATCAGCTAAACTCTATTCGAGTTAAGTTAATTGACTAATTAATTTAATTACTTATGCAATTGATTTATTTATTTGTTTATTTTAATGGTCAACTGTCTTTTCTCTGTGTTGTATGTGTGTGTGTGGGTGGGTGGAGGGGGGTAGGTGAGTGTACGAGTACACTGCTCGTTCGCTTGTCTGTTTATGGTTGCTCAGAAAAAGGTGTTTCCTTCTGAGAAAGAAAAGAGACGAAAGTTGATTTATGACTTTTGAAATCTGATATCATTCTTAAATGAAGGAAGGGAGAGAGAAAGTGGTAAACATTTGGAAGAATATCTAGATAGATCGATAGCAAGTGTGAGGTTTGAGATGGGAACAATATGACATTTGCCATTCTATAAATCAACATTATGATTATTATTATTATATTGTGACAAAATCAATGATAGTCAAGATACTGATGGCTTCATATCATAGTTAGGCAAAAGTTAAGAATCACGATTGATTTGAATTAAACGCAGAAGTTGACAATACTGAAGAGTTCTAAACTTAGAGAAAATTTTTAGCCCAAATGTTAATCGATTACCAACAGGAATTCAAGTGAACATAGAGAAGACGGTTGTGATGAAGAAAAATAAGAACCAATCACTATCAACAGGAGAAATTTAAAAGCAGTAACTTCTTTCACTTATCTGGGCATTATCATCTCAGCTACAGGTGGAGGCATGGATGAGGATGTCAAAGACAGAATTGGAAAGACAAGGAAAACATTCGTCCGGAAATCTGTTGCACTCGGTATGAAGAACAAGTTTCGAATTCGATATGCATCAGAGAATTGGCGCACACATCACCAAAAGCATTTTGAACAGGCTTCAGACTTTTATCAACTGCTGTCTTCGCTAAGCTCATACTGGAGATTAGATGGCCAGAAAGGATTAGCAACAAACAACTCTGGGAACGAACCAACCAACAAATATACCGAAGGAAATGGAGGGAGATCGAACACTTACTGAGGAGACTGCTGAGTGAAATCGCGTGCCAGGCCATTATCCTGGTGGAATGTGAATGAGAGACGGCGAATTGAAAGTTCGAAGTTGACGTATAGGAGTTGAGAGCTTATGGGTGACTGTGGGGCCAGCTAAATAGGACCGCAGACCAACAAAAAAAGAATGCTGTGATGTTCACGGCCAAAAAGCTCCCTTCAGTGTCAACCACGTCTTCACACAACTCAGTGATATGTTTATCGCCATCAGAAGAAAAATATGTCACACTGTGATCACAGTGACCATTGATTCAATATAAGGACTAGTAGTGGCCCCAAATAAAGGATGAAAAGCACTTATCAGATGAGGTTAAGCATATAGCTTACTAAGTTTCCTAGTATTATCATCTTTTAGTTAAATATGTTAAGCTGACAAATGGATTAGAGCACCAAAATATTTATGAAATCAAATATTGCCCCTTTAGAATATTGAATTGTGACTCAACGACTGAATGGTCAAATCCTTGGTTCGATCCCTGGTGGGGCATGGATGTGTACTGCTGAAAAGTCCTAAACTAGGATGAAACAACTTCCCATTACTCTGACTGATACTGGTTCGTGAAGAAATCCCCATTTGAGAAATATTTTACCATTCAATTAAATCCTTCCGTCTCTCTACTCTAATATACTACTTGGCATTCTCAACACAATACATAATTTATCAATCTAGTAGTGTTAAGTTTGTTAACAGTGATATGTAATTTTGTCTATAAGGGCCTCAAAATCAATGCGAATTATGGTTTAATTTACAAAAAGGAACTTTCTACACATTTCATTTCAAGTATTGGTTTTGTAGGGATTTTTGTTTGATTGCATGGAGGATTTCATCATGAGAGAACCACTGGAAAACCTGGGAGTACTGGACAGCTGTTTCGTCCTAGTTTGGGACTCTTCATCAGTACGCACCCACCGGGGTTCGAACCCAGGACCTTCTGGTTACCCCGGTGGGTGCGTACTGATGAAGAGTCCCAAACTAGGACGAAACAGCTGTCCAGTACTCCCAGGTTTTCCAGTGGTTCTCTAACTGATGTCAGCTCATGATAAAATCCTCCATGCAAACATTTCTTATAGTTAATTCAAGATTTAGACTACTGATCTACTCTTGAATTGCAGTTTTTCGTACAATGTACTTTTAAAATTACTTGTTGAAGTATTCAGGCATAGATAAACTTATACCTGTCAGTTTAAAACAGAAGAAATTGACATGGAATCTCATTCACTGAAACATTTAAAATAGTAGGTTGCTGTATTTCATTAGAACAGCTTTTATAAAATGTGCATCTTTTTTACTCCACTGGAACATAGGGCTTCAAGCTACAGGCTTGAAGTTTCTGTAGCAGTGGTGTTTACTTTTACGGGATGGGGTTGCTAGCCTCATGCCCAACCTTCCCTCTTTACCAGTCTTATTACTGGCTTAGCGAGGTAAAGGAGTGCGCTGGTCGGGGATCCAACTCCGGACCACATGCGTGGTCGGCGACCATTCTGCCTCTGTGCCACCGACGCACAGAAAATGTGCATAGTCAATACTGATAGCTGGGTCATGTCAGATAGTCGGAAAAACAGTACTAATCTAGCAGCTGGAAACTCTTTGGCTCGAATACTGACACAATTCTTAAATTATTATTCAAAATGTATATAAATCAAGGGACTCGGAGTAAGGAAGTAGATCAGACTATGAAATTATATGAGTCACAAAGTTAATAATTCGAATTTAGAAATCCTTAATACTTTCCAAAGTAAATTACATACAGAATCAAAAAACCTAATCAAGTGTTAATTCAGCCAGTTTAACTGAAATTTAATCGTAATCTTATCAACCATTTTGGATATCCTTGTCTATTGGTGATATGAACAGTTCCCAATTATAATCTTTAAATCATACTTGAGGCGTTAGAATTCATGGGTCCGCCATTGGATTCTCTCGCATCAAGTGAACAGTCAATCGGCTCGTCTTGTAATGTGAAAGTCTTGGGTACGATTCCCAATAAGGTTGTGTGTGTGTGTGCATGTATGAGTACTGATGAAGAGTTGCAAGCTAGGACTAAAACAGCTCTCCAGTACTCCTTGTTTTTCAGTAGCTCTCTAAGTGATATTGATCCGCAGTTAAACTTATAACCAATGAAATCCCTACAAACCAATACTTGAAAATTAGGTGAAGTGAGATAAACACCTATATATCTGACGATTACTCGTTAGAACCCTCTTGCGACCTCAGTGTTTATTTCTATTAAGACCGCTATGCGTCGGTGGCATAGCTGTTTGGACGCTCGCCGACCATGAACATGGTCCGGGGTTCGATCCCCGGCCACGACGCACTCCTTTACCTCGCTAAGCCAGACATAAAATCTGGTAAAGAGGAAAGCTTGGTCATGAGGCTAACAACCCCATCTTTTAAAAAATATCACCACTGCTACAGAAACTTCAGGCCTCTAGCTTGAAGCCCTATGTTCCACTGGGAACATGAAGGAATTAAAAAAAGACCACTAGCCCCACCCACCCTTTTCCATGCCTCTTACACACACACACACACACAAACACACTACTGTCCATTTATGGTTTGATCAATACAACAACAAGTGACCTCAGCATCATTACCATCGAAATACACTCGAATCATAAGACTCAAACACAACCTTCTAGTAAATTGTTACAGAGATGCATTCAATTAGAAACGACGAATTGATTGACATTGATAATAAACAAAGCAAAGCAAAGCAAGGTAGACCAAACCTGCAAACACTCATTTTTCCACCTTTCTAATTAACATTTGTTTTTTTTTTAGAAAAACAACAACTAAATTTCAAACAACTTTTTATGACTTAAGGTGAAAGAGTAATAATTATGTGTGTGTTATATATGTTCATGTCAATCAGTTAAATAATATAATTTATGAACTTATGACCTATTTTCTCTTTTTTGCTTTGCTTTTTTGATCTGTTCAACCCTACACAGAATAAATGAAGCATCTCTAATTGTATCTAGAGATTTATATAAGATTTATAAAATGTGACTATTTATTAGGTGGTAAAAAAGAGTAACAGACACAAGAGGAAATAAAGAAAAGGTGATATAAATAAACAGACAGATGACTTGTTGAATCGTTTCAATCATCATCTCAGTGTTGTTAAACACAATAATAATAATATAATGATGATGATAAAGTTAAGGAGAGTGACCTTATATTCTTTATTGTATTTAATGTTGATTGACCATTCAAATACTAATACTACTACTAATAATAGTAATAATACTTTTAAAAAAATCTTAATTTTAACCCAGATTTCACCATGAAATAGAGATGGATTGGCCATACTCTGAGGAAACCAACCATCAAGTGACATCACTAGACAAGCCATTGCTCGAGTGGAACCCGAAAGGGAAGCGGCGAGTTGGTCGTCAGTGCGAGGGTGGGTGACATGGAGGAGGTCATGTGAAGAGGAGATGAAAGCGTGTGGGCAGACTTGGAGCCAGGTGAAGACTCTAGCAGAGAACCGAACGCAATGGAGACGTGCGCGGCTGAAGCCCTATGTTCCTCTAGGAATCAAAGGAAACAATAATAATAATCACCATGAATTGACATTAATTAAGAAAGCTATGACTTTCGAGTGGAATATAAGGCGGCTTTCAAGCTTGCCTGAACTTTGCAGCTTCACTTCCACAGTGAGATTGCTAACTTCACGCCCAACCTTCCTTCTTCACTTGGCTTACTGGTTAAGTGAAGTTTAAGGAGTGTGTTAGCGGCGAGGATTATATCACTGAACCACCGATGCACTATTTTTATTTTTTTTTTAATTTTGATTACAGCTTGATGCCACACCGTATTTTCAGTACAAGTATGGAATTTTCAGCATGCGATATCGGTAGCCCAAATTTTGCAGGCCGACCATAGATATCGGGTGTGCGTCGGCAGGGGATCGAACCCCGGACCATGTGCATGGTCGGCGAGAGTCCTAACCACTGTGCCACCGACGCACGCGATATTTAATGGTCAGTAGCAATTGACAGAAAGTCCTGAAACTATGCTTCGTGTTTAATGATACTTATCAGCATGATGTGCCTTCAATTCCCCCTAGACCTGGATAGTTCAGTGGTAATGTCTCCGATTGCATTACTCCTATTCATCACCTGTATTTAGTGAATAAAGTCTTAGTCTTACTAAGTAATAAGTGTGTGAACATAAGTTAAGAGTGGAAAATTGCATAATTTCAAAAAAAATCTTCTCAAGTATATTCAATAGACATTTGACATTTGTCAAATGTAGGACACTGAAACTGACACTAACCATTTCGTAAATTAAAGATGGAGAGTAAAATAGTTTAATCTACTGGGAATTTCATTTATTTGAAATGCACAAAGATGAAATCCCTCCATCTCTTGCATTGGTCAGATATTCATCCACCTACATAAAATAACCTTCATCCACTACAGTTAAGAGTTGCTGCCTCAGGTAAATAACACCAAGAGGTCATAGTTTTCTGGCCATAAGTGTTCCTGCTGTGATTATTACTCACTAGAGAGGATAGTTGAGTCAGTAAGTGTCTACAATGTCTGTCATACAGGTTGAATTACCACCAGCCGCTTGGATCAGACACATTGATAGAATTAGTAATTAAATTAATAAAAATCTATCAGTGTTCGGACTAACATTTAATAGCACTTTGAGAAACACTCTGATCTCTGATCAAAACGATGTAGGAAACTATAGATTAACAAGAATAACTGTGCTAAATTTCAGTATGCATGACATAAACTTCAGGGATCGGTTATGATTTGATAGCGGACTGAAAATCTCGGCAGCGACAGGACTCGTACCTGAGGCCTTTAATTGATACATTTTGGTTACAGGGAATAGTTCTCTACCCAATTTGTCAGCCAGTAGAATTTTGTTGTCAATCTTCTGAAAAGTAGCAGAATAATTGGTTCACAGTTACTTCTGCTACTAACAGTAGAAGGGATAATAGTTGTTTTTGTTGTATTAATTATAATTGTTAATATTCTTCTCCCCTGTTACTCTATGTGACATCTCCTGTCATCTATAGAGATAAGTGTATAGAGAGATATGTTCACTTATTGGGTATTTGTATAGGCAGTGAATGCATGAAAATATCTCATATCTATATATATAAACCTATCCAACTCTAACTGCCCATCTATCTATTCATCCATTCATTCGCTTAACATCAGATAATTAGTTGACTATGTGACTATGCATTACATGTATGTTTTGAACATACATCAGTCAGTCTCTTGTTTGTGTTTTATGCTTCTTTTTCTACTTCTAATGTCCCTCTCTCTCTCTCCTCCCTCTTTCGCTTGGTCTCTATCACTCTTCCACTGTCTCTCTTTTCCCTGTCACTGATTTCCTATCACTGAAAATAGAATCATGTTTTAAAAATTGTATACAAGTGTATCCTAGTGACAAGAGTACATTTACTGATGGTTAATTAATAATAACAATAATTAATGTGACTATTGAAACTATTGAATATGTGAATGCAGCTTTCTATGAAATTGTACTACACATGTATGTATACACTTGTAGATATTTAAAAAAATAATAACGCTAGCAGTAAACATAGAAGACACAACCATTACAAAAAGAAAGACATTAAGAGAAGACAGGAATGGAACAGGGGACATTGGTAATGAAAAGTATTTGAAGGAAAGAAAAAAGACTGATAGCAAACAAACAAACAAACAAAATAAGTCAAGGAGTCGATGTTACTACATTTACCTTTCATCCATCTGAGTTTAAACCCCCTCCCCCCGTTACTATGAGAACCAATGAGTAACCATGTTAGAGACAGAAATATTTCGTGATTATCCTTTGATCAATGGTCATAAACAAAACAAGTCATCTGATATTCAATTCCTATAGAAAAAGTGTCTGTTAGCTCCAAGGTTCGATTCCCGGCCGACATATACCTAGACCTGGCCTAGTTGACTAACCAATAGTAAGACCAAAAAGAAGGAGGCTTGGGCATTAGGTTAGCAAACTCAAGTTGTAAAACCAACACCATCGCTGCTCAAACTTCAAAGCTTGAAGCCGCATATTCCACTGAAAACACATGAGGAATGAGAATAAATTTTAATTAACGATTAATTATTTTCAAGTGTTAGTTTGCAGGAGTCCTATTGATTTCAGCTGAGATCACAGACTGACGTCAGTTAGAGAGCCATTGTAAACCAGGGAGAACTAGACAGCTGTTTCGCCCTCCTTCTCTGGAACTTTTTAGCAGTACGTACCCATGACCCCATCACAAAAAGTTGAATCTAGGACATTTGAGTTACAAGACTATCCCATTCAGCCAATGAGACGGAATCCAATGCTCAATCGATAAATTCAAAAATTCTAATAGTTGGCAATATATAAATAACACTACCGCTAATCAATATCATCGGGTAACATTTATCCTCATACCCAAATTGGTTCAATTACTAAAGGGTCCCAAAAAAAAATCCAGTATTCCCTAATTTTCAATGGCTCTCTAACTCAATTCACTTCATAACCAATTTTGAAAACAATTAGTTAACCTGAATTTAGGTTGTATAAATTGATGTGGCTCTATGAAGTCAGTCAGTCTGAGTACATTGATGAATAAGCCTGGTGTTAAGATAACCTTGATCTAGTTGGTAATGACACTACTGATATGAAGTGAGTAGTATCCACCTACTTATATTCGTCAGTAGTAAGTATCACTTCAAAATAATGAACTTTCATCATTCATTTATTTTCATTCATTTATAATTTACTCTACAGTAATGAATTTTAATTCTATAATATTAATGAAAAAGTGTTACATTAAAATAAATTATAAAAATTGTAATAAGATTGAAAATTGATAGTCACTTTTGTTAATCATACACACACACACACACAAAAGGAAATTAACAAGTCAGATCCTAGTGATCTACTTTTCAACATTTAAATACTGTGCTTTTTCGATCTTCTTATGTATTACCTACTGTTGATTGTAATGGTTGTGGTACAGGCTCGGAATTAATCTTAGGTAAATGAATTCATCAATAGCACTGAAGTCTCCGTGTTTCTAATATTTATATACATGTATATGTATATAAGATCAAATTGCTTTTTAAAAAATAAAATACTATCTATGAATGGATATATATTTATAACAATTGCATCAGTGTGGAATTTCATTCATGGTTTATAAATGTAGAAAGATATTCAGTGAAATTTCAGATTCTTATTCTATCTACTATCTTAGATCATAGAAATGTTTGTTTGTCAAACACCTCATACGGAATGATGAATAATTCAATATCCATTCTCATGACTGAGACATAATAAATTGCAATTGTGCTGTGACGTTGAATATGATTGATGTATAAAGGGACGATGATATGGTATAGCCTAAATGCCCTCACCCCACCCACCCCCACCAGTTTGAATGAGTGCTAATTGAACACAAGGTAAACTGAAGAATTCCTGATACAAAAGACCCCTCATAGAACAACATAAAATCATGAAAATGCAATTTTTGTATGCTTAGCTTTGAAGCCTAAAGCTTAGATGTGACTTAGAAGCGATATTAACTGTCACAGACAGACAGTAGTAAGAACTTTGAAGACGTCCAAGAGAATACCTCGTAAAAAGTTTTTTCAATTCATAATTATTACAACTGTTTCCTTTAATTCGTAGAGGAACATAGGGCTTCAGCCGCACGTCTCCATTGCGTTCGCTTCTCTGCCAACGTTTTCACCTGGCTCCATGCCTGCCAACATACTTTCATCTCTTCTTCGCATGACCTCCTCCATGTCACCATCACACTGACGACCAACTCGCCGCTTCCCACTCGGGTTACACTCGAGCGATGGCCTGGCGTGTGATGTCACTTTGATGGTTTGTTTTCTCAGAGAATGACCAATCTACCTTCATTTCTTCCTGCATATTTGTTGCACAATCGGTTCCTGCTGATCTTATCTGGCCGGCCATCTGATCTTGAATGGTATTGAGCGAAGACAGCCGTTGATGAAGTTCTGTAGTTTGTTCGAAGTGCCTTTCATGACTTCCAATTCATAAACTTAATGCCAAATATCTAAATAGTGTATTACTCATGTTATTACGTGAACGAGAAACACACTACATATAAGCGTCGTTGTTAGAACATGTCATCACATTACTCTGTTCTTTATGCGTACATATATTATAAAATTTATTTCAGTAATATAATAATAACAGACATAAAAAGCTCTTAAAATAATACATATTTTCATTCCTTTGCCTTCTGATAGTACAACATAGAGCGGCTCCAAGTTTTAAGCTTCAAAAAGATTTACTAGCAGTGGTGTCGCCTTTTAAAGAATGGGATTGCTACTACACTCCCAACCCTCCCTCATTCCCATCACTTGCAAACTCGCCTAGTTAACCAGATGAGGAATCGGACCCCAGAACCATGTGAATGAATGGTGAGCATTTTACAATTGAACCAGGTGATGCATTAAAATGATGTTTTAGTCAAAAATAACCCATACTAAGGCAAATTTCTTACTTTACTTTACTATACTTTTTTTTGAAAACTTTCCAGGCATTCATTGCATCCACACACACACACACACATAAACACATCAAAATCTTCAAATGGAAACAATCAAACAAACTAAACCTTCCATCAAAGATACCAAACGCTTTCCATTTATATCTCTGTTGGTGGTGGTTAGGATTGTTGGTGTTCCCGTTGTTGCTAATGTCAGTTATGTTGACATTGTGTTGTCCAGTGTAGTGAGGAAGAAAAGACAGGCAAACAAACAAACAAGCAAGCGAACAAACAATGATGAATTGACATCCGGTCATCTCAATGCGATGATTGACATACTCACATATATACATATAGACAACGATGGAGATGATGACGAGGATGATGAGAATATAAAATGTGAAGATGGTTAAAAAGAAAGCGTAGGGGGTGGGGTAGGGTGGGAGAATAAATAATTGTTTTCATTTAATGATGTATATTTTGTGAGATGACAGTAAATAAAATAAGCTTCTTCAAGTAGAAGAAGAAGAGGAAGATAAGATGTCATAAGGCTTGGATTAGATAGATTGTCATGACTCATTCCTTTCAATAACAACAACAGCAACAACAACATCTCCATCACCACCTTCATTATCCCCATAGCATAGATGAAATTGAAGTGGAAAAAAATTACATGACAGGTGGAAATGACAGATAAGTTGAACACATTTCAAGTAGGATTACTTCAAGGGCTATTTGTCCTTCTTCTTCTTCTTCCTGTTCATTTCCCATCTATTTTTCGTTGATCCCTTTTCTCCTTAAAGGGGAAAATGAATAATCGCATAGGAAGAGATGAACAGTTATGTATGTATGTATGTGTGCCTGTGAGTGTGTATGTGTGGGTATGTATAGATTGTCAGCTTTCAACAGAACAGTTCACTAAAGACCTGATGACATATATCTATGTACAACAGATATAAGCCATTCCACACATAAAAGCATTTCATCTAAAGAGACTTCATCTAAAACACTTCAAAACTTGAGTGTATAATGGTCATCATGAGAACAATGCTGATAATGATAATGTTATTTGCTTGTTTTTGTAATATATGTTCATTAAATGTCACAATCATGTCAATTATACAGAAAGTACTCAAGTTTAATTATAGTTCTGATTGCTATTCAGAGATTCTTGAGCATATTGATATATAAATATATAATCTAACTGAGTAATACGACAGAAATCAAAGTGTTGTGTGTTCTTTTCTCTTCCCCTCCCCTCTTCCTTTTTTGTTTATTTAACTGTTTTCCAACTTTTTTCCCCTCTCTAATTTCATCTTTGTCAATTGCATACATTTCAGGTCAAAGAAGAGATCAAACAGAGTAAACAAATGTAATAACAACGTATTTCTATTATTGATAAATCTCCAACTGATGTCAGCTCATGATGAAATCCTACAACCAATCAAACGAAAATCCCTACAAACCCATATACTTGAAAATTAATCTGATGCTCACTAGCGACTGGCCCTATTCAGGCAATTAATCTGGGGTTCTAGTGGGAAGCCGTGATCAGTAGGGTACAGCAGGTCGAAGGTGAGGACAGTTACTCATCGAAGAAGACATTGCGAAGTGGTCGCGCTATGTCATGGTGAATTGGCAGAAGTTAGAATTCATGCACTGGCTGGCCATTGGATTGGGTCAGGTGCCAGTGGCTTAATGGTCTACAAGCTCGGTGGCCTTGTAACCAGAAGATCATGGGTTCGAACCCCGGTGGTGGGTGCGTACTGCTGAATAAGAGTCCCAAACTAGACTGACGAAACAGCTGTCCAGTACTCCCAGGTGGTTTTCCAGTGGTTCTGTAACTGATGTCAGCTCATGATGAAATCCTCCATCCAATTAAATCTGGGAGAGTTTAACAGTGACTTGTGAAGACATTATTATTGGTTTTACTGAGTACGAATGGAAATTTGTATGGTATATGCATTATTCTAGATCATGTGATCCTGTTGATAACATGAAATCATATACACAAGAGTCAAACAGTAGCTCTTCTTGGTCTACGGGGCTTAATTTCCAACCATTGGATGACGGGCTCAAACCCCATTTCACCTACCAAGGTTTCAGAAGTCAGGTAGTCTCACTAGCCCTTACAAATTAGCTGTAGCTTATTGCCAGTTGCACGGAATTGCAAGTGGTTGTCAAGTAACATAACATATGTCCACAGAAAAAAGAAAAATGGGAGTGAGAAAAGATGGCTTCCAAAGGAATAATTCTCATAACTTATTGTCAAACTTCAAATCATATCTCACTGGCTTTAGTACTTGACTTTCAGATAATTGGTCTTAGGTTTTGGAATCTTGCTCCTCAAACTGCCAACTGCACGACCAGTTAATATCATCAGATCATGCACACTATCAGTAAAGTGAACCAACGTGAATCGATATCACTTTGGTACTCTTTGGAAGTATGCACTCATAACCCAGTTGGGAGGGGGGCGGGGAGAATCCACTGTCTTAAGGTTACGACGTGAGCACATTTCCAATGGTTTCTTTTAGTTGATATGGGTTTGTGATTATATCTAACTTGAAATCAGTTAAATTTCTACAAACCAATCTGCCAAGTAAGTTATTTTAACTCACAGATTTGTAGCTTAGGCTGGAATTAGCCTTTTTTGTATTGATTGGTCACTAGGGGGCAAACAGCGCCACATGTCTAGTTCTTAGTAGTAGTAGTAGTAGGAGTAGTGTTTGTGCTGACTGAATTCTATCAGTCATGTTTGCAATGAGATCAGCAAACCACCTACGACAGTGTACTCTGAAATAGGCATTCCTTAAACTTTAAAATTCAGCTGCGAACGTTTCATTATCAAGCTTGTCAACATGCTAAGCACAAACATTTACTTCTTAATAAGCATGAAATTCTCATGACAAATATCAATCAGTTTAATGTTTGTCAGTGTGAAGAAAATATATACCAATACCAATATTTGTGTTGATTATGCATACAAACAAATAAAAACAAACACACACTCAAAGTCATCTACGCACAAGTTGAGCTGTATTTATTCGATGACAGATGTACAGTCAAATATCATATCATGCACACACACACACGCACACACTGATAGACATTATTTTGAAAAACTTGAGTAAACTATCATATCATATTATTGAAAATAATATCCATGCAAATATTGACATTATTCACGCCATATATGCATATACATATACCAAAGGTTATTACTATGCATAGTAAGTAGTATATGATTACACATAATATTAAATAAATTTATATTAGATTACTTACTAATTGTTAATTGATTCATATTTTGAAAAGAGTAGATTTGTGTCAATCTGTTCAAAAAGTAATCCGCTAGTACCACGCTTGATTAAGCTAGTCGGTGATTCAGAGTTAGAATGCTTGCCAACCGCAAAACATGGTCTGAATTCCGATCCCCGACTAAGACACTGCTAAACCTTACCTAGCTGGTAGCAAGTCTAGTAAAGATTAGGAGACTAGCGGTGTGAGACTAGCAACCGCACTCTACAAAAAAGAGAACACAGCCGCTACTGAAACTTCAAAGCCTCAAGCCCTAAGCTCTATATCCCCCCCCCCGCCCTCAAAACTCAAGAATTAAAGGAAGTTAAACATATCAATCGTCGAGATACACAGCTGGGCATTAGTGCTGGTAATTTCAGTGAAACAGTAACATGAGTCTAGTCGTTCAACAAGTAGACAACCGGAATGATAATCTGGAAGCCAGTGATCACAATCCTGCTGTAACTCATCGCATTAATTACTATAAACAGAATATATTATCTGTTGTATCCTTTGCATTCTGGCTGGAACACTGGGTGACTTCAGGCTTTGAAGTTTTTGTAACAATGTTGTTCATTAGGAGATAGAATTACTAGTTTCACACCTAATCTTCTCCTCTTTTGGGGGGCTTACAACCTGTTAGGAAACCAGGTGAAGTCTAGGATTTCTTTGGGCTGGAATCAAACCCCTAAAGTCTTGCGTAGTTTGGTTAGTGTCTGTTGTGCTGTACAACATAAACAGCTTATAATTATGCTTCTCTTGAAAAATCAGTAACTATTTTTATTCCTTTTACGTTCGCAGTAGAACATAGAGCTTCAAGCAGTGATGTTTAGATATTACTGTGTAGGGTTGCTAGCCTTATGCCCAACCTTCCCTCTTTGTCGAGATTGTAACCGACTAAGGGAGGTAAAGGTGTGCGCCGGCCGGAACTCGAACCCCAAACCACGTACCTTTTTTGAAGGAAAAATCTATTTCAGTTACACATACGTATATGTAGTCAATGAAGAATTTTTAAAAAACTCTTATCTCACTAAAATAAAACGAAATCAATTAAAAACAAAACAAAACAAAGTAGAATCACACAGAGGAGAAATTGTCTTTTCTCTTCCTTCAAAATAAACACCAAGTAACAAAGTAGTGTCCACTTTTTTTGAACAAACACAAATAAATTCACAGGGAACAAAAAGCGAAGGCGAAGGCAAAGGGGGGGGACAGAAAGAAGGATAGATAATAAACCAAATTGGGCAAGTAAGTAATAAACAAGCGAACTTACAAAGAAAGACACTAGCAACAGTAGTTTTTACATATTTTGTATGACAACAACAGGAACGACTGTGTTGTTTTGTTTTGTTTTAAGCTAACCATTCGATTCACATGATTTTTACTCTTTATTCCTCTTTTTGTCATATAGTGGACATACACAATGATTTATTATTATTACTATTATTATTAGTAGTAGTAGTATTCTTTTGTGTTCGCCTGTTAGGTCTTATTTGTTATCAACCTTGTGTGTGTGTGCTTTTTGTCAACCTTTCACATACATTTCCAGTGAAAATTATCAGCTTACTTTGCTGATTGCATGGAGGATTTCATCATGAGCTGACATCAGTTAGAGAACCACTGGAAAACCTGGGGGTACTGGACAGGCAGTAACCCATCGAAGACATTGCGAAATGTTCGCACTTTGTCGTAAATTGGCAGTTAGAATTCAAGGACCATTGGATCGGGTCCCAGTGGCTCAATGGCCTACGAGCTCGCCTTGTAACCAGAACGTCCTGGGTTCGAACCCTGTTGATGGGTGCGTACTGCTGAATAAGAGTCCCAAGCTAGGACGAAACAGCTGTCAAGTATTCCCAGGTGGGTTTTCCAGTGGTTCTGTAACTGATGTCAGATCATGATGAAATCCTCCACGCACTCAAACAAAATCCCTACAGATCCAATACTTGAAAGCGTACTTTTCTATTTATCACAAATGTGATCTATGATGCTGTGTCAAAAACTAAATAAATAGATATAAACTTATGGGAATTCCATACGCCTATATGTATCTAAACAGGGAATGATATCCCCGCTTTATATAGCACACCAGTCTACTGTGTCATACACTTATTTTAAGATTATGTACCTACTTACATGTTGGTCAGTTGAATATAAGCAGCTTATTATTTATTATCTTACGTAACAGAAGAATAATGAAAGATAAGATAATGAGCCATAGATAGATTAATGGGGTCTCTGTTGATCAAGGAAACAAAAAGAGAAAGTTTTGACTGGCACATATTTGATTGATTTCAAATGAGATTACGAATTGACTTCATTTAGAGAACCATTATAAACCAGGAAGTGCTGGACAGTTGTCTCTCCCCCCCCCCCACCGTCCCCTGTCCTCCATTGGGACTCTTTCTCGATACACAACCATGACCCTATTTATAGGGATCAAACCTAGGACCTTCAGGTTACAAGGTGAACTCGTATAACGTTTAGTTAAGGGGGGAGGGAATCCAACAGTTCATCAATCCTAACTTCTGTTAACTCGTGACTTTTAATGCCACCGCCAGCAGATGTGTCTTCGGTGAACATCTGACTTAACATTGAGTTTGGTGGAACCTGCTGGTCACAACTTCCCAATAAAACTTTGGGCGACTTGATCCTGTACTGAGTGAGTCACTAGTGAGCACTAGATTGATTTTTAGGGATTTGATTGATTTCAGTTTTGTTCACTGCAGAAGAGTTCTAAACAAGATACTACTGATTAATTGAAATGAGTAGGTGGATACCACTGAAGTCAACCAGTAGTGCTTGCTGCCCAGACAGACTGAAGTAATCTAAACACCGATTGGTGGTTTCGCTCGGAGATGGTGTACCCAATTTTGACTGAGCTCAAAGAGCCAAATCATTTCAAACCACTCGATTTTTAGCTAGACACTTGAGCGAACATGTAACACATTTTCACAAGGAAACAGCTGTCCAGTACCCCGTTGGTTTCGAATGGTTCTCTAACTGAAGTCAATTCGTAATCAAAAATCATAGAAAAGACAATAATATCAAAGAAGAAATTCGTAGACAAAGAAGTGGTAAAAAACCAAAACCAAATTTAACACAAAATAATTACTCGATAATATGATTGGTTTATTTATCTGCCAATGAATTTAAGATTTAAAAATAACCAATTGCACGAATGCATTTCGTCGTAGAAATATTTGTGCGCTTCCTTGAATTATGCAAACATTAATTAATTAATGACTACTTTTGAATAAAATTCAGTCATATAATAAAACTTCAACCTGATTTATTATTATCAGTAGTAGTATTAGCATATTTTGAATTTTAACAAAACTATGTCTAAATAACTGTAACGAGAAATGAATATACTGCATCTGCGTTTTCTCAACTCTTTCAATGGTATAAATCCATTTAAAGACAGACGAGAGGTGTTATAATTATGTAATCCATTTGAGATTATGAGTTTTAGTAGGGTTCAAATATGAAGTAACCCGTTGGGAAAGTGAAGACATTCGGCGTCACTTCCCTATTACTATGATGACTTATTTTCTACAGCATGAATATCAAATAAAAGTAAAGTGTCACGATCTAAGAAAAAATACAGAATGTAGCTCTCCTAGCCCAGTGGCATTGTTAGACTGTCACTGAGAATACCATTATTATTCCCTGGAGATGCAAGTACATTCACTAGCTGAAGAGTCCCAAATGGAACGAAATGAGCATCCGGGATTCCACTGCTAAACACTACGAGTCAAAATAATATTGCTATATGAAATTTAAAGATTTTTGCTAGATGCAAACAACATAGAATACCAGCTGATCTGAAAAATTCTAAAGATATTGAATTCAGTAAAATAGAAGAAAGTATGAGTAACAGGTGACTTGTTGAAAATTTCCATGATTTGTATACCGTTGACTGAGTGAGTTTTAACTTAGATACTTGGACAGAATTGTCACAGCTCAAGATATCACATTTTCATGTAACAAATAAAGATGGAGAAAAGAGAGACAAAAGATTCCACAGAAGTGCAACAGACAGAAGTGTTTGGGAGAAACATAAGGCTTAGTGAATCTAGGAGATTACGATGACAAGGATGCATCTGAACCATCGAGAAGAATTTCGAGTCCTGTCACCAATCATCTCCATCTATTGATTCTAAGCATCCCGAGATCCTCAGTCAGGTAGTCTACACCTCACTACATGGCTGGTTCAAATCAGCTGTCAAAGACTTCATTGATTATTTTAAGATTGCTCAGATTTGTATACTTTTACTGAAACAACAATCTGAATGGAAGAAAAATAATTTCTGCAAAACAAGACACTGCAAATACTATTCTGTCATTCAGATCATAAAGTCACGAAGAAGAAGAATTAATGCTCAGGTGAATGTATTTTACTGTTATTGTATCCTCTGAGATGGATGAGAAGTTTTATGTAGTTAGAGTTGAAGATGTTGTCTAAATAGAAAATGAAGGCTTCTCACTTTAATCATCCAGCTCAGTGAAACATAAGTTGTTCTAACTAATCAATTTTAGTCTATTTTTGGAAAATATAGCAGAAATTTTCTTGAGAGATCATAAGTATTCACTTCCTGCAATAGACGTCCAATTAAAATGACCAATAGTTCAAACAGATGTGGTAAAAGTAAAATTAAAATTTAATTGTCAAGTATTGGTTTTGTAGGGAATTTAGTTTGATTGGTTGGAGGATTTCATCCTGAGATGACATCAGTTAGAGAACCATTGGAAAACCTGGGAGTACTGGACAGCGGTTTCCTCAGCTTAGTTTGGGACTCCTCATCAGTACTCACCTACCGGGGTTCGAACCCAGGACATTCTGATTACTGATGTCAGCTCATGATGAAATCCTACAACCAATCAAACAAAAATCCCTACAACACCAATACTTGAAGATCAATGATTTCTCTTTTGATCGAATAGTAAATCACTCCCTTGGTAACCGTAGTTACTTTGATTACACTGATTAGTCATACGCATCAATTAGTAAACTCAGCTCACTGAGCAATTTTTCCATTTCTGATGAACTTTAACCCTCTTGAGTTACTATGTAGACGTACAAACTAATACTGTTTATTGGATTTTTCTGTCTTCTCTGTCACACATACACACACACCGTGTTTTTATAGTTTGAAAGCTTATAATATTTTCTCTATAGCCTTTCAAAGGCTGAAGTATGAAATGTCAGTATTTATAACTATTGTAATTTCAGGTAGTTTGCAGCTGATGAGAAACTGTGAAATAGAATGGCATCATCATTTTATACTGCAAATCTGATCTTTCTTTCTCTAGTTTTTGCATTACAGTATCATATGAAATACATGATCTTATGTCAATTGTTTTCTTCTCCTCTCAACCCCTCCCCATCCTTTCACTCTTTATTTCAGTTATTTTTTCAACAACAAAAAACCGAAAAAAATAAATGATTGAATTACAATTCATTTAGATAAATACCTCCCTTTTTATGCCTTTTTTTAAAAACCCGTTTATGTGTACAATATAAAGATGATCCTTGTTTAACTGTGTAGGTTTCAGTTTATTTTTGCATAGTTGATATGTAATTATTTGTTCATGCCATCGAGTGTGTTTGTGTATGTGTGCATGTGTGTGTTTGTGACTGCACGCACATACACCCACATATTGTCATGTGTGTAACTTCGAAAAGACAATAGACACTTTTTTCATTCTATTTTCGTTCTGAGTGGAACACAACGACTCAGTAGCAGTGATGTTGTTTATAAACGCGGTGGAATTGCCAACCTCATACTCAACGCCTTCTCTTTTCTTGAATTTACTACCAACTGGCAAGTAAACTAGGCGATGACTAAGGGTAAGTCGGCGGGGAATCATACCCGGACCACGTGCGTCGTTTGACAAGCTTTCTACTTCTGAACCATTGACGTAGACATAGTGTCAGCAGTATCCTTCCTCTTCTCATTATTATTATTATTATTACTAAGTCGTTGTGCGTCGGTGGCATAGCGGTTAGGATGCTCGCCGACCATGAACATGGTCCGGGGCTTGGTCCCCGGCCGGCGCACTCCACCCTTACCTCGCTAAGCCAGAAATAATGATGGTGAAGAGGAAAGGTTGGGCATGAGGCTACCAACCCCATCCTGTAAAAATAAACACCACTGCTACAGAAACTTCAAGCTGGCTCTAGCTTGAAGCCCTATGTTCCACTGGGAACGTGAAGGAATAAAAAAACTAAGTTGTTAAAGGCGATGAGAATATCGAAAGTCAGTACACAAAGAAAGAATATATCTCGATGTAAACAAAGACAATGTCAAGTGAAGTAATTGTTGATTACTTATTTATAAATTTATTTATAAGTAAATTAGTAGTATAGATAGAGTTTTTTTGCTCGATGAGTCAATATATGTAAAGATCAAACAGGTAGATAGCCAGGTATAGTATGTCTCTGAATGTAATCACACATATATACATACACATAGAAAATACTGCTTTGTATTAGACAAAGAGATACCGATGTAAAACAATGATTTACAATCGGCAATAGCTCGTGTACGTACCGTCACCTACCTCCACACATCGTCAACCACACACACACACACACGTGTGTACTCGTGTACATACACAGAGCCAGAGAATTGTGAAAGAAAAGAGACCGTTGCTAGGGTGAAAGTCAGAGTTATGTTGTCATTGTATCAAATTTCATGGTTTATGAAATGGGTCAATCTGTGATTTTGTTTTCTTTGATCACATATGTACATATATACTACATAGATGTTGTGTTTTTTTTTTTTTGGTATATGACTTGTTTCCTTCTTTGTGAATCAATCAATAAATTCATTGTTATTCCTTTTGTTTTTATTGTCATTTTTTTTATCATTCTTGTCGTTTATTTTGACTAATTAGACTTACAGAAAGGTAACGTTATATTGTATTTGGGTTTTATGGATTGAAAAAACAATGATAATAATAATAATTGTCTTTTGATTGAATGATAATATTTTCACAAGATATAAAAATTTTTTGACAGTTACATTTCGTAGGGAGTTGATTAGTTTCAAGTTTGAACACGGACTGATGTCAGTTAGAAAACCACTGAACCATTGACTGTAGGATGAAGTTAACTAGAGTTAACTAGTGAGAAGTCATGACCACTGGGGGTCACCGATGATATTGACTGGCGTTGGAGGCAAATTAATGGGCCGGTCAATGAATTCCGCCCCAGTAGCTGAATGTTCAACGAGCTGACCTCGTAACCTGAAGGTAGTGAGTTTGATTCCTGGCGGGGGTGTGTGTGTGATAAGTGCGTACTGATGAAGAGTCACAAGTCAGGGCGAAACACCTATCCAGTACTCCCTGGTTTTCAGTGATAGTTCTCAAACTGGTATCAATCCGTGATCAAACTTGAGTACACTTTCTACTCGTGAAAAGTAAAATCAATTTTTCGAAAATCTGACTTTGAGGATTGATTACAACATCATTTTTCGAATGGGAAGTGAGTGTTTAAATAGAACAACAACAACAACAAAAAATAACACGCTATTACATACTAGTGATTGATAACTGGAAACAATTCATGTTGACCAGTACTCCTTGCTAGCCATATCGTTTAGCTCATTTCAGCAGTGTGTGTTTCTGGAGGCAAACTCGACTCAAGGTGACGAATCACTTCAAATCACTCGAATCAGATTCAAAATTTACAGACTACATAAATAAGGGTAAAAACAGCCTCGTTCAGTGTTGTTTAGATCACTTCACTGTGGTTAGAAAACACTATTAACTTATCATGTGTTCACTTTTTAATGATCTCTTTTTATTATCTCTAAGGCGTACAGTAATGTGTACATTAGCAATATGTCCTAGGGGCTGAAAGCTCCACTTGGTCCTGGGTCCATATCCCGGTAGTTGGTTACTGACAAAGAGTCTGTTCAGTACTGTCTAGTTTTGGCGCGTCAATAGTTCAGCTGGAAACTCCTCCCTAACCACACGTGTGGACCGGGGTTCGATCCCCAGCCGAAGCATTTCTAAACCTCCCTTAGCCGGTAGTAAGCCAGAAAAAGAGGAGACGTTGGACGTGGGGCTAACAATCCCACTCAGTTAAAAGGAATGACACTACTATTACTGAAACTTCCGAACTCAAACTTGAAGCCCTATGCTACACTCGGAATGTAAAGGAATAAAATAAAAATTCCAGATTAACAGTCAATTGATTGGTCAAGAATGTTATAAAGTCAAATTCAAGGCTAAATAAAGTGAGCAGCTGACTTACGGTAAGAATTAAGAAAAGAAGTTTAAATTCTCTGATATAAATCTTAGTTGATACATACTGACTACTCATTTATATTTGTTTCAAATAAGTAGAAATAACCTTGACTGGATTATTTGTACTACAGCAATGTGAACGTTCGTCTAAGTAAGAAGACCGATGGTACCTTGAACAGATCAGTACACAGAAAACCTACATGGGACGGTCAGTTGACAAACTTCTACAGTTGGGTACCAATAAGTCGCAAGCGAAATTTGATAATATCTCTGGCGACTAGAATCCGAAAAATCTGTAGTCCTGAATCAATAGAGGAAGAGATCGCCCTCTTAAGGAAGACACTGCTCGAGAATGGCTACCCACCCCGTTTTATAGACAAGCACATTAAGCCTAAGACGTACAAAGAACAACCCATTACAGTGCAGAAGAAGATGGTCTACATGAATGTACCCTTCAAAGGTGACCTTCTGGCTGACACCTTGAAGAAGAGGATATCTACTGCTCTCAGAAGGACATTCTTCGCTGCCACAATACGACTGACATTTTCCTCCCGGCCATTGTTCTTCAACTACTCTAAAGATAAACTATCGCATTTGACCACTTCCATGTGTATCTACCAATTCACCTGCTCTTGCGGAGCGAGGTATATAGGTCGTTCGATGCGTGTTTTACCTAAAAGAGTTCAAGAACACTATCCCGCCTGGCTACGGAAAGGTAACAACGGAGCAATAAGGAGCGCCATTATTGAGCATATACTCAACACTGGTCATTCGATTTGCAAGGAGAAGTCGTTCAAAGTCATCTATAAAGTCAAAAGAAGCCTTCCAAAATCGACAAGCTTCCGTATACTTTGTATTGCTGAAGCCTTAGCGATTTGGATGGAAAAGCCTGAGTTATGCACACAGAAGAAACTTCTCCACCCCCTCCTACTACCGTGGGTTTAATTTCAAGTTTATTTGTCATCAACATTTTGTTATCAAATTCTTTGCAATTTTTCGTAAAATTTTTCCGAAAAGAGACTCTTCGCTGAACTAATTTGTTCTTATTTCAATGTCTTAATGGGTATATTTCGCGAAGAAAGTAATTTCACTGACTCTCTTATTTACCTCAAAGTTCAACCTTAGACATCTGACTGTTGGCAACATGTTGTTAAGTCATTCTTCAAAAGGCATATGATTATAAGCTAACTAGTATTTGGACGCATTTTCTCTAATGTTCATTTGAATAGCCTAGCAACACATAGGTTGATTCCAGTCCATTAGAAGACACCTAACAGGACAGCGAACACACTGACGACCTTGGTAAAAGAAATTGCACTAAAAGACAAATTTAATGCCCTAATCTATCCTTAACCTGATCCTAATCAAAGCTAGTATCTCCCTGATTATATTAACCTAACCCTAACCGCATTCGACACTCTTTTTTTTATGAATACAGCGTTATCTAGTTGGTTTCACTGCTTTGCTCTGAATTAGCGCTCCAATGTCATTAATGCGTTCGCTCCTGTTGGGTATCTAAATTTTAACTTTGCCTTATTTACCATTTTAAAATATAATATGATTGTTTCTCTCACTTATTTTAGAGATAGAAAGAACTATAAGAACCTATTGCTCAAACAAATATACCGAAGAAAGTAGAGGTGGATTAGACATACACTGAGGAGATCTTTGAGAGAATTCATGAGCCAGGCCCTTCACTAGAGCCATAACGGGAAATGAAAAGAGTGGTTAGAACTAGATCCAGAGGACTTCAGAGAACAGGATGAAATGCCGATGTGCTGTTGAAGCCATCTGGCCCCCTTTGGAGCCCAAGGGATTCATAATAATAATAATAAGCTTCAGTGAAAAAATACTACCAGACAGACAGAGAGAATATTGATGAAAAATATGGGTAGAAGTGTTTATCATAGTGATATCAGTTCAATGATTGAGCAGTTTCGCATTTTTGGGGTGACGGGAAGATTGAGGGCTGTTCTTTAATCCCAATAGTATATTTATTGTAGCTAATAGTTTCTCACACTCATTTGGTTCTTCTCAATTGAGTTATTTCAACAACAGGAAGCACTGAATAGCAATAAACTCTCTTCACAGGGATTCGACAAGTTGATATTAAACATGAACGCATAGTTTACGCACTTCATAATTATAATATACTTGTGATATCTTTATTAGATTCCAGATGGAAATTCATCTTTCCAATTGGAACACAAGAATAACTGATAACTGGTAATCGAATCAAGAAGGCGAATGAAACTAGCTACTCATTTATAACTTAATATCCTTTCCACTCCTTTGTGTCTAGAGTGGAACACATATCTTCAGGCTGTTTTTGAAGAAGTGTCAGTCGAGGTGGTGTTGCGCTTTTTGAGCAGGTGGAGTTGCTAGCTTCACGCCCAGCCTTCCCTTCAGGGTAATTATAGACTAGCACTAAACTAGGCCACCTTTAGGAGTGGATGCAGCCGGGAATCTAACCCGGATCGCCTGCGTAATGCTGTCAAGCATTCTACTATCATTAAACAACCACTGACACACATATCACTGTCTAAAGTGTATGACAGCCAACACTTGAAAAATATTTCTACATGAAATGAAGCAGCTGGTTGATTGGTACACCGCTGTGTCGGAATTCAGTAGTTTCCACTGCGATCAATCCACTCAACAGATCAATGGGAATTTTCTCAGTTTCTTTGTTTAAAAAAAAAGTGTTTTATATTGTAATCATATATTGAATTTGTTCATATTATTCAAAATCGATTCATTACTATCAGGTGATAGTAATCTAATCACTTGTATAATTAATAATAATAATAATTATTATTATTATTATAACAAATCTATAATTTCTAAGGTAGTTAGATATGATTGTATCAGTACAAAGGTCTGTTACATTTTTATTTGTTTAGTTCTGAGTTGTTTTTATTTTTTCTCTCTCTCTCTCCCTTTGTCTGTCTCTCAACATGTGAATGATATTTGTGTTTTTTTTGCATTATTCCAGTCAAACTGACTGGCTTACTATGCGTGAGTGACCGACCGATTAAATCCGTTCAACAATTCAATTTCATGCATATGAATTGAAACCATTGAATAAGTGATTGTTTGTTTTGTTGATATGATATGATTGGAGGCAATCGGCCAAAGGAAGCCCAACTAGACTTGGGTTTTCTGTCAGTCGGCACACATTAGTCAGCAAGGCGGATCTGTAACCTTGAAGGAAATCATGTCACTTCTGAGATTTGAACCCCCGTCACCCTAGTGCTACAGTCAGAGACGTTACCACTGAGCTATTCGGACTAGTGATTGACCTCCTGCAGAACTATATTGGATACTTTGATTGAAAATTAATTCAGACAGCGTCTGTTTGAAAAGTATGACTATTAGGTGCGTAAAGGTGGCGCCTGTGACGTTGTCGTCTAGTGCATAACGCTTTGGTGTTTTAAAAAAATACTAGGTGTTAGGTTCGAGTCCCACTGGGAATACTATCACTCAAGGGGGGAATGCAGGTACATCCCACAGACGAGTCCGAAATAGGATGAAATGCACATCTTGGATACTGTAATGCCTGTCATCATAAAATAAATAAAATGATTCAAACATTGATTCCTCATTATAGATATTAACATGTTCCGCTTGGGTTACATTATGTTAATCTAAAAGTCAATTTCAGGGTTTCAGCCGCACGTCTCCATTGCGTTCGCTTCTCTGACAACCCTTTCACCTGGCTCCACGTCTGACCACATGCTTTCATCTCCTCTTCACATGACCTCCTCCATTTCACCCCCCTCACACTGACGAACAACAACTTGCCGCTTCCCTTTCACCTTCCACTCGAGCAATGGCCTGGCGTGTGATGTCACCCACTTGATGGTTTGTTTTCTCAGAGTATGGCCAGCCAATCCACCTCCATTTCTTCCTGCATATTTGTTGCACAATCGGTTCCTGGTTGGTTGGTTCGCTCCCAGAGATCCCTGTTACTGATCTTTTCTGACTAGCCATCTGATCTTGAGTGGTATTGAGCGAAGACAGCTGTTGATGAAGGTCTGTAGTTTGTTCGAGGTGGCCTTCGTGACACGCCAAGTCTCTGATCCGTGTAGTAAGTAGCACTGACTTCACATTGGAGTTGAAAATCCGGATCTTATTTTTCATGCTGAGCAGTGCTGTTGATCTCCACACAGACTTGAGAGTAATGAAAGCCTGCCTTGCTTTCCCGATCCTCGCTTTGATGATGTCCTCATCAGTTTCGTCCACCTGTAGTTGAAACGATGCTCCCCAGGTAGGTAGGTGGGTAAAGGAGTTTGCTTCTTTCAGATTCCTCCCACTTATGCTGCCTGACTGTTGTCTATTGTTGTTGTTGTTGGTGTTGCTGTTGGCCAGGAATCTTCATCACCTCTGTTTTCTCTCTGTCTTTTAATGTCAACCACAGTCACACACTCAGTGATTGGTTAAAGAATAAAAATTGTATAGATATAAATAGCTGTTTGATCACTTGAAAATATATCTTTCTTCCGTGTCTTGCCTTCTGCTCTTACAACAGTAGGCCATTATCATCACTATATGAGTTTAAATGAGAAACTTTCTGTTTTTAGAATACAGTTTAATAACTTAAGAAATGAACTCTTTTTCAGAAACTTTCCTATTTGAAAGCGTAAATCTCCCCCCCCTAACTTTGTTTACGATTCCCTATGAATATGACTGTTTTATTATGTATCGGGGGTTCAGTGCTATAATGCTCACCCACCAAGCATGTGGTGCGAGGTTCGACGCCAGAGTGAAACACTCCCAAAGCCCCTAGAAAACAGGGAAGGTCTGACGTGAGACTAGCAACTCACCATGTAAGAAAACACCGTGGCTAACGAACCTTCAAGACTTCAAGCCTGAAGCTCGATGTTCCCCTTGGAACGCAAAGGGATAAATTACTGAGTGTTGTCGACATCATTACATGATGAAGAATGAGGAATTTTCTTCCTCAACCAATCTTATTTAAATAATCACACACCCTCAAACAGTAGCACTACAGTGAAGTTAGACTCAGGATTATTTACATCTGAAGTGGAGCATTTTTCTACGTGGAATCAGTCGGCAATAACAACGTGCTGTCAACTAAATTGTGTGGTTCGGGGTTTGGGATTAATTTCAGTTTGTTAGATTTTCGTCACTAAACAGCATCAGTTAGACAGATCATTGAATACCACGAAACATTGAACATCCGTTTCGTCATATTCCAGGACTCTTCATCAGTACGAAGCCACAACTCGACCAGAGATGGAACCTAGGATCGTTCATCTTGACATGGTGAATCCCACTAGCCATAACTTTCTTCTGCAGCTTCCGGAAATTCATTTACACTCGTCATCAATGAGTTGGTGATTGATATTCAGATTATTTTGAATTAATTACAAATGTTAGATTTTTTGTCACGTGCTAACATCACTTAGAGTTAACAAAGTTAGAGTTCAGGGGTCATTGAATTCCAGCCCAAAATTGATTGAATGGGTGTTTTCCTGTGATTTCATCTTTATGTTAAAGGGATAAGAAGAAAGATGATTCAATGAAGTCTGGTTTTATCAAGTTTCTTTCATCAACTATTCATTGTCATCACTTGTCTATTCATCAAAGAAAATCAACCCAGGTTACAGCATACAACATACAGATAAACACATAGCTAACCTATCAATCTTTGTAGAATAATAACGAAAAGAAAGGTCATGGCCAATTTTTGAGTGTTTTTTCTCTCTCTCTCTCCCTCTCTTCATTTTGTCCGAAATTGAAAATAAAACCCATTCACAACCCTTCAACCTCAACCTCAACCTCAATCATAAGACGACAATAATCAAGCAATCAAACAAACAATCTATTGAGACAGACAAGCACTACACACATAGGCACATAAACACATACACACACAAAGAAGAAGAAGTGGTCGTCTTATGTCAACAACAAAACCAACACATCAAAAAAGAAAGGCTTAATCATTCTGTAAACAACACGCAGATGGACAGCTACAACTTAACTCAGGTTAAACCACACTCGCTCACTCACTCACTCACTCGCTCGTTGCTTACATTGAGGTTACACGACAGATTGATATGCATAGACGTGTGAATAGATGGATATAGAGTGAGTGACTGGATGATAGATTGACAGACTGACGACTGATTTTGTCATCATATATATGTAAATAAGAGTATTAAAGACAAATATACACACGCACGCACACACACACACAAATACACAATTAAAGATGCATTCATTTGTAAGACGAAATATTTCATACACAGTCCAAAAGACTTTTGAACACCTGTGTATTTTAGGCTTAAATTTCACATCATCACATCAAAGTTAATATATATATAATATTGAGAAGAAATAGAGATGTAAGACTCAATGGGCAAAAAAATCGATTGATTATAAATCAGGTGTACAAAGATTATACTCACACACACACACACACACACTGTCTTACTCTCAGAAAAAGAATATATATATTTTTTGTCATTTAGAAAAAATAATAATAACCCAGGTTAGTTAGGTGCATAGCATAGACTTCATGCTGAGCAGTGAGAGAGAGAGAGCACGGTGAATGAAATGAAGCAGATAGAATAATGTATATTATATTTGATGACTCAATAAGACGAATATGTGACGATTACTAAAGTCACTCACACATAAATAGACACACTGCGGCACACACACACACACACTCCGACATTCACATCTGCATAATACGCTGACACATGAGAATTTTTAACACTGAAAGACGTCAGTAAAACTCGGTGGGAAACGAAAGCAAATCTCTTCAAAAAGATAAAAATGCAATAGGAGTGAGTGATGAATGCTTAATAATATATATATATGTTGGTGTTGAGGTTTATCCCAAGGGAATATGTGTGTCACGATCAATATCATCATATCACCAGAAATATAGATCATCAGTACAAGATAGACTAAACAACTCTCATATTTGATCAAGGGGTGTAAAAAGAAGAAGATGAGGAAAATACAGCCTAAAAGGTCAAATGTATCAAATTTTTATTTATTTATTTATTCATTTATTTATTGAAATTGATTCTTAGCTGTTTTTGAAAAGGTTTGATGTTTCCCTTCTCATATCAAGTATTTCTGGTAAGTTTTACTTTTTAGATTTGCCCGTCGATTGATTGGACCGGAGTGTTCGGTCTCAGGTTGACATATAGGCTACTTGTGCAGATGCTTCGACGATAACTGGTCATGTAACCTGAAGCCAATTGGTTGATACTGACTATCAAAGGAATCCAGGATGCGCATTTCACCCTATTTGAGACTCGCTGTCTGGATGTACCTGGCTCTCGTGGCCCAAGTGGTCTAGTGGATAACGCTTTGGAGTTTGAAACTATGGGCAGTGGGTTTGAGCCTCGGTTGGAACACCATCACTCACTCACTGTGAAATGCAGGTACATCCGGACGATGAGTCCCAAACAGGACGAAATACGCATCCTGGATTCGACTGTTAGTCACCGTCCACCAATTGACTTCAAGTTTACTTACAAAGTTTATGAGAAACATTAAAAAGAAATTCGTTACATTGAAAATTGAACAAAAACTATTGTTGATTGAATACTCATCGATTCTCGAACTCTTTAGAACGAAGGATCATTATTATTATTATTATCACTTGTCCAGAATTCTTCTTGAATCGACAGACAAGTGTAAGTTGGTGTCGGTCAAACACAATTTAGATTCAAATGGGACTACTTGAAATAATCTTGGTTTAGTACACTGTTATTGACGTAATGAGGGATAACTGAAGGTTACGATAGGGTTCGAACAAGAGGTCTCTGAATAACCAGTCTGGGGTTCTACCTAGATCCAACTGCAGTCATATTTCAGTAGTGATGGTTTTTTAAGGGGTAGGTTTTCTAGTCCTATCGGCTAAGCGAATTTTCTGACAGGATCATCCGGGAACCGAAAGATATGCGTAGTTGGTGAACTTTCTATCATTGAATTATTGAGATATTGAATAGAACTGGAATCGATTATTCAGTAAGTTGAATGAAATTTAAACAAATACAAATTGACATCATAAAGCTTTGAAAAATTACTTCATATTAATTTGGAATTTCCTAATTCGTGGCTATTGGTACTGTCATAAAAAGTTACTTCAGTCATCTCTTTAAGTTTAAACAATGAATACATACATGCCAACATTTTTAGTCGATAAGTTGAGATGTAATCCCCAAAACATCTTCAACATTTCAATCAATTCATGGTATATTGTGATTACCACTCAAAAACAATAGAGGTCTTTATTTGAAGTTCACCTACCCTTACTGTTAATTTTACTTCTATACCTGAGACAAAAAAAAATAATAAAAATAAAAACCAGAGAGTACTGCACAGTTGTTTCGTCCTATTTTGGGACTCTTCATAAGTGTGCCCCCACAACCCCACCAAGGATGGAGCCTCAGACATCCAGGTTACAAAACCAGCTCTTTGACCATTCAAGTCCTTAAACATGAATTCAATCGTCTGTGAGTTCTAACCTCTGTGAATTCGTTATATTGCAGTAGCATCAAACAGTGCCATCGACGTGCATCTACTTCATTTTGACATGATGGACGCTATTGGTCATGACTTTTCATTAAAACTTCAAGACATCCATCCAGTAGCCACTAAATGAGCTTGAGATTAATATTTAGATTATGGTTTTTTTAAATAGGGTTTTAGATTAATTATTTATGTATAGATTAAATTTATAATCCCAATTGAGACATAAAAACAAAGAATTCAGCGAAGAAAATTCTCCTTTAGATGATTTCATTTTTCATAGCTGTACAATCGTATATATATATATATATATATATAGACAATAGACAATAAAAGTGTCTCCATAGACAGAAAAAGGAACCTAACTCGTTCTCTCTCAACACTGGTGCGGAGAATTTGAAGTGAAGATGATGTTGATGATGAGCTAAAACAACTACGAGAAACCCTCATAGAGAACGGATATCCAGTACGTTTCGTAGAGTTCAGCAGGAAATTACGTGGAAGAAATACAGTGACTGCTAAGGCACCTAAACTTAGAATTAAGAGGTGACATTGCGACTGAGATACTTAAAAGTCGTCTGATGAGATCATTGAAAAAAAGTTCTTTGCTGCCACTTTACGAATAACCTACTCTAGCCGTCCACTGGTGCACCTTAATGTCAAGGAAATGTTACCCCGATTGTCTAATTCCATGTGTATTTATATGTTCACCTGCTCTTGCGGAGCTAGGTACATAGGACGTTCGTCGAGAAACATATCCCTCCGCCGCGTTCGAGAGCACCTCCCAATTTGTCTGAGCAAAGGAGAGCGTACAGGTATTAATCCATAGATACTGCAACTCATTGTAGATACTGACCACGCAGCATCTGACATATCGTTTAATGTAGTCTACAAAGTTCGACAAAGTTTACCGAAAGGGACACAAGTGCATTTGCTCTGTATATCAGAGGTTTTAGTAATAAATAAAATCAAGCCAGAACTTTGTGTAAAAAAGACAATTTGTACGATCTCTTTCGTTACCATGGTCTTGATTTTACTATGTAATTCACATCACAACTTTGTTATCCGTTTTTTATTCCATGTTCCATTTTGTTTTATTTCTCCTCATATTCTAACATTTTATCTAGTCTACTACTTTGACAACATTTCACTCATCCTATGTTCCCATCATATTATATTCACATATTCACATTTCCTAATGTACTTTATTTTCCGATCATCTATCTCACACTTGTCTATTGGACTTTAGGTTGACCTCTATCTATTTATTTAGTTGTTCATTCTCATATCTAATCCGCTTGTGACTCATAATCCTATACACCAATATTATCGCATTATAGTGTTTCCACTAACTGTCAAACTTTAATACACACAAAAAAAACTGATTGTTATTATAGAGAACCATTGAGTCGGATCCCAGTGGCTGAATGGTCTACGAGTTTGCCTTGTAACCGGAAGGTCCTATGTTTTTGAAATCCAGTGGATGCGTATAGTTGACGAGTCCCAAACTAGGATGAAACAGCTGGCTATCCAGTACTCCCTGGTTTCCAGTGGTTCTGTAACTGATATCAATCCGTGGTCTTACTCAAAAAAGAAAATGAAGTCATCAAAAAGAAAGAAGAATTTTCTTTGCTGAATTCTTTGTTTTTATATATATAGATTCACAAGAAGAATTTCAGTCGATCAACTGTCAGTCTAACCTGATCGATTGATTGATCTACACTTACTTAAAGGTGATCCTATGATCATATTCGCAATTTCGGAAAGTTTTACACAGTTCGAGGTGAAAATGACAAAAAAATATTCAGCTCACAATATCACAATATACAATAAATGGCAACCCAGGAAGCAGGTATAGTTGCATGACGGCATATACTACTGATAAATTCATATGAGTAGTCAACTGATGGTGACTAACAATGGAGTCCTTGATGCGGTACTCTTCCTATTCAGGATTTATCAGCTAGTTGGACGTGCATCTCCTGTTCCCTTAGGGGGCTCGAACCCCGTAATCATTATTCAAGTCAATCACGAGAGTCACTTTTTGTCTTTCCTGTTGATTGATTAATTAAGAGTCCAGAGGGAGAAATCCTCTACTTAACTAAAAGGAATTATTCAAACTAAGAACAAAGCATAAGCGAATTTCAATGATCTAAGATCACTAGATAAAGGAATCTATCCAATAATCATAAGTAAGACTAACTAACCAGGTCACATATATTATTATTATTATTATTATATGAGTAATGTTGACAGTCAATTATATAAATAGCCTTTTTTTAATATGAAATATTATTAATACTACTTAATGATCTAAACTAAAATATGCGAATTTATCTGTCAATCAAATGTAAATAAGTAATAATACATTGAAAACTATTATTATTATCATTATATAATCATGATTATTACATTCAAATATAACCTAATGACGTGATATATTTGTAATAAACTTAAAAATGGTTTATATTTTTACCCCCTTTGTTTTAAATTATTTATTTATTTATTTATTTACTAATAGGTGAAAATTAAAAGGCATTTCAAGTTGATTAGACCTGTTCTAATGGAGTTGATGTTGACGATTTCAACGAATATGGCTGAAAATGATATGATAGCAATGGTTGGCGTAGATAGATAGATATGTGGATTATAGTGATACTACTAATTGGTTGTCCAAACTATTATAGATGGAGTGAATTTCAAAGGTGTGATCCATGAGTTGGGACTCTTCATTAGTGCACACTCATGACCATCAAATTACGATGCCAAGCTGGTTACATCCAGCACTTCTAACAGGTCACTCATGCAGTTACTAAATGGTCTTAGTACTGCTTAACTTCGGCGATAGGATAAGAACCAATGTTTTCAACTTGGTATAATTGAAGTACTCTCACTGTGTTCTCACTTTGTTTCTGCATCTGTTTAACTGAAATCTAGGGAATGCTGAATGTCCGTTTCGGCCTAGTTTGAGATTCTTCGACAGCAGGCACTTGTGATCCTACAAGGCAACGATCCCAGGATTTTTAGCTTACGGGAATGTTATCATTCACCCATTTTATCATAATTCAAAGGCTAATGAATTTTACGTGTTTTTATTTCACAGTTATCATTACAGCGGCATTGTCAATCCATACCATCGGGGAGTATCTGTTCTGATAACCAAAACAGTGGACTTCCAATTGAATATGACTTGTGATTTTGATTTTCAGGAATTCTATTCCGTAGTTAATTAACAGAGTGAAGGGTGTATTAATTTTTCCAAGTATTGCGTATTGGGGAAGTTTGATTAAAAGTTTCAATTTTAACAGAATAAATTCTAGCGTATCATGAACTTAAGTGACAAATTTAAGTTATTTTGTAGTAATACTTATGTCAATATTAAAGTAACTCAATGATGAGTATATTGTATGACCTCTTTACATATTTCTTACAATAAAGACGAAATATAGAATTATATTTAATATTCTAATTTAATGCAATAGATAATGTTTGAATATGAAGTGTAGATCTGGGTCGCATGCAGGATTCGAACCATCAGCTTCTGAATTATTAGTCGAACGATCTACCAACTGGAGCTACGAGACTTAATTGCGTTAATCAAGTCGTTATTCAACTGAAATCATCATGTATAATGCCTAACTGTCCATCTAGGTCTTCTTTTGTCATTCTTAATCATACTTAATTAGAAGGATAGTACCATATTACTGATTCACGGTGAAACCATCCAGAATAGTTTTCAGGTTGGTATATTCCTATCATGATTTATATTCATACATTTATTGACTTTGAAAATAATTATGTAACAGTTTGTGTAGAACAAAATATCCAGATGTACCTGTGAATAGATTCTTCCTTTTATTCCTTCACGTTCCCAGTGGAACATAGGGCTTCAAGCTAGAGGCTTGAAGTTTCTGTAGCAGTGGTGTTTATTTTTACAGGATGGGGTTACTAGCCTCATGTCCAACCTTTCTTCTTTACCAGCTTTATTACTGGCACAGCGAGGTTGTAAAGGAGTGCATCGGTGGCCAGGGATCGAACCCCGGACCATGTCCAGAGTCGGCGAGCGTCCTAACCGCTGTGCCACCGACACTCGTGAATAGATTAGAGGTAGAAATAACAAGTGAAGTCAGTTACTTAACATAACTAATAAATATTGGAGAAGTTAGCATTGAATATCTTGTCTAGAAGCATAACTAACATCTCTACAATCGAAATACTTCAAGACACTTGAATACTACAACTCTAATTAAATGTAACTCTGTCTATAACTGTTTCTATTCAGCTAGATAAAATAAATTCAAAGATTTTAGTCTACTATTTCGTATACTCATGAATTTACTATTCTCCAGGAGTTCAGAAGTAGAGTGCTCACCAGTTATGCATTTGATTCAGAGTCTGGTTACAAGCTGACGCACTCCGTAACCTTGCTTAGTTTATGAGTGAGTAGAAAGACTAGAAAAGATGGAAGGTTGTTTGTGAGACATATAAAACAACAATAACAACGACAAACCGCCGCTACTAAGACTTCAAAAAATAGCTTGAACCCTTATGTTTCACTTGAAATGCAAAAAGAATAAAGAAAAAGCCCATTCAATGAAGCTACATAACAAATAAAAGAACTTGATGAACTGACATCAGCTTCAGTATAAAGTGAAATAGGAAAATAGGATAATGATGAAAATGAAATAGGCTTCAGCCTTAATATTAACACGGTTCTATTCATCAAACATTCAGTTAACAGAAATTTCTAAGCAATCTTTGAGTAATTAAACAATATTACTAATCGAATTTTTACAATGTTACTTCTCACTCGGCGCCAAATATTTAGACTATTCTGTCAATCTTGACGACAGTTCATTGAATCTCAAATACACCTTATGCATAATATACCTTGTGACCTAAACCGTTCACTTGTGACTTATTGACTTAAGTGTTCAACTTTCAGTCAAGGAATGTTGAGGTTCAAATCCCATTCACACTTACTTCACACAAGAACAACTTGGAAGTCCTTACAGAATAAATGTGGCTCATAGTCCCATACGTGTATTTTTTGTGTGTTGAAGTTTCTCTAGTGGTTTGACAGCGGTTTAGTGGTGGGCAATCGTGTTCCAAGCTGAAGAGGACGGCAGAAGATAGGACAAAATGGAGATGCGTTGCTGAAGCCCTATGTTCCACTCAGAACTCAAGGGACTAATAATAATAATAATAACAGTCCCATAAATGTTCCGAAAAATTGAATTCTAAGCTACTAACGAACTAAATAACTGACTAAAATATTTTCTTTTAAACTATGTACACTATTTTATTTACGATAACTACATATTTCAATATAACAAGAAAGTTTCCCCTTTCAAAATAGATCCTTGTCTGCAACTTCATTCTAACATTATTTTATTTTATTTTATTACAGCTTGATTCCACAGAGAATTTTTTTTGGTACAACTATGGAATTTACAGCATGTGATATCAGTAGCCCAAATTTAGTAGGCCGACCATTGATATCAAATGTGCGTCGGCCAGGGATCGAATCCCGGACCATGTACATGGTCGGCGAGCGTCCTAACCGCTGTAACACCAACGTAATTTAGATTGTCTTTTATGAACTAATAACATCAGTTAGAGAGTCATGGTAGAAGTCAAGAACTTGCGGATAGTTGTAGTGTGTGTGTGTATATGTGACTACAGTTGAAGAGTTCCATAGTATAATGGAACTGATGTCCAGTGTGCTCCCTGACTTTCTGTAAGTGATGTATGTTAGTAACGAAATCTACACTGAAATTACGAATACGAGTTAATTATTGATGAAACTATGTGAGACATGTGTGCCATGAATTACTAGTCTTATAATGAAAACTCAGGTTCATGACAAAATTTATTATCACCAATCTCTGGATAACTAATTCGATGTTCCATCATTGAATATATTTATTTGATAAAAGTACACAATGTTACATCACTATTTACTGATGATGTTTCAAGCAATAAGGATAGAGTCTACACCTAACACATGCAATAGGAATGACCCAACACCGATACCATACATATAGAAAATATTATTACCAACAAAACAAAGGATAAGAAATAATAGAATTATGTGAACAAAGTTCAGTGTGCTCCGGTGGCACACCGGTAGAATGCTCACCAACCACGCATGTGGTCCGGGGTTCAATCCCTGGCCACCGACGCACTCCTCTATCTCTCTAAGCCAGTAATAAGACTGTTAAAGAGGGAAGTTTGGGCATGAGGCTAGCAACCCCATCCCGTAAAAATTAACACCACTGCTACAGAAACTTTAGACCTTTAGCTGGAAGCCACTGGGAACGTAAAGGAATAAAAGAAAATAAATAAATAAATGAATAAAGTTTGAAAGTTATGTGAGTGCCTTGATATAGATTATGAGCAATAAATAGTGCTTGGAAGGTCATCCGTAAATGGTACTGTATAATACTGTGTGATTTCATCAAGTAAATTTATCCTATAATTGAATTATACTCTGCCACAGTGGCCAAGTTCTATTCCTCTACTAACTTGATGGTCTTCTAGACGACCTACAAGATCCATCATTTCATTGTAATCACAAGGTGTTCTAGTTAGTTATCATATCGGATACATGATAAACGGCTGTCCTTTTTGACATTGTCATCAAAACCATCATTATACTAACTTCTTAGCTAAATTCTCAAACATGAGTTACTCAAATCAGTAAAATCGATTTAAACTGCTTTTAAAAAATAAATAATAGAAGTCATTTGATAGGTAGTCATACATCTGTGTTTGACACTTCTTAGCTAGTACTCATCAATATTGTGACTGTAGATCTACAGCTATCTGTTAATTAACTCTTAAGAACCAAAAGCAACGCTACAGTGTACCACTATTTTATGTAACCCAGCCTAGTAATTACTTAAAATATTATATTAATTGTCGCTTCGATAAAATGTATCCATGTATACAAAGCTATAAGCCAGTTATCTGGCTGATGATAACCAGCTATGGTGGAATCCCAAAGGGGCATGTTTCGTACTATCTAAGGACTCGTCATTTTGATGTACCCATTCCCCAAAGACAAGTCAGAATATAACACGTCTTAGATTATTGAATTAGAGGTGAACAGAACTTTCCCTACCTATGCTTCATGAAGAATAACAATGAAAGCATAAGCATTAATGATTTGATATTACTGATCGTCTATTGTTGTCCCCTTATATTCTTCGAGTAAATTAGTAATCTACATAACTAATCTATCTTTAATATTATTAATAATACATTTTAATAAGATAGATCTTATAAAGTTATGTTTAGTCTTAGATCCCTGGAAATAAGCTGCCTACCTACCGATGCCAATTAACAATATATGTTGAGTACCTTCTCTAATATCCAAATCTACACCACTTAGAAGTGCAGCCAGGGTCAGGGTCACGAATTACCTACTATACAGTTTTCCTTTTTGTAGTGAATAAGAGAATACGGTCAAAGGAATACCGCAAGCCAAAGAAACTAATCACTCATATTTTCCTCATTCTATAGGGTTTCGGGCTTTGAAGTTTCAGTAGCACTGGTGCTGTTTTTTACGAGGGTGGGACCGCGGAGACTGTTGGCATAATTGACAAGCATTCCACTAGTGAAGTACAGATACACAATCATTCTTACAGTTTATTAAACTATAATAATAATAATAATGATAATACTTACTTTTCTTAATTCACTCATGGCTGTTAACGAATTCATATTCATTATATGATTATTTGATAGTTTATGAAATTTCTTCTCCATATTTGGTAATTGTAATTGTCTTATTCCATGTTGAACATAATGTTCAGCTAGTTTTGTTGAATCACTGCCTATATAATCACAGAATAAACATTGATGTTTAATAGAATTTAAAAAGTGATAATCATTGAGTTTTTGTGTATTCAACAGACGTGATTGATGAAGATATTGATGATGATGTTGATGAGGATGTGATTTCGACTTTGTAATGGCATCATCAGATAATGCTGGAATAGAAGACTGTGAAGATGCGCTGACAGAGGAGGGAGTTATTGTTGCCCCTGAGGATGAGGAGGTGGATGATAGTGTCGAATGACTACCGCATAATTTGCCTACAAATAAAATTTTTATATATGCTGATTTCGGTGTTTTAGTATCGTTTACAAGTGGTTCTTCAGTTATCTTTTCGCTGTTTATTGTATCATTTATAGGGATATTGATATTGTTCGATTCACTATTCTCCTCATTGTCATCGCCATTATCAACAGCATTGTCTTCTTGATTGACACTATCCTTTTCATCGTTAGTAGAACTGACATCAGTTGGTTTTTCGTCTTTATTAGGACTAGAAACATGATCATTGTTGACGTTAGTACCACTATTTATACTACTGCTCTCCTCGTTAGTGTTAGTGGTAGTATTAGTAGTAGTAGTATCTGTAGTGCCAACAGTATCTTCATTATTTATATTATCCAAAATTGTCTCTGAATCTTTCGCGACAATACAATCTGATGATTGAGTATCTTTCGGTGATTGTGTTCTACACAGTTGTAAAGATGATTTGACACATTTTTTATGACGTATATCAATATGTTCATGTAGGAATGCTTTACATGATGCAATTTTTCGACATACTGAACATTGATAAAGCATAAAATCCACATTTTCATTTGAATGTTCATGATTAAAATGTACTTCTAGCTGATTCAGCCAATGTGTATGAAAATAGCATAATGGACAGTGTAGAACTAAGACATCAGAGGCATCAAGTAATGGTAGAAGACCCATAGCTTTAATTGATTTTTTTATTTCTTCTTTCTTCCTTCAATTGATGAAGTAATTAATTTGAAAATATGTATATATGTTTATTCAATGTTGCAATCTATGAGATGACAGAAATGTACGTTGTATTATTATTAATATTATTATTATTAATAATGATAAAATCGGAGAATAATTTTGTTAACTCTTCTACACTGTATAACACGCATTTCATCCGTTTTCTAAATCAATGAAATTAAAAATGGGTGGACTACAAATTTCATGTTTCCTTGATATTGGCATTCTGACGACGTGTCAAATCGCGTCAGAAGCTACACATATGCCTATAAGTCTATAGGGGGTGAGAGAGATAAAAATCCACCAGTGTAGAGAGTATAAAATATAAAATACTTTGACGCACTACTAATTCTACTACTATTACTGCTATTTACTGCATATCGCACATGTGTGAAATTTCAATGGGGGTGATATGACTTGTCCACCTATACACATGTATGTGTGTGTGTGCGCGCTCACTGCCCTAGCATTGAATGCTACATTGCTGTCACCCTGTCGATCAAACCTGCCTTACTCCGATTGGCAATCTACAACTGTCACATGACACATGCGGCAGCTCATATTGTCATTCGACGAGATTGGTGCGTTCGTATGTGTAGGCATGCCATGTATAGCAATAAATGCGTGTGGGTGGGCTTGTAGACAATTTTGAAAATTTTTAGGGGGGCGGAGGTGTGAGCGTGTGTCGTTTATCGCAGATAAAGTCATGACATATCATTGAAAGTGTATATGTATACATATATAAATGTATACACTACAGGGGGCAGACAGATTAGTGGTTAGTTGTCACACACTGTGATTCAATGAAGCAAATTAATCACTCACTACCACTAGTACGACTGCTTCTACACTTACTACACTACTAAATAATTTAAGGGGATATTTTCATTTTAAGGTCTAGAAAAAAAGTTAAGGTAAGGGATTTGTATATTTTGAAAAGGGTTGACAATGAAAAATCTTAAGTGTTCCTTCCTCTAATCAAGGGAGTGTAGACAGGGCAGGATACAAAATTGTGATTATTTCAATGTGTATAGATTTTTTCTTTGCTTTATTCATGCATATGTGAATATGCTGAAAAAGGATGTGTCTTTCCCAAATTGTTTTTATACATATTCAGAAATGTATGCAAACAATTTTAACTGAATATTTCTCATATCCACCCACATGTAATCAGAGAAACTATGACAACATATAAGTGAGTATATAAACTAGTCGTTTGTATACAGAGAACAAATGATATTAATAGGGGATTTTACTGACCTAAGTCGCTAGTCCAATCTGCAATATATTATATATATATACCTTTGCATGAGACGTCGTCTGTGAATTATTTCATCCTGATCCAAGTTTCGGTCTAACCAGTGGTTTATTTTCAGGAAGGCAGTGAATGGTGAATTTAAGTAGGAGAATGGCGAGAAGTCACCCTTGTAGGATGGATTTATTTGATTAGGCAGAATTACCGGTTCTGATTACGTAACAAGACACTCGTTCGAGCTCATATACATGAAAATACCAATTGTATCGTAATAAAAACAGACTAATCTGATGTAAGTGTGTGCGTATGTGGTTTAATGGTAAAGTGTTCTCCAATGATTCACGTCGTCCGGGTTCCATTCCTTGTGGAGACACACTCTTGAATCACGCTTAGCTGATAGTAACCCGGTAAAGAAGAGGGTAACGCTGATCGTTAGGCTAGTAACCCCACCCTTCAAATAGCAACACCATAGCTACTGAAACATCAAAGCTCAAACTTGAAGGCATATGTTTCACTCGGAAGGCAAAAGGAATTTTTCAGAAAATCCTCATATACTTGTTCCACTTTAAGAATTTGAATAACGCAAGAACAACGGTTTGCGTAGAATAAGATGATATCATACATTTATTCCCCTTAATGAATTTGAACAAAGCCAGAACTACAGTTTTAGCAGAATAAAATGGTACCATCTTTTATTTCGTTGCCTTCTCGTCAGCTGCTTACAGGTCAAAGACATCATTAAATGTATCTACAAAAACAATTTTAACATACTTGCACAGAGTTCATTTTAAACAAAAATCAATCGATCAATATACGCATACACTAATAATATATATATATGCAATATTAAACACTATTCCGAACAATAATAATCATACACAATGGAAACTTTTCAGCATTTCGCATTCGGATGAAAGAGATGAAAAATATCCAGTTACCAGGGCAAAGAAAGACTGATAACCGCTTCTTTCTGGACGCATAAATCAGGTTTCAGGCGCTTGATGGAGATGGCTTCAGCAAACTTAAGGAGAATTGAGCTCTTTTGCCTATTGATAATTTTGAACGACTTTTCGACGTCCACCTCATGACCCGTGTCGAGGAGATGCCTGGCGATGGCACTGTTTAAAGCATTTGTTCCCTTTAGACATAAGCTTTTTGGTACATGTTCAGAAATCTGATATGCCCTTCTTTCTGTTCTTCCAATGTAACTGCTCCCGCAGATACATGTAAATTTGTATATACAGTTGGAGTTAACATGAGAAGGATATCTATGGATTTTTGATTACATCATATATTGCATATATATATGTATATATTATTAGTGTATGCGTATATTGATCGATTGATTTTTGTTTAAAATGAACTCTGTGCAAGTATGTTAAAATTGTTTTTGTAGATACATTTAATGATGTCTTTGCCCTGTAAGCAGCTGACGAGAAGGCAACGAAATAAAAGATGGTACCATTTTATTCTGCTAAAACTGTAGCTCTTGCTTTGTTCAAAATGATATCATTATTTATTTCGTTGGCTTCTCATCAGCTGCATACAGCCTAAGGAAATTATCAATTTATGTATAGAGTAATTTTAGTGTCAGTTGACAGGAGACTCCAAACTTAATAAATAGTGCTCAGAAATTAAACCTATATAGTTTATATCCGGAAAGGTCAAGTTTAAACAAAAAATAAAGGTTTGGTTACATTGGCGAAAGAATTACGTAATGAATGTAAGAGGTGAATAAGATGATGAGTAACTAATGAACTAAATAACAATGTGGTGAATTCAACTCAAATCAAAGAAACAAGAGACAAGCAAAGTTGCATTATAGCGGAAGGGGGAGAGGTTAGAGCCAAAGATTACGGAAGCAAATGATTGAGACAGACAGAACAAAGACATCCAGTTATCAGAGTAAGGAAAGACTAATAACTACTCATAAATCGGGTTTAAATCGTTTAATAGCGATTGCTTCGATAACCTTCAAAAGAACTGGTAATGTCTATCGATATTTTAAAGGATTTCATGATGTCCATCTGATGACCAGTGTCGACGAGACATCTAGCAACGGCACTCTTTTAAACGTTTGTTCCTTTGAGGCGTAGGCTTTTTGGTACATGTTCAAAAAATCGAAGGTTTGCCATTCTTTCTGTTCTCCCAAGATAACTACTACCTCAGATACATTTAAATTTCTCTACACAGTTAGAGTTGTTAACACGAGAAGGGGATCTGTCGATCTTTGATTGTACCAAAGAACATGTTACCCGATAAACATGAACCAACTTAGCTGCAGGATAGGTTCTGGCCACTAAGGTATTCGACCCTCTGTTAACTAATTCCTAACCCTTTGTCTTCACATTTGAACCTTTACATTTTCAAGAAGTAATATACAAATTCATGATATAGTTTCTGAGATAGTAGGCTGTTGTTTCTTTTAACACAGAGCACTGGTGTTTGAGGAATTGCAATAGCTTGTTGATACGTCTGCTTGTACTGATTGCACCAGATGTCTAATATCGAGCTGTTAATAGTTTAACTACACTTTACTTAGCCATAGTCGGTATGTTCTCGAGCCGAAAAATCAAGTTCCTAGAGCAACGCCCAATTTTCCTTGCTGGTTAATGAATTTCTGATCGATATTAGGTAGACCTCATTTTACAAAACACATTCAATGCGTTTATCATGATTACTTGTCAAGAAGTATTACATAATTTATGACAAAGTTATTAATGCAGACTGACTAAGATTCTAGGACTTTTTTTTGATTTTTTCCATTCAAAAGATCTAATTGAATTGGAAACCTCTATGTATCTAGGGGTGGGTAGGGTTAAGATGTTGAGGCGACTATAAAAGCATCTGTGTAATCCTGATTTTGAACGAACAGGTTAGGTTGGTTGACTGATTAATTTATAGCCTAAGCTAACTTTCATTTGATCAAAGCTCCATTAATAATAATAATAATAATAATAATAATAATAATAATAATAATAATGGAATGATACTTTGATTACCTAGTAGACAGACTTCAGGCATGTATAGCTTTCATCATTATACCCTTTAATTTTTGTCAAATAAATAATTACATATTCACACCTGAATTTTATATATAACTTTGATAGGTATATATATTTCATTTGTTGCCATGGCGATTCTTAGAGAAATGGAGAAAAATTTTATTACTTAGACATTTTAACACATGATTAAATATACTCACATGCAGGTTGACAGGGACAACCTTGTGAATTGGGGATGTCAACTAGCCGGTGATCATTCAACCAGACATAAAAATAAAAGTGTCATCTAAGCAATTATTATTGTTATTATTAGTCAGTCTGGAAGATGTCAAGCATTATGAAACATTGTGAATGAAAGTGTAAGGATATGAATAGAATTATTTTTATGTAATGTGTTCACATCTCGAAAACAATCTAGAATTTCAAGTTTGACCATGGATTGGCATGGATTAGTAAGAGAAGCATTGAAAACCAGTTCTGGATAGCTGTTTCGTCCCAATTTGGGACTCACTAGCAGTGTAAACCCACTGGGATTCGAACCTAGGACTTTCCAGTTACAAGTTAAACTCGTAGACCACTCAGTCACCATGGATTCCAAATTCTGCCAGTTAGTGATTTTATCGCGACCTCCAACCAATGTAATTAGCGAGTATCTGTCCTCACACCCAACCTGGTGGACCCCATCGGTCAAGAACTCCAGGCAATTTCGTCCTGTAGACAGCCGAAAGCTCTTGCCTTCGAACCCTGGAGGGTGCGTACTACCGATTAGTCCCAAACTTGGACGAAACAGCTGTCCAGTACTCCGGTGGTGGTTTTCAGTGTTTCTCTAACTGATATCAATCCGTGGGAAAAATTGAAAGCAATCAAATCCCTACAAACTAACTCTTGAAAATCTAGAATTTGTCGATGGTTCAACTATCTGAGGTAACCCCTGTGAACCATCAGATCTCAAGTGAGTGAAGTAGAAATCTGATTCAAAACACAGTGACCACTGATTACTAGCCCATCGTTCTACTACCTAAGTTATGAGACCCAAATGCAGTGATGATTACTTAGTTGACAGATGGAGGAAAGCAGTTGTTGTGATATACTACTATTGGTGGATTGATATAAGTAGATGGATACCACTCATGTCAATCAATAGTCTTTACTGGTCAGCCTAATCGAAGTGATCTAGACGTCGAATAGCTGTTTCACTCGTTTAGGACCCAGAACACCAGCATTGCGCCTGGTTCGACTCAGCTTAGAGAAGTGAGTGAGTTCAAACCACCCAATTTCTGTCTACCTACCTGGGTGAACTAGTAAAACGTTGAATTAAACGTACATTTTGCATATTAATTCGTGGTTTGCAAAGCACACAGTTAGAACAGATGAAATTTCAACACAGTTTCCCTAGTTATTACCGTTACGTCATCAAAATCTTCTATGTTGAGTGTCAGAAATGAATCATTAGAAGGTCTCAGGGCATGATCTATTTTTAGAAATCACATCCCTTAGCATCAAATAAAGGAAAATATGTCTTATTTCTGGGAAATCATTTGTAGCTTAGTAAGTTTAATAGTGAAGTTTCCAGGTTTAAAACTAGGTTATACTGATTTTTGAATCTTGAAGAAAACATGAGACTACAAGGTGCCAATTGTTAATAATAAGTATTACTGAATAGCTGATTCTCCTGAATGTCTTCACTGACTTCAGTTAGAGAACTACCATTGAAAACTAGGGAGCAGTCGGCAGCTACTTTGTCCTCATTTTGAACTCTTCAACAGTACGCACCTACGACCTCACAGGAGGTCGAACCCGGGACCGCCAGGTTACGAGGCAAGCCTGTTGACTATTCAGCCTATGGAACAGATCCAAAGGCCTGTGAATTTTATCTTGTGCCTGTTCGCAAATGTTTCAAACTAAAATTAAAACGATTGCAGTATCGTGCACGACAGTGTCATATCAGTTAATTTAAAGAATACATTACACATCTAATGTACATATATATATATATATATAAGGAAATCAAATCGCCTTTATTAAATTACTGTAAATAGATGTATTTATAACAATTGCATCAGTATGAAATTTCATTCATGGTTTATAATAAAGAAAGATATCCAGTGAAATTTCAGATTCTTATTGTATCTACTATCTTACATTATGAAAACGTTTGTCAGACACCTCATACGGAATGATGAATAATTCAATATCCATTCTCATGACTGAGACATAATAAATTGCAATTGTACTGTGACGTTGAATATGATTGATGTATAAATAGGCGATGATATGATATAGCCTAAATGCCCTCACTTCACCCACCCACCAGTTTGAGTGAGTGCCACTTGAACAAAAGTAAAACTGAAGAATTCCTGATACAAAAGACGCCTCATATAACGACATAAAGTCATGGAAATACAATTTTTCTATGTTTAACTATGAAATCTTAGACCTAGATATGACTTAGAAGCAACATTTATTGTGACAGAATAGCAAGAACTCTGAAATCTTCTAAATAAATGCCTCGTAAGAGTTCTTCTGTGCGTCGGTGTCACAGAGGCAGAATGCTTGCCAACCACGGGCTTCAATCCCCGACCACCAACGCAATCCTTTACCTTTCTAAGCCAGTAATAAGACTGGTAGAGAGGGAAGGGTGGGAATAAGGTTAGCAACCCCATCCCGTAAAAGTAAACACCACTGCTACTGAAATTTCAAGCCTCTAGTGTGAAGCCCTATGTTCCACAGGGAACGTACAGGAATACAAACAAAGAGTTTCGCCAATTCATTAATTTAACGTCAGATACCTAAATAAATACATTACTCATATCATAACGTGGACACAACAAGGTTACAGACAGCATCGCTATTAGGTTATGTTTCAACCCACTTACTTTTTGAATTTCACGATAAATAAAATAACTGCCATTCCCAATGACCTTGTTGGTGATTGTGTCTTCGGAGAAATTTGTCATTGAATACGTGAGTAGTAGTAATCATTAGAGCAGATAGTTGTGAACTTAATTTTTCATGAGGACTTGGGAATGATACTTCGAAATAGTTACCTAGTGCTTTTCTGATTTTAGTTATTGATGAGGACTATCTTAAAATGATATGTATTCAGGCAGATCGCTTTAGTAATGAGCTCCCATGACTTTATTATTTGCAAACTAAGACAGAACAGTCAACTAGTACCTGTTTGCCTTCAGTGGTGATCGAAGTGATGTCAGTTGGTGAAGGAAAAAAAATCAATATTGAAATTCATCAAATTCTAACAAATCCAACTTCTCAACATTCCATCTATCAAGATGAAAAACTTTAAAGTACTCTAGTATTAAAATAGTAGTAAACTATTGTAGCTGACAGACAGCGGTGGGCAACGAGGAAACAGGCATAAAATGGACACACACACAAAAAGAAACTTGGAGGATCTGGACTTCGCCGATGATATTTGTCTGATTTCTCACAAACTAGAAGATATGCATGTGATGAAAAGCAACAAGTTGGCAGAAGAAGCATCAAAGATAGGACATCACTTCAGGTGAACATAGAGAAAACAGAGGTGATGAAGATTCCTGACCAACAGTAACAACAACAGCGGACAACAATCAGTATAGATGGGAGAAATCTGAAAGGAGCAAACTCCTTGACCCATCTACCTACCTACCTGTGAAGCGTCGTTTCAACTACAGGTGGACGGAACTGATGAGGATATGAAAGTGAGGATCGGGAAAGCAAGGTAAGCTTCTATTACTCTCAAGTGCCGGCCAGAAAAGATCAGTAACAGTGATGTCTGGGAACAAACCAACGCAGCAGGAACCATTTGTGCAAGAAATATGCAGGAAGAAATGGAGGTGGATTGGCTGGTCATACTCTGAGAAAACAAACCATCAAGTGACATCACACGCCAGGCCAGGAATGGGAAGCGGCGAGTTGGTCGTCAGTGTGAGAGTGGGGTGACATGGAGGAGGTCATGTAAAAATAGGAGATGAAAGGATGTGGGCAGACGTGGAGCCAGGTGAAAGGGTTGTCAGAGAACCGAACGCAATGGAGACGTGCGGCTGAAACCCTTTGTTCATCTAGGAATTGAAGGAAACAATAATAATAATAATACTGTAGCTGAAGAAATCATATACCTACTGTAATTATATGAGTAAAACTTGGACATTTTGATGGCATATAATATCATATTAATTTGTTTAATTTTCAAGTATTGGTTTGGTAGGGATTTTGTTTAATTGCATGGAGGATTTCATGATGAGCTGACATCAGTTAGAGAACCACTGGAAAACCTGGGAGTACTGGACAGCTGTTTCGTCCTAGTTTGGGACTCTTCAGCAGTACGCGCCCACCGGGATTCAAACCCAGGACCTTCTGGTTACAAGGCGAGCTCGTAGACCATTGAGCCACTGGGACCCGATCCAATGGTCCTTGAATTCTAACTTCTGCCAATTCACTCACGACATAACGCGACCATTTCGCAATGTCTTCTTCGATGAGTTACTGCCTCATCTTCAACTTGCTGTACCCTTGTTTATTTAATAAGCATCACACACTGAGACATTATTATTCACTAGATGACTTTTCAAACACAAATCATTGTTGATATTCATATCAACTGTATTCGAAACTGTTTCATTGTGTAATATATGTTTAATAAACAAATCATTATGGAAATACTGTGAGTAGTTCTAAAGTATTCATATCAACTAACTGACCAATAGTGCAAAGGTGCACCAATGGTCCAATGATAGAATGCTCACCAACCTCGCATTTCGTTCTGGTTCCATTCTCAGCTGATGCATTCTAAATATTCACTTAGTTTACTAACGAGTAGTTAACCAGGTACAGAGGAAAGGTTGGGTGCAAGGCTAGTAACCAAACCCCGTAAGTAACAAATGTATCGCTACTCAGAATTCAAAGCTGGAAGCCACCATATGTTTCCCTATGAATGAAAGGAATGAGAAAAAGAAAAAAACACACTACAAACTAGTTGTTTAGATTTGTGGATAGTTTCCACTCAACAGCCTGGCGCATGATGTTACTCAGCGCTCTCCTCAATGTGTGCCTAAACCATCTCCATTTCCTTCGGTATTTCTGTTAGACAGTAGGGTTTCGGTTAGTCAGTTGCATTGCTACAGTTAACCTCGTCTAGTTAACTAGCTCGCTAGTTTTCTAGCCGGCCCCAAGCCTGGGTAAAGAGGGAGGGTTGGGCGTGGGGCTAGCAACCCCACACCACTAAATCTTTCAAATAGCTAAAGAAACTTCAACACACAGAAAATATATTAAGCCCTATGTTCCACTCTGAATGCAAGGGAATAATAATAATAATTTCTGGATTTTCTTGTTTATTATTATTCTTTCTGACCGGCCATATGATCTTCAGTATCTAGGCAGCGAAGTCAGTTATTGATGCAAGTTTGCAGTAGTCTGTTGGAAATGCTTTTAGTGACGTGTGCGCCAAGTCTATGAACTATGTACAGAAGCAGTGATTTGATACTAGGTGTTGAAAATCAGAATCTTGTTCCTCATACCAGGTGAAGTAGATTTCCACACTGATTTCGGATTAATGAAGGTTTATCTTGCTTTTCCGTTCCTGACTGGCTTTGACATCGTTATCTGTAGTTGAAACAATTCTGCCTAAATTAGCGAAAGGGATACCTTTCTTAAGATTTCTCCGACTCATATTGATTGATGCTCATTGTTGTTGTGTTGTTGTTTAGGTATCTTTGTCACCTCTGTCTTCTGTGAGTTCAATATGACATATTTAATTTGAAAATAAATAGGTAAGATTTCGTCAAGGATTGATGTCGTTTGACGAAGTGAACAGCAGTTCCGTCTTAGGTCAGGATTATTTAAGAGTATAAGCTGGACTCAAATATAGCGACCTAAGTGAACAAATAATCAACCTGTTTTTCGAACGCCCTCAGAATCTTTCTATAGAAATAATGAGCATCTATCCAACGGATTAACAAAATCAGAAGATTTCAATATAGCGGAAATATTCATTCAGACATCTATAAAAAACAAAATAATTGAGCAAAGAATATCCTTTTCGATAATTTCCTCTTCTGGCGCTACAATTATATATACGTTTATATACATAGAATATTCTAGAATATTAGTCAATAACAATATTAGTGTTTTTTAAAAAATAATATCGATTTGTAAAGTAAGATCAATGGAACTACAGTTCATTAGAGATGCTTAAATTATAATAATAATAAAGATATAGTAGCAAATAGAATATCAACTAAAATTAGGAAAATTCCACAAAAATTGAGGATCATTCAAACCTAGATGGCCAAGCGGTAAGGACAATGTCTGAACTGGCTTCTTTTGGACACATAAGTGAGGCTTCTTAATGTGGATCCCAACGGACTCAGAAATATCTAGTAGACGAACTCTTAAGGCGAAATTAAGATTCGTTGGTATGCGGTAAATGACTATGAAAGCCTCGTTGACATCAATCTTGTGTTCTGTATCCACAAGATGAGATAGAATAGCGCTACGAATGGATTTTGTCTATCTTTTACTTAACCACGCAGGGTGATGTTCGGAAATCCGACGAGAAACACACCTAATTGTATGGCCTATGTAACTGGCTCCACAGGAGCAGTTAAATTGGTAAATACACATAGAAGAGATGAAATAAAAAAAATTTACTCCCGAACGCAAAATAAGGGTGGTTTTGAAGACACAGAGTAATTCAGCAGAAGAGAATGCTCTTTTTACCGCCTCATTTCTAAGGCGTTGTGTTAGTATCTCGCTGATATTGTCCCCAAGGAACTAAATTTATAAGAATAAGGCTTGTTTAGGAACTGTTGGTACCTTGGGCTGCTTTGATTTTAGATTCATATTCTTATCAATAAACTTTTCTGGATAACCGTTTTCACTCAGCAACCGTTTAATATTATTAAGTTCCTCATCAAGACATTCATCCGAGCAGATTGCTCTTGCTCTGTGAACCAAGCACTTTATCAGATTGCGTTTGTATTTCGAGGGCACGAAGCATATCCATCATTTGTATCTGTATATCTTTACAAAGCCATTATCGCTTTACAGCAGCATGTATTGATTTTTCCCAGAAGCCTATTATCCACCGAAACAGTATTGAAATGAAACTAACATACTACTGATTAACTGAGATGAGTATTTGTAAACCATTCACATCAACCAGTAAGGCTTTCTAGTCAGATTGAGATGATCTAAATACCAGATCGTTCGTTTGGTGTCAAGCTCATCAGAGGTGTGCCCAGTTTGACTTACCTTAGAGAGTCGAATAACTAACTTATTAGTAAATTGCGAATTTGATTCATGATGTTACCTAGTTCGTCCAGATAGCTGGTTAGAAATCGAGTGATTTGAACTGATTCGCCTGCCTGAGTTGATTCAAACTGTGAGTACACTACTGATAAGCTCAACTCCAAACGAACGAAGTGATTGCTCGGTGTTTAGTTCACTTCGATTTGGTTGGCTAATGCTACTTGGTTCATCTGAATGGTATTCAACTACTCATCTCAGTCAATCAGTAGCACATAGTTTCATGCAAATGTGCTTGTTTTCTCGATTACCACTTATAGTAGCAAACAGACCATACACTGGGATCTGAATAATTTGGTTTCTAAAGTAAACTATGGTGTACATGGCAAACTGCTAATTAATTTCCAAACTGTGAATTTTAGTATTGAAACAGAAGATCAGGATGAAATTAGAAACACAGTTTTTGTACTTCATCCATAGTTTCGTTGTTTTATAATGCAGCTTATCTGATTCTCTGTCCAAGATCACTTGGACTGTCAAGGAACTAAGCCCTGAGTTCCTATTGTAACGAAGACGCTTTTAACCGATAATTACTATGTACTTGTCTCGACTTCAGCTCCAAAACACCAGTACTTTTTTGAAAGTTATATTGTTTGGCAATTAAATTAAAGACAATTACAATTCTACAAACAAATGTTTTATACAGAATTGTAGAGCACTTTTATTCGTATTCTTTCGTCTTCTTCGAACTTGTACACGATCGAACCATTCGCGCCTTCGAGTTGCCCACCAATGGCTACCAGTTACAATAAACAAACGTTCATTGTTCACGTCCATTGACACTCCATCCCTTTTTTCCATAGCGCCGATACCTTGAACTGAACTGCCAACGCGAGAACCTGGGCCAACCGGGACTGGGCTAAAATGGAAAAGCAAGACAAAAAAGCCCAACACACAACAAGCATACCACATCACACCGACACGCTCTCCCCTGCGCATGGGAACTTCGCTCTCTGTAGACAGTACCACCACTGATCTGGTTCACGAAGTGTTGGTTGCTTCGTATCACTCTGGCACAACCTCTCCCCGGCGTATCCAGTCGCATACACTGACTCTAACACTACTCGATTCGTTCACAAGTTTAGAAGACTAGAAACGACTTCAGAAGTACTTGCAATAACATTACAAGATGATTCACACAATGCGACAACCATACAATTAACCAACAATTAAATGAATTGGAACCCACTCAATTACTTAACACAAACATATGTACAATCAATACATCAAATGTTGTGGATTCTGCCTTGACGAGCTACCCTTGAAGAACTGTAGGACTTACAGCAGTACACCTACATTCCTTCTTAGGTTGACTCCCTAAGTTGGACCCAAGATCACTTGGGTCGCGTTACATTAGTCTAGTCAAAAATACCTATCTAAGGTTCTGTGAAAGACTCAAATAGTTTCATTAATATTTAGCATTAACTGATGATCTAAAACTTCAATTCCCTTCTGAATACATCGTTACAACCAGTGTCATTAGTGTGTATCTTTTCTTTCAGTGAGTATCACTGGTAATGACTGACTATTAGAACTTCAAGAACTTTGTCTACAAGTCAGTGAATAATGGATGAATAGTGAAATGCCTTTTACTCACTGGATTTCTTTGTACAGCAGTAATACGAAGTTAGGCTTTTTGAATGATGATGTCCAGAAGTAGAACTCTGGATATACACACTATGTCCTACTTAGGATAAGTCATTTGGATGTACTTGTATTCCATTTGTGACTCATGCCTTACATCCATCATTTCAAATACGAAGTGGTTATCCTACAAGCTACTAAGACACGTATGAGATTGTTTATAATAATCATTGACTGACAGAATAAATTCACTCACTGCTAAATTAAACAAAAGTATCCTAAACTAGAAGTGATTATCTGTTCAATAATAATGAATCACAGTTGACTTTCGATCGATTGAATTACGCAACAGTGAAACCTCTGAATTTGACATGATATAGTAATATCAAATTACATGATCGTTTGAAATTGCTTAGAGATCATATTTTCAAATTCAATCATTACTAATAGCTTAAGAGGTATATCAATGATCGAGTTACAAGAAATAAAACCACTTCTCTTATAAAACACATGATACAATGAAGAGGAAGCGTACTCTTTATGAGTCGGTGATTTCTGTGTAGGCTGTGGACTAAACATTCGTCCTTAGATTAGGCCAAATAAATTGTTGTCACACTGAATATTTACTGATATTTTTCTAACCAGTCAGAAAATGTATCAGTGGTAAGATACTCGCTAACCACGCCTCAAATGGTGCAGGGTTCGATCTCCCGCAGATGCACTCCTGAACCTCACTCAGTCGGTGGTAAGACAGGTAAAGAAGGTTGGGCGTGAGGCTAGCGAGAAAACCTACTGTTGCTGAAACTTCAGGGCTCGAACTTGAAGCTCTATGTTTCATTCGAAACCCAAAGGAATAAAATAAATAAATAATAATTATTATAATCAGAAAACAGTCTTCATAAATCAGAAGTTATTAGTCATTTAATTTCCAGTCATTTATCTTTTCTATGGGAAAATATATCTTGTCTTCTTAGTCTGCCTTGTTATTTTTTAAGTTTTGGAACAGTATTCGAGTGGTTGGTAATATACTGCCGTGTGTGCTGATGTACTTACTGTATGTGAATAGCAGCGGTTTTCCTAATTCTCAACCACTCAGTATCATCTGATTACTTTAACGTATGATGATAATTGATCTGAATGATATGTGATATGATATTTACAACATACTGAATCGGTGATTCAATGTTAGAGTACTCGCCATCCACGTAATCGACTCCCAGCTGATGCATTGCTGAACCTTGCCTAGTTTACTAGTGATAAGGAAGCCCGGATAAGAAAGAAGGTTCATAGCAATCCCATCTCGTAAAATAGTAGCACCATCGTTAGTGAGGTTCTAAACGCAAGCAATGAAGAAAATCAACAACTTACAACATGAGTGCAGTCTTCCAAACTTCATAGAATCTACTAATCAGCAAAATTCATTTATTTGATTTCAAAGGTTTTTTCGAATTTTCTTATTGACTGATTTCATTTGATCGAGATATTTAGTCTCTACTACTGTGTCAGTCAGCTCCAGTTGCGGAAATTTTGAAGATGCTTTTAGGCTAGCATGATATTACTGAATAACACTTTGAAGTTTGAAACCGAAGGTGTTGGGTTCGAATTCCGGAGGGAATACGATCACACAAGTATGTAGGTAAATTCATGAAATCAGTGTGGAAGTCTGTTGTATTCAACATAAAGAACAAGATTCAGGTTTTAAACACGAACGTTAAATCAGTTCTCCTGCAAGGTCCAAAGACTTAACGGGTCATCGAAAGCATTTCAAGATTCTTTCAACAACCGCCTTCAACCCATACTGAAGATTAGATGACCGGAAACGATTAACAACAAGAACCCCCTGGGAACGAACCAATTAAGAACCTATCGCCCGTCAAATAAGCTGAAGGAAATGATGATAGATCGGATACACTCTGAGAAGATCATTGAATGACATCATGCGTCAGGCCCTCGAGAGGAAATCAAATGAGAAACAACAAGTTGGTTGTGGGTCAAAGGGTTGCTTGGAGGAGAATGTGTGAAGAGGAGATGATAGCTTATGAGCAGTTGTGGCGCCAGCTAAAGCAAAGACTACCGAGAAAAGAGTGAAATGGAGGTGTACTGTTAAAGCCCTATGTTCCCCTCGGAATTCAAGGGAATAATAATGATAATAATATGATGAATTCACTTTGACAACAGTGTTGATTTTCAATGATCTCTTCATGAGGAATCAATACAAGAAGGAACTGAATAGCCTCTTCTCGTCAGGCTGACCATTTTATAAGACGGAAGATGTTAATGAGTATGGAAGATACAATGGTATGATAATACACCTATGTATCATTCAAACCCTAATTTACTTGTTCTATTATAACCAGAGTACTGTACTGTACTCCGGGAGAGTACAGCACCTTGGGGGACTCCGGTGCTGTACTCTCCCCACTTCTCTTTTCTTTCTTTCTACATGACTCACCATCTTCAAATGACATTAATTTTGTCAAATATGCTGACGACCTGACTGTATCTTTGCTTGTCAAATGTCAAAGTGACTGCTCTAAACTTAATGGCTTTCTGTCAGAAATCAGCCAGTGGTCCAAGGAAAACGGTCTTACCTTAAAACCCTCCAAATGCCAAACAGTCAAATTCACCTTTAGGCATAAATCCGACCTAAACAAACTGGTTGGCTCTCATGAGGTGTGCAGCATAGATGGCACTGAAATAGAAACCAAGTCGGAAATTAAATACCTAGGCGTCATTCTATCTGCTGATCTTTCCTGGTCGTCTCATATCTTGGAGATTTCTAAGAAAATATTCCGTCTTACCTTCCACATCAAGAAGTTAAGACATTCTGGTACAACCCAACCCTTACTCCTACAATTCGTTAACTCTCGCATTCTGCCTATTATTCTCTATTGTTCCTCCTTAGTTTTTTCCGGGCTACTGAAGAAAGACTATACCTTATTAGGCAGGATGTTAAAGGTTGTCAGCAGGGTAAGCAACGTGCCACTTAACCAGCTTGTTAATATTCTGGTCGACAGGCACATGGACTCATGTGAAAAATGGGCCAAATCCATTTTATCCAACTCACACCACCCTCTTCACTCACAACTCTCCCCTTGCATCTCATCAGGTAAAACCAGAAGCCTATATAGAAAACTATATGCTCGCACTAGCAAGTACAAAAACTCAACCATACCCTACTTAGCTCGTGTTCTGTGTGATAAAGAAGGCATTAGGCGTGACACCTATAATTCATTAAATAGTCAGTAGTACAACTGGATCTCGTCTTTCCAACTCATATCATTTATAGGTACAACATTTTCTTTCTTTCTTTTCCTTTTCTCTCTCTTCTCTTTCCGTTATGTGCTGCTTTGTTTCTTTCTCTCACTTACGCCAGTAAATATGACAGCTCCTACTTTTCTAACACCTTTAAACACTGTTCAGCTTTACCTTTGCTACCGACATGCCAATGTGTTGTTGTAATAATGAACTGAGATTTCCTTAATCTATGTAGAATTCTATTTATTGATAATGTACTAACTGGATGCAATACTGTAGTAAAAATGCTGAGAATTCCATTCTGTATCACATGTACTGTTTTGGAATAAAGCAAATTATTATTATTATTATTAAAGTAAACAACAACAGAACAACCAACTGATCGGGTTGAGAAACGTAGGAGGGTGATGTCTACTTGGCTAACTGGATTGTATTCACGAACAACTGGAGGTAAAATGACAACATGACTGGATGGCATGGATGCTTGATCGTGTACCTTCAGCTTAACCAGTTGATCTTAAGCAGGGCAGAATAATGATGAAAGATACACATCTGTGTTGATGTAACAGTTGTCAGCTCTAATAGTCTTACCCTTTATCTGACATTTTGAATCATAGAGGGGAATTAAATCAATGAGAAATTAACGAAGACACAAGATGATAAGATCTTAATCATTTACTTCATTTACTTATTGTCAATTGTGATTCATTATGAAGACTATCCTGAAGTTAATTAACTTCTACACTATAACGATCAATTAGTCAGTCAGTCAATCAATCGCATTTGATCACCTAACAAAAATATGGGCGAAATTTCGAAATTAACAATAAATAATCCTTATCATATCACATTCACCTGTCAATATATTTATATTTATGTATATCTATTTTTGTTCATATGAAAGATTAGAAGTCATTTGAAAGACAAGTAGAATTATAATTAATAATAACTTTAATAATGACATATATCTTGATTTTCGAAATCGAACAGATATTATATATGTACATGTAAGTAATCGAAAATTGTCTTTATGACTAGTAATCAAAGTAATTATTCTCTGTTCAATTAATTAACTAATCAACTAACCCCTATCGTAATGACTGTCAAATAAACTTTATTTGAAATTCTTTAATTTCGAAATATTTTCTGTTGTTGTTGTTTGAGAAGACATAAAAATCTATAAAGAGGGAATATTAATTACACGTACGTGTTTAAATTTATGGTTATGCTTGGTTTCGTGACAGATTAGGAATATACGAATGACCAATCTTCGCCAGGGTATATGTGATACAACAGTAATAATAGTAATAATAATATCAGTTAGAGAACCATTGGAAAACCAGCTAGGAGTACTCGACAGCTGTTTCCTCAGCCTAGTTTGGGTACCCACCACCAGGGTTTGAACCCAGGACCAGTAGAGTACAACAGATTGAAGGTGAGGACACTTACTCATTGAAGAAGACACTGGGAAGTGGTCGCGCTATATTGTGCTTGTATTGGCAGAAGTTAGAATTCACGGGCTGGTCATTGGATCGTGTCCCAGTGGTGGCTTAATGGTCTATGAGCTCGGTGGCCTTGTAACCAGAAGGTCGTTGGTTTGAACCCTGGTGGTGGGCGCGTGCTGATGAGGAGTCCCAAACTAGGCTGACGAAACAGCTGTCCAGTACTCCCAGGTTTTCCAATGGTTCTGTAACTGATGTCAGCTCATGATGAAATCCTGTAACCAATGAAACAAAATTCCTACAAAACCAATACTTGAAAAAGTAATAATAATAATAAGTTCTTAAGAAATGTAATCTTGCCTAGTTTACTGGCTGTTCTTAAGCCTAGGAAAGAGTGACGATTGGGCGTGCGGCTAGCAATTCCATCCTATAAAAAAGTGACTTCATCAGTAATGTTCTGGGGAATACGATATATCTATTTGAACATTCTATTTGATTTTAGAGACAGAATACTTTTCCCACAGTTCAATACTGCATTGGCAACAGAATACTATGTATATTTGAACATTCTATTTCTTGTCGTTTGATGTAAACCGAAATCACACACTCAGTGATTGGTTAACGAATAAAAACTGTATATATATAAACAGCGGTTTAATTGATGAAAAATATACTTTGGCTTCCATGTCTTGCCTTCTGTTGTTACAATTCTTTCAAGAATCAAACGGTTTAAGCTCCCTTCCTTCATTGAAATACTAGCGCAACTTGTTGACAAATCTATCAGCTAAATAGTGATGGAAACCCCTCAGTTACGAAATATCAACGAGGAATCACAAACACACCCTTCGCACAATAAGTAGCTCTCATGATTGAACTACAGGCGGAACTGACGAGGACATCAAAGCAAGAATCGGAAAAGCAATACAAGCTTTCACTACTCTCAAGTCTGTGTGCAGATGAACAGCACTCAACATCAAAAATAAGATCCGGATTTTTAACTCCAATGTGAAGTCAGTGCTACTCACTATGCGGATCAGAGACTTGCACTGCGCGTCATAACGAGCATCTCAAACAAACTACAGACCTTCATTAACAGTTGTCTTCGCTCAATACTCAAGATCAGATGGCCAGCCAGAAAAGATCAGCAACAGAGATCTCTGGCAATGAGCGAACCAACCAGGAACCGATTGTGAAACAAATATGCAGGAAGAAATGGAGATGGATTGACCATACTCTGAGGAAACAAACCATCAAGTGAGTGACATCACTGGACAAGCCATCGCTCGAGTGGAACCCGAAAGGGAAGCGGCAAGTTCGTCGTCAGTGCAAGGGTGGGTGACTTGGAGGAGGTCATGTGAAGAGGAGATGAAAACATGTGGGCAGACTTGGAGCCAGGTGACGACTCTAGCAGAGAACCGAACGCAATGGAGACGCACGGCTGAAGCGAAGCCCTATGTTCCTGTAGGAATTAAAGGAAACAATAATAATAATAAACATGACTCAGTAGTCTAGTAGATGAATACTTTACCTTTTTGAAGAGATAGATGCTTAGTTCAAATTTCAATGAGGATACATCATTATTCATTGAGAATGCAATTACATTCAGTTGATGAGACCCACATTCTGGCTTCCATTATCAAACGTGTAATTTTTAAACAAATAACTATTGTTTTGTATGTTTTTATCAACTGAATGCTTTTAGTTCAAGTGGATTGTCTATTATATTCTTCATTATCATCGCCATCATTACCATCACCCCCACCACCATGAATGAATGTCATTATCACATCAACCATCCTAGTCAATATTTAAACCACTTGTCATCAACACATTCATCACCTAAGTATATTAGCATATGTTCATTTCAATTTAATTGGTTTCCTCTTGAGAAAGAAGATATAGGGGAATATAATCACGATGATGATGATGATTATGATGACTATCGTCCATCTTTCATTTTCATTCTCAACTCGAGTTTCTCTTCTTTCTCTGCTTTTATTTCTCCTAAATCAAGAAACGATTGAAATCAAAATCAAAATGGAACTACACACACACACTCACGTATTCATACACTTATGCATACACACTGACCGACCAACTGAGAAATAACAACACAAAGAAATGAGAGAGAAAAGGGTAAGTGGTAAACAGAAGAAGGCGAATAAAAGAGATGGAAAGATATTCTGTGGAGAACTTGAAATTTATGTCAATGACAAGTCATAAATACATATTAGACACTTAATAATAAATAAATAAATATTATTTCAATATTACAGATTTTCTTTTGAAAAAAGAAAAGGAAAGAATTTTTCTTTTACTCTTAATGGTCTTGCCTCCTTTTTCTTCTACTTCTTCAAGTCGGTGAATGAACACAATGATGTGAATCCAGGACAATCAGATTGGAATTGAACAGTGTAAGTACTACTATATCATTATTGTTATTTATGTTTAATTGTAGTGGATCGTTGGTTGGTTAAGTGATCACCACTGATCACCACTTGTGTTCTACATTATCAGGGTAAGGCGAGATAGCAAAAGACACAGCGGGAAGGAGGAAGATAGAAAGAGAGGAGATACACTTATCTTAAGGGTAGAATAATAATGATAATGAGAAAATAATTTGTTTTAAAAGGGTCTGGTCATTATTACTTGAAATGATGATCATTAATGTGACATGTATATATATATATGTACGTTCATATAGATACACTTCTTTAAAAATGACAAATTATTAGAAAAAATTTCCACTTAGGATTGGTTTTCCCTTTTGCATTTATGCATTAATGTAGACAGACAATCCACACTTTACCTCCCTCCATTAAAAAACACACCTTTATCACTATCCACATTGGCATAGAGAATATGACCACTATCACCCTCATCTTTATCCACCTTGTTCCGCCCCCTACCTATCCTCCCCACCACAGGACTACTACCTCTTTACTAAAACCAACACCGCCAGCATGATTTACACAAAAGATCATCAAGGAAAAGAACACTTAAAACAAAACAAGAAAATCTGTAAAGCCGACAAGGATTCACATAGCAGGATACAGTTGAAGAGAGGAGAAGAAATGGAGAGAATTTTCAAGGAGACACACACATATCTATCTGTCTATCTAAAGTGTTTCTTTAATAAAAAAAATATATATACTGAAAGATATAGGAAGCGAAAATTCAACAACTACAAAAGATTCCCACTTGAAAATTTTCAGAGATTATAGCAATAATAAATCAGTAGAATGTAGCCATTACTTCCTATCGGATATATTGTTATTTACTTCAATGCTTTGCTATGTGAAAAGCAGAGAAGCAAAATATCACTTTCTTTTACTGGTTGACAAAGAGAAGAATTTCTGTAGACGACAATATATATTTATATATATACATACTACAATTTTGATGTATGTACAACTGATAATATAATTCTCACAGTTAAATTTTCTTTGCCTTTTTTTTCTTAATTAACAACTGTGAACTGAAACAAATTTATTCATTTATCTATGAATGTATTTCAAATTCTCACTCAGAATGATGATGGCAGTTTAAATTTCCCACATTTAGTTTATTTCACTTTATTTAAACAAGTGAAAATGAAAATAAGTCCATATTAGAATGGCAACATTATAATTTATCCATTATAAGATGATGATAATATTAGTTCAGAAAAATAAACATCCTTTAAATTTTTTTAGTGAAGTCATGTTATTTGGTGGATGGTGACTGGTAGTTCATATCAGGATGTGTTCCAGTGGGGAGATCATCACTCACTGGGGCTTCCAGATATATATCCACTAGTTGACGAGTCCCAAATAGGACGAGATGGATATCATGGTTTCTACTGCTGGTCACCATCCACAAAGTAACACCAAGTTAACCTAAAAAATATTACCGAAACAGCAGAGACCGAAGGTTTCGGTTCAATATAATCGATCGAAAGGAAATACAAAATTAACAAATTTTAGTTAAGTCACTTTTTTAAAATGAGACGTCAACCAGTGTTACTTGATAACCAGGCCAATAAAAGATCTATACATTGAACGACCATTTCACTGGTTTGCGGATAAGCTTATCAGTGGTGTACCCGATTATGTGATTTAGCTCAGAGAGTCGAATCTTTTAAAAATTATCCGAGTTATAGTCAGCTACTTGGGTGATTTCGAGTGCTTTGGAGTGATTCGGCTCTTAATGCTAATTCAAACCCAAACAAGCGAAACGGCTGTCTAATGTTTGGATTCATTAGATCTGGCTGGCTAGCAAGCCCTACTAGCTGATGTAATTAGTATCCGAACTACTCATGTCAATCAACTAGTAGTATACAGCAACATGCAATTATGCTTGATTTCTTGATTTTCATTTAAAATATCAAGCAGATGACGCCTTGTGATCTGAATGATTTCAGTTTGCTAAAGAGACTTTGGTGAAATAACATCTGGAGCTGTGCAGTTTGTAAATTCAGAATCTGATTAAACAGCTTTTAGTTTTGTAGTCATCTTCAGTGCTGATTCCCGAAGAGGTTTTAGTGTGTGTGTGTGTGTTTACGATACGAAGACGTTCTAATCAATATATTGATTCCAGTTTTATAACAGAGTCTTCATGAAGTGAACAGATCACTGGAAGCGTTTATGAGCATGCTGTGAAATAATATACAACCTTTTCTTCAAGGTAGCTTGATTCCTGTAGAAATTTCAGATATATTTTGTTAATAATTGCTAAAGAAATAAAAGGACTTCCCACCTACTGGTTCTAAGCACTTAACATCAGTCGAAAATACATTACAATGGTGAGTCTTATACAGTGGTGGCCACAATAGAAACCTTATATGATACAATCTGGTTTCGACAATATGGTATCGGTCATGCCTTAATGCCGGGATTCGATCCTCGGCTGATGCACTCCATTACCTCTCTAAGCCGGTAATAAGACTGGTAAAGAGGGAAGGTTGGGCATGAGGCTAGCAACCCCACCCCTTGAAAAAAAACACCAATGATACTGAAACTTCAAAGATCTATCTTGAAGCCCTATGTTCCACTGGGAACGTAAAGGAAAAACTACTATGCCTTAATGACCGATTCATGTAGCTTGATAACTATCGTCTTATGAATACAAAGGTCAATCTTGGTTGTCTAACAGGTCTTAAAGTTAACAAAATGTAATAATTTCACTGCAATCATCACAAGCAATACTCATCTGGTATAGGAATTAATGACTGGTAACTGTTCTAGATAATAGCTGGGTCTCGTGGCTAGACAGGCAGAGTGTGGAACTATTAATCCCGTGGTTGATTATTGGAATCCTGCCGTCGTTCAGATTTCCATTTCACCTTCAATCACTAATCATCAAATCAGTGGTAGTCCACCCATGGTCTCATTATCAAAATGTAATAAATTTGAGTTGATGCATTATAAAGACACTGAATGATGCTTTAGACAAGAAGGCTTTTTCACGTTCGTGGAGTGGAGCTTGATCTCTGAAGTTCCAGTAGCAGTGGTGATGTTTTACGGCTTCGACCTCTAGCCTCAAGCCCAACCTTCCCTTTTTACTGGGCTTACTACCGGCTAAGCAAGGTTCATGCGTACGTCGGCCAAGAATCGAACCCGGTCCATGTGAGTGGTTGGCAAGCCTTTTGCTACTCAGCCACTGATACACAGTCAAATAGATTACGAATACCTACTATTGAATCGTGTTAAAGGCAGTTTTTCAGCGTTTCTTTTCTCACTTTTCACTACGTTTTTGACAATTTTTACTTCCTCTCTTTTATATTAAAAAAATATATACAAAATAAAATCAACAGTCTTTTTTTAAATTTATAAATTTACACTATTCTGAAATTCATATTTATGCTAAGAATTCGCCGATGTCCCCCTCTCTCTCTAACTGACTATCAATTTGTTTTAAATTTTTGTTTACTTCTGTTGTTATCCCATATTCATATCAACTTCAAGTGAGATAGATAAATAAACACAAAGGGAAACAGCTTTTCCGAATGTAATATTTCTTCTGTGCATCACGTGATAAGCCATCGTTTAGCCTTGAGTACTCTTCAAGCCACGCCTATATAGATGGAGCAGATTTCAAACACTGAGGCTATAATTTTTGTTGTTGTTGTTGATTATGTGTTTGTATTCCTTTCCACTTCAAATAAAATTAAAGTTAGCGCTGAAGATAATGTCTAGAAGGACAATAAAATGTCCGTAAGTAAACCACCCAGTTTACAGAATCCATCACCCACTCAATGAATAATATCCACTTGAGCTACAAATCTTTTCTGTTACTGAAACAATAAACTCAAAAATTCAGTCGCCTGTATTATATACTATTGAGTGATTGATATTAATAGTTGAATACCAACCAGACTGAAGTAATTTAGACACTGAATGGCCATTTTGTTCATTTGGGTACGATTTCATCATCAGTGTAGCTGGTTTAGCTCAGCCCAGAGAAGTGAATGGGTTCAAACTACTTTAATTCTGGCTAGCTACCTGGGTGAACTGGTAACATATTGGATCAAATTGTCAACTGTAGTGAAATCTCACCTCCTCGAACTGTGCAAATTATAAGTTGCGAAATAGACTCAACGTATTACCAGTTCGTCCAAGTAGCTAGCCGGAATTCGGGTGATTTCAACTGACTCAGCTGTCTGAGATGAGTTACTTCGACACTGTGTCAAGCAGATTACATATTATGATCTGAATAATTTCGGTTTCTTAGGGATACTTTGGTAAAACCTCACTATGAACTGTGTATTTGTATAACTTACCGTATTGACCTGATATTTAACCCTTTTGTCCATGTGGTTTCTTTTTCTTGGCTTGATAAATCTGATTCTTATCAATGTGTCTGTTGATTGCATATTCATTTGAGTACAAGGATTCTAGGAATTCCCTTTTGTTAAATTTCATCATGAACCAGCATAAGTGAGTACTGGACAGTTGTTTCGTCCTAGTTTGAGACTATTCAGCAATACACAAACCTGTAATCTCACGAGGCGTAGAACCCATGGCCAAGGCCCGCTTGTTGGATTTAATTCAGTGACCTGTGAATTTCAAATTCTGTTATTTCATGATATAGCGATACTCTCAACCGATGCCTTTGATGAGTATCAACTTCACTTTGACATGGTGAACTCCACTGGTCACGACTTTTCACTACATCTTCAGGACATCTAATCCAGTAGCCATCAATGATTGGGAGATTGATATTTGGATTATGGAGTTTGTGGGAATTTTCTAAGAATTCTCTAGCATCATTAATATTTTTACTTTGTTCAATATGTATACATAATGCCAGCAGAACCAGTGTGTATTTTGATCTGAGTAGATCATCCTTTTCATCTTCGTATCTATGATCATAAACTGTCTGTTTAAAAGACATGACAATCAATTTATCAAGTCAGTGTATGTAAACAACTATGAACACTAATTCCACAAGGAAGGCTTCACAACTGAACATTCCAAATACCACAAAATCAGCCACGTTAGCTACAAATATTCTCCATTATTTTCATTATAAATAATTGCCTGTTTTCATATCCAAATTAGTCGATTCTTTGAAGGATTTCATCATTAGCTGACATCCATTACAGAGCCATTGGAGAACCAGCTGAGAGTACTGAAGAGCCAGCTGTTTCGTCAGCCTAGTTTGGGACTCTTATTCAGCAGTACCCACACACCATTAGGGTTCGAACCCACGACCTTATAGTTACAAAGCTAGCGAGCTCGTAAACCATTAAGCCACTGGGACCCAATCTAATGGCAAACCCATGAATTCTAACTCCTGCCAATTCATGACATAGCGCGACCACTTCGCAATGTCTTCTTCGATGTGTTACTGCTTCATCTTCGACCTTCTGTACCTTACTGGTCAGGGCTTCCCACTGGAGCCCCAGGTTAATTACCTGGAAAGGGCCAGTCGCTGGTTAGCATCAGATCAATTTTCAAGTATTGGTGTTGTAGGGAATTTGGTTTGATTGGTTGGAGAATTTCATCCTGAGCTGAAGTCAGTTAGAGAACCATTAGAAAACCAGCTGGAAGTACTGGACAGCTGTTCTGTCAGCCTAGTTTACGACTCTTCACCAGTAAGCACCCACCGCCAGGGTTCAAACCAACGACCTTCTGGTTACAAGGCGAGCTCGTAGAGCAATAGTTGATTCTACCTGTCTACATTGAGATAAATTATCAATTTTTAGGCAGACCTTCCATATTTTCTTTCTTTTAACATAATACTTTAGTTAGTCTGTTCACACGACGGGTGGATAGTGAATAAATAGGTGGATTAGAAGGCAAAAATAACAATAGTGACAGCAAAAAAGTGAAATATGATAGGTAATGATTGACAGATACTTCTATATACGTGCAGGTTTTCTGTTTCATTGTGCATGTCATGGAATAAATCTCTTGCAAATCATATACATTAACATTTTTCTGTATTTATATATATACATATATATGTTTTAGTCTGAACCCCTAATTGACAGATTATATGCATGAATTAATAAAAAATCACACACACACACACACTGGAATATTTTTTGGTATTGTTATGAAATCAATCCTTCATTTATTCTTGTCGTTTCGTTCTTATTCTTGAAAGCCGAAATATAAAAAAAGCATTATTTACACGTTTATATTTACTAAAAGTAGTAATTATGTTTAGCAGATCTATCTGTTTGTTTAACTGGTGGATGGTGACTAGCAGTGGAATCCAGGATGCACATTTCGTCCTATTTGGGAACACCATCATTCACTGGGAAATGCAGGTACATCCAACTGACGAGTCCCAAATAGGATGAAATGTGCGTCGTGGATTCCACTGCTAGTCACCATCCACCAATTGACTTCTAGTTACATGACCAGACATCGTCGAAGCATCTGCACTAGGAGCACACATGTTAACCTGAGACCGAGCAATTCGATCCAATCAATCGACGGGAAAATCTAAAATTGAATTAAACATCTGTTTGTTTTGTGTCTTCCTGATTTCGTCTGTAAAAACTTTGTCCCAGTATATCTCTACTAATGCGTCAGTGGTTCAGTGGTGGAACTCTCTCTCAGTTGAGGTCCGGTTCCCGACGGACCTGCTCCTACTAGCCGTTAGTAAGCCTAGAAAAGAGAAGAGGTTGAACAAAATCATGGCTGCTAAAACTTTGAAACTTAAAGCTTGGAGCCTTATGCTCCACTCGGAACTCAGGGGATAGAAAAAATCTCTATAATATTACTTTTACATAACATGAATTCGATTATCAGTTTGGTGATGTGACTCTGATAAAATTGGTTGGTCAGATGAAGGCCATCGCCTGAAGGATCTGCCATGTGGGATATGAAGAGGATCATTATCTCGCTGCATTAATAAGCAGTGGGACTATATTACATACTGACACAATTGGCTGAATGATTAACGGATTCTCTTTGTATCAGATCCTTGTTTTGGGTCATTGAGAAGCTTGAAAAGCACTGTAATGTTTCCATCCTTCAAAACCAGCAGATTACCAACCGAATTCATTATAAATTAGGATGCATGATTCAACTATTACTAACTGTCGAGTATTAGCTTTCAAGAATTAGACTGATTTTCAAGTTACAGGACAAACACTCACTGATGACACTGGCTAACGATGGAGCTATTTATACATTTTACGAATTGTCGGAAGTTGGAATTCAGGGACCACTGAATTCAGTCTCAGTGACTGAATAGTCAATTGTCACGCTTCGTAACATGAAAGTCCTCGGTGGGCTTTTTGGGCACGTACTGATAATAGTCCCGAACTAGGACGAGAAAGCCATCCAATAATCTCTGGTTTTCAATGGTTCTGGTGACTTATTACTAATTGATTTTCGGGATGGGGATTGGATTGATTTCAGAATAGATTTCATCGCAAACTGGCATGAGTTAGAGAGCCATTGGTTCTATAACTCTGTATACCAATCATCAGCTAATTTTAATCTAATCATCTGTCGTTGTCTTCTTATGTCATTATAAATGAAAAACATTCAAAATTACATGTTTCATTTTACTGTAGATTGTCCAGTCTAGTTTTTATTTTGCCTTAAATCGATGTAAATCACACCAAAATTCGCTAAATAGAGTTACTAATTCACAGTCATTTAAGGTATCTAATGTATTCAGTAGATGAGCGGAGACAGTCGTCAGGAAGCCGTGGACCTAGGTTTCATACTGCTATATTGAAGGAAGCCATGTCCCCTCTGAGATTCGAACCCCAGTCGCCCAGTGCTGCAGCCAGAGAAGTTACCACTGAGCTATTCAGGCTCAGTATTAACTTCCTGTAGGACTCTAATGGATACTTTGATTGGTCACTGGGTAGTAACCAATGTTATGCGCCTAGTCCTTTTGTTGATGCCGACTTAATTCTGTCAACCAAATCTATAGTGTAGCCACCATGCTAGGTGGCTTGCCATAGCATGAAACCTACATGCAGGGCTTTCTGCTGATTGCCTCCATCTAACGTCATTTAAGAATGCACCACGATGACAGGCCACCTAGCATGTTGGCCATATTACAAAGTATATTCAGTAGGCTTCGAAAGAATACTAACGTTGCATTATACTTCAACACAGTGGTAAAATGCTCGCCAACCACGCATGTGTTCAAGGTTTCGATCCCCGGCCACCGACACACTCCTTTATCTCCCTAAGTCAGTAATAAGACTGGTAAAGAGGGAAGGTTCGGTATAAGGCTAGCAATCCCATTCCGTAAAAATAAACACCATTGTTACCGAAACTTCGAGCCTCTAGTTTGAAGCCCTTTGTTACACTGAGAATGTAAAGTAATAAAAAAAATTATACTTCATTTGGAACGTATCAGCTTCATTGTAGGCAATGAACAATTGACCCAGCAGGCTTGTTTTTGTTTTCATATCGTGCATGTCTACAAGCAAAAATGACATAGAAAGATTACATTTTCTCCAGACATCAGAAAGAGCCGTCAGGGTGTTTTTATTCCTTGGCGATCCGAGTGGAACATAGGATTCCAAGCTACAGCTTTGAAGTTTCGGTAGAAGTGGTTTTATTTATACGGTGTGGGGTTGCTAGCCTCATGTTTAACCTTCCCTCTTTATCAGAATTTTTACCAGTTGAGTGGGGATAGAACCACGGACCACATGCGTAGTTGTCAAACCATTTTTGCTGCCAATAGTAGCTGACATAAGTGATTTCCAACTTCTCATATCAATCGGTAGTATGTACCAGCGTGAACAAGAAAAATAAAATAAACCGCAGTATGATGAAGTATACTAAGTAAAGTTGATTATCAAACTTGAAATTATCAATCCTTCTTCGTTAACACGAGTACATCACGATAATTTCAGAAATCTCCATTATACGGTGACCACCATACAAAAATCACTTTCTTTTTAATAGTGGCTCATTTTGCCCTCCTTCAGGCTCGTCATCTGGATGTGCCTGTGAGTATTGATGCTCCAAGTAAGACTCGAACCCAGAACCGATAGTTTTCACTAAGTCACTGGGTAGGCAGGATAGTCCACCTATTGTGGAATAAGTACCGGTTATTATTGCTTGAAAATTATTATTTTCTAACTTTCTGGATTAAACTCCGCTGGTCTCCTCTAACAGTGTTAGTCTAAGGAGAAATTCAAGAAATTTACATAATTCGATTGTGAGGTTTGTGAGGATTTGGATTAATTTTCATTTCACTTGTTAGATTTCGTCACAAACCAACATCAGTTAGAGATCATTAAAAAAACCAGGGAGCAGTGGACAGTTGTTTCGTCCTATTTTGGGACGATTCGGCACTACACACCCATCATGCCACCAGGGATCGAAACCGGGACCTTCAGGTTACAAGACCAAGTTCGTTAACCATTCAGCCATTCGAACTGGAATTCAGTGATCGGTGAATTTGAAATTTTGTCAACTCGTGAAATAACTCTACCCTCAGCTACTGCCTTCGACGAACATCTAATTCACTTTGACACGGTGAACCCAACCAGTTACTACTTTTCACTACAGTCTGTGAATATCCATCCAGTAACCATCAATAACCTGGATACTGATATTTAGTAGACACCCATTGAAGGCATTTGCAATCAAACAAAATCCCTACAAAATCAATACTTGAAAATTAATCTGATGCTCACTAGCGACTGGCCATATTCAGGCAGTTAACCTGGGGTTCTAAAGAGAAACCGTGACCAGTAGGGTACAGCAGGTTGAAGATGAGGCAGTAACTCATCGAAGAAGACACTGCGAAATGGTTGCGCTATGTCGTGCGTGAATTGGCAGAAGTTAGAATTCAAGGACAATTGGATCGGGTCCCAGTGGCTCAATGGTCTACGAGCTCGCCTTGTAACCAGAAGGTCGTGGGTGCGTACTTCTGGAGTGTCCCGAACTAGGACGAAACAGCTGGCCAGTACTCCCACGTCGGTTTTCCAGTGGTTCTCTAACCGATGTCAGCTCATGATGAAATCCTTCATGCAATCAAACAAAAATCCCTACAAAACCAATACTTGAAAATTTAAATACACATAATACAATGATAGAAATTATATTTATTGATTTCTAATGCAAAAACTTAGCACTTATAAGTGACGTAACTTATACAAACGTAAATTAAAATCAATCTGTCTGTCTATCTATACATGCGAGTATTCATTGAGTAAATTGACAGATAAAGTTATGTAAATATTAAAAAAGTAAATAAGTGAAAAACTGAAAAGGTAACTTGGATAGAGTGTTACTATTTAAAGAAGTTGATTTGGAATGCAGTGAGATTTGTGTGTGGTGTACGTAAGTGTATGTGTATGTGTGAACTTAAAGCATCATTATCGTCGACATCCTCATCATTATCAGCTACTGCTGCTACGATAGATAAAAAAGTACACATAAAATTACCAAATAACGAGAACATTTTTCAAAAAAAAGCATGGAGAGTTTGGTATAACATTGGAATGTAGGGTAACAATCACCTGGAGTATGTGAATAAACTGTTTACTTAATGGTAACTAACGCAGTTATTTAGTTCTTAGGATATTGATCGTAGTCTACCGATGGTAATTGAGACTGTGCCGTCGTACAGGATTTTTTTTCACTCACCACTTTCCTGTTGGAACTTAGTGCTTCAAGCACTTTTGAAGTTTCCATGCAACCTTCCTTCTTTTTCGAGCTCACTACTGATGACTAAACTAGATGACTTTTAGGAGTGCGTCAGCCGGGAACTGAACCTAGACTTACCGCTTGACTGGAAAGAATTCTATTACTGGATCACCCGCGTAAAGGGTAGTGCACTTTTTCTCAAATGCAACCTGAACAGGTTGTTAGCAAAATTATTGACTGATTTACATCTGAACTACCCACTCCACACCCAAGATTGTCAATAACCGCATGACACGTAGAATATTTAGTTACAAGGATATCTAACGACGGATCTCTGACATTTTGCACAAGAATGAAAGTTATTTGAGAAATAAACTTACCTGTTTAATTTTCTATAGTTGGTTTGTAAGGATTAGATTTGCTTTTACGAGTTGAGGATTGATATCAGTTAGAGAACCATTGAAAAGCAGCAGGGAGTACTGGACAGCCAGCTGTTTCATCCTAGTTTGGGAATTATCGGCAGTAGTCACCCACTGGGGTTCGGACCCAGGACCTTCCGGTTACAAGGCAAGCCAGCTCGTATACCATTCAGTCACTGGGACCCGACTCAATGGGCCAAGAATTCTAACTTCTACCGATTCGTAATTTAGCGAGACCCCAACCAATGTCGTCGGTAACTCGTTTGCTGTGACTTTAACACTACGTTTGTAAGAAGTTAGTACTTTTCCCATCAGCGAAATAGTCATTATATGCTATCTGTGTTTGCGTAATATTCCCCTGTTGGTCTGTTTACAGAAAGCATCAACAGTAAGGACTAGATACAATACACTGGAAGCTCTGTAGTGACTTACCAATGTATCCGTTACAGTCATGGAGGAGATAAGTCTGAGTAACTCAGTGGTAACATCTTTGAATGCAGCATTGAGTGAATCTAATCGCCAGAGTGGCATTGGTTCATTTGACGTTGTAGATACGCCATACTGACGGATACCAGTAGGTAAAAAACCTGGGTCTGTAGCTTCCTGCCGATTATCTCCAACTGTCTAATGAGAATTCAGAATATACCATGATGGCAAGTCACCAAGCTTGGCAACCACAGTGCAAACTTTACGGATACAATTCAGTCAGTACTAAGCCTAAGGGTTAGATACATAACATTGGTCACTCCCTAGTAGATCAACCAATGTAAATAGTCTATTATTTCTGATTAATATTCCCAGAGTGACTATTCTAAGGTTATTTCAAAGGTCTTAACGTGTTTAAAAAAACGTATGATTACGAGACCCAGGTGTTACTAATTAAGAGTCAGTTAGTTTAAACTCAGTTGAAACTCAGATTTTCCTTTCAGTATCAGTCAGTCTTCCATTATATGACTATTTCAGATACTCTGACCAATAAGGAGTTATTCAGTTGTTGGTTTGCAGGGATTTGATTTGTTTGGTTACAGGATTTCATCATGAGCTGACGTCGGTTAGAGAACTACTGGAAAACCTGGGAGTAATGGACAGCTGTTTCGTCCTAGTTCAGGTTCTAGTGAGAAGTCATGAACAGTGGGGTACAGCTGCTCGGGTGTGAGGATAGATACTAGCCAATGATATTGATTGACCAGTGGTCGCGCTGTATCGCTAATTGGCAGAAGTTGGAATTCATGGGCGACTGGTTGGGGTCCCAGTGACTTAATGGTCTACGAGCTTGCCTTGTAACCGGAGAGTCTTGGGTTCGAACCCTGGTGGTGGATGCGTACTACTGAAGAGTCCCAAACGAGGCTGACGAAAGAGTTTTTCAATACTCCCAGGTTTTGCTACTGTTCTCTAACTGATGTCAGCTCATGATGAAATACTGTAACCAATAAGGAGTTAACCAGTAGTGTGGCAAAGATTGGTAGACAGAATTTGTGAATATTCTGACATCTATTTTTATTTTACAATTTTATGCTATCCTTCAGTAAGCGGGATCGGATATGATTTTTAGATGAACATGGAAAGTTCTGATGGTGTTTCCGCTTGGAACCTTAATTTTCATCCGCAAACTGGTGAATCAGATCCAACGGATTGTCATCATAATAACCAGTAGGGTTTTCTTTGTCAGTTAGCATCAGTTTTTGAGAAGAAATATCAGTAATATGTTAGGCAGAATTGTATTTTTCTGCCAGTCAAATGAAGACACAAATCACAGCCACCACAATGTATATTATTCAATAAAAATTATGGCAATAAGAAGATTTATCTATTACTATTATTATTCTATAGTCAAACATATACCTTAACTTGATCGACTTCGAAAAGGCCTTCAACGGATAGCGTTGACCGAGTAGTAATTTGGAAACTACTTCAACATCATGGTATACAGTGACCAAGTCTTTATCAAACTCATTCACAGCTGGCTATATGACGATGCCACGTGTCAGGTGATCCACAATGGGAAACTCAGATGGGCGTTCGAAGTGCATACAGGAGTAAGACAGGGCTTTCTATTATCACCGATGATATTCTTGATTGTGGTGGACTGGATTATGCGTCAGACGGTGGGGAGCGAGGAGACAGGATTACGCTGGACCACCGACGAGAAGACTCTAGAAGATCTGGGTTTCGCGTGTGGATGATTTATGTTTAATGTCACACAAACTCGAAGACTTACAGGCGAAAATGAACAAACTGGCTGAAGAAGCGGCCGGAGAAGACAGTAATCCAGGTGAACATAAAGAAGGTGGAGACGGAGGTGATGAAGATAACCAACCACCACCAATAGAAACAGCAACAACAACAAGCACCAGTCACCATCAACGGGAGAGATTTGATAGAGGTCACTTCCTTCACTTTTTCTAGGCACCCAGAATCTTTCACCCACAGGCAGTTGGAACGGAAGAAGGTACCAAAGTCAGCCAGCCAGAATCAGAAAGGCAATATACTCCTTCAACAACCTGAAACCAGTTTGGAAATCTCTTGCACTAACTCAGCATAAAGAACAAGATTCACATTTTCAACACAAATGTGAAGTAAGTCAGTGCTTCCTATACAGGTCAGAAACATGGCGCTGGAGTCTTTAAAAGGATTTCCAACAAGCTACAGACTTACCAGCAGCTTCCCCATTCGCTCCATACTGAAGATCAGATGGCCAACCAGCCAGAAAGAACTAGCAACAAGAAACTCTGCAGTGGAACAAACCAGCCAAGAGCCAATTGCTCAACAAATATGTATGAGAAAATGGAGATGGATCGGGCATACGTTGAAGAGGCTGTTGAATGACATCGCGCGCGATTCGGGTCATCGCTCGAGTGGAATTCCAATGGGAAACGACGAATGGCTAGTTGGTGAGAGGGTGACATGGAGAAGATCGTGTGGCGAGGAGGAGATGAGAGATTATGGGCAATCGTGGACCCAGGTGAAAAGGATAGCAGAAAATAGAACAAAGTAGAGATGTGTTATTGAAGCCCTATGTTTCACTCCGAACCCAAGGGAATAATAATTACTATTCTCTACAAACCAATACTTGAATATCAATGAGATGCTCACTGGCGACTGGCCCTATTCAGGTAGGTAGTTACCTGGGTTCTAGTGGTAAGTCGTGACCAGTAGGGTGCAGCAGGTCGGGTGTAAGGACAAATACTCGCCGAAAACATTGGCTAGCGGTCGCGCTTTGTCATGAATTGGCAGAAGTTAAAATTCATGGACTGGCCACTGGATCGAGTCCCAGTGGCTTAATGGTCTACGAGCTCGGTGGTATTGTAACCAAAAGATCCTGGGTTCGAACCCTGGTGGTGGGTGGGTACTGATGAAGAGTCCCAAACTAGGCTGACGAAACAGCTGTCCAGTACTCCCTGTTGGTTTTCCAATGGTTCTCTAACCGATGTCAGCTCATGATGAAACCCTCCAACCAATCAATCAAATTCCTACAAAGCAATACTCGAATATCATTCCAAATCTGAGCTTACTAGCAATGCAATGCCCCTAGTCAGTATCTATGAGGTTTCTAGATGAGTACTTATATACTCACTTACTGGATTACAATTTAATTTTTTTATTCTTTTGCGTTCTCAGTGAAATATAATACTTCAAGCTTCAGCTTTGAAGTTTCAGTAACGATGATAATGTTGTTTTTACGAGATGGGATTGCTAACCTCACGGCCAACCTCCCCCAAAACTACTGCCAAGGTGAAGTTTAGGAGTCCATCAGCCAAGGATCAAACTTCGGACCACTTAGTGTGTGCTTGGTGAACATTCTACCGATGCACCACCCACATTTGGTTCATAATTTAACCGATCATTATTTCTGGATTCTTTCAGTTTATAAATGATCACTGTAAGCCATTTTACAAAAAATCTAAGTTCTAAATAACTCATCGTGAAAATTATTTATTCAATAAATTAAATAAGTACACATTTGATTGTAATGCTATACATCTAAAACTTTTGTTTTACAGGTAACGTACGCAGTAATAAGAATAAGAAAATGACAAAGAATATACAAAGTAAATAAACATAATAATGAAAACAGAAAATCTGTATAACTTAGTTAAGTGTTGACAGAATTCTACATTCCATTGAGAAGAAAATTATCGATTATTGGTACTAATATTATTATTGTTGTTGTCAGCGCTTTATGTTGTGAATTGCGAAATTCATTTTAAGGGATTTTTAAAACCAAGGCCTACTGAATAGCTCTCCCATCATAAAACTGTATTGATTGAGATAAGTGGTTGGATACTACTCATATCAACCAGCAGTGCTTACCAGCCAGCCGGCCAGCCTGCCAGATCAAAGTGATCTAAACACTGGGCAGTCGCTTTGTTCATTTGGCGGCGAGCTTATTAGTAGTCTACTCAATTTTGACTCAGCTCAGAGAATGGAATCAGTTTAAACCATTTGATTTCTGGCTATCTACTTGGACGATGTGCGTCGGTGGCACAGAGGTAGGATGCTTGCCTACCGGCCACCGACTCACTCCTTTATCTCACTAAGCCAGTAGTAAGACTGGTTAAGATGGAAGGTTGGGCATGAAGCTAGCAGCCAAATCCCGTAAAAGTAAAAACACCCCTGCTACCGAAACTTCAAAGCTCCAGTTTGAAGCCCTATGTTCCACTGGGAACGTAAGGGAATTAAAAAGACTTGGACGAACTGATAGGGCATTGAGTCAAATTTGTAGTTTGCAAATTAAATTCGTGATTTGCAATTCACCCACTTTGAGATGAGACTTCAACACAGCTTCGTTTGGAAATGGAAATTATTCAGACCACATACACACACAACACAATATGTGATCTCCTTCATGCCATAAATGGTAATCAAGATGGTAAGCATAAATGCATAAAACTGTATACTACTAAAACTATACTACTACTACTACTACTACTACTACTACTACTACTACTACTACTACTACTACTACTACTACATGCATATTGCACTCTGAATAATTTCATTTTTCAAAGGAAATTGTAGTGAAACTTCACCTCCACGAACTGTGTAAATTGCAGATTAATTCGTGAATTGCGAATTTTGTTTATGTATCATCATAGTTTAAAACTGTTCGATAGTCAGTAAAGTAGAATCTCCAAACTGTTGGACTACTACTGCGAAGTAAGCCTTTTACAATTCATCCTCTGGGTTAGTGACCTTCATCTAAAACTAGAAATGGAACAGTTGTTTATTACATATTGATTTTCAGTGACTCTTGTAGGTAATATTGAGTTTTATACAGTCCTCACAAGTCTAATTAATACATTGTTTATCATTATGATTGTCTTAGTGGGGACACTGAACAGACAACAGGTACATCCAACTGATGAGTTCCATACGGAATGAAACACCCTTCTTGGATTCTACTACTAACCGTGACGAACATAAGTAATTCTTGTCAGTGTTGTAGTGAACTGTTGCGATTATAAAAATCAAAGCACTGCAGAGAGTTAGATTTAAAAGACTTTTGATAGGAAGTTCAATAGTTATGTAACAATAAGCTCATTATTTGGAAGAAATATTAACTAACACTACAATAAAATAGTCAAATCAATTCATTGACTAATTAAATTTACCTATTACCAATCACTAATTCAACCATTGGACCTATATTTGATTCTCGTTTTTTTCTTATTCCTGTACGTTCCCAGTGGAACATAGGGCTTCAAGATAGAGGCTTGAATTTTCGGTAGCAGGGGTGTTTTTACATTTACGGGATGGGGTTACTAACCTTATGCTAAACCTTCCCTCCTTACCAGTCTTATTACTGACTTAGGGAGGTAAAGGAGTAAGTCGGTGGCTGGAGATCGAACCCCGGACCACATGAAGCGTGGTTGGCGAGCATTCTACCGCTGTGCCACTGACATACATATTTGATTCTCGTAAGTGCTGATAATTCCGACTAATTCAATTTCTCAGCTTACAAAGTGAAACCAAATGAACAGATGTCTCTAAGAACCACATGTCTAGTGAATTATCAACTAGATTCGACAATTGTACGACCTGTGATCTTGTAAATTATTATATGATGTGGAAAAGTTTTCAGTAAAGGAGTGAAAACGAGGAATAACATTAATAAATAATTTTAAACGTTGTGCGGTGAATTTCCTAAGCTTCTAGTGATCATTTGTGACCGATGAAATAGACTATGCTGGGTATAAAGAGAGATACTTACTTGTGGCATTAGATGGCAGTGTAGCTATATTGCAAATTAACAGAATTTAGAGTTCACAAGTCATTGGATTCTAACTAAGGTTCACCTGAAATTCTTGGAATCATGAGTGTACTACTGAAGGGTATCAAACTAGGACGAAAGAGCTGTCACCAATGTCCAATTTCTCACTGGCTTTTCAAGTGATTTCGGTTGGCGGCGCAATCTACCTTGGAGTGATTTTTGACTTTTAAAACGTAGAAAAATAATTCATTTACTGTCCAAGTTTTCTGTATGCTTCCATAAGATTAATAAAGATAAACTGCGACGCGAACATGTTGAAGTATACTCCTAAACTGACCAGAGAGATCAGATTTTCGATTTGAAATTAACTCAGTTTCCAGATGAACTGATCCACTTCAGTTACTGAGATGCTTTGTTTGTTTCGTTTTACCCCACAGTAAGTTGTGGATGGGAAAGTCTTAGAAACTACATGACATAACTGTATAACACCTACAATTTCAATAACTCTGTTAGTAAATCTAACAGGTGACCCGAATTCACTGATATAAAAGTAGCATGTGACTTTCTAAGTCATAGAAGTCATATGTAACAGAATGCTGTTTACTCACTTCTTATTCAAACCATAGTGTAGGCCTTTTTAACCGCTTGTTGACTTATCCTTTATGCTTCTGTTATTAGTCGTATATATATTAAAAAGCACTATAATGCATCATTTTTGTTCCTTAAGTAAATTTTTAACTGAAACCATTTACCTACACTTAGGTATGTATAACCTTCACTTTACAGTTTCCTGGAATTTTGCTTTAGGTATATATCACAAATCAGTGTTATTCATTTCCTAATTGTTTTTCTACCTTAATGTGTGATTCCACTAAAAATGTTTTGTTTTAAAGAAAAGCTTTAGTTGATTTATAAAGGAATTTTGATATATCTTCTAATTCAACATTCCATACACTAAGAACAGGTCTATATATTTTGTAATAGCAGCTGACTTCAGCTTGTATTGAGAAGCTATTTCGCCCTAGAATGCGACGCTTTTCGCAGCAATATGTCAACGGGAATCCATATAAAAACTGGCTGCAGAAATTTTAGCTGTTAAGAATGATGAATACACTATACTGGAGGTTCCTGGAAGTTAAGAAATAGAAAGTTGGATTCCTATTCACGCTGATGGTGGAATACAATGTTTTGCAGATAGATCTGTAAAGTCTGGTCACGGTTTCATGTCAATCACAGGAGATCGAATTTAGACCTTCAAGTGAGGATAGACAGTCGCTGATGACACTGGCTGTCCATGCTGTTAAAAATCACATATTGACAGAAGTTAGCCCATGTGTCTGAATGACCAACGAGCTTGGCCTCTTGATCTCAAGGTCCTGAGTTTGATCCCTGGAGGTAGGTCGTAGATGCGTACTGCTGAATAGCCCCAAACTAGGGAGAAACATTTATCTAGTACTTTCTGAGTCTTTTCTTAGTTCTCTAACACTGATTTTAATCCATGATTATACTTGAATTAAATCAAATCCCAACGAACTAACTTTTAAATAACGATCTGTTAGGGTTCCGTAGGTAAACAGCCGTACATTGTTCACTGATCAATATTTCTTTTTATTAAATCACTTTAAGTTTACTAGTTTTCGGGTGAATTAATTTAAAGGAGTTAAGGTTGAAATTAATAATTCTTATTTTCTTCTTTTGTGATCAATTATTTATTTTATAAGCAAATGTAACTGTTGTGTAAGTGGGATAGATTATTCTTTGGTGAATAAAGTCCAATAGCATTAATAAAAGTTCTCAGTACATGTCTGAATTAATAGAGTTTGATTTTCGCTTAAATGGAAGGAACCTGAAAGAAACAACCTCCTTTACCAACCGACCTGGGAAGCATCGTTTCAACTACAGGCGGAACTGACGAGGATATCAAAGCAAGAATCGGAAAAGCAAGACAAGCTTTCACTACTCTCAAGTCTGTGTGGAGGTCAACAGCACTCAGCATCAAAACGAAGATAAGATCCGGATTTTCAACTCCAATGTGAAGTCAGTCAGTGCTACTATACGGATCAGAGACTTGCACTGCGTGTCATAAAGAGCATCTCAAACAAACTACAGACCTTCATTAACAGTTGTCTTCGCTCAATACTCAAGATCAGATGGCCAGCCAGAAAAGATCAGCAACAGGGATCTCTGGCAATGAGCGAACCAACCAGGAACCGATTGTGAAACAAATAGGCAGGAAGAAATGGAGATGGATTGGCTGGCCATACTCTGAGGAAACCATCAAGTGACATCACTAGACAAGCCATTGCTCGAGTGGAACCCGAAAGGGAAGCGGCGAGTTGGTCGTCAGTGCGAGGGTGACTTGGAGGAGGTCATGTGAAGAGGAGATGAAAGCATGTGGGCAGACTTGGAGCCAGGTGAAGACTCTAGCAGAGAACCGAACGCAATGGAGACGCACGGCTGAAGCCCTATGTTCCTCTAGGAATTAAAAGAAACAATAATAATAATATAATAATAATAGTCATATTTAACTACATTTGTCAATGAATGAAATGGTACACAACCGCTTCGGGAATGAACAAGTGCACATGACATGCTCTACATAAATGAACAGGACAATTTTCTACGAAAATAAATCTCATCTCACAAAATAATTTCCATTTCCTTTTACACTCATTTGAACACAGAAGGTAAAAATAGTAACAGGTTTTATCATTAGCTGATATCAGTTAGAGAACCATCTGAAAGTCAGGGAATAATGAAGAAATGTTTTGTCCTGGTTTGAGATGCTTCATCAGCACGCAACAACCGGGGTTCGAACCCAAGACCTTACGATTACAAGGCGAGTTCATAGATCATTCAGTCACTGCAACCTGATCCAATGGCCATCCCATGAATTCCAGCTTCCCTCACAGTTCGTGATGTACATAGCGCAACCGCCAACCAATGTCATAGGCGATTGACTGTTCTCTTACCTGGCTTGGTGGACCTCTCTGGTTACGACCTTTTACTAGAACTCCAGGTAACTGCTTGTATAGAACCAGTCACTAGTGAGCATCAGATTTCGATAAACGAAAATGATAAATTTCACTGGAACATTAGAAAAATACGGAAGAATGATACTGTCATCTAACATCTAACTATTTTGGATTGTAAAAAAAAATGGGAGAATAATCCAACTAATAAGGAAGAAAATATCGTCAAATATTCATTGTTTTAAAATAGTCTGTAATTATTATACCCATTAATTGATACTATCAGTCTTAGTTAGTGAAATAAATGGGAATTCAGCGAAAAGCTACTTAACAGACTAGTTCTGTTCTCCTTATCATACTGTAGATTAGAAGAAGAGCTAATAACGATGTTAAAATATTTTAAGGAATGAATATAGACTTGATCTATCTTCTAGGGGAAGAATTATATAATTGTGGAGTAGTGATCCTCTGTTGGGACGGACAAGCATCTTCGTTATCTATGAAGTCATGATTTATGCATATACTGAAATGACAACCTTATTCGACAGTTTTGATTCGTTTACTTATGGCTTAAATTTCTGAGAGTTTTGTAAATATAATATACCATGTATTTTGTCATTCGGGTGGTCATTTTCCCTTGTTTGACTTTTGTATCTATCTCAGTTTGGGAGATAACTTCAGTTGGTCAGTTGATTATAGTGTCATATTCTGGAGGCGCATCCTAGTCAAGTTGCGTCGGTGGCATAGTGGTTAGGACTCTCGCCGACCATGCACATGGTCCGGGGTTCGGTCCCCCGCCGACGCACACCCGATATCTATGGTCGGCCTGTAAATTTGGGCTACCGATATCACATGCTGAAAATTCCATACCAGTACCATAAAAAAAGGTGTGGAATCAAGCTGTAATCCAAAAAAAGTTAGGTGAACCCACAACCTCAGTATCACTCCGTCACAATACCCTCCCATCGAGGTATTAACATTAGGAATTGACTCTTCAGAGAAGTGATGTCTACATCGGCAGTCGATTCATTCATGGCGAAAAGTTGACAGACAAAGATACATTATTTTAGAAAAGGATTAACACAGGCTTCAAACCTTCTGTACTCGATTAAAGCTTTCAATCTGAGTTTGGATTCTGTTTAAGGTGAATTACGGAGAAGTTGAACGAACAATATTTTGAATAGTATCTAGAATCAGTAAGATAAACTATGGCATGGTTGTAAAATAAAAATCAGAAGAAATATAATAAACAGTTATAATTTATTAATAATAATAAGAAGACACTTTAAAATGAACTCTCTATGAGTAACATTCTGTTGAGTATACTATTAACAGAAAGATAGAAAGACCCATTTTAACAACTCTTTTTTCTACAGTTTACCTTAATTTGAAACAATTTAAAATTTGCTGACCTGATAATTGTAATTTCTCTTTTTTGAATTCATTCATTGTCTCTAGTTATCCTTAGTGTATGATTATTTTCTAGTGGGTATGAAGTACTCACTCAAGTTTTACAATTGACTCAATATTGAGAATTGAAAACAATCAGTAATAATAATAACTGTTATCTTTGATCGTGAAGAAATAAGTAATAACACCATCATTATTTACTAAAATTCTACATCTTCGCATAGTAATAATAGTGATAATGGCAATAAATGTGTAAGTTTTTTTCTTTCTCAGTTTGTTCTGCTTAGGTTGTTTTGTGATTTAAGAAAGATAAATTCTCAGCCTTGTTGAAAGGTGTTCTTCAGGTCATCTATTTAGAGAAAGTAGATTTTTTATGAGATGGTTTAATTAACTAATTTAAAAACAATTGTTTTAGTTATATGTTGAGTTGGGTACTGTTCACTGTGATCCGAATGGAACATGGTTGATTTTATTGGGTGGGACTTCTGGTCTCACATATAACCTTCTCTCTTCTCCTGAGTTACTATCAGTTAGGAGTGCGTCAATCGAGAATCGAGCCCAGAATCAATAATAATAATTGACTTTTAACCTACTGCTATGCATTTCTTGGAGACGAGAGAAAAAGGGATTATTTATTCTTCAGATAGAACAGTATTGCGTCACATGAGGTACTGGAGATTGCTATTTTACTTGGACGTCCTGGATGAAGAGGAGATATTATGCAATAAACTACGCTAGAAATCCTGTATACTGTGTAGACTTTTTGTGCAAAATAAAACTGTTATTATTATTATTGCAGTGAATCCAAGGTGGGAATTTCGTCCTATTTGGGAACCGATATATCAATAGAAATCAGTTAATCGGAGATACAAAGTGGAATTAAGCAAATGATAATTGATGCTATTTACATTAGGGGTGACTCTCGTGGCTTAAGCAGCCCAGTGGATAACGCTTTGGCGTTCAGTAAAATGATGGGTGCTTGGTTCGAGTCTCATCAGGAACACCACCACTCACTGAGAATGCAGGTGCATCCACTGGCTGCCAAGTCCAGAATGGGACGAAGTGTGCATCCTGGACTCCACTGCTAGTCACCATCCACAAATAAAGTTTATTATTTTATTGAGATGTGTATCAGTGGCACAGCGGTAGAATGCTCACCAACCACTCCCGGCGTCAGGGATTCGTACCCTGGCTGACACACTCGTAAGCCTCGCCTAGCCGCTAGAAAGCTAAGGATAGAGGGCAGGTTGAACGTGAGCCTGACAATCCCACTCTTTAGAAAAGAACGCTGCTACTGGAACTTCACAGCTCAAGCTTGAAGCCCATGTTCCATTCGGGATGCAAAGGAATAAAGAAAAAATTCAGCGAGATAACGGCGTTTTGAAAAAAGTAATTACAAAGAAAGGTATTACAAAAAGTGATGATAAAGCTTTATTATCTTTTGTTGGAGACTTCTACGTTACTTCGGAAACCTCGTACGCGAAGTCCCTTTTATAAATTTGAACAGAGCTAGAACAAGCATTAGTACAGAATAATAAGCATCTAATATGCATATCTTCAGCTGCGTACGAAATAAGATGGATCCATATTGTTCTGCTCCAATATTTGTTCTATCTCTGTTCAAACTTCTGCGGTAAATGGACAACAGGCTCGCCTAATAACCTGAAGCTCCTAGGTTCGATCCAGGCGGGATTATGGCTGTGCATTGTTAAATAGTTCCAAACTAAGACGAAAGAGCCATTCAGTGCTCTTTGATGTTCAATGATTCTTAAACTGATTGCGGTTAGCAATGAAATTTAATTTGATATTCTTAATAAAAAAGACTTTCTTCTTTTAGTGATACTAGAAATGGCTTTATTATTGAGTAGATAAATTTATTATTGCTAATTTCTTAGTTCTATTTGAAAATCGACTGATAATATTCACCATTGAAAAGTACAGATCCCTTCAATTCACAAAACTAAAAGGAACCCAAGAAGCTCGTAAACGATGAATCCCAAAAACGTCTCATTAATAGAAAACTTTAAAGTTTGCGTTAAAAAAACCAGTAAACGAAATAAATGTCTGTACTACGCGTAGTTTATTTATAAGGTGGCGGCAGAACATGGTAGTATCTTATAGCAGAAGTGCTTATTTTTGGTTAAATGTTGTTTAGTTATGGCGGTATACCGAAACTTCACACTGAAATCTCTGCTTGCTCATATTCTTCATTTTATGCTTCTTTTATCTGCCGTTTGATCCTTTCTGTCTTGATTCACAAGAATCTTTCATTTCTCCTCTTCACCATTTAATCTGTCGCTCCATTATTCAATATTCCTACAGACGACATCACATACAATAAACTACTTACAAAATCGAATCAGTAGCATACTGCATAATATAGATGTAGATTAAAGGTAATTAACAAATTGTATAGAAACAATTACCTTCCAATAATGAAGAATGTCTATAAAAGTCATATAACCCTAGTTGATACTTTGACAATTGTTCATTATCCGACAGAATTATGAGAAAAATAATTAACAGTTTGATGTAGACGACGACGACAATATAGACGGTGATGCTGATGCTGTTGATGATGCTGATTATAGGAGACAGGATAATTTCGTGTAATCCTATGACATCTTTTAATAGAAAAGTACCATATGTGTGTTCTGAATCAAAGACAATGATTAAATATAGCAAAACAGATGTGTGCCACTGACACAAGTGTATTCATTTTTCTTTAGCTATCTATTTATAAAAAAGGTTAGATATGAAAATTTCTATAGTTTTACATATCATGTTTAGATTATTGCCTTATTATCCTAATATCAGTTGTAGAGTACTTTGGGAATGTGAAAATTTCAGTCTCCTAGTTAAACTAGGCTGATTGTCTGATAATGGCTGATAAGAAAAGATGGCACCTTATATCAACAATAGAAAAATATGAATAGGAATGTAAGCAATCACTGAACACACGAAATCTAAGGTTCTTTGGCACATTGTTTAAATGATAGACATTTAGTTTACCTCAGTAAAGGTGTGGTTTGTTGATAATTCATTATTATCTGATAATAGTTGGATTCTCAACAGCCACCCAGGTTGGGGGAAGGGGGTTCCATTCCCGGTCGACGTGTTCCTAAACTTGTCTTGGTTTCTAATCAGTAGTTAGCGAGGAAAAGAGAAATACTCGCTAGTGACTGGCTATAAGAAGAAGTTACCTGGGGTTCTAGTGAGAAGTCGTTACTAGTGTGGTCCGCCAGGTCGAGTAATGAGGACAAATACTCACCGATGACATTGACTGGTGGTCACACTAAAATCACGAATTGGTAAAAGATGGACTTCATAGGCTCATGGATTGGGTCCCATTGGCTGAATGGTCTATGAGCTCGCCTTGTAACTTGAAGGTCCGAATTCCGAGCTCTGACGGTGTGCAGGTACTGCTGAAGAGTCGCAAACTAGGAAGAAAACAATATTCAGTACTTCTTGTTTTTAAATGGTTCTCTAACTGACATCAATCCGTAATCAAACCTAAAACGAATCAGATCCTTACAAACTAACTCATGAAAAGTGGGAAGGTTGGGCGTAAGGCTGACAACCTCGCCTGACAGGAAAAACAACCATGACACCGCTACTAAAATTTAGCGGCTTAGAGCCGCCCCATATTTCACTCTGACTCAAGGAATGAAGAAAGATCTGATAATGCATTGATATCATTATTGCCTTTAAAGAAACTTCATCGAAGTATATTTATATTTACAATTTTTGAATAGCCTTAATGTTAGAGTCTTCATTTGAAATATTAACAGTTGATTTTGCATAGAAATAGAGTGACTTACTTCATCACTAATTGACGTCAACAAAAGTTGATTTCATTTTGAACAGATATCATCCGGGTAATCAGTGAAAACCAATGAAGTGCTAGACAGTTATGTTGTCCTCATTTTCGAATTTCTCTAGACACTAATATTATTTTGTGATGAATTCGACGATGAAATCAACCGTGATCCAAACAATCCCAACTATATACTGACTTTAAAATAAGCTCAGGTCATGAGATTTCCATCAATTTTCATTTAGGGATAGTTACTTACCTATAATATATGATAGTAGCCGTGTTGTATTTTTTTTTCAATTACGGGTCACTGAATTCTAATCCATTCTGTGAACAACAGCATGTTGACAGTCCTATTTTTTTAATACTAAATTCAGTTGTTTGTTACCATTAGTAAAATAAAACTCTACAGTTCTCATTAGTTTTCGATGTTTCAATGTCTGACATCAATTCATGACGGAATCAACCTTAAAAACTTAATTTATAGTAATGAAATTTACTTATTAATTATTCTTTTTAATAATATAAGAAATATCCTTAATTTTCAAGTATTGGTTTGGTAGGGATTTTCTTTAATTGTATGGAGGATTTCATCATGGGCTGACATCAGTTAGAGAACCACTGGAAAACCCACCTGGGAGTACTGGACAGCTGTTTCGTCCTAGTTTGGGACTCTTCATCAGTACTCGCCCACTGGGATTCGAACCCAGGCCCTTCTGGTTACAAGGCGAGCTCGTAGATCATTGAGCCACTGGGACCCGATCCAATGGCCAGCCCATGAATTCTAACTTCTGCCAATTCACGACATAGTGCGACCATTTCGTAATGTCTTCTTAGATGAGTTACTGTCACATCTTCAACCTGCTGTACCCTACTGGTCACGCTATGTCGTGAATTGGCAGAAGTTAGAATTCATGGGCTGGCCATTGGATCGGGTCCCAGTGGCTCAATGGTCTACGAGCTCGCCTTGTAACCAGAAGGTCCTGGGTTCAAATCCCAGTGGGCGCGTACTGCTGAAGAGTCCCAAACTAGGACGAAACAGCTGTCCAGTACTCCCAGGTTTTCTAGTGGTTCTCTAACTGATGTCAGCTCATGATGAAATCCTCCATACAAATATCCTTAAGGTCATGAGTCTATGGAAGGTTGTTGTCTATAATATCTGTAATGCGTAATACTCAGAAACATCAGAAACATAATATGCTGATTGCATGACAGTGTGTGCCTGTACATCTTCAAAATTCATGCTCTACAATACGTAGAAATGAATGTATACTTTTATTGAGTTATTAAATCAATAAGAACTTTAGTATATTAAGTTTTATTAGGCTGAAAACGGCTGTCTACTTCAGTTACTCGTTTACCTCATTTCTCATTCACTGAAATGTGCCACATTTACACCATTTCATATTTTTTGTAACGATCCCATTATGCCCCTGAATCACAATCTATACATATACCCATTTTCAAGTAGGTATGATCCCATTGCTAGGAATTTCTAAAAGAGGATAGAGGATTTGGGCGGGAAAATATTTCTTCAAATGACAGACTATCACTTGTCATACTAATTTAAGACTTTAGGTAAGTAGTAAGTGCTTTGCAATAAAACATATTGAGAGATCTGTATTGTGTATAAAAGCATTTTCCAGGATAAAGGTATTGTTAATATTTAGAAAAGAGAGAGAATACCTATTTTCAAACATTTATAAGTATTTCAGTAAACGAAGATCACCAAAAATATAAAATCACAAGAACTAAGGGCAAAAAGACAGATTAAATGTTACTAGCCGATGCAGAGGTAGAATGATCACCAATCACACCCAGAGTTTTCCGGGTCTCAATACTCGGCCGACGCATTGTAAACCTTGCTTAGCCAGTAGTAAGCCTGGTAAAGAGGGGGGGGGGGCTAGACGTCATGCTAGTAACCCAACCCCTTAAAAACAACAACATCGTCGCTACTGAAACTTCAAACCTCATGCTTGAACTCCTATTTTCCAATCAGAAAGCTAAGGAATAAAATAGTATAACTGAAGTTAGCCATTGAGATATGCAAAACCACTAAATCTGAAGATTTTGAGTTCGAATATTCAATGGGGCTCTATGTGTACATACTGTCAAAGAGTCCCTGACTGAGAAGAAATAACTCTTTTTAATTCTATTTATTCTCAAGTATCTTGAAGATGTTAGTGGTAAGGTACCTGCTTCAGTCGGAAACTGTTTTCAGACGTAAAAAACATTTCCCTTAAAATAATTTTTTCCCAAATTGCACAAGTTAAATAGAAATGTATGTTCACATTATGGTTTTTGTGAGATTTTGTATTAAACTCGACTTATATTTCATCCTTAGCCAGGATAAGTTAGGAAACCACTGAAAATCAGGGAGTCTTGGACAGATGTTTCGTTTTATTTTGGGACTTTTCAATAGTGTGAGCACACCAGGGATCTTGACCAGTGAAGTCCACAAGTCATCGGATCCCGTTTTAGTGACTTGCTGGTCTCGTAACGTGAAGGTCCAGGGTTCAACGCTTGGTACAGTGGTGGATGCGCACTGTTGAAGAGTACCAAAACTGGATGAAATAGTTGTCTAGTGCACCATAGTTTTAAGTGATTCTGTAACTGATGTTGGTTTTTGAGGAAATATACACGGGAGAAATATATGTATTATTTAATGGAAATCCTCACACTTATTCAGGAATCAGTAATTCAACATATAAATGGTTTATTTCATGATTTATTTGGTGTTAAATAAGATTTTATATATCTGGTCTTGGAAATTTCACCAGCACACCTGATGATAACATCCTGATGACTAACTTCACTTAAATGTTGATAGAACTTGAAACAAGACATTACATCCTGTTAACCATCTGAAATAAATACCATTGAGTTACACACTGTATGTATTGGTGTTTAGACTAATGTACAAGAAGCAGTTATCTATTTCGATAGCGTACTGGTGTACTACTGGTGAGATGTAGTTAAAACTATTTGAGAACCTTTATTAGTAGAATAAGAAAATACGGATCGTTGATTGAATCTGAAAAGAAAAAAAAGAATTAGGTGGGATTTGAAATAATTCTCAAATGTTGTACTACTATAAAATTTCAAAAATTGTTCTATTCAACTACTTTTGAATATCAAAAGTACTTTTGCCTTGTTTTTAAAAAAATTTATTTCCCACTGTGAAACTTAAACCCTCAAATTTTCTCAATGAGGACAAATTTCAATGAGTAAAGCTTATATTGATATAATCTCTTTTAAGTAATACTTTGTGTGCAGTGTGAATAGATTTAGGAGGATTACATATATTCACCTTAGAATCTTTTAGAGACTACTTGATTGACTAACATGAGTAGTTGGATAGCACTCACATCAACCAGTAATACTTGTTCACAAGATCGAAGCGATCTCAACACTGGACGAGTATTTCGCTCGTTTGGAGCCGAACTCATCAGAGAGCCGAATCAATTGAAAGAACCAAATTTCGGTTAGTTACTTGGACGAAGCGGTCGTACACTACATTGGTTTCGCGAATTAAATTCGTAATTTGCAATTTACATAGCTTAAGAAGGTGAGATTTCACCATAGTTTCCTTTGGAAACGGAAACTACTCAGGTCACTTTATGTGGTAGCAATCAAGAAAGCAAACACAAACCTGTGGTGTTACGTACTACTGCTATCTTTCAAGAACATTCCTAATTTCTGTGAGCTTGATTTAACAGAAATAAAAAATATATTCACCTAAGAAGTGCATAGAAAATCAATAAACCAATGAAAGTCCTGCTTTCATTCAGTACAGTTTTCACTTATTTGAAGTCGTTAACGAACACGCTAGTTAATTCAGACATCATACAGACGTTCCACGAACTGTTAGAGAAAAAAATATTTTGTGATTAAGACGAAATACTTGTTAGCCATCATGAAGATGTTTTGGAGCCGAGAAACTGAAAGACAAAGAGACAAGAGACGAAATCTTTCGTTATCTATTCAAGCAAACAGTAAAGTCATAAATAACTATGTGAAGTACAAGTAAAGTTTACTATCTCATTATGGACTATACACACTGAAGTAGTACAACTCAAAAGTCTTACATGACCATGTTTAGTTTCAAGTCTTATCACGGATTGATGTAAGTTAAAGAACCATTGAAAACCAGGGAGTGTTGGACAGCAGTTTTGTCTTAGTTCGGGAGTATTTACCAATATGCGCCCACGACCCCATCGGTGTTTGAAACCTGGACCTTCAGGTTACGAGGTCAAGCTAGCTGACTATTCAGACACTTGCATTTTTATCCAGCAGTCAGCCAATGAATTCTAGCTCCTATCAATCCACCATTTTAGGGTGGCTATCAGCCAATGTCATCCGACAGTATTCATCCTCACACTCAATCTGGTGGACGTCACTGGTCACCACTTCTCAACAGAACTCCAAACAACATCCTGTAACCACTTACTAGTGGGCATATATAGTTTGTTTATATGGACTAGTCACCGAGATGTAACCAGTGTCATATTTCTAGTTATTCTTGTATTAGTGCTGTCTGAATCCTATCAGTCTAGCTTACAAAATGATCTCCTTACCATGGTGGTGTGCTTCAAATAGCACATTGGTAACATCTTTGACTGCGGAACTACATGCCACGGGTTCAAATCTTTGACGGAACCTCAGATCCCTTAGGATCGGAGAAACACCTTACTGACAAGTGACAGTAAGCTCGAAGCCTAGGTGCAGACACGTCTTCCTGTCAATTATCTCCATCCATCTGACACCAAGACAATCTGTTTATCTTTAAATAAACAGTGCGTCGGTGGTATAGCGGTTAGGACGCTCGCCAACTATGAACATGGTCCAGGTTCGATCCCCGGCCGACGAACTCCTTTACCTCGCTAAGCCAGAAATAATGCTGGTGAAGAGGAAAGGTTGGGCATGAGGCTAGCAACCCGATCCTGTGAAATAAACACTGCTACAGAAACTTTAAGCCACTAGCTTGAAGCCCTATGTTCCACTGGGGAACGTGAAGGAAAAAAATTCTTCCCATCAGATTGATTTTATAAGATAAAGAATGTGTTGTTATTCTTTTTATTCTATATTGTATCTAAATGTTTGTTAACTTTTAACCACGACAACATGTACATTGTTCAATTGACGAAAGCTTTCAATATTCAATACACATGTCTATTTGTTTGTTTGTTGGGTTTACTATTTTGTTTTTGGGAAAAGATTCTAATTGTGTAATTTTCTCAGTCATAAATTTTACCATAGAATATCGGCACCATTTACTCGGTACTTTTTTTTTACCCTAATGAATATTTGATTGTTTCTATCTGTTATGTACAAGTTTTGGAGAGAGAAAAAAATAGCTGTACATTCTTGCCTAGCTACTAAAATAGTGTATTCGACAAGTTCTCTTACACTCTCCAACACACACACACGCACATACACATCTATCACCTTGGAACAGATAAAACTTTGCTATATATATTCTAATAATAAAGAATATTTACGTATTTTTTTTTCATCTGTTTACACGGTATATTCAAGTACACTACTGTGCGAAAGCTACTGCAGAGACACGCATACGTACATTACGTGGATTATGAATATCTGCATTACAGCGTTGTCAGATCAAACAGGAGAGACAACTGTTGTGTTATTGTTATTACTATAACTATTACTATTACTGGTATGGTATGGTATGGTATGATTGTGTCGTGCATCTAAGTCATAATAATAAACATTAGATACATATACCCACATAAAAAGAAATGAAAGCCTACAATACAGATAACTTTGCAAGAAAAAAAGCACGGAAATATGAAGAATATCAAAACAACAAAATAGTGGACCATTTATAGGCTAGCCATGAGAATAGTATATACTACATATGTAGATATTGAGTAAAGTTGCACATAAATAAAGCAAATGAACTACTGCTACACTGGTACTACTGTGTGCTCTACCCACGCCCCCCCCCCTCTAAATACCATTTTGTTCCTCTGTACAACGAAAACTGTTCAAATGATATTTATTTATCTATTTATTTATCCGCATATATCAGTTTATTTATGATGTTGTATCCTAAATATTATATACCACACATATATATTAGCTAGTATCGCGTGTATTATATGCATGGAACGTTCACATGAATATAAACTTTTAATTTTAATTGGCGCCGCATATTTTTTGTTTGTTGTTTATTTTTTCTCAGTTCGAAGAAACCAACAAACAAACAAACAAAAGAAGCAACCATCTCATATTACTTTTGACTACATTGCCATCAGTGCCGCCTGCAGGCCTATTTACCTACCTTCAGAAGGTGAATAAACCATTTCCCAACACATACGTACAAACTCATAGACACAAACAGATGGTGGTTTGTCAAGATCAAACCCACCCCCCCACATATACACGTACACACACCAACCACCACCATAGAAGTACTAGGTTGAAGTAGAGAAAGAAAAAAGAAGTAAAAATGGAGACAAATGTGTAAACAAAATAAGTAAATACAAAACTACTCGTTGCCCAACTAACTGACTTACTAACTAACTAACTAACTAACGTCTAATCGTTTTCACCTTACATGTTTTGTGAATTGCCACAAAATAAGGCATAAATAAATTTCAATGACTCCCCACTCCACCAACTAACTAACCAACCAACCAACCAGCCGACCTTCTCCATCTTATTTCTTCTTTCATCTTTTCTCTTTGAAAGAAACGATAAGAAGAAGAGGAAGAAGAAGGAATTAAGAGGAAAACCGTGGGATTCAGTATTTTCTAATATTTATTTATTAATGACTTACTTTATTTTTAAGGCAGTTTATTCAACTCTCTCATCTTCACAGAAAAGAAGAAGAAGAGAAAAAGGCTTCATTCTTCAATGGTTGATGTTAGTTTATGGATATTTGTGTATTGCTGGTATTTTTATTTATTATTATTATTTTGAAAAATGTACACGCATACATAAATGGTGAATAGTAATCACACACCGAGTATTATATCGTTATTATCTACAGTGTACAGATGAACCAGTAGAACAAGAAGAAAAAGAAGAACTTAGAAGATATCTAACTAAGTAGAGACTGTGTTCTGACCATCGTCTAACAGACTGAAAGGGTTAAAGTAAGTAAAGGCATAGAAGACTACTGAGAAATAAACAACAACAACAACAACCAGAAGAAACTCTACCATTATTATTATTATTCCATATATTACATGCACTAAGATAAACTTTTTCCCAGGATTATCAAAGAGAAAAAAACAACAACAACAAAAAAGCAACAGAAGACAGTTTTGACTAGAGGACTTTAGAATACAAAAGGAAGAAAGAAAAGGATTATGGGGTTTTCTTTTCCCAATCGTTTCTTTTCGTTCTCTTTTAAGGGTCATATTATTGTTGTTTTAATACTGCTTCAAATACAAAAATTCAAGACAAATGAAAATGTGTGAAAGGAATGTTTGACATGAATTATGTTCATTTGGCATGTTATTTACATATGGGTTGATTTCTTGGGAAAATAATATGACTTGTTAGTCAGTTAGTTCAATGTTAGTTAGTTGGTTCGTTAGTTAGTTAGTTAGTTCAAGGTTAGTTAGTTAGCTAGTTAGTTAGTTAGTTAGTTAGTTAGTTAGTTCAAGGTTAGTTAGTTAGTTAGTTAGTTAGTTAGTTAGTTAGTTAGTTAGTTAGTTAGTTAGTTAGTTAGTTAGTTAGTTAGTTAGTTAGTTAGTTAGTTAGTTAGTTAGTTAGTTAGTTAGTTAGTTAGTTAGTTAGTTAGTTAGTTAGTTAGTTAGTTAGTTAGTTAGTTAGTTAGTTAGTTAGTTAGTTAGTTAGTTAGTTAGTTAGTTAGTTAGTTAGTTAGTTAGTTAGTTAGTTAGTTAGTTAGTTAGTTAGTTAGTTAGTTAGTTAGTTAGTTAGTTAGTTAGTTAGTTAGTTAGTTAGTTAGTTAGTTAGTTAGTTAGTTAGTTAGTTAGTTCAGTATGTGTAGAATTTAAGGTCTCCTTCGGAATTAGATACATATGCCAGAAATAGATGCATACAGACACACTTTGATATTATTGTTATTATTTCCTTGACTTCTGAGTGGCTTCAAGAGCACATCTCTATTTCGCCCCGTTCTCTTCAGTCTTCACTTTAGCTGTCTTCACAGTTGCCTACTGGCTTTCATCTCCTCAGTGTTACCCTCGGACACAAGTCCAACTCGTTGTTTCCAAATCTCGGATTCCACTTGAGAGACTAATTGGTATGTGATGTCATTCAACTACCTCCTTAATGTATGCCCAATCCATCTCTCCATTTTCTTCTGCATATTTGTTAGATTCTTCGCGGGTTCGTTGGAAGAGTTTATCATTTCCGGTCAGCCATCTGATTTTCAGTAACAAGCTAGAGATGGCAGTTGTTGATGTAAGTCTGCAACAGGCTTTTTGAGATGTTTTTGGTGACACGAGTATCAAGTTTCTGAACAATACAGAAGCAATGATATGACATGAGTGCTGAAGATCCAGATCTGAGAAACACGTTTACTTTCTTCATTAATGACTGTAAGATGTATACACTAACCTGAGTCTCATGTTCAAGGACACTAAGTATACTGTCTAGGGGGGCAGTGAAATCTCAATTAAACCGTACAGCTCGCAGAACACAACAACAACACCTAAAACACATCCACCTGAGTTACAGATATTCTCCATAATTTCAGGCTGTTTGAAAAAGCTCCTAGAAGAAAACGAAACGGAATTGGTCATCTATGCATCAATTATTCAAGCAAAAGTCTAAGGAGTTTTATTCTGAAGACGAAATCAAATGTGAGGATACGAAATGTAAAAGTGTCTGGATAGTATAATGAATGATAAGGAATAACTTCTTCAACGGTCAGTAGTATTAGATGCAAAGATTATTTTACGAGTTGATCACGGACTGATATCAGTTAGAGAACCATTGAAAACCAGGGAGTACTGGACAGCTGCTGTTTCATCCTAGTTTGGGAATCACCGGCAGTACGCACCCACTGCCAGCCAGGATTCGAACCCAGGACCTTCCGGTTACAAGGCAAGCTAGCTCGTATACCATTCAGCCACTGGGACCCGATGCAATGGCCAGTGCATGAATTCTAACTTCTACCAATTCGTGATTTAGCGCGACCCCAACCATTGTCGTTGGTGGGACATCCATCCATATACGTGACATCCAATTGGACCTCACTGGTCACGACTTCTCAATAGAGCTCCAGGAAACTCCATCCTGTAGCAAGTCACTAGCGAGCAAAGATTATTGTTTGCTGGAAATCAGGTGCTGAACAAAATCAGTTATAACGGTGTTTTTGGTAAACATTACCTTAGTAGTTATCAGTAAAACTAAAGACACAACGTTTAGCTGACCGACTACTCGCTTGTCAATACCTCTACTGAATTCCAACTGATCCGAGTACAAGGTTCCCAGGAATTCCCCGGTATTTTTAGCATTTTTGCTCTTTAGAACTTTTACATCTTTCCAGTCAAACTAGTATTCATAGTTGTCCATAAGCACTGATATGAAAAAAAAATATGAGGAGTCAGAGAAAACGTCCTCTTTGGCCAATTTAGTAAGAAAGGCTCTGGAAACACCAGGTTGTCAAAGTCATCAGAAGAGATGGTTATATCATTCATAGAGAATTCCAAACCCTCATTTCGTATTGAAATTCGTGCTAAAGCTATTCTCCATAAGGTTAGTGAAAGCTTCCCAAGCTTCCCTCAGGTCGACTCCTGAACAAATGAAGTGTGTAAAAATTTATAGAATTCCATTTTGCCTAAAACTTCTGTTGAACGTTGTAGAACCTATCATGAGTAGTATATAAGATATTTGATTAAAAAACCGTTCAGTTTAACTGCAGTATTGATATGTAGCTTTTAATAATGCAACTGTGATGATACAATAATTGTCATCTTCACTGGAGTTGAGTATGGAGTATATTCATCAATTAATCCGTTATTATTCATTCGTTTTATGGATAGTTGGATTGACAGGATAATAACAGTTTTGATAATTTGAAGTTTACGAGTCAAGACGCTATCGGTAAGCATCTACAACATGTGGAAATATTATAACGGGCAACAGATCACCATAGTATTGTCCCCACATTGATAAGACAACAAAGCAATGAAGAATTAGGAAGTAGGATTCACTCCTCCAAGAACTGAGTCGGTGGTTCTGCTGTGGGAGAATGCTCACCAGTCACTCAGGAGGTCCACTTTCGACTCTTAGTGGATTCATCCTTACACCTTACCTAGTTTACTAGTGAGCCCGGAAAAGAGGAAAGGTTGTGCGTGTAGCTAGGAGCCCCACCCCATAAAAACAAAACCGCAGCTACTGAAACTATAAAGCTTGAAGCCGTATGTTCCACTCAGAGCTCAAAGAAATGAAAAATCTTAGTCGACAACTCTCAGGGAACACAGTGACTAATCGTATATCTTTCCGCCCACCCTTAAAATAGATACGACATTACTTTTGTTAAGTAAGTCTTGAAAAGGATTACAACCGTCATGTTTTCCCAGATTTTTTGAGTGTGTTATGGATTACGAGATATTCATTCATACGAATATTTACATGATGCAATTAATATCGCAATGCTTAGCTCAATCAATATACAGCGCATAAATTTCGCTTTTGTTATGATCATAAATACGTCTTAAATGTTGCCTGATTTGTAAGTTTATAGATTACCTCTTTTCATACTACATAAATATTCGTTAATCTGGAACGATGTTTATGAAATTTCCCATGAATGATAAGTGAAGCTACAAATATTCTGTCATCAGTTGAGTGTTAAATCTTAGATTAACTAGTTAGTTATCGGTCTTACGACACACCTGCAAACTAAAAACGAAGTTGAGAACGCGCATTTTGTCCTATTAGAGGTTCTTTTTTTTGCATTCTAGTTAGTGATGGTGTTTAAAGTGTTCAAATTTCTTCAAAGTTAGACCATCATCTACTCGGCTACAGATCCAATGCAGCCATCACTAAAGAAATGCTTGAATGAAAATTAAGGGGATACTGGGTAATCTGTTCAACAGGCGCATGTACTAAATAATGGCCAATCTATTCAGCTCAGGAGTATCCACAGGAAATTATTGGTAATCTAACTTAATCCATATAATTTTTGTACGGTGTAACTACTAAATATATTACCTGAAGTCTTTATGAAAAGTGATAAACATAAAGGTTAGCTAAGTAGGTATACCCAAATGTTGTTTGTGTGAACCCAAACCTGTAATCATAGTGATAACATATCTAGCAAGAGGACAGATCGTCTCATTTCAAACTTGATACAGACAGAGTTTTTGGTACGTACTTCGGATGAGTTTCAAATTATAACTGTTACTTGATTCTTGAATTTTCACATTTCTATACTTGATATAAATTCAATAATGAAACCATCTTGAGATCATTCCACTCCTTAAAAGCCAACTAATTGAATATGATTTTAGAAAATGCCATTAAGATATTATGATGTTTTGTTGAATGAAGTATAATATATGGAAAGAGGGGAGAAACATTTTTTCGTTTGAAAGACATACACGATTCACTAGTAATTCACAAGATTTAATATTTGCCTTAAACAACCCAATAAATGTTCAACTGGATACGTCCATTTGTGTTCCTACAGACTAGAAATAAATTAAATTAAATGTTTGGCTTATTGTTTAGTCGACTGTCTCAAAAATTATCAATTGAAAGATCCAACTATTCACCGACAATCACAAAAAGACCCTAGGGGGTCTAGATTCCCCAGGATGATTTATGTCTCATATTGCACGAACGAAAAATTGGCTGAAGAGGAAGAGAAGATAGGGAAAGGTTTAGGTGATGAAGACACCCAAGCAACAACAAACATCACCCTCAACGGGACAAATCTATAGGAAGTTACCTTTTTCAGTGAACTGACCTGGGCAACGTCATTTAATCTACAAACAGAGACACCGATGAGGATGTCAAAGCCATCCAAGATCGGATTGGGAATCTAAAGCATTCAGCTTAAGGAACAAGACGCAACTTTTTTCAAAGTAAGGTCAAATCAGTGCTTCTGTATGCTCCACAAACTTAGCGCGCGCTTCACCAAAGACATTTCTAGAAGGCTGTGGACTTTCATTAACACCTGTCTTCGTTTAGCACTGAAGATCAGATGGCCAGAAAGAACGAACCAATCAAGAGTCTATTCCTCAACAAATATGTAAAAGCAAATGGAGGTGGATTGGATATACTCCTGGGCGCCCGTCGAATGATATCGCGTACCAGACAGGCCGTCGAGTGGAACCAAAATGAGAAATGACTAGTTTGGCGTGTGTCCTAGGATAACATAGAGGAGATCGTGTGAGGATGAGATAAAAGCCTATTGAACAATCGCGCAGCCAAATAAAGACGATTGCAGAGAACAGAGTGAAATGGAGATGTGCTGCTGAAGACCTTTTTACCACTCGGGACCCCAGTTAATTCAGTGGTTAATATATGTGTAACACATTGGTATGGGAAACAATCTTTTAGCGAATGTTAGTTTCAATGTTAGGTAAGTTTATTTGACATAATACACAGTCATACAGTATGAATAACTGGATGCCGCTCCAAGAACACTTTACTGTTTATAATCATAACAATATATGTTGTATCAAAGAATTATGTTCTATCACAGTGTTCTAATTCTACTCTTACTATTAGTTCCTCTTATCTTTTGAAAACACATTTTTACTAGGTCCAAACAGAACAAAATGCTACAGGGAGTCTATCTTACCAAATAAAAATTCTAGGGATGTAATATTTAAAAAAGGGTGTTGTAATCTGTTGCATCTGTTCAATGAACACAGTGAAAAACTGTTCGATTCAAACTCATATTCTGTTTAACATTGGTCGGTTTTGGCCAGCAGTGGAATGTAAGCCTCCTAGCCTTTGAAACGCATCTCCACTGAGTGATAGTGTTCCTTTTGGGACTCGAACTCAACACCCATCAATCAGAACACTAAAACACAATCCACTAAGCTCCTGGACATCACTGTCAACACAAATCCAGCATTTCAGTCTGATAAAATCTGTCAGCGTGAAGAAAACCGAATTGATAACTTCAACAAATAATGAGATTCGTTTATTACTCAGTAACCAATTCGCTTAATCTTTAGTCTGCTTAACCAAATTGCCTTAGATGGTTTTATATATATATATATATATATATGTGCATTGGCGTCATAGAATTCGAGAAATTAATGGAGCCATTTATTTCCTTGTCTGGCATTCTGTAATTTGTCTTCAGTAATAATACGAAGAAGAAGAAGAATAAGACAGAAAACAGAAAAACAAGGGTACTTCTGTTGTTCATGAAAATGCGTCAAAGCAACACAAGAGAAGTGGAAATTTCACGTCGCCTAATGTTGTTTTCCTTTTCGTAGATTACTGGTTTTTAATGAAAATCATTTATTATGTAATTACAATGATTATTATTACAATTACTTTTTCACTCTGTCTAACTCTCTCTCACTTATTTTCAAGTTTAATTCCAAAACAGTAATTGTAAAATCAATTATAATAGAGGATACTAACATTGGATAATTTATGTCATAAATACTTGATTTATGTACATAAATAATAAATTATTAACTACTATGACAAATTATTTTCATAAAAAGTTGATGTAAGTGGAAAAAACAAGCATATTAAGACATAATAACCAAATATTCTCTCTTTAAATCATTTACTCTAAGTGATACATATATCATTTAAGAAATGAACAGGAAAGTGTATTACAGTGGGTGCGTACAACACCTGCATTTTGTATTCCTTTACGTTCCCAGTGGAACATAGGGCTTCAAGCTAGAGGCCTGAAGTTTCAGTAGCAGTGGTATTGATTTTTTGCGGGATAGGAATGCCAGCCTCATTTCCAACCTTCCCTCCTTACAAGTCTTATTAATGGTTAAGCTAAGCAAAGGAGTGCTTCGGTGGCCGGGGATTGAATCCTGAGCCACCTGTCTGGTTGGCGAGTATTTCACCGCTGTGCCACCGGCACACTAAATTTTACCTCAATTCTAAGAACTATTGACTGACTGATCGGTATGAATAGTCGAATATCACTCACATTAACCAGCAGTGCTTGCTAGCCACCGGATAGTTGTTTCGCTTGTTTTAAGTCGAGCTCCTTAGTGGTACGCCCGGTTTGATACATCTGTCTAAGCTGAATTTGTTCAAATCACCCGAATTCTGGTGAAATACATAATACATTATAGCAGTTGCATTACCCAAACCTTTTACACAGTGGAAAAGTTAGTTCTATATATATTTCGCAACTTGTACAACCCCTAGTCCAAAATAACAAACAAAAATGAAGAAACTAAACAGATATAGAGGAGAAGCCCATAAAGTATCAGTGATAAGATGCTTCACCATAATATCCGTTAAGCACCCCAACATCTATCAATCCTGCTAAATATTTCCAGCTGCCATTTTAATAAACGCTGAATCTCCTGACAGTATTTATTATAATCAAGAAAGTGATCACATAAGTTGAACTGAAGGAAACACAAAGAGAATGATATGAGGGGGAGAGGATTACTGTATGCAAAACTTCCACACATCGATTCTCCCAATGCTGGTCCTGTAGCATACACAAATATTAATGTTGCACCACGCCAGCAACACATAAAACAATCAATAAGTGTTGCTTTAGAGGCTTGGGTGCATTTATTGAATAAAATGTTAGCTTACAACACTTGAGTGCTATTTAATATTCTGGTTTGTGTACTTAATTCATTCTCTATGACGCTTAATTGTCATTTGTAAATCATTTTAGGAATAATGTCAGAAAATGGTTCTAGTCTCATGGAAAAAAAATAACTGACACCTCTTTTGTATGGATGTAGTATCTCATAACCTTCAGAGTATATCCAGATTTTTAAGTTGCTTATTCAGTTTATGTTTGCTGAAATTCAAGGTGTGCTTGTAAGGTGGGTCTACTTCCAAATCAGTGAGTAATGGCATTCTACCTTTCCAAACATTAAAGCATTATCGATTAGATTACTTTATCATGACTCCCACCTCTCGTATAAAGGGTGTAAAATTTGATTCTAATTTGATTCTACTTGTCTATATTAGGTGGTTGGAGGCAATCGGCAGGAAGCCCTGCTTGGACCTAGGTGTCGTGCTAGTTGGCACTCACTACTCAGCAGGGAGCATCTGCAACCTTGAAGGAACTCATTTCCCTTCTGAGATTCGAACCTGCGTCACCCAATACTTCAGTCAGAGACGTTACCACTGAGCTATTCGGACTGGCTCGCGATTGGCCTCCTGTATGACTGTAGTGGTTACTTTGATTGGACACTAGTAACTAGTGTTATGCATCTAGTCCTCAGTTTGGTGCAGACTGAATTCTATCAGTCATATTTGCATTGTGGCCACCATCCTAGGTAGCTCTCCATCACGATGTACATTGATTTGATGATATTAGATGGTTGGAGGCAATCGGCAGGAAGCCTTGCACATAGGTTTCGTGCTATTGGCCGCATTGCAAACATGACTGCACCAAAGAAAGGACTAGACACATCACACTAGTTACTAGTGTCAATCAAAGTATCTATTTATCTATGCTAACAGTTGGAGATGGAATGATTGAAGTCTGTATCCAATGATCGAAAACCAAGAAACCATTTACGAATTCACTCTATGGGTCAGTCGTTTTACAGTTTTTACAACGTTTTAGTCTACGCAGTTTTGCTCTACACCGTGGTAGAATACAATTCCATCATAGAGTAAATTTATTTGATAAAATCGCTTAGTGTTAGACAGTATTATTTACCGATGACATTTCGGGGACAATTTATCGCTCATAATCATATCAAGGTACTCATAGAACTTTATAACTTCGTTTATATACACGAAAAACCAAACTGGAACATTATTTCTTATCCTTTGATTTGATTAGTAGTGTAATATTTTCCATATCTCTGGTATTGGCTCTGAATCATTTCTATTGTAAATGTTAGGTGTAGATTTGATGAACGAAGATTCAGTAATCAACCTCCCTCTCCTCCTTCCTATTTTACTCTTTAGAACTGTAACTATGTCCCATCCTACTGCGCAGCTAAGTGCTAATGCATGCATTGCAGTGGCTGAGTTGTTTTTCTACATTACTTATCTTCGTGGGGTCAATTATTCTAGACTCTGCTAAATCTGACTACTCCCGATCTGCTGGTTTGATCTATGTAGTTGACCTTACAGTCATTGCAAGCTATTTCGTAAGTTATATTATTTTGTCTAATTGGGTTAACAGGGTCTTTTAACCTACAGAACTTGTCCCTGAGTGAGTTTGTAGGTTTAAATGCCACCCTAATTTCCGTTGTATTAAGAATCATCCTACATAGAGTTTTAGATGTCCCCCTCCTTATATGGTAGATGTCTTAAACTCTTTCTTATTTATGTTATCATTACTAGTTTCACTATTATATTGCTTTTTCTTGTGACATTTTGCGATCTTCTAAATGAATTTTATAGGATAGTTATATAGTTATTTAATACCAACGCTTCTTTTATCTGTTTCATTTCATCATTTAGGTTTTTAGTGTACTACTTAGTGTTCGTAGTCAGTTTGTTAGACACTTAACTAAGCCAGCCTTTACAGACAACGGATGAGATGAATTAAAGTCTGAATATCTACTAGAGTCCGTTGGCGTTTTATAAACATTGGTGCATAGCTTACCTTCTGTTTTATTCATTCATACTGTCTGTTCAGTTTATTACTCATGTATATAAACGAAGTTGGAAAGTTATGTGAGTACCTTAATATGATTATGAGAGATAAATTGTGCCCGAAACGTTATCAGTAAATATTACTGTATCACACTATGTGAAATTATCAAACAAATTTCCTCAATGATGGAAATGCTCTATATCGTTGGAATCTACTTTCCTAGAGCTGAATATGTCTTATCATTTTTCCCATCTCTGGAAATTCACTTTTATCCGACAGCAATAGCATAAGTCGGTTCGAAGTTCTGTAGTATTTGTTTACAAAAGATAGGAACCATCTCTTAGTAAATGATATCATCTACGACCACTAACCTCAGTGACTTGAACATATGTTACTGATCTTATCTGAGAGACACTTCCAACTTTGTCAAATTCAGGACTAAGTGGAAGAAGAAGCACAGAAACAATCAGTCTATAGCGTGATATAAGGGTGAAGGATGGTTCTGTTAGATTAACATATGGTAACTCCTTGGGAAGGATCATATGCCTAAGATGTTTGAGAAGTCATCAAAAATGTCTCCTAATCGTGATTGTTAGTGATCGTAGCTCATTTCTCTTGTCTCTTCCACTATTAAAGGTTAACGTGAATTAAAGAACATTTCTCTGAATGTAAAGATTACTGAGGATGTTCATTCTGTTTTTTCTTCAACTACCATCTTGTTTCTTCTTGTCTTTATAAGATTACAAAATTATTTTGTTTGATTGGTTGGAGGATTTCATCATGAGCTGACATCGGTTAGAGAACCATTGGAAAACCTGGGAGTACTGGACAACTGTTTCATACTAGTATGAGACTCTTCAATGGTGTGCACCTACCGGGGTTCGACGCTCACTAGCGACTGGCCCTATTCAGGCAGTTACCTGGGGTTATAGTGGGAAGCCATGACCAGTAGGGTACAACAGGTTGAAGGTGAGGCCGTAACTCATCGAAGAAGACATTGCGAAGTGGTCGCGCTATGTCGTGCGTGAATTGGCTGTTAGAAGTTAGAATTCATGCACTGGCTGGCCATTGGATTGGGTCAGGTGTCAGTGACTTAATGGTGTACGAGCTCGTTGGCCTTGTAACCAGAAGGTCATGGGTTCGAACCCTGGTGGTGGGTGTGTACTGATGAGGAGTCACAAACTAGGCTGACAAAACAGCTGTCGAGTACACCCAGCTGGTTTTCCAATGGTTCTCTAACTGATGTCAGCTCATGATGAAATCCTGTAATCAATCAAACAAAATCCCTACAAAACCAATACTTGAAAATTATTTTGTGTGAAGCATACTCCAGAATCCATTCTACTCTAAATTTGTGAATAACCAGTGGTGGAGATGCAACGAAGATAACTGACCAGCAACAACAAGCACCAGTCACTATCGATAGAAGAAATTTGAAAGAAGTCATTTCTATCACCTATTTAGGCAGTATCGTTTTAACTACAGAAGGCACGAAAAATCTCACCACAAGGAATGTCTTGTTATCTTATTTACTTTTAATAGTACATCAAAAAAAGCAACAAATAACAACAGTATAAGTTATGTTTTATCACCGTTCAACTAGATAACGAGAATACAAGAGATTTGAACTGGTTTGGTTTCTTTCTTTTTGAGATCAATCAGTTCACCTACTGAGATCTGTTGATCTTCTAGCATCATTAGCTGTCTCCTTCCTATTCAACAACAGTGATTATTAATGGGGGGTCTATAAAACATTCGAATTCGTCAGTTACGCTGTTTCGTAGTAGTGTCAGTAATTAAAGGAATGGTGATAGGAATTTAAAGCATTTTAAGAAAATTCTGAAAAGAGAAAGCCTATTATACACAATATCGAATTACTGAATATTTTTATGATACATGGTGTTTAAAGAATGCGACATTACAAAGTACAGTCTTCAGATGGCTTATAATATACATATACACTATTTCAACATTAAATATCTTTCTGATAAACTCTTCTATCCTAAATTTGATATTTGTGTTAGGAAAAGATCATCATTATTTACCCATAGATTGTAATAATAACTTTGTACTTTGACATAACAACAGACTTTAAGTATTAATGAATCATTTATGATTGAATTTTAAAGTTCGAAGCAGTTCAAAATTCTAGTCATACAATTCTTTATTTCTGATATATCGCTTTATGTTACTGATCGCATGATTCAGTATTCTAAGGTTAAAAACAAGATAAGTAGACATTATTATTATTATTATTACATCTTACATGACGATATACAGGGATTAGTTGTTGAGTATTTGTTCAGAGATTTGATCTTTGACACTAACAATTATTTACCATCCAAGGTATACTTTAAGATATGGTGATAATAAATGGACTATTGGATGTATTACCTTACAATAATTCGTATTTTGCCATGTTTTCTTTCGATACATTTTGACAGTAGTTCATCTTATGCTCGTTCTTTCTTTCTCTATCTACAGACCCCTTGAAGGTCTCTTCTGTTAAATCATATTCACGCAGATTATACTAGGTGTGCTCTTTGATATGATGCAGAAGAATTGTATCTTAGGTGGATGATATTGGTATGGTTTCGTTCTTTGAGCTGGATGGTTAGGTTACGAAGCTTTGATTGTCTTCAAATTGAAGTACGCGCTGAAGATGTTGTCTAGAAAAACAATGTAAGCTCAAAGAACACAACCACAACAATATCCACATGACTGAAAGTCATCCCAGTTTCCTGTATCAAATAAGAAAGAATAACGTTGGCTTCACATCTAAACAAAAAAAAATTGAACACTCATGAAATCGGCAGTATATTTACAAAGGGACTTCGCATACGCCATCTTTACATAACTGAATCATTGGCTAGTCGGGGTCTGAAACCGGACCTGTGCATTCAAAAGCGCTTCATACATTCACTCGACCTACCGTGGCCAGAGTAAAGTTCTTATTATAATTTTGCTCCTTTTTTAATATGTAAGCTTACTATTATTACTACTATTATTTTATTATCATTATTATTCCTATTATCCATGTTTTATTACCACTCTACTACTGTTTATTGATAACATTGCTTCTTCATACAGATTTTATATATGAAAACACTTTATTGTCTTTCCACTAGTTTCTGTCCATTCTACACGAGCTTACTGATTAGTCGTAATCCCATGCTTATCACGTCATGCCAACTTCTGCCTGTTTTCTAACTTACAATCACTCACCCCATCTAGGTTACACCTTACATTATGTAATACGCATTTCGAGGACACAGTTTACCAGTATCTTATTGGTCTAATGATTTTTTTGTTAAATATAATTACGATTGTACAACTCATGAAAAAGAATCGTTGAAAAGAAAATTTTCTTCTCTGTCTACGTCTTTTTCTTATAATACTGTATCACCATTTATTCAGTGTGAGGCCCTAATTAGCTACTTTGGGGTGTGACTGGTGAATGTTCTAACCCTGGACCACCGAAGCAGCAGTGGTGGCTCCAGACGGGAATAAAACAAGCATGTTGCTTGTTGTTATTATTGCTATTACCTTTCACGTGTTTTTTTTAAATTATTTTTTTTATTATACCTTTACGTTCCCAGTAGAACATGGAGCTTCAAGCTAGTGGCTTGAAGTTTCAGTAGCAGTGATTATTTTACAGGATGGGGTTGCTAGCCTCATGCCCAACCTTTCCCCTTCACAGCATTATTTGGTTTAGCGAGGTAAAGGAGTTCGTCGGCCGGGGATCGAATCGGCCATGTGCATGGTCGGCAGCGTCCTAACCGCTATGCACCGACGCACTTACCAGTCTTATTACTAGCTTAGTGAGGTAAATAAGTGCAGTGGTGGCCAGGGGTCGAACCCTGAACCACGCGTGGCGTGGTTGGTGAGCATTCCACCGGTGTGCCACCGACGTGTCTTTCACGTGTATACCCCATAGATTTTCTCAACTTGTTTCATTACATTCTCACAAAATGTTATGAAAATTCTACTGTCTTTCCCTGGGCAACACCACCAACAGCAGCAACAACAATCAGCATAAATGGAAGGAGCCTGAAAGAAACAACCTCCTTTACCAACCGACCTGGGAAGCATCGTTTCAACTACAGGCGGAACTGACGAGGATATCAAAGCAAGAATCGGAAAAGCAAGACAAGCTTTCACTACTCTCAAGTCTGTGTGGAGGTCAACAGCACTCAGCATAAAAAATAAGATCCGGATTTTCAACTCCAATGTGAAGTCAGTGCTACTCACTATACGGATCAGAGACTTGGCCAGCGCGTCATAAAGAGCATCTCAAACAAACTACAGACCTTCATTAACAGTTGTCTTCGCTCAATACTCAAGATCAGATGGCCAGCCAGAAAAGATCAGCAACAGAGATCTCTGGCAATGAGCGAACCAACCAGGAACTGATTGTGAAACAAATAGGCAGGAAGAAATGGAGATGGATTGGCCATACTCTGAGGAAACCATCAAGTGACATCACTAGACAAGCCATCGCTCGAGTGGAACCCGAAAGGGAAGCGGCGAGTTGGTCGTCAGTGCGAGGGTGACTTGGAGGAGGTCATGTGAAGAGGAGATGAAGGCATGTGGGCAGACTTGGAGCCAGGTGAAGACTCTAGCAGAGAACCGAACGCAATGGAGACGCACGGTTGAAGCCCTATGTTCCTCTAGGAATTAAAGGAAACAATAATAATAATAATTCCCAACATTATAAACAATATTACACTGTATTTCCTTTTTAATGGGGAAATATTTACTGAAAAGTTAGTAAAATAATTTTAAAATATTTATTATATATTTTTATTATTTACTTAATAAATAAATAAATAAATTGCGTGATTACCTTTATTTATTTATATTCTGTGCAAGTTCTCTATTGGTATGTATTCACTTGTTTACCCTATTTACCTGTTTGATAAGTAAATAAACTCATTAATACTGAATAATTTTGAGAATAATAATAATAATTGTTTGTTTTATATTTTTCTGTTCATTGTTTCTATAGTAAATAAATAACAGGTCACCTGGACATTAATTATTAGCCCAACCATATATATATACACATGCATATATACCTATATATTATAAGCATAACATGATATATTAATGTGCGTGTCAGTAAATTGACTACCTCTCCAACTAACTCCACTCGTTGGACAGTAGATGAAGAGATGTGAAAGGGATTATTTAAAAGAAGATGGTTAAATAGATAGCTGAAGCAAAATACTACGGGGAATTGTGTCCACCCATAAACACATCAGTTAATTGTGTACTGTACTGTACTTCTTTCTAAACAGTAAATATTGTACCACTAGTCATATTATTATTAGGTATCATTCCCTCCTAGCGAATTCTTTCTTTCTTTCCTTCTCCGAGCCCAAACCCCCCTTCAACATTTAGTATAATATATACTAACACTCCTCTCCCTCTGCTATCATCATTGCATGTAAAACAAAACAAAAAAGTGGAGAGTATTTTAGAGAAAAGCAAATCAGCAATTTATCATTAGGACAAAAAAAAGTGTAATTAGTATTAATCATTGTCCTTTCATCGTCTCTCTCTTCATATTCTCATATGAGAAATAAGGATAAATTATTATGCGTGACTGTATTACTATTCTATGCTATCCTATCCTATTCTATCTACTTCAGCTGTTTATGTATATACCTTTCTAGTGAAATTTTATTTCAATTTAGTTATATCGTATTCCCCCCCGCCTCCCTCTTAAGCACTTCTAATTTGAGTTAAGGCTGATAAATACAATAAGGTATATAATAGGATATATCTGCCTGACGGTATTTTCATTCTTTGGGTGTCAGAGTGTCTAAAGAGAACACATATATCAGTAAGTACGTGTATGCGTGTGTGTGTGTGTGGAGGAGACATTTTTTCTCTGACTGAGTACAATAAAATGTCAAACTCAAGAAGGAAGTGTGAGGGGAGAGAATTTCAATGGAGAAAACAACAATATGAGATTCTGTGTAGACTGAAACAGTTGCAGGTTCAGAAATTACCCTCTATATGAATTTTATTCATTTCTCTTATATATACGGTAATGAATTAAGCTATAAATGCGATTAAATTTATTGTAGTCTAATGGTTCTCTAACTGTTGTCAGCTGATCTGATCCCTGTAAGCCAACACTTTAAAATTAATCTGAGCCTCAATAGCAACTTGCTGTATACAAAGAGTTATTGGGAATTCGAGTGGAGAGTCGTAGCCAGCAGGATCCATCAAGTCAGGTAAGAAAATAGTTACTCGCCTAGGACATCGGCTAGCGGTTGCGATATATACATATCGTTAAATGGCAGGTGTTGGAGTTCATGAGATCGGTACTGGATTGAATCCCAGTAGCTGAATGGTGTACGAGCTCACCTTGCGACTAGAAGATCCTGGTTTCGAAACCCGGTGTATGCGTGCTATCGAAGAGTCTCACACTAGGACGAAACGGTGCTGCGTACTCCATGGTTTCCCAGTAGTTCTTTAATTGATTTCAGCTCGTCGTAAAACATGTAGTAGGAAAACGGCATGATTTCAAGATACTCAGAAAATAAATGTAATTTTATTGTGTAATTTGTATAGGCTTGGAGGGTTGAATTCACTGCTATAGACAGGTAAGTCTAAAGGACAAACTGACTGCCCTTCATTCCATGTGGTTGGGGAATGCAGAGCATCACAGTCTGAAATGAACAATCAGTTGTATTAAATCACAGGATACTCAGAGGAAGAATACTCATGTTAGAATCAATAAGATTTTTTATCATAATTTCCGAACTCCAAGTCAAAAAGGATATCTTTTTCAATAATTCAAAAATTCCTATTGTAGCATTCGGAACACAATAATCAGCGAAGAGACTCTTTCCAACAACGAAGTTATTATCAAGCTGTACAGTCGTATGTATATGTAAAAGAAATTATATCTGGTGAGGAAATTTAAACAAGGGTGTGAATACATCAAATAATAGTAATAGTATGAAATGCGATTAAAATGTTTGTGATAAGAATCATAGTTAAGTATCAAGTGGCAAAACAAATAAATTCATATGTAGAATTCAGTGAGAATAGTAATAATAATAATAATAATAATAGTAATAATGAGGGAAAGGTACATAGATTAATTAAATAAATAAATGTCTATCCCTCTGCCGCCAAAGCAGTAGTAGGGATTGTACATACTACTTTTGTACACAAAGGCCTGGTTTCAATTCATGAATGGACAAGGGCTCCGCTATCTTTAGAAGTCTATAACAACGTAAACGCGGTAAGTTAGCATTGAATCCTATCTTATCAAATTTCACACCATGTTATGTAACATTTTATATTAGCCTACTAATCCTATAATTATGCACCCCTTTCCAACATCTATACACCTTGTGAATTATTCTATTTATGACACTAATTGTTTTACTACTTGACATTTAACTATGATTATAATCACAAATGTGCGTCGGTGACATAGTGGTTAGGACGCTCGCCGACCATGCACATGGTCCAGGATTCGATCCCCGGCCGACGAACTCCTTTACCTCGCTAAGCCAGAAATAACGCTGGTGAAGAGGAAAGGTTGGGCATGAGGCTAGCAAACCCATCCTGTAAAATAATCACTGCTACAGAAACTTCAAGCCACTAGCTTGAAGCACTATGTTCCACTGGGGAACGTGAAGGAAATAAAAAACAATCACAAATATTTTAATTGCATTTCATACTACTATTATTATTATTATTTCATGTATTCACACCTTTGATCAAATTCCCTCACCGGATATAATTTCTTAAAAACCAAATATAAACGACTGTACAGCTTGATAATAACTTCGTTGTTGAAAAGAGTCTCTTCGCTGAATATTTTTGTTCTTATTTCAATATTGTCAAAATCACATTTGTGACCTGATTCTATAGTGAGTAGACGTATGGCTGATGATTTCTCAAGCTTTTCGAGTTCAATTGGATCTATTGGTGGTGGAGCAGATTCTCTACGGTGTTCATTTCTTCTGATTTTGATTTCTCAAGATGTATGTCCGATGTATATCGATCGAATCACATTCCAATCATTTCATTTTGTTGACATAATTAGAGAGAGAATCCTTGAGGATTTGGTCTTTTATATAGACAAATTTGCTTTGAACTGTGTCTGATGTGTTGAAGAAAACTCTGATGTTGTGATTATTGAGTACTCATCTGATATCGTCTGACGTCTCTGGTTTACTCTGAAATATCTTGGAAGGAACAAGAAGTCTCTGATAAGCAAATATTTCTGAATGAACGATGAAAGATTGTGTGAGTTCTCTGGAAAATTCGGTAATATTTCCTAAGTGAAACTAATAAACTACGTGGATTGTCTGAAACATAATAAAAGATTAAGGTGCTACGAAAATTGTGGACTGATTGCCCACAGACACATGACTCTGAATGTAGATGACTGATTGTGAAGGCTTTCATGTTGAAGACCGTCAACCTGATCACGAAGGTTAATAACACTAAATATTGGTCGGAGACGACATCTGCCATTCTTATCGATATTGTGTCCAGTAAGCTACATCGCCAGTTTCTTCAGATTTTAATGAGATCTATCTGATTTTCGGTTTCCCTAACTGGTGAAACCCATGTCGCCTTGTGCGCATGCTGGTGCCTAAACACGCCACCTCCAATCAACAAATCAGTGAATTATCAGAAGTCGTTGAAGGGTTCTCCATTCTCATACATTTTGCTGAGATCCTTTCGACCCAGGATGAGTTCTCTCCCTATGTCGCTTGTTCCCAGTTTAGCAATCATGTCGCCATTCGGGATCTCACCCAGAACTGCCTACTTTCAGCTGTCTTTATAAATCCTCCCTTGTTTCTTGTTCTGAGTGGCTTGTAGACGCGTAGCTCTGAATGATCGAAACCTTGTTTTTTGTTGAATCTTGCTGTCATTATCCTGGGTGAGATTGGTTCTCACCGCATAAGGGCTCTGGCTGATGTTGGCGATATCATGATAGCCACTCACTGTCCCAGTATGCTCGTGGTTGTCGTCCGGGTGACCGGAGTAGATTCTTGACTAGACAGTTAAAAATTTGCAGAGTCCACTCCCACTCTATCTGCTCTCATGTATTCCTAGCAACTCAATGCTATGTCTTCTAATCTGTCTCACAATCTGACACTAACATGCAGTTGAGGTTCATTGTTAGTGATATTATGTCTTCCTCCAACATATGACACCATCACGCACAATTCAAATATCCATTATTCCATGATAAAAAATAAATAGAGCCTAACTATCTCCTGTTTGAAAGCATACTGTCTATGTGTACTAGCCACTCACCAAGCCCGTTGAACGCCTTCCAACTAACTGGTCAACCTTCATTCCCCACATTAGATCTTTTCATTAAGAATACTCATCGTCTTCATCCATTTCATACTGTCTTTGTATTTACAGTCAACTCACCATATTTGTCACAGGAATACCACTTATTTCGTCAGCCTATAACTAATCTGTTATTCTAGGTGAAAACTCTATCCGTCACATAACCTGCTGTTATTGTTACCGTATAACTGTAACAGCCTAAAGGGAATGTTGTGAAATGAATATTCAGACTTCTAACACAAGAATAAGTTATTACAGTGAAGAAATTTTCATATGAAATAACACTAAAGTTTACCTTTTCTGTCTGACTAATTACACCTTCTTTGAAGAAAACTGTCTACATTCCGTAATAAAGTTCAATTTATTTATATTAGTGATAATCACGCCATGTCTACGTGGACATCAGTAATTAAAGGTATTTCGAAATGGTCCGATATCTTCGTGTCTTTCATTTGTTGATTTGAATCTCTAGAATAAATTTTCATATAAATACATCAGATTTCACGCAATTACACATAATCATGGCTTTCGCTTTCCTATCCTTAGAAATCACTGCGTTCCTCCTTCTCCTGCGTTTATCTCTACTGACAGGTAAGCGCTACTTAATTTCGCTATGTATATATTGCATTCGTATTTTAAAACTACCTTAAAAGTAGAGAAGTCACTTCTGACAACTGCTTTTAGAGTATTTGATAATCAGTGATTTATGTGAATATGTGAACCACTCCATTCGATCAGATCTGTCAGACGTCGATATGAATATCATTTTCTGATGGACTTGAGGTACGGTGTGACGATCCAATCTAGTCACTTAAATAACGCAGACCAATAACACGAACTCGCATACATTTCTGTTGCACAAATTGTGTACATTGATGATTCTAGTTTCACGATTACAAACTCATCTTAAGTCGCATCAATGTGAAACACTTAATCAGTGCAGATCCAGTGAACAAGATAGGCATTTAGGTCGTCTTCCTACGAAATAACTGATGAATGATTCTCGCTCACTGTCGATCAAGTGATTCGTACGATTAAATATTCTCAGTTCCGCATATTATCAGCTAATTATTTCTCCGTTTTTGAAGCGCCTCCGCCACCTCAGAATTATGGTGAGTCATTGCACATTGAACAGTAATTAGGGCATTCATGTTGCCATTAGTGTGCTATTATCCAGTTGTTTCTGACTTGTAAATTCTTTTGAAATGTGAAGTTGCTTGTCGAATATCCAGTCAACTCAGGAATCGATATTCAGGAGTTCTACAATGTCAAACTTTCGAATATTTCTCTCCAAAACTTAATAAATTGGTAGCTAATTTTAGGCTATTATCGAATAGTCTGATGGTGATCCATCACGTAGATTCTGCAAGGAGATGCAGCAAGGGAAACAACTTCATCTAATCCGACAAGATAATAGCGTTGAACTTTGAGAATCTGCACGCTGTGGATAGGTAGAAATCGACTTTATCATTTCAGATTTCCTTACAGTGGAAAGCTAAATTCTCAATGTGTTCACATCACGTAGGTGTATGTGGTGCGAAGCCAGTCAGGTTCTATCTGAGATAGTTTACCACTGAATGAGGCTTGAGACCCAGGATTCTCGAGTAGGACAACAATTACTTCTTGTGGAGTGAGTAGAGGATATTTCAAGCGGTATCGTTCCATGCTCTCATATGGAACATTCTCTTCAATACTCTACTTGCTGAGCATATCAATCAGTATTATTCATTCTTATAAAATGGGGACCTGCTGGCACACATATTCTCCATGTCACTCATTCTTGAAACTGAACAAGTCATAACATTCTAAAAAGCTTAATTCAATGGACTGACACTCAGCTTTCTTGTTTTGAAGATGCGTATCTTCACTTACAAATGATACGCCACTTAGATCCTATCATCCTCTCTTCTGAATGTAAGCAAATTTTTTTCAATATACTTCAATATTTCATGCATGTGCTTAACATTTGATGAAGTAATAAAGTCTATGTTCATTAAATACATTTTCATTTTCATTTTTGGAATGATTTATCGTATTCTCTCCGAGTTTGCATTAACCTGCGTTGGAGGTGGTTGACGGAAGCATATGCAGCGTGTAACACTGAAACCCTTTGTGAATGTAGACGAATTCAGTGTGACTGATGAACAGATTTGACATTTGTCATCATTCCTATAGACATTATCAATTCATTTGTGGAACATTTGCAATTGTTTTACAGGGAAGATAATAGACATGAATCATAAGAAAGCCGTTGCGGAAGAAATAGTGAACACATTGGAAGGTGCTTTTACAAGTCTGCTTTTGCTTACCATGTGTATTTTGTATGTTATTTCTTAATTTGTTGTGTCAGTGATGCTTCGACTCCACAGTATGCATGTGGTACTTAAACACTGTGGTGGTGGTAGTATATGGTTGAAAATCGATGTGATTGTTGGACATATGACAGAGTGAAATCGGTCTATTCACTGGATGATGTTTCGAGGGAAATTTATTATTCGCAATCGTATCACTTGCAACTACAGGATGACTAAGCCCCACACTTAGCCTCCTCTTTCTTCCCTGTCTTAATCTTTCAACAAACGTGCAGTGTTCACAGCCTCTAGTTATCCTTCCTACTAAGGATGGCAGTGGTGAGATGCAGATTTACAACCAGTAATTCGATGACAGTCACAATATAACTAATAACAGTTTTGCAATGTTACATACAAACCTCTTGTTTTTTGAAGTGAATGTGTGGCTTTGCATTATTAGTCACTGGAGGATGTAATATACATGTACACGTACATGAACATGCAGTAAATAATTGCCGAATTCTGTTCAAATTCGTGTAAACACCAATATCTTGGTATCAGTGGACACAGAGAACTGGTTATTCCATACTGCCGTCTTTCTATTCATCAGCTTTTATGTCAATAGTTGGGAAGCGAGCAATATTGACAACACTGTCTCCAATGTCTCGCAATCATGATTTATATTGCCCGCGGCGAAAACCTGTTTGTCTCTTTCCCACTTCAGACCGCTTGGAAACACAGGCCAGAGAAAGCGGCCAAAGTATCACTAGGTGTAAGTCAATGAATTTAATCAATATTGAGAAATAATCGTTCTTTTAGTTGTGGATTGTCTATACAATATTTCTGAAAACTACTACCAACCGGAAATTTACAGAAGTACGTGAAATGTTTGTTGTTCATCTTCAACCTGCAAACAAAGTGACTAGACTATTGAAATCTCTCGTTAAATAGACTTCAAATTAAAACGATAACTGAACATCACACAGATATGTGAAGGCTAACGTTCAGTTGTTTAAACAATATGTCTGAATAGTGCTACCTATTCAATTTTGAGTATCTCATCGTTAGGAATTTATCACCTTCTATTATCCTGATTGTTGTCTGTCCTGAACTCGTCATGTATTCATTTGTTTTGTCAGGGCTTTCATCGACCATCAGAGATGTGCGGCGGTCATATGGTGAGTACGCTTTCGTAGTTCATAGCACATTCTGTTTGATCTTGTTTGCTTTGCATTTCAATGGGTGAATTGTCGAGGCTGATTTTTGAAAGAGATTCAGTTGAGTCATTCTACTGCTATTGAAAGATGAGCGTAGGCGTGGCAGACTGTTTCAGTTGCTTAAGATGCCCATCCCATATTTTGCTATCAGTCACTTGGATACAACCAGTATAAGAGAGTATGAGCTTATCTAGCACTTTATACAATCTCTGTGCAATGATACGTAATGGCGAAAGATGTTGACAAAACAGACTCATTTGATTTATTCGCTGAAAAGCCTGAACTACAGGCCACTGATATTTGCCAGATGGTGAGACAAACACGAAATTATCCATTGAATTTGTGCCATTCGATCAATGTGACAGGTGATTTTCAAACTACTGGTCGATAAATATTCTGTTCTCTTTGCATTTTATTCAGGGAATTACTTCTACATATCTCAGAGCAGAACTCTCTGGAGGGAATCGTTAATCCATGGATCTCAATGTAAGCATTGATATTATTGGTTGAGCAGGTTAGCTTCACTTCTGCTCACGGTTTCTCATTCTCCTGACTCAGTCAAACGTATTTAAATAGTGACTTAGTTATCGTTGATAGCGTTGGCGGGTGACTGAAAGTCACATGTGTTTATCTGTTAGATATTCGAATGAATTCGTCAGTCACTGGACACTAGTTGACATCCAGTAGTGATTTCGTATACGTTTGTAGTCATTTTGTGAACCAGTGTCAGTGTATTGGGACTCGGTTTGCTTATGAGATTGTCAACAGCAAAACAGGTGACTACTATCCGATGCTACTCACTACAATCGTTGTGTGAATCAGTACTTCATTTTGAATAGTTTATACTCAGCCGCTCACAGTGTTCAGAGGTGAATTGAGAGCAACTGAGATCTTTTCGGCAACAGTGTGCATATCGCGTAATCCGAAGATGGGCAGTTCATTGACTCATAGTCAATCCCTATGAAGATTCAAAACCTCAGGCATCTCTCTCTGAAGATCTGGCACTCATTGCTTACTCACCAAGAATCACTTTCACCCTATCAACAGGTTGGCGAAATTCACAACCTACACGTACACATATTTCCGATGTTATTATAAACGAGTAATATGTTTGTATGTGTTGACGTCTGTGTATTTCAGCAGGTCGAAGCCGTAAGTCAAATCACAGAATACTAGTGATCAGTAATTCTAAACACACCATGTTCATTGTGGCCAACGAAATACTGTCAATACTATCCTTTCTTCTTGAATAGGTATCGGACAACAGCCGGATTTAAGTGATTGTGACAGTCTTCTGTCGGTTAATCGCACTGAAGGTAATTCGAAACATGTCATTGCTTTGTGGAAGATTGTTCCACCAGTTTTATCCTTCGTATTTCGCAGACATGTGTTTGTCAGTTTATTCGACTGAGTAATAATTTAAAGTGACTGTGAAATTACGTTTTTCGTAAACGACGAAGCTACTCTCTACAAAGATAAAGTCTACTTACTTGCAAATGCCCTAATGATTCTTCTTCCAGAGCACTTCCCACTGACTACATTTCTAGGATTGTATTATTAGTGATATTATTGTTCCCTTGAGTTTCAAGTGGGACACAGGGCTTCAACAGCACATCTCCACTTCGTCCTATTATTCTCTACGGTGCTATTCAGCTAGCCACATAAGATTGCCCGTAGGCTGTCATACGCTACCCACATGACAACCTCAATGTCACTACTCTCGGCCACACACCATACTCGTCGATCCCCACTCAGGTTCTGCTCGAGCGATGGCCTGGTGCGCGATGTCAACCGATGGTCTCCTCAGCGTGTGTCAGAAGCATCTCCATTTTCTCCAGCATATTTGTTGACCAGTAGGTTCCTGGTTGACTGGTTCGTAGAGTTTCTTGTCACTAGTTGTTTTTGGCCATTTGATTGACCTTCAATATGTAGGTAACGAAGTCAGCTGTTGGAAACGTCCGTTGCCTACTGGAAATGCTGTGATATGTATGTATATGTTCATGCTGCTGAGGGGGATTCAATTGAGAAGTAAACATTGCTTCGCTCAATATTTTCATCTTCTGAATTAGCAATGCCTCTTTTCGTCCTCATCTGTCCTCAAATCATCATGCCTATCGATGATATGTGTTTGCACTTTGCCTTCCTTTCCAGATATAAATGAATTGACTCTACAGGTAATAGAAATCAGTTATTTGAGATACCTGTGGGTGATAGCTTATGGTAAGTTGAAAAATTTGGAGTTGAATATTTTGCAAGGCGCTTTCAACAGTCTAGTATGTCGTAAATGTTGAGTTGCCGGTGAGATAGCATCTCACATTCAGATTTTTCGCGTACTCTGTGGATGCTTGTCTCGATGATTAGAAACGATAGACTTGCAACATTTTATCTGTTTTCTCACATGCGCCTGTTCAAGTTTACATATTCAGTAGGCATATTTTGACGACAAACTGCATCTTCTCTTTATAGAAACCAGATCAATTTATGAGAATGTTAGGACGAATATGAGGGTGAGTTTATGCATCAGAATCAATTCACACAATCTGTATGACAAAAATCAGTCTACTTACCGTCTATATCCTCCATCGCCACATCTCATATCGCACTGAATAATGTCGTGTTGGTGTTTAGAGACAAGTAGATGAGATGTTCACTTCTAATGTATAACTAAACATTGTGTAGTGAAAATTTCAGGAATCAGTATTATATATAGTTATATGGGAAGCTTCGGCTTCTTTCTGACTGATTGTTGTGGCAGTTAATTGGCATGATGCTTTTAACTGAGGTGCTTGATACACGTCTTGCTCACGTTTGAATGAATCAAGATCCAGCATGATCCAGCGTTTCAACTGGAGCACAATCGATTTGAGTAATTCAGTCATTTGAGGCTGAAAATGTCGAAAATTAGTGGTTGATTCACTTTATGAAACGTTTTTCATTCCTTCAGTATCGTCCTCGATTCCATTGAAACTACTCATTGATGCATCATTTTCTCATTCTTTCTTCTGTTGTTGAAGGATGAATACTACGACATGACAGGAGATTTACTACCGTGATCCGTCTTAGTTGAACATATGTATTCAACTGTCTTCACGAATCATTTGGAGACAGCGTGCTTCTTCTTTTCTCTTTCACTTGATTAAACTTTAGTACTGATAAGTAGTCTTAGTTGTAGTAATAGTAGTAGTAGTAGTAGTGATAATTGTAAAAATAATAATAATAAAAGTAATAATAACAATATTTTGACATCACTTTGACTTCTCCCTACAATCTTCAATAATGGCGGTGTGTGTAAAATGTCATAGTCATTTTAGAGATGAGGTGGCGGGAAAATTCACCTATGACTGTAGTTTTCTTCCAATTACAACTTAGTACCATATTGAAATTATTTCTCATTATTGGTTTGAACAGAGAAATAACGAACACATTTGCAGGATAATACGACTTCGCTTAGTTTCGTGGATTCTCTTCAACTGCGAACTTACTCAACTAAACCAGATTATAAGTTACAAAATGTTTGGACACACTTTTCACGGTGACCCAGAATTATAGATAGAAAGTTTAGACAACACAATTGAGAGAATGATGTGAGTAGACAAATTATTCAGTGTTAAAAGACTGACTATTTACAAGGCAATTAGACAAGTGAGGGAGGCATAGTCAAAATTTCGCCAAGAAATAAGGATTGACTAGAGAGAAAATACAAGATCGAAGAACAGAGTGAATTGATACATATAATGAATGAGTAGTAGAGTCGAATTCTGACAGACAAACAGTTATATATTTTCCGAAACTTACTAGTGAGTTCAACTCAGAGAGTGGAAATCAAAATTGGGTGGAATGTTCCGAGACAGAGCAGAACTCAAAGCACACGAACAAAATGGTATTAATTTAAGTACTCGCATCAATAAAACTAGAGAATCAAATTCAATCAAATAAACCTTTTCGGTAACTCCTCATCAAGTCTGTTAACCAGTGGATAATAACCAAGGTAGATCACACTATCAGAAACATGATGGCATATTGACAATAAGCAATAATAACAGTGCGGTCAGTCAGTTATTTTGAGCGTATATGTTTGTAGGGGAAGAGGGATGGATATAATAATAATAATAATTTGCTTTATTCCAGAAACAGTACTAGTGGTACAGTGTGGAATTTTCAGCACATATCTACAATATTTGCATCTAATTTTACAAACATTTAAAAGGAGTATTTAACAAAAAAATAAATCTAAAGACACCAACAGCAAAAAAACAGGATAAACACAAAAATAATTATAAATGCGAAAAAGTACCAAGAAGTAGAAAGGAAAATAAACATCATATAATAATAACTCAGTATTGGGTAGTGGAAGCTATGATATGATTATGCATGGTGACAGTAAAGCTATAGTCATACAAGAAGTTATGAAATGATATTTAAGAATGTTTATCGCCAAGATGGTCAGTTAATTTGGTTGAAACAACTCTAAACAATCATAAAATAACATTTCAGGGTTGTTGTTTTGTTTTTTATTGTCAGGTCTAATGCAGTGTTTGTAGTGGTAGTGTGAGTAATCCTGAATAATACAAAATTTTTTAAGGTGGTGACTATGGCGTTCACAACCAATGATTGTCAGTTTAATATTGCCGAAAAGTATAGAAAATAAGAAAAAACAACCACAAAACTAATAATTACATGATGGTTAATGACAGGACAATTTTGTAATACTCATAGTGCTAATAGAGTCGGAACCAGTGGATACACAAATAGAAGGAATATAGTAAAGTACAAAAAGTAAGCCAATGTTAATAATTTAGGTAGCTAAGTATGTTTGAGAAGGAGTTCACTATAGAATACAAAATAAGAGAGAAATAAAAGAGCCTAAATTATGTTGTTAATAACAAAGCAAGTCATAGGTTTCACGCTTAACATTGTCTCTGTCGCTTAGAACACGGGCCAAGTATGGTATCGTTGAGTTCCTGTACTTGGTTGTACGAGCATAGATTATTTTATACTGATTTCTGGTTTTACTTGATGAGATACAAGGCGAGAGTTGGGAATAGAGGGGGTGTTGGGGGTCGGAGAGTATGGTTTTTGACCATTTTTCGCATGTATTCAGATGCCTTTCAACTAATGTAGTGACGAGCTGACTGAGTTTTACACCACTAGTCCTACTGACTACCTTCAACATCCTTCTCAGGATGGTATAGTCCTTTTTCAGTAGACCAGGAAAGACTAACGGGGAGCAGTAAAGTAGAATAGGTAAGATACAAGAGTTGACAAATTGTGAAAGTAGAGGTTGGGTGATTCCAGATTGTCTAAGTTTCTTAATGTAGTAGGTAAGACAGAACACTTTCTTAGAAATCGTTAGGATATGAGATGTCCAAGTAAGGTCGGAAGATAGAACTAGACCGAGGTATTTTGCATTAGACTTAGTTTCAATTTTAGTCCCCTCAATGCAACAGTCTTCATGAGAACTTACTAGTGTTTGTAGATCTCGTTTATGCCTAAGGGAGAAGTCAATAGTCTGGCATTTTGAGGGATTCAGCATGAGACCATTTAGTTTGGACCACTCACTGATGTCCGACAGGAAGCTATTTAATTTGAAACAGTCTGACTGAGACTTAATGGGAAACGATACAGACAGGTCATCTGCATATTTGACGAAGTTGATTTCATCTGAGAGAGGTAAATCATGTAAGAAGAAGGAAAAGAGAAACGGAGAAAGAACAGCACCCTGAGGAACTCCAGCTTCAGTAAGCAAAGGAGAGGAAGATACACCATTATATACCGTGTACTGCATCCTATTAGAGAAGTAAGAGTGTAGCCAGTTGATAGCCCAGGGCTCAGTTTGTGTAAGGCTAAGCTTGTTTAACAATAGGCCTCTAGGTACAGAGTCGAAAGCAGATGTATAGTCAAGGAACGTACAACGGACATACTTGGCCCCTTTGTCTAAGGAGGATACAATGTTGTGATGAAACACAGCAGCAGCGTCCAAAGTACTTCTACCCTGTTTGTAAGCAAACTGCTTTGGATCGTTTGAGAAACTTAGGGAGGGAACAAGTTTTAGTAACAATAATTTCTCCATTAGTTTCAAAAAAGGAGAGGTAATAGCGATAGGTCTAAACTTAGCATTATTACCAGAGCCTGACTTGGGTACAGGGATGATTTTAATATCTTTCCACAGAGAAGGTACAACATTATTAGAAAAAGAAGTATTAAAAATGTTTGTAAGTGGGTTGCTTAAAATATCAGCACATTTCCTTAGGACAATGGCAGGTATACCATCAGGACCTAGACTCTGGGAAGGTTTAAGAGATTTTAAACATTTAAGAACATCAGAAGTTTTAAAACTACTAAAGTCACTGGTCATGTTATTTGTTACATTGAAGCTAAAAGGTACATTAGGAAGGTGGATAAAAGATCTATTAAGAGTATTTACGTCAATAGAGGGGGCACAAGAACTATGCTTACCACAACCTGTAATTTCTTTGAAAAGCTTCCACATGTTCCTAGGAGTTTTACATGACAAAATTCTTTGATTATAAATATTATTTAAACTCTTGATTTCGGATTTAATTTGGATGTTTATCCTCCTAAGACCAGCTTTATCCTTAGCCTTGTACAGTCTCTCTTTTTCTCTTCGAAGCTTTTTGAGATGAGGGGAAGAGAAACGGTCTATTCTTTTGAAAAGTATCTGTTTTGGACAGCATACATCAAGGCAGAATTTAAGATAGTCAGTCAGATTGGAAATAATATCATCCAGTGTGTGTTCAGTGAAAAGTTCCCAGTTTGTGTCATTTAACATACGTCTTAGTTTGAGCACATTTTCTTGTGAGTAACATCTTTGTTGTGTTTTCCTGGAGAGATTCGAGAGGATATTAGAGTGATATCTGCTATATATCTTGGGTAATATCCGAATAATACAATGATGAGAGTTCATTATGGGAACACGTCTGCATGCTTCATATATTTCCGCATCATTAGTAAATACTAGATCCAGCGTTTTATCAAGTCGAGTTGGAAATTTGACAATATTGACATGACCTAATGATTCAAGAAAGGAACAGTCACAGGTATTGAAATCTCCAGTGAAAACTGATAAAGAGTTTTCAAGATGTGTAACCGCGAATGCTGTGAATTCATCGGCAAAATAAGATAGATCCGAGGGGGAACAGCCAGGAGTAACATAAATGTTTGAGATGAAGACGTATTTAAACTTGGATAAGTGTTTAGGACGACATTTGACAGTAATACAATCAATGAAGTCACTAGAGAAAGAAAAACATGCATTATTTGAAGTTGACCACTGAGAATGAATGAAGGTTGTGACGGCACCACCTCTTTTCTTTCTAGAGCATATTCGATCTTGTCTAAACAATGTGAAACCATTTAGAGAAACCAGGTTGTCGTCATAAAGATCATGGAGCCATGTTTCTTGTAATGCGACTATCGCCGTATTGTGATAAGTATCGGATGATAAGAGAGACTGGAGATGCATAATTTTGTTGGGAAGTGAACGGCAGTTTGAACTGACAATAACAGGAATAGTTGTGCGATATAATGGTGTCCGTTTGAGAGCGCGTTGCAAATCACCATGATGTTTTCTCTTAGTTTTATTAGATGCATGAAAGTCATATGGTTCAAAACAGTTAATGAATTCATTACTGTATTTGATACGATTTGTGATCATATTTTGTTAAAATTAAAAATGAAAACATGATGTATTAGATGCAAATATGTAGATGTACAGAAATGTAGCCCAGATGTCAAACAGGCCGCTGCTAAATATGAGAACTATTGTCTCATCAGAATGTTTGGCTGGATAATAAATTATGAAATTAAGGTAAAGTTTGGTCATTATAATTCAATACAGAGATAACAGTAAAAGTGAAGACCATGTTCACAGAGGATGCATGACAAGAGCAGATGACTGTTTTTCAATGAAATCCTTTGTCAGACTTTACAATGGTAGATTCAGCAATTTTAGCACATAATATTCCATGATGACAAGTTAGCACTATATTGGACAGTGTTTTGTGATACAAGTGGAAGGCAGAATAATAGTCAGTGCTATTCGCTTGTCATCCAAATCCCTTTAGACTTGTACAATCAATCAAAACATGAGATTACTTGCAGTTAAGTAATTCAGTGATGTGTTTGGACTGACTATTAGAGTGTCGTTCATGTATGCATGCATAGGTGCACGATCAACTGAATAACCAGCTGGAAGATTTTAGCGACTTCGCATGGATGAAGGAAGATGCGTGGATTCTCGAGGAGACAGAAGATCGTGCTGATGGCAACATTTAGGAAATAAGCAGGATGAACAAGGGCCAGGTGATGAGTGAGCTTAAGCAAATGTAGGTGTAACTCCTGAGTCTTCACTGTTACTGAAACATCTTCTAACACGTATGAATGACGCCTACTCATTGTCCATTGTCAGGAAATTACCATTCAGTTTGTCACCCTTTCAAATGCACACAGACCTATGTGCGTTTACACTGAAATTAGTGTGCGAAATAAGGTTCCAGGGCTCATTGACCACCACAGGGACTTCAGTGAGTGCCGCGATTTTAGGCATCACATGCACTGATAAAGACCACGGGCTTTTCCACTGACTGGTTATCATCAATTCCAATGTTTATTGTGGTAGGCGGACACCAGTTTACAGGCGTTACCTTCATGGTAAACTACAACAAAGCTAATGTTACGTGTTCAACGTGTACAGACGATAGTCGGATTGTATCTTCCCTGTTTATAGGTGTATTAATGAGAATGTGCGGGGAGCATCACATTTCCAGTGTACAACCTTTGCATGTATGTAGGGAGGCTTCTATCGGAAATTTGAAACGATTGTTCCATTTTATAAATTTGGATAGTGTTATTAGAAGACGGAGATTATCTGATTGATCACACATTCTAGAGGGATTTGGATGACAAGCAAATTTCAATGACTATTATTCGACCTTCCACTTGAATCACAAAACACTGTCCGATATAGTGCTAAATTGTCTTTATGGAGTATCGCGTGCTAATAATAGTGAACCTTTACTTGTAAAGTCTCAAAAGAACTGTATTGAAAAACAGTCAACCGCTCTGGTTATTCATCCTCTGTAAGCATTGTCGTCAGTTGTACTGTTATCTCTGTATTGAATTATAATGATCAAACTTTACATTAATTTCACAATTTATTATCAAGCCAAACATTCTGATGAGACAATAGTTCCCATATCCATTCATCTACCCCTACAAACATATACGCTCAAAATAACTGACTGACCGCACTGTTATTATTGCTTATTGTCAATATGCCATCATGTTTCTGATAGTGTGATCTACCTTGGTTATTATCCACTGGTTAACAGACTTGATGAGGAGTTACCGAAAAGGTTTATTTGATTGAATTTGATTCTCTAGTTTTATTGATGCGAGTACTTAAATTAATACCATTTTGTTCGTGTGCTTTGAGTTCTGCTCTGTCTCGGAACATTCCACCCAATTTTGATTTCCACTCTCTGAGTTGAACTCACTAGTAAGTTTCGGAAAATATATAACTGTTTGTCTGTCAGAATTCGACTCTACTACTCATTCATTATATGTATCAAGTCACTCTGTTCTTCGATCTTGTATTTTCTCTCTAGTCAATCCTTATTTCTTGGCGAAATTTTGACTATGCCTCCCTCACTTGTCTAATTGCCTTGTAAATAGTCAGTCTTTTAACACTGAATAATTTGTCTACTCACATCATTCTCTCAATTGTGTTGTCTAAACTTTCTATCTATAATTCTGGGTCACCGTGAAAAGTGTGTCCAAACATTTTGTAACTTATAATCTGGTTTAGTTGAGTAAGTTCGCAGTTGAAGAGAATCCACGAAACTAAGCGAAGTCGTATTATCCTGCAAATGTGTTCGTTATTTCTCTGTTCAAACCAATAATGAGAAATAATTTCAATATGGTACTAAGTTGTAATTGGAAGAAAACTACAGTCATAGGTGAATTTTCCCGCCACCTCATCTCTAAAATGACTATGACATTTTACACACACCGCCATTATTGAAGATTGTAGGGAGAAGTCAAAGTGATGTCAAAATATTGTTATTATTACTTTTATTATTATTATTTTTACAATTATCACTACTACTACTACTACTATTACTACAACTAAGACTACTTATCAGTACTAAAGTTTAATCAAGTGAAAGAGAAAAGAAGAAGCACGCTGTCTCCAAATGATTCGTGAAGACAGTTGAATACATATGTTCAACTAAGACGGATCACGGTAGTAAATCTCCTGTCATGTCGTAGTATTCATCCTTCAACAACAGAAGAAAGAATGAGAAAATGATGCATCAATGAGTAGTTTCAATGGAATCGAGGACGATACTGAAGGAATGAAAAACGTTTCATAAAGTGAATCAACCACTAATTTTCGACATTTTCAGTCTCAATTGACTGAATTACTCAAATCGATTGTGCTCCAGTTGAAACGCTGGATCATGCTGGATCTTGATTCATTCAAACGTGAGCAAGACGTGTATCAAGCACCTCAGTTAAAAGCATCATGCCAATTAACTGCCACAACAATCAGTCAGAAAGAAGCCGAAGCTTCCCATATAACTATATATAATACTGATTCCTGAAATTTTCACTGCACAATGTTTAGTTATACATTAGAAGTGAACATCTCATCTACTTGTCTCTAAACACCAACACGACATTATTCAGTGCGATATGAGATGTGGCGATGGAGGATATAGACGGTAAGTAGACTGACTTTTGTCATACAGATTGTGTGAATTGATTCTGATGCATAAACTCACCCTCATATTCGTCCTAACATTCTCATAAATTGATCTGGTTTCTATAAAGAGAAGATGCAGTTTGTCGTCAAAATATGCCTACTGAATATGTAAACTTGAACAGGCGCATGTGAGAAAACAGATAAAATGTTGCAAGTCTATCGTTTCTAATCATCGAGACAAGCATCCACAGAGTACGCGAAAAATCTGAATGTGAGATGCTATCTCACCGGCAACTCAACATTTACGACATACTAGACTGTTGAAAGCGCCTTGCAAAATATTCAACTCCAAATTTTTCAACTTACCATAAGCTATCACCCACAGGTATCTCAAATAACTGATTTCTATTACCTGTAGAGTCAATTCATTTATATCTGGAAAGGAAGGCAAAGTGCAAACACATATCATCGATAGGCATGATGATTTGTGGACAGATGAGGACGAAAAGAGGCATTGCTAATTCAGAAGATGAAAATATTGAGCGAAGCAATGTTTACTTCTCAATTGAATCCCCCTCAGCAGCATGAACATATACATACATATCACAGCATTTCCAGTAGGCAACGGACGTTTCCAACAGCTGACTTCGTTACCTACATATTGAAGGTCAATCAAATGGCCAAAAACAACTAGTGACAAGAAACTCTACGAACCAGTCAACCAGGAACCTACTGGTCAACAAATATGCTGGATAAAATGGAGATGCTTCTGACACACGCTGAGGAGACCATCGGTTGACATCGCGCACCAGGCCATCGCTCGAGCAGAACCTGAGTGGGGATCGACGAGTATGGTGTGTGGCCGAGAGTAGTGACATTGAGGTTGTCATGTGGGTAGCGTATGACAGCCTACGGGCAATCTTATGTGGCTAGCTGAATAGCACCGTAGAGAATAATAGGACGAAGTGGAGATGTGCTGTTGAAGCCCTGTGTCCCACTTGAAACTCAAGGGAACAATAATATCACTAATAATACAATCCTAGAAATGTAGTCAGTGGGAAGTGCTCTGGAAGAAGAATCATTAGGGCATTTGCAAGTAAGTAGACTTTATCTTTGTAGAGAGTAGCTTCGTCGTTTACGAAAAACGTAATTTCACAGTCACTTTAAATTATTACTCAGTCGAATAAACTGACAAACACATGTCTGCGAAATACGAAGGATAAAACTGGTGGAACAATCTTCCACAAAGCAATGACATGTTTCGAATTACCTTCAGTGCGATTAACCGACAGAAGACTGTCACAATCACTTAAATCCGGCTGTTGTCCGATACCTATTCAAGAAGAAAGGATAGTATTGACAGTATTTCGTTGGCCACAATGAACATGGTGTGTTTAGAATTACTGATCACTAGTATTCTGTGATTTGACTTACGGCTTCGACCTGCTGAAATACACAGACGTCAACACATACAAACATATTACTCGTTTATAATAACATCGGAAATATGTGTACGTGTAGGTTGTGAATTTCGCCAACCTGTTGATAGGGTGAAAGTGATTCTTGGTGAGTGAGCAATGAGTGCCAGATCTTCAGAGAGAGATGCCTGAGGTTTTGAATCTTCATAGGGATTGACTATGAGTCAATGAACTGCCCATCTTCGGATTACGCGATATGCACACTGTTGCCGAAAAGATCTCAGTTGCTCTCAATTCACCTCTGAACACTGTGAGCGGCTGAGTATAAACTATTCAAAATGAAGTACTGATTCACACAACGATTGTAGTGAGTAGCATCGGATAGTAGTCACCTGTTTTGCTGTTGACAATCTCATAAGCAAACCGAGTCCCAATACACTGACACTGGTTCACAAAATGACTACAAACGTATACGAAATCACCACTGGATGTCAACTAGTGTCCAGTGACTGACGAATTCATTCGAATATCTAACAGATAAACACATGTGACTTTCGGTCACACGCTTGCACTATCAACGATAACTAAGTCACTATTTAAATACGTTTGACTGAGTCAGGAGAATGAGAAACCGTGAGCAGAAGTGAAGCTAACCTGCTCAACCAATAATATCAATGCTTACATTGAGATCCATGGATTAACGATTCCCTCCAGAGAGTTCTGCTCTGAGATATGTAGAAGTAATTCCCTGAATAAAATGCAAAGAGAACAGAATATTTATCGACCAGTAGTTTGAAAATCACCTGTCACATTGATCGAATGGCACAAATTCAATGGATAATTTCGTGTTTGTCTCACCATCTGGCAAATATTAGTGGCCTGTAGTTCAGGCTTTTCAGCGAATAAGTCAACTGCGTTTGTTTTGTCAACATACTTCACCGTTACGTATCATTGTACAGAGATTGTATAAAGTGCTAGATAAGCTCATACTCTCTTATGATGTTTGTATCCAGTGTCAGATAATTAAATATAGGATGAGCATGTTAAGTAACTGAAGACAGTCTGTCACACTAACGCTCATCTTTCAGTATCAGTAGAATGACTCAACTGAATCTCTTTCAAAAATCAGCCTCGACAACTTTCCGATTGTAATGCAAAGCGAACAAGATCAAACAGAATGTGGTGTGAATTACAAAAGCGTACTCACCATATGACCGCCGCACATCTCTGAGGGTCGATGAAAGCCCTGACAAAACAAATGAATATATGACGAGTTCAGGACAGACAACAATCAGGATAATAGAAGGTGATAAATTCCTAACGATGAGATACTCAAAATTGAATAGGTAGCACTATTCAGACATATTGTTTAAACAACTGAACGTTAGCCTTCACAGGTCTTCGTGATATTCAGTAGTCGTGTTAATTCGAAGTCTATTTAACGAGAGATTTCAATAGTCTAGTCACTTTGTTTGCAGGTTGAAGATGAACAACAAACATTTCACGTACTTCTGTAAATTTCCGGTTGGTAGTAGTTTTCAGAAATATTGTATAGACAATCCACAACTAAAAGAACGATTATTTCTCAGTGTTGATTAAATTCATTGACTTACACCTAGTGATACTTTGGCCCTTTTCTCTGGCCTGTGTTTCCAAGCGGTCTGAATTGGGAAAGAGACAAACAGTTTTTCGCCGCGGGCAATATAAATCATGATTGCGAGACATTGGAGACAGTGTTGTCAATATTGCTCGCTTCCCAACTATTGACATAAAAGCTGATGAATAGAAAGACGGCAGTATGGAATAACCAGTTCTCTGTGTCCACTGATACCAAGATATTGGTGTTTACACGAATTTGAACAGAATTCGGTAATTATTTACTGCATGTTCATGTACAAAGTGTTTTACATCCTCCAGTGACTCATAATGCAAAACCACACATTCACTTCAAAAAACAAGAGGTTTGTACGTAACATTGCAAAACTGTTATTAGTTATATTGTGACTGTCATCGAATTACTGGTTGTAAATCTGCATCACACCACTGCCATCTTTAGTAGGAAGGATAACTAGAGGCTGTGAACACTGCACGTTTGTTGAAAGATTAAGACAGGGAAGAAAGAGGAGGCTAAGTGTGGGGCTTAGTCATCCTGTAGTTGCAAGTGATACGATTGCGAACAATAAATTTCCCTCGAAACATCATCCAGTGAATAGACCGATTTCACTCTGTCATATGTCCAACAATCACATCGATTTTCAACCATATACTACCACCACCACAGTGTTTAAGTACCACATGCATACTGTTGAGTTGAAGCATCACTGACACAACAATTTAAGAAATAACATACAAAATACACATGGTAAGCAAAAGCAGACTTGTAAAAGCACCTTCCAATGTGTTCACTATTTCTTCCGCAACGGCTTTCTTATGATTCATGTCTATTATCTTCCCTGTAAAACAATTGCAAATGTTCCACAAATGAATTGATAATGTCTATAGGAATGATGACAAATGTCAAATCTGTTCATCAGTCACACTGAATTCGTCTACATTCACAAAGGGTTTCAGTGTTACACGCTGCATATGCTTCCGTCAACCACCTCCAACGCAGGTTAATGCAAACTCGGAGAGAATACGATAAATCATTCCAAAATGAAAATGTATTTAATGAACATAGACTTTATTACTTCATCAAATGTTAAGCACATGCATGAAATATTGAAGTATATTGAAAAGAATTTGCTTACATTCAGAAGAGAGGATGATAGGATCTAAGCCGCGTATCAGTAGCAAGAGAAGGTTCGCATCTTCAAAACAAGAAAGCTGAGTGTCAGTTCATTGGATTAAGCTTGTCATGAATGTTATGACTTGTTCAGTTTCAAGAATGAGTGACATGGAGAATATGTGTGCCAGCAGGTCCCCATTTTATAAGAATGAATAATACTGATTGATATGCTCAGTAAGTAGAGTATTGAAGAGAATGTTCCATATGAGAGCATGGAACGATACCGCTTGTAATATCCTCTCACTACACCAGAAGCAATTGTTGTCCTACTCGAGAATCCTAGGTCTCAAGCCTCATTCAGTGGTTAAGTATCTCAGATAGAACCTGACTGGCTTCGCACCAAAATCATCTACCCAGTGTGAATACATTGAGAATTTAGCTTTCCACTGTAAGGAAATCTGAAATGATAAAGTCGATTTCTACCTATCCACAGCGTGCAGATTCTCAAAGTTCAACGCTATTATCTTGTCGGATTAGATGAAGTTGTTTCCCTTGCTGCATCTCCTTGCAGGATCTACGTGATGGATCACCATCAGACTATTCGATAATAGCCTAAAATTAGCTAACAATTTATTAATTTTTGAAGAGAAATATTCGAAAGTTTGACATTGTAGAACTCCCGAATATCGATTCCTGAGTTGACTGGATATTTGACAAGCAACTTCACATTTCAAAAGAATTTACAAGTCAGAAACAATTGGATTACAGCACACTAATGGCAAAATGAAGGCCTTATTACTGTTCAATGTTCGTCGGTGGCACAGCGGTTAGGACTCCCGCCAACCATGCACGTGGTCTGGGGTTCGATCCCCTGCCAACGCACAGCCGATATCAATGGTTGGCCTGCAAAAATGGTCTTCCGATATCACATGGTGAAAATTCCATACATGTACCAAAAATACGGTGTGGAGTCAAGCTATAATCAAAATAAAAAAAATAAAATAAATGACTCACAGTGATTGTGAGGCGGTGGAGGAGCTTCAACAAAGGAGAAATAATTAGCTGATAACATGCGCAACTGAGAATATTTAATCGTACGAATCACTTGATCGACAGTGATGGAGAATCATTCATCAGTTATTTCGTAGGAAGACGACCTAAATGCCCATCTTGTGCACTGGATCTGCACTGAGTAAGTGTTTCAAATTGATGCGACTTAAGATGAGTTTGTAATCGTGAAACTAGAATCATCAATGTACACAATTTGTGCAACAGAAATGTATGCGATTTCGTGTTATTGGTCTGTGTTAATAAAGTGACTAGATTGGATCGTCACACCGTACCTCAAGTCCATCAGAAAATGATTTTCATATCGACGTCTGACAGATCTGATCGAATGGAGTGGTTCACATATTCACATAAATCCCTAATTATCAAATACTCTAAAAGCAGTTGTCAGAAGTGAGTTCTCTACTTTTAAGGTAGTTTTAAAATATTAATGCAATATGTACATAGCGAAATTAAGTAGCGCTTACCTGTCAGTAGAGATAAACGCAGGAGAAGGAGGAACGCAGTGATTTCTAAGGATAGGAAAGCGAAAGCCATGATTATGTGTAATTGCGTGAAATCTGATGTATTTATATGAAAAATTATTCTAGAGATTCAGATCAACAAATGAAAGACACGAAGATATCAGGCTATTACCAAATACCTTTAATTACTGATGTCCACGTAGACATGGCGTGATTATCACTGATATAAATAAATTGAACTTTATTACGGAATGTAGACAGTTTTCTTCAAAGAAGGTGTAATTAGTCAGACAGAAAAGGTAAACTTTAGTGTTATTTCATATGAAAATTTCTTCACTGTAATAACTTATTCTTGTGTTAGAAGTCTGAATATTCATTTCAAAACATTCCCTTTAGGCTGTTACAGTTATACGGTAACAATAACAGCAGGTTATGTGACGGATAGAGTTTTCACCTAGAATAACAGATTAGTTATAGGCTGACGAAATAAGTGGTATTCCTGTGACAAATATGGTGAGTTGACTGTAAATACAAAGACAGTATGAAATGGATGAAGACGATGAGTATTCTTAATGGAAAGATCTAATGTGGGGAATGAAGGTTGACCAGTTAGTTGGAAGGCGTTCAACGGGCTTGGTGAGTGGCTAGTACACATAGACAGTATGCTTTCAAACAGGAGATAGTTAGGCTCTATTTATTTTTTATCATGGAATATTGGATATTTGAATTGTGCGTGATGGTGTCATATGTTGGAGGAAGACATAATATCACTAACAATGAACCTCAACTGCATGTTAGTGTCAGATTGTGAGACAGATTAGAAGACATAGCATTGAGTTGCTAGGAATACATGAGAGCAGATAGAGTGGGAGTGGACTCTGCAAATTTTTAACTGTCTAGTCAAGAATCTACTCCGGTCACCCGGACGACAACCACGAGCATACTGGGACAGTGAGTGGCTATCATGATATCGCCAACATCAGCCAGAGCCCTTATGCGGTGAGAACCAATCTCACCCAGGATAATGACAGCAAGATTCAACAAAAAACAAGGTTTCGATCATTCAGAGCTACGCGTCTACAAGCCACTCAGAACAAGAAACAAGGGAGGATTTATAAAGACAGCTGAAAGTAGACAGTTATGGGTGAGATCCCAAATGGCGACATGATTGCTAAACTGGGAACAAGCGACATAGGGAGAGAACTCATCCTGGGTCGAAAGGATCTCAGCAAAATGTATGAGAATGGAGAACCCTTCAGCGACTTCTGATAATTCACTGATTTGTTGAGTGGAGGTGGCGTGTTTAGGCACCAGCATGCGCACAAGGCGACATGGGTTTCACCAGTTAGGGAAACCGAAAATCAGATAGATCTCATTAAAATCTGAAGAAACTGGCGATGTAGCTTACTGGACACAATATCTATAGGAATGGCAGATGTCGTCTCCGACTAATATTTAGTGTTATTAACCTTCGTGATCAGGTTGACGGTCTTCAACATGAAAGCCTTCACAATCAGTCATCTACATTTAGAGTCATGTGTCTGTGAGCAATCAGTCCACAATTTTCATAGCACCTTAATCTTTCATTATGTTTCAGACAATCCACATAGTTTATTAGTTTCACTTAGGAAATATTACCGAATTTTCCAGAGAACTCACACAATCTTTCATCGTTCATTCAGAAATATTTGCTTATCAGAGACTTCTTGTTCCTTCCAAGATTTTTCAGAGTAAACCAAAGACGTCAGACGATATCAGATGAGTACTCAATAATCACAACATCAGAGTTATCTTCAAACACATCAGACACAGTTCAAAGCAAATTTGTCTATATAAAAGACCAAATCCTTAAGGATTCTCTGTCTAATTATGTCAACAAAATGAAATGCTTGGAATGTGATTCGATCGATATACATCGGACATACATCTTGAGAAATCGAAATCAGAAGAAATGAACACCGTAGAGAATCTGCTCCACCACCAACAGATCCAATTGAACTCGAAAAGCTTGAGAAATCATCAGCCATACGTCTACTCACTATAGAATCAGGACACAAATGTGATTTTGACAATATTGAAATAAGAACAAAAATATTCAGTGAAGAGACTCTTTTCGACAAAGAATTATTATCAGGCTGTTTAGTCGTATATATATATATATGGTTTTTAAGAAATTATATCCGGTGAGGAAATTCCATCAAAGGTGTGAATACATGAAATAATAATAATAATAATAGTAGTATGAAATGCAATTAAAATATTTGTGATTTTTTAAAATTTCCTTCACGTTCTTCAGTGGAAAAAAGGGCTTCAAGCTTGTGGCTTGAAGTTTCCGTAGCAGTGATTATTTTACAGGATGGGTTTGTTAGCCTCATGCTCAACCTTTCCTCTTCACCAGCGTTATTTCTGGCTTAGCGAGGTAAAGGAGTTCGTCGGCCGGGAATTGAATTCTGGACCATGTGCATTGTCGGCGAGCGTCCTAACCACTATGTCACCGACGCACATTTGTGATTATAATCATAGTTAAATGTCAAGTAGTAAAACAATTAGTGTCATAAATAGAATAATTCACATGCTGTATAGATGTTGGAGAGGGGTGCATAATTATAGGATTAGTAGGCTAATATAAAATGTTACATAACATGGTGTGAAATTTGATAAGATAGGATTCAATGCTAACTTACCGCGTTTACGTTGTTATAGACTTCTAAAGATAGCGGAGCCCTTGTCCATTCATGAATTGAAGCCAGGCCTTTGTGTACAAAATTATTAAGTACGATGCCTACTTCTGCTCTGGCCGCAGAGGGATAGACATTTATTTATTCAGTTAATCTATGTACCTTTCCCTCATTACTACGACTATTATTATTATTACTATTCTCTTTTTGAATTTTCCCCCTTTTCCAACATATACGATTATATTATTACTGCATACAATTTTTTAAGACCAGAAATCACGTCTTTTGCTATGAAACAGCAACTGCTCTACTCCTTCTGTGTAGCTCACTAAAGTCGATTTCTGAATAGAGTGATTGTAGCTTTCCATCGCTTTCTCAAATTTAATGTTATTTTAAATGACGCAGGTTCATGGAAAAATCTTAATTGAAGTTAATCAAATACTCCGGAACCACTCATACTATACATCTTAAAATAATATTGATGACGAGAAAGCGATCAGTAAGTTGTTTGGAAAATTATAAGATACTATTATCATTAAAAAATTACACATATTGAATATATGAAATTTTATAAGGCTTGTGACTTTCACAGTAATTATAAGTGAAATAAATTTGGTTGTTATTTTTATATGTCACGCTATAAGAAATAACTGTAAAATGCCAATGAAGATATTATCACGAATCGACGTCAGTTAGGGAATCGTTGTAAACCGTGGAGAATTGAAAAGCTTCAGTGTAATACTTTAGGATTCTTTAACCTTACCATTGGGAATCGAGCCCATTTGAATTAACCAAAAACCTGACAAACAAACAAAAATGAATATTAGCCTCATGCGCATTGATGGTTTCAGGATGAATGTCTTGAAGTTCTCATGAGAAGTTGTGGCCGACAGAGTCCACCATGTTACAGTGTAGTGGATGCTTATAAATGGAACTGGCTGGTGGTGGTACTATATCGTGAAATGATGAAAGTTCTAATCTGGAAGGCTGTTGACGTCTCCAACCAATCGAATGCTAAGCATACGACAATCTTCTCGTTGTTAATACCTTCGAAACTGCATTAAGAATTAGGAGTTTGACGAACAGTCTAATGAACAGTTCAACGGTAAAATGTAAACAGCTTGGAATAAACTATTGATGGTATGGTTTCTCGAATACATGGAAGATAAGGTCATGCTATGTTCAGTTCACTTTATTATAATGTATGTTACAGCATGTTATAAGTGTTTTGATAAGCGTGTACTATGACAGTTACCATAAGAGATCGTTTGGAATGGACAAAAATACTGATAATAAAAACAGTAATAAAAATGATTTTCTTCATTTTTTTTGCATTCCTAATGGGACATAGGGCTTCAAGCCTTGAAGTTTCAATAGCATTGGTGTTGTTGGTGCGGTTTTTAGCCTCACACCCAACCTTCCCATTCCCTAAGTCTTAGCACTGGCTAATAAACTCGGAGAAGTTTAGGATTGCATCAGCCCAGAATCGGACTCTGACCAAATGTGTGTTTGGCTAACATTCTATCACTCACTAAACCTTTCATTGGCCTACTAGGCAACACCTTCAGCGCATACTTTAATTGAATTATGCTCTGAAGATGTTGCCTAGTAGGTTAATGAAAGCTTCGTGAATAAACCATCCAGCTCAGAGAACACAACTACATCGAAATCATCCACCTGAGCTACACATCTCCATTATATTCAGTTAACCACTGGAGCACAATAATAATAGCAGATTACACTCTAGGCATCTCACTTTTAATTTGCAGAATACGGTATATGTGATTCCCTGAAACTCCATATTCATTCATATTCAATAGCGATGATATTATATAGATATAATTAGAGTAGTCACATAAACATTATAATTACCAAAACTTACATTTTATCATTATTTCTAGTGATATTCATTCAATCTGTCAGTCAAAATGACAGTAGCAGCATCAACTAAAATTACCCAAAATCTATTTGATAAGTATCAACATTTATAACTTTTCACTTTAGTTGTGAAAATTCTATGCAAGGGAATTTGTTCCCTAGCCCACAATGGATGTGTTAGTTTAACTGAGTAATTAACTATCGTTTCCATCAACTTCAATAGCTTCATTATAATTAATGTGAATACATCGTGGTCATCATGATTATTATCTTTATCAGTAATTACTAATATACAGTGAATGTAAGATCATCAACAAGGATGAATAACTATATGTTGAACATATAATATTAATAATACTACTACTACTAATAATAATAATGCAGTTTATGTATCCAAAACCAAACACATGAACATTTGAATGTATATGCATATATGCGTCTAGCATGTATATTTCTAAACCAGATTATTAGATTTATCTTTAGCATGACAAAAACATTTGACGGACGACATATAGGAAGATGAGTGTACAGAAACTCTATATGCATGTGACAGTTAGTATATGCCCTGCAAGAACTGATTTACCCTTCAGTATGAAGGTAATCTAGTCAGAATCTTATTCAGGAAAGAGTGAGGGAGAGAGAGACAGAAAGTAAAGAAAGTTTGCTTTAATGACTATTATTATTTATTATTGTTCCTTTTGGGTTTCGAATGGAGCATAGGGCTCTTCAAATGCACATCTGCATTTCACTCTGTTCTCAGCAGTTTTTGGTAGCTAACTCCACGATTGAGTATCGGCTTTCATCTCCTTCTCCTCCTCAGACGATTTCCTTCGTGTTACCCCTTAAATAAAGCATTATTTTATATTTATCCATTTAACTAAATTGAAAAATATGGGATTTCTGGACCGATTTCATCAGGAACCGACATCATTTAGAGAATCAATAAACAAGTATTGGTTTTGTACGGATTTTGTTTGATTGGTTGAAGGATTTCATTATGAGCTGACATCAGTTAGAGAACCATTGGAAAACCAGCTTGGAGTAGTGGACAGCTGTTTCGTTCTAGTTCGGTACTCTACAGCCCTATTCAGGCAGTTAACCTGGGGTTCTTGTGGGAGGCCGTGACCAGTAGGGTACAGCAAGTTGAAGGTGAGGACAGTGACTCATCGAAGAAGACATTGCGAAATGGTCGCACTATGTCGTGCGTGAATTGACAGAAGTTAGAATTCATGCCCTGGCTGGCCATTGGATTAGGTCAGGTTCCAGTGGCTTAATGGTCTACGAGCTCGATGGCCTTGTAACCAGAAGGTCGTGGGTTCGAACTGTGTCGGTGGGTGCATACTGCTGAATAAGAGTCCCAAACTAGACTGGCGAAACAGCTGGCTATCCAGTACTCCCTGTTGGTTTCCCACTGGTTCTCTAACTGATGTCAGCTAATGATGAAATCCTTCAACCAAAGAATCAATAAACATCAAAGGAGAACTGGACAGCTGTTTCGTCCCAACTTTTCGGATTTTTCAGTATCTATGATCCCACCATGGGTTGGACCTAAGATCTTTAGGTTATGAGGATAGCGCGCCAGGCTGATGGATTAGAATCTAGTGGCCCGTGCCAGTTCCTCATATAGAGCTACCTCCTATAGAAGAAGCCCTACTTCACCGTAAAATGGTGCCTTCCACAGACCATAACTTCACAACAGAACTACAAGACGCCCATCCTTCAACCACTAATGAGTAAGAGACTAATATTCAAATTTTGTAGGGATTCTGATTTATTTCAACCTATGGATGCTGTTTTAGAGTTCCAAATCTAGGACAAAATAGGCTGTTCAATTCTCCTTCGTTTTCAATCAATCTCCAATTGATGACCATTCGTGACAAAAGCAGAACTGAAATTAATCAAAATTCCTATGAAATCAAAACTCTAAATATGAAATTACATAAGATTATGTTTAAGGAATTCATGAAATGATAGTGAGTATGTGTACATATATATATATATTATATATATATATATGGATAGTCCAGTCACAGTGTATAATAAATCAAAATCTTAAAAACAGAATTACACGGAGAAATTATTAAATCATTCCTGATAAATATTCCGCCAAAAATATACATTATATATGAAAAGAAAGAGCACATAATTCAAAAATGTAACAAATTGTCACAAAGAAATAAACAGGATATATAGTTGTGCATATGTGACTGACTGGCTGGGGGGGGGGAGGGACTAGTCATAATTCTGATTTTTTATGCTAACAGCCTTTTTAATTCATTGAAATTTGACTTCATTTAGGTGATAAATCTCAAATTCTGTCGCCATGTTTTTTTTTATCAACAGCAAAATATCCATTGTCTGTTTTTCGTGACAATCAAAGTCAAAACCGTCTAGTTCTTTTCTAGTAATAAGTAATTTTTCTCATTGATACACATTGGATGAAACTGATTTGTTGGCTTTCTTTTTTTATTAATTAAAAGTGTTGACTAGTGAATTAAAGAACATGCTTTTCGATAACTTCTTCTTCTTTTATTCACCATGTTCTACAGTTATATTTCTTTAGAACAACATCGAATCATTGTAATCAAACAATTCGTAGGTTCTAGGTTCTATCCCTAGTGAGTTGGTGGATGCTCTTTCAGTTATCTCTCTAAATGATGTTGATTCGTGACGAAATCTTAAAACTTAAATGAAACCCAATTCCCACAAATCCCGTGGTTTAAATACCGATCTCCAGCTCATTGATGATTACAAGTTAGATTTCTTGAAGCTGTAGTGAGTTGCGATCAGCAGGATTCACTATATCAAGTTGAAGTGGATGCTAATAGTAGGTACTGTTGAGGGCAGTGATATATCACGAGGTGGCAAAGTTAGAATATACGGATTGTTGAGTTCCAGTCTAAGTGGCTGAATGGTCAATGATCCCGAACTCTTAACCTGAAAATCCCGTTTTGACTCCTGGTTAGTTCTGGTGGGACTGCTGAGGAGTCCTAGAAATAGTAAATAACAGCTACTGAGTATTTACCCTTTGCGTACCTTGCCAACTGCCGAACGCCCTAGGTCATTCGGGAAAGGAGTAAGAGTGTGCCGCCCCAGCGACTGATACAGTCCCAGAACGAACTCCCCAAGACGGGTCATCATCAATTTCTCATATTAACATCTCAGGACACCCTTGGTGTCACTCCTCCAGCTGGTATGAACAGGAACATCTTCTCAGGGACCTCTGCGCATTGGAGCCTACAAAACCTTGACTCATAGCACAAGATCCAGACCTCCACGCCACTACCCACAGCATAAGACACTGCTCGAGACAGGCCTCGGCTAATAACCACACCAAGCTGCGCCTCGCGGTTTGGGTTACCTGCTCTAACAGCCACCCACTAACTAGTTGTTATTGCCCTCAGTCCTCTCATCAAGAATCCCGCAGATCTACTGGCCCCGCCGATGCTTCGCACACCACCATAAAGGCCAAAGGACGGCACCGCTGCTTCATCAAGACTGAGTAACTAGACGTGAGTGTTGTCTTATGCAAGCGACAGGTCTTAGCTGGAGCTTGGTCTGCTCACCGATAAGCCCCACCCAGCGGTCGCCCCGAGGAGGCGCCTGCCGCATATAACCATAACTCTCGTCCCGCCGTTTCCGATGTCCAGTTGAGTTTCTTCACGTTGACACTCAGAGCACTAAACGGAACTTCGTAGCCAAATGTAGACTTAACAAAAGAAGCCAATATTGGAAAACACACGATGGTCTAAGGATGTCGGTCCTCGCATCGCATGTAGGGCCCCTCCTGATGAGCCTTTCATTGATTAGATGACGAGGCATTTGGCTACCTAAAGAGAGTCATAGTTACATAGTACATAACAGTTACCTAGAGCTCCCTGGTGTTCACTGATGCTCTCTAACTGATGTTGGTTGAGATAAATAGTCTTGAATGATGATCTATATATATATATATGTATATATATAGACAAATAGATAGATAAACAGATATAGATACACAGAAAGTTCTGGAATAATCGTCATTAACAATATTGGTGTTTTTAAATACTGTCGATTTGTTAAGATCAATGAAATTACAATTCAAGAAGTAATAATAAGCATAAAAATGTGGTAGCAAATGGAATATCAAATAAAATTAAGGAAATTGCCTCAACAAATTGAGGATCATTAAAACCTTGATAGTCAAGGTAAAGACAGTGTCTGCACCAGCTTCTTTCGGATACATAAGCAAGGTTTCTTAATGTAGATCCCAGCAGCCTCAACAGTATGTAGTAGACGAACTCTTAAGGTAAAGTTAAAATTATTTAGTATGCGGTCGATGACTTTGAGAGCCTCGTTAACATCAATCTTGTGTTCTGTATCCACGAGATGAGTGAGAAAGAATAGAGCTATGAATGGATTTCGTTTGTCCTTTACTTAACCACGCAGGTTGGTGTTCGGAAATCCGACGATAAACACGCCTAATTATACGGCCTATATAACTGTCATAAGTTAACAGCATTGAATGCTCTTGTTACCGCATTACTTAGGCGTTATGTTAATATCTCACTGATGTTATCACCGAGGAACTGAAGTTGTTGATAGATACCTCTGATGTACCTTCAAAGTAAATTTTATTCATATTCAAGTATTGGTTTGTAGGGATTTGGTTGACCGGTTACAGGATTTCATCATGAGCTGACATTGGTTAGACAACCATCGGAAAACCTGGGAGTACTGGACAGCTGTTTCATCCTAGTTTGGGACTCTTCGTCAGTACGCACCCACCGGGGTTCGAACCCAGGACCTTCTGGTTACAAGGCGAGCTCGTATACCATTAAGCCACTGGAACCCGACCCAATGGCTCATGAATTCTAACTTCTGTCAATTCACGATATAGAGCAACCGCTAGCCAATATCTTCGGCGAGTATGTGTCCTCACACCCAACCTGCTGCACCTTACTGGTCACGACTTCCAAGACATTGGCTAGTGGTTGCTCTATATCGTGAATTGACAGAAGTTAGAATTCATGAGCCATTGGATCGGGTTCCAGTGGCTTAATGGTATACGAGCTCGCCTTGTAACCAGAAGGTCCTGGGTTCGAACCTTGGTGGGTGCGTACTGACGGAGAGTCCCAAACTAGGATGAAACAACTGTCCAGTACTATCAGGTTTTCCGATGGTTGTCTAGCCAATGTCAGCTCATGATGAAATCCTGTAACTAAATTTTATTCAGTTTAATTATAAACTTATGAATAAATATTAACATAGAAAACGGAAAAAGAAAATGGTGCAGGAAATCAGGTGTTTATGTGTCAAAAGATCTAGTTTTTGCGGTTGGTTTATGTCTAATATCTCATGAAGTCGAAGATTCACAACCAAAACAAAAAAGTTGTCAGAAAAGTCAGCTAAGACACCACTTCGGGTGAACATGGAGATGACAGAGGTGATGAGGATACCCAACCAAAAGCAAAGGAATACCAGTCACAATCAATTGAAGAAATCACCACAACCTATTGCCTAACAAATATACTAAGGGAAAAGTAGATGGGTAGATCATACATATGCTGAGGGGGCAGTTGAGAGATATCACACTCTAGACAGGTCGTCAAGTGAACCCTAATGGAGAAGCGTCGAGTTGGGAGTAGGTCAGAGGTTGATATGGAGAAGATCATGCCAAGAAGAAATGAAAGCTTTTGGGCAGTAACAGAACCGGCAAATATTGACGATAGAGAACGAGATACAATGAAGATATGTTTCTGAAGCCTCCCATGTTTCACTCACGATACATGGAACGAATAATAATAGAAATACAGTCAGTGGTAACTTAGGAACATCATCGATGAATAAAAGGATAAAAAACAGTCGTATTTAAATGACTGATCTGTATTATTCTCACTAAAATGTGTGATAAAACTTCAAAGATATGAAGACAGAAGAAAGATCATAAAAATGTAAAAACCACTGCAACAAAATGGCCATAATTTAAGTTGTCTGATGTTATCCCGTATTCAACATTTGATCGTGGACATTCTATCACCAAGTGAGTGATGAAACAAACAATTTCATCTATATCCTAAGTCTAACTAACAAAGAAAAAATAACAAAATGTGAACAAAGTTGACTGTTATAATGTTCAGATTTGTTGTTATGTAGTCAACAATATCAAATCACGTAATACAATAAACATTGAAATTATGAGATGACATGCTCTATCCTCAGGGATTTTACAGTTCATGAATTTTGTATAAATGAACTTTTGAAGGTCTTATTCGTCATCCTATTTAGTATTATTTCCTAAGGTTCCAAGTGGCACACAGGGCTTCAACAACACATCTCTAATTTGTCCTATTTTCTGCTGACTCTTCAGCTGGGTTCACGACTGTCCGTAATCTCTCATCTCCTCCTCCTCCCACGATATCCTCCATGTCACTCTCGCACCAGCGATCCAAACGTCGCTTTCTTTTGGGATTCCAATCGAGCTATGAACTGACGCACGATGTCGTTCGGCGGTCTCCTCAACATATGCCGAAACCGTCTCCATTTTGTCCTACATATTTATTGCGCAATCAGCACTTGGCTGGTTTGTTGCCAGCCAGAGTTTCTTGTTGCCAATTCTTTCTGGCTGGCCGGCTGGCTGGCTATTTGATCTTCAGTATGGAGTGAAGGGCGTAGCTGTTGGTGAAAGTCTATGACTTGTTGGAAATGCTTTTTGTGACATGCAGTGCAAGCTTCTGACCCGTATAGAAGAACTGACTGACTGACTTCACATTTGTGTTGAAAATCCAAACTTTGTTCTTGATGCTGAGTGAGTGCAGAAGATTCCTACAGTGGTTTCAGGTTGATGAAGGCTTGTCTAGCCTTTCCGATTCTCGCTGTCTGGCTTTGACATCTTCATCCGTGTTCTCCGCCTGTAGTTGAAACGATGCTTCCTAGATCAGTGAAGGAAGTAGCCTATTTCAGATCTCTCCCTTTGATGGTGATTGGTGCTGGTTGTTGTTGTTGCGGTTCGTTAGTTATCTTCACCAACTCCGTCTTCTCTATGTTCACCTGGAGTCCTGTCTTCACTGACTGCTTCTTCAGCCAGTTTGTTGGTTTTCGTCTGTAAGTTTTCGACTTCATGTGACATCCAACATATATCATCTGCGAAATCCAAATCTTCTAGAGTCTTCTTGTCGGTGGTCCAGCGTACTCCTGTCTCCTCGATTCCAAACACAGTCCGAAGCAAAATCCAGTCCACCACAATTAGGAATGTCATCATCGGTGGCTGCATGCAGAGTCTTGTCTTACTCCTGTATTCACTTCAAACGCATCGTTGATTTTCCAGTTGTGGATCACCTGACACGTGGCATTGCCATATAGCCAGCTGTTGGATGAGTTTGATAAATACTTGGGCACTGCACGCCATAGTGTTGAAATAGTTTCCAAATTACTTCTCGGTCAACACTGTCTGACGAAGGCCTTTTCGAAGTAGATGAAGGAAGTTGAGGTAGAGGTTTGACTGCTATTCTATGCTTCATTCGATGACGATGCGTGGAGTTTCGATTTGATCATCACACGATTTGCCTTTTTCTGAATCCAGCTTGTTCCGGTTGGCGGAGTTCTGTATCCAGTCCATCCTTAGTTCTCTCCAGGAGGATGCGACTTAGTATTTTATATGGCGTAGACAATAGCATTATTCTACGCCAGTTCTTGCAGAGAGAGGCCTAAGTCGCCCTTTCTTGGCAACTTGACAAGGTAGCCAAGCTTTCTTCCAATCGGTAGGTACCTTTCCTTCTTCCTAAACCTTTTGCAATAATGGCGTGAGCATATCTGCTGCAGTCTCTGGGTCCGTTTTCAGTGCTTCTGGGTGAGGCAATTCCATTTGGCCCTGCTGTCATTCTACTTAACAGATGTTTATTACTTACACTTTCGATTTCTTGCTGATATTTCTGGATCGAAATGATCAACCTCATTCCAGGAGACGGACTTCTTGTGAATGCACAGATTTCTCAGCACTACACTGATTTCTAACTTAGGTTTACTTGTGTTGGTGATGGTGGTTGCTTAGTTCGAATCTAATTGGAAACACTCCCCATCACTCATTAAAGTGGATGGCACATCCAACTGCTGAGGCCCAAGTTAGAAAGAAACACGCGTCTCAGTTTCCACTGCTAATCACCATCAAACAAACAATATATCCACTATGCAGTAATTTTCCCTTTCTTTCTGTTACCGAATTCGCAGACAAGATCACTTTATTGAAGTGTATTTCACAAACAACTCGGAAGTTATTATCTTCTTTTTTTCTGCAATTAAAACTCTCAACCTCTAAAGACTAAATATTTCCATAATATATTTCTAACTTTTTGAAAAATAGTAAAAACTCTGACTTCCGAAATTTCAGCAGAAAATAAAACTAATATAGTTCAAGCAGTTATGTCGGCTTTTGTCTTCTAACGTCAACTTTTACATCATCAGATGACATCATAATGTCGGAGTTTTAGCAGGTGAAATATTTTGTCATCATGAAATAACCATCACTACTAACAAAAACAAAGCTGAAGGTTAGACACTGTTGGGCTTGTTATTGTTATTTGAAGAATGAATTGGAAATTTTTTTCTTAACCCAAAATGATTGACAGGTGTATGAAACAGACAAATGAACCAACGGAAGAGCGATCAAAACGCGACTGAAACTTTCACGTAATGTTCGTTATTATGAAAAACAGTTAGAAGATAATGTTTATTAGACAGTAGACGTGTAGTGAGTTATAGCTTGGCGGTGGTATATACTACCACTCATTTCAACTGGTATGGCTTACAGGCCGGTTCGAATAATCTAAATACCGGATAGTTATTTCGCTGTTTCGATTACATTACTAAGGACTTTCTCATTTTTAATGGTAAATCCGTTGGAATATATTCAGATATGCGGTCACAAATCCTTTTTTCGGTTCATCTGATGCATTTACATCGCCAGGTACACATAAATAGGTAAGTGAAGTTGAAAGTTATGAAAGGGAGATTTGTGACCGCATATCTAAGCACATTCCAAGCAGCTCAGAAATGAAAAGTATGGTCTTTCTGAACATGATAGATAATAGTCATGAAGCTGATATTTAAAAGTCACTAAAGATTATCAAAGTTCAGGTTACAACTGATTGTATCCTTCACCTGTGAAAGCATAGCATGAGTCTATGCTTCATATATCCATCAAACATTCCCCATGAACTTTATCATGACTATTCATTCTATCAGTTCCGAACGGAACATAGGGCTTAAGCGACATATCTTCATTTTATGCTGTTCTCTGATATCAGTTTCAGCTTAATTCATGACCGCTTACAAGTTTTAGTTTCTTTTTCACACAATGTTCACCACGTCACTTTGAGATATCCACCTTACTTGTCACTTCTCACTCGGCTTTCACTCAAGGGCTTGGCGCTTGATGTCATTTGAATGTTTTCTCAGAGTATGTCCAGTCCATCCACCTCGATTTCATTCTGCATATCTCTTGGACAATAAGTAGGTCTCTTCTTTTTAAGGGGAAAGTTAAATTTTTTTATAGCAGTTCTACATCTTATTTTACTAGGCCGTTTAAAGTGGCTAACTGTAGTCATTAATGGATTCGAATCAGTGACTCACTAACTGTATTTTACGCGTTGTAATTGGTTTCACACTATGTAGCTGATATCGTTTGATAGAAGAGTTTATACAATCATGCATGCGTATTTTAAACTATCCCGTTTGGGCTATCTAACGCCCCTACTACATTCCAGTAGCTGAAGCAGATGATGTTAGGTGAGCTCTTACCTCATAAATCACTGCAAGAGGATACACACGACATACAAACCATTCCATATCGTCTAGAGACATTCGGACTATAGTTTAAAATAGAGAGATACCAGTTGCTCCAGCACGAGTCAACCACTTAATATAAAACATCACATAGTATTTAGATATACCCGAGTAAGAATAAATACATATTCCCTTCATCACCACTACTTTCTTAGGCACCCCTTTTCAGTACGTACAGAACATCCTGCTCAGCAATGGTTATAAACGTTCCAGGAACCAGAGGGGCAAGTAGCACGTTGGCCGGAGCGGCCGGATAAATTAGACTTCATGTGTAGATGTCGACCAGGAAAGCAACATACAAATGCAGGTGTCTTCCCTTGGCTGTCTAGTTTTAATCCCACAGTGAATGCTGTACTTGTTACAGTGATGAATTTTGACTAGGCGTCCCTACAAATGGTGGACACAGTCCAACTACAACTTCACGGAAGTAGTTAACCATCGTCTAAAAAATTACGGGACTTATCCTCCATGATGCAATGTATCTGCAACAAATGGCGTCTACTTCGACTAATAGATGACGTCCTCTATGTAGTGGGGTTGAACCTACCTCCCTGTCTTCTAGTTCCAAACGTATAAGTCCCGGAGCTGATTAGCCAGGTTTATCACTCAACTTGGTCCTGTTGTCAGCATAAGACAGAATATGCCATCCGCCAACGATTCTTTTGGCAGATGCTGCATCGGGATGTCATCGAATTCCGCCACAGTTTTCATGTCTGTATACGGATTAAATGGACCATACAAGTACATCGAGTGCCTCTCGTACCTATGTTAACGACAGCACCGAATCAACTAGTAGATGTTGATATTATTGAACCATTTACAACCTGAAACAGGGCAACAGGTATAATTTGTTGAGGTTTCACCAGAAAAATGTCTATGACCGTCTTCTCTGCTGTCCAGCCTACTCTGTAGACAACTGTGTTTGCCCCCACCACCCAAATGAGCCAAACTTCATGGAAGGGGCCATCTGGAATCGTGCGGACATGTTCTTGAAAAACCTTTAGCATCCGGGTTCCGATATCACTACTGGCCAACAACCTTCAGATGAAACCTCACCGTACATTCTTCTAGGACAATCTACTCAACTATCACCTGTTAGCATGAATTTCGAGCCTTTGGAGGCACAGGTTACGCAGTCCCTCAACTTGGCACTGAGGACGGTGTCTAGGGAAGGAGAGGATGCTGTTAGATTGTAGAGATTCTGTCCTCACACTTTAAATTCAATTTTGTGTTGAATACACATTCCTTTCTGTTTTGGTGTTCTGCTATCGCTACTAAATACTATTTAAAGGAATTTAGACAATCCTATGCATATTACTATAATTACTTTCCGACTAAACCATTATCTTCTGAGATTATGTAGGAGGCAAACTATAGAAGGTAGGCTAAAAATTATTGGGTTTTCTTTTATCGAGAAAAATGGAAACTTACTTATGGTCTGGATTCCACATGAAGGTTGCAATTAATCTTTAAAACACAAGTGGATTATAATCAGAACTCTTTTCGAGAATGCGAAAAAACTCACTTTTTTTCTTCTTCTGGTTCTACCTCTCCATCTCTCTCTCTCTCTCTTTCAAACTCTTGATGAAATCCAACTGTCTATTATAAATAATATTAAGATAAAGTAAGTTTAAGTGTTATTATAACGAATGTAGTAGCCGTATATAATATCAAATTTACTGTAAGTAATATTCTTCTTCTAAGTAATAAGATAACTCCATTGCTAATTTTAATAAATTAAGAATCATGAACCAGTTGTGCCTGGAATGAACCGGTGAAAGTGCTGACTAGTTAGGCGTTAGAATTCTTGTTTGTTAAGGTTAGGAGTTCATTTTTCACAGATAAAGTAGCTGTTGTAAGTTGTCTTTCTTGAGGGAGTGAAGTGTATGGAAACACATACTAAAAGAGTTCCTTCCACTTTACTCAGTGTATACATATATATGTATCTCAATGTAGACTTTGTCAAAAAGCAATATTAGTTGAAGAATTCGGTTGGAGAATTTCATCAGGAGCTGACATCAATTAGAGAACCATTGGGAAACTAGACAGCTTTTTCGCCAGTCTAGTTTCGCACACTTATTCAGCAGTACGCACTCACTGATAGGGTTCGAACTTACGACCTTCCACTCACAAGGCCACCGAGCTCATACACCTTTAAGCCACTGGACTGACCCAATCCAATGGCCAGCCACTGCATGAATTCTAAATCCTGCCAACTCACACACGACATAGCGCGACCACTTCGTAACGCCTTCTTAGATGAGTAACTGTCCTCACCTTCGACCTGCTGTACCCTACTGGTCATGGTTTCACACAAGAACCCCAGGTAACTTCCTGAATAGGGCCAGTTGCCAATGAGCATCAGATCAGTTTTCAAGTATTGGTCTGTAGGGATTTTATTCATTTGGTTGGAGGATTTCATCATGAGCTGACATCGCTTAGAGAACCATTGAAAAACCTAGGAGTAGTGGACTGGTGGGTGCATACTGATGAAGAGCCTCAAACCAGACTGACGAAACAGCTGTCCAGTACTCCCAGCTAATTTTCCAATGGTTTTCTAACCGATGTCAGCTCATGATGAAATCCTATAACCAAATGAATAAAATCCCTACAAACCAATACTTGAGAGTTGAAGAATTTTTGGAAACCAAGGAACACTGAACAGCTTTCTCCTCCAGTCGGTCCCATTATGTCATAGTGAAGTGGATAATTATCGGTGGCACTGATCGGTTATAGAGCTATATTACGAATAGCCGGAAGTTAAATTCTGCGAGTCACTAAATTCCGATTCAGTGACTGCATAATTAACGGGCTAGCCTGGTAACCTAAAAGTCTGGCTTACGATTCCTTCTAAGGTCATGAATACACACTGCTGAAGAATTCCGATACCTAGAAGGAAACGCCTGACCAAATCTCTTTGAATTTTTAGTGATTCTGTAGTTGATGTGGATTCGTGGAAAAATCTACACTAATACTAGTCAAGATCGAAAATCGGGATGCATTTATGTTTAATGTTTCTTGGTATAGCTTATTCGTTTTTATCACATTGAGTGTGAAGAAAAATATTCACCGATGAAATTGGCTGGCGGTTACGCTATATATCTCAAATTAACAGAAGTTATAATTCATGAGTTATTCGATTCCATCTCGGTCACTGAGTGGTCAACCCGTGATAGTGAGGTCATCGGTGTGTACTGATGAAGAGTCTCGAACGAAGACGAGACAGATGTCCCCTACCTCTTGGTTTTAAAAGTTACCTAACTGAAGTCATTTCGTGATGAAAACTTAAAATCAAGCAAATCCCAGCAAAACCAATGCTTGAAGTGTAAAGTGTATACTTTAACAAATACTGATCTGAATTATAACAAACATAATCCATTATAGATATCTATACCGTAAATGTTGCGAATTTCCCAGAATAATTTGATCGCCGAGTTATATTGAATCACTATAAAATGAATTGAAATAATCCCAGTGTGTTTAGAAAATTAAAACATGTCTTTTCTGAACGTTCCGTTGAGAAAGCCACAACTTCTTCAACAGAATTCCTTGGATTCCATTATGGGTAAATTTAGTTTTGATAAAGTCTCACAGTGTTATACAGTAATGTTTACTGATGACGTTTCGAGCACAATTTATTGCCACTCATAATCATATCAAGGTAATCACACGACTTCCTAAATTCATTTATATAGTTCCATTGTTTTTCACTTGATTTGATTGGTAGTAGTATTTTCCATATTTCGGGTATGAGTGATGAATCATTTCTATTGCATGTGTTGGGTGTAGATTCGATGAACATAACATAAACCAGGGTACGCCATGTGACCAATAGTAGATTTTAGGAATACTCCTACTTATGAATTATCAAAACACTTAGCTCTAATAACGTCTGAGACTCTACGTAGGATTCTAAATAAAGCAGGAATTAGGGTGGCATTCAAACCTACAAACTCACTACTCAGAGACAAGCTTTGTAGGTTGAAGGACCCGGTGGACCCAATTAAACAAAATAATATAATTTATAAAATACCCTGTAATGACTGTGAGGTCAACTACATAGGTCAAAGTAGTAGGTCAGGAATAGTCCGATTATCAGAACATAAGAAATTAGCTAAGGGAAGAATGGTTGACCCCGAGAAGATAAGTAATTTAGAAAAAAGCTCGGCAATTGCAATGCATGCATTAGCACACAGCCACACAATAGCATGGTGGGAGAGGGTTAAAATTCTAAAAAGTAATCTAGGTAGGTGGAGAGAGAGGTTGATTACTGAATCCTGGTTCATCGAATCTACACCCAACACATGCAATAGAAATGATTCATCACTCATACCCGAAATATGGAAAATACTACTACCAATCAAATCAAGTGAAAAACAATGGAACTATATAAATGAATTTAGGAAGTCGTGTGATTACCTTGATATGATTATGAGTGGCAATAAATTGTGCTCGAAACGTCATCAGTAAACATTACTGTATAACACTGTGAGACTTTATCAAAACTAAATTTACCCATAATGGAATTACACTCTACTACAGTGCACAAGTTTTATTCTTATATCAAGAATTCTTTGGATTTTATTAATTCTATTTGAAAAAATAGTCTATACTTCTGTGTGTTTCTTTAAGCACAATAGATAATGTCTTTTGAAATACTCTCCATCACTTCACTTACACATCGTCAGTCTACAAACGTAATGATTCTAGTGAATACGGTTCACAAGGAAAGAACCAAATTACAACTGATCTCAATGTTTTCTGAGCATATTCCTTTACGAAATAAAATATGGGATCAGGTGGTTCGGAGTGATTTGACTCTCCGAGCCGATAAGTTTGACCGTAAACGAGCGAAACGGCCGTTCAGTGTTTATTAGGTCACTTCGATTTGTCTGGCTGGCTGACAAACATTACTAGTTGGTGTGAATAATATACTACTAATCACCTCAATCAATCAGTAGTGGATAGTTGAATGCATTTTTGGGTACCAATGGGGATGATTTGTTATGATCTGATTTATTTCAGTTTGCAAAGGAAACTGTATAAATCCCCGATTTACTCGCAAATTGTGAATATGAATTAAGATGTGAAGTGTTCCTCTTTTTACAATTCTTATTGTCAATTTTCGATCATGTGAGAAATTGTTTATAAAAACGGATCATTATTATACTGATCAAATATTTACTTTCTCTTGCAAAATAGACTAAAATTAGAAAGAAATGATTGATTACCGATTAACCTGTTCATCATGAGATGAGATGACCAATTTGTCAGACTTTATTTTTCGTTTTTTGTAGTTTGGTCTTCTCTTTCTCTTCTTAATTTTGATTTGCTTCCCTTTAGCCTACCGTTAATCATGATTTATTTCTTCCTTGGACAATTTGTTATTGTTTTTCCCTTTTCTCATGATCAGTAATTGTTAGACAGAAATACTAATTATAGATACATACTACTCCTCTGATGGTCACATCAAACACTTGTGCAACACAGGAATAATTGTAGTCTGAAAGTCAAGTGGCAAATTTCTTTAATAGAGCATTTATTAAAGTGGTTGAAGCTTTTAACGTGAACAAGACTTGAGTGGGCTGATTCAGTCACCTGATTCTTGTTATATCGACGCCACTGTGACAGGGAGTAAGTCAAATATTGGTTGGAGGATTTCATCATGAGCTGACATCAATTAGAGAACCAGTGGAAAACCAACAGGGAGTACTGGACAGCCAGCTGTTTCGTCAGTATAGTTTGAGGCACTTATTCAGCAGTATGCACCCACCGACACGGTTCGAACTCACGACCATCCACTTAAATGGCCGCCGAGCTCGTATACTATTAGGCCACTGGGACCCGATGTACCGCTCAATCCGTGAATTCTAACTTCTGCCAATTCATGACAAGACGCGACCACTTCTCAACGTCTTCTTCGATGAGTAACTGTCCTCACCTCCAACCTGCTATGCTCTAGAGGTCACGGCTTCCTACTAGAAGCCCAGATTACCAACTGAATAGAGCCAGTCACTAGTGAGCATTAGATCAATTTTCAAGTATTAGTGGGTGAGTACTGATGAGGAGTCCCAAAATAAAATGGCGAAACAGCTGGCCATCCAGTACTCCCTGCAGGTTTTCCAATGCTTCTCTAACCTATGTCAGCATATGATGAAATCCTCCAACCAAATGAAACAAAATCCCTACAGAAACCAATACATGAAAATCGAATATTACCCAACCTGTTATCGGTTTACCTCAGAATCTTTGTCGGTTGTCTCATATCTTGTTGATTTCTAAACAAAATCTTTCGTTTGAATTATTAATATGAAGAAGCTAAGATTTTCTGGTTTAGCTGAACCTCTTCTCCTACAAGTTGTAGATTCACGTATTTTGTCCATTTTTCTTTATTGTTCCCACTTATTCTTACTTGGGCTTCTCAAAACAGACTATGTTACAATATGTAGGACTTTGAAGGTTGTAAGCAGGATTAGTGGTGTATGTATCTTTGACTGAACTAACTGACATTGTTGTTGAAATGGGTATTTGTTTTCCTTCAAGCAACTAGCTAATGTCACCTTGTTGGGTACTAAACATCCTCTGTTAATGCTGATAAACACTGAATAGTTTGTTTTTTCAAACTCGTCTCCATTTATCGGGAGACAAGAAGGCTGTCAGTGCTTAACCATGCACTGGTTGGTAGAAGGTTGGTGAATTACGATCAGAAGTATTGTTGTATATTATATTAACGTTTATTTACAGACTTTGGTACTGATTACCCATTGTAAATCTGTGTCGTTGTCAGTTGAAGAATAAACAATCGTATTGCCCAACCATTTTCTGTTGTTCTGCGTATTAAGCTTAGTCTTCTGAAACCAGTGATAGGTCCAAGATCTCAGCGATCTGGATATCTGACATTCTCCTTATTTGCAACATTCTCCTTGTATCTTTTCGGGTAAAAACTAGAAGAAATTTCATAAGAATTTCTTCTCGAATGGCAAAATATAAAAATTCAGTGAGACTAAATTCAGCAGGGGTTTTGTGAAAAAAGACAAATGTCAGGAAAGAGCTTATAAGGATACATTGTAATCTGTAGATAAATAGCAAATTATAATCAGCATTGTCATTACACATACTGTTCTTCTACTAAATATCAGTTTTCGCGGTCTTATTTTATTTACTATTTACTATTATTATTGTTCCCTTGGGTTCCGATTGGGACATAGGGCTTCAACAACACATCTCCACTTTGTTCTTTTTTCTGATGTTCTCTTCACATGGGTCCACGATTGCTCATAATCTCTCATCTCCTCCAAATCACACGACCTCCTCCATGTCACCCTCGCACCGACGACCCGCTCATCTCTTCCCATTGGGTTTCCATTCGAGAGATGACCTGAATTGTGAGCGATGTCATTCGATGGCCTCTACAGTGTGTGCCCGATCCATCTCCATTTTCTCCTACATATTTGTTGAGTGATCGGCTCTTGCTAGTTTGGTTTGTTCCCACAGTCTCTTGTTACTAATTCTTTCTGGCCATTTGATTTTCAATATATAGCCAGCGAAGAGGGCAGCTGTTGATGAAAGTCTGCAATAGGCTGTTGAAAATCCTTTTCGTGACACGCAGTGCAAGTTTCTGACCTGTATAGAAGAACTAGCCGACTTGACATTGGTGCTGAAAATGCTAATCTTGTTCCTTATGCTGAGTATAGAAGGTTTTCAAACTAGTTTCAAGTTGATGAAGGCGTATCTGTTATTTTCACTATTTCAGGTATTTATTTATTTGTAAAAGGTGATAAATTGTTGCAGTATACACAATGCCTAAAATTCCATTCTGAAAGGAAAATTATTATTATTTATTATTATTATTGTTTCCTTTAATTCCTAGAGGAACATAGAGCTTCAGCCGTGAGTCTCCATTGCGTTCGGTTCTCTGCTAGAGTCTTCACCTGGCTCCACGTCTACCCACATGCTTTCATCTCCTCTTCACATGACCTCCTCCAAGTCACCCTTGCACTGACGATCAACTCGCCGCTTCCCTTTCGGGTTCCACTCGAGCGATGACTTGTCTAGTGATGTCACTTGATGGTTTCCTCAGAGTATGGCCAGCCAATCCATCATCATTTCATTCTGCATATTTGTTTCACAATCGGTTCTTGGTTGGTTCGCTCCCACAGATCCCTGTTGCCGATCTTTTCTGGCCGGCCATCTGATCTTGAGTGGTATTGAGCGAAGACAATTGGTAATGAAGGTTTGTAGTTTGTTTGAGATGCTCTTTATGACGCGCTGGCCAAGTCTCTGATCCGTATATTAGCACTGACTTCACATTGGAGTTGAAAATCCGGATGTTATTTTTGATGGTGAGTGCTGTTGACCTTCACACAGACTTGAGAGTAGTGAAAGCTTGTCTTGCTTTTCTGATTCTTGCTTTGATATCCTCATCAGTTCCGTCCGCCTGAAGTTGAAACGATGCTTCCCAGGTAGGTAAGAGAGGTTGTTTCTTTCAGGCTCCTCCCATTTCTGCTGACCGTTGTCTGTTGTTGTTGCTGTTGTCCAGGAATCTTCATCACCTCTGTCTTCTCTATGTTCACCTGAAGTGAAGTCCTATCTTCTCTGGATGCTTCTTCTGCCAACTTGTTGCTTTTCGCTTGTATATCTTCCAGTTTGTGAGAAGTCAGATTTATATCATCGGCGAAGTCCAGATCCTCCAAAGTTTTCGTGTGAGTCCATTTTATGCCTGTTTCCTCATTGCCCGCTGTTTGTCGTATTATCCAATCTACTGCAATCAGGAAAATCGTTGGCGATAGTAGGCAGCCTTGTCTTATTGCTAGGACCAAATTCATCATTGGCATATTATTATTATTGAATCCAAATGAACTTTGTTTGGTTTTGATTTTTAAGGCAAAATGACCACTGATCAACAAATGCACTTTTGAAGATCTATAACCTGTTAACAGACTAGAAGAAACTTTGACAAGATAGACTTCATCATGTGTTAACTTCATCCAAATGACTGGTTTCACTTCTAAGCTTTTCATTGGTAGGTTTTCAGAACTTTAGTCAAGAATGAACCCAAGATCCTAAAATTTGTCTGTAAACATGTAATCCCCATTAGTCACTAAGTTGAAATTTAGTCTTCCTGTCATTTTCGTGGTGATTAGCCAGTGTCATTCATGTGCAGCTGTTTATACAAATAAGTATAATCATTACAATTATTTATGTGATTATGTCAATAAGTAATTCAGTGGGGGGATTTGTTCAGTGAAGATCGTGTGAGGAAAGCAAAAACTTTTCAATGATCTTATCTCTTCATCCGATAAAAGACAACTGTCGCTTTTGTTTCCATTCCTTATACTTTCTTAGTGGAACATAAGGCTTCATGCTTGAGGCATTGGAGTTTCAATCGATCAAAGATGGCCAGTTTGGAACTTTGTCTACCAAAATACTCCATCATTATTTCTTTTTTCCTTCACGTTCCCCAGTGGAACATAGGGCTTCAAGCTAGTGGCTTGAAGTTTCTGTAGCAGTGTTTTACAGCTAGCCTCATGCCCAACCTGTCCTCTTCACCAGCATTATTTCTGGCTTAGCGAGGTAAAGGAGTTCGTCGGCCGGGAATCGAACCCCGGACCATGTGGATGGTCGGCGAGCGTCCTAACCGCTATGCTACCAACGCACACTCCATCATTATATTGTATATAATTTCTTTTGTTCACTTTGTTTTAATATATTAAAATATAACCTCCAATGGTGTTTTCTACTCTCGCGAGTATTTAAAATATCAACAACCTGCTGATTCATCACAAGTTTCTACTAAACTCGAGAAAAAGCAAAACTACACATCAATGTTCTTGAGATTTTTAGTACAAACTGCCTGTGCCTGAGAATTAAAACTAATTATCTGCAGTCTTCATTTAGTCAGCTATTATTATGTCCTTGGTTTTTGCTTCAAGTTAGACAGAAATGTCTCCCACGATTCACAGTCATTTACCATTTTGCTTGAAGATCTTGAACAAGGAGAAACTATTATGCAATAATTTCTGCTGAAAATCCTGCACATTACATAACCACTGTCCAGAATAAGGATTTTATATTATTACTAAATAGCAGTGGTAATGTTTTACGGGGTGAGGTTACTGGTCTCACGCCCAATCTTCCATCTTTTCCAGAATTACTACTGGTTAAACGTGGTTTAGAAGTGCATCGGTCGGGAATCGAACCAGAAAGATGTTTGTGGTTGGTAAGTACTCTATCACTGAATCACAATCATCGTTCAGAGAAATTAGAAAAATATTTGTTCTCTGAATACTGAAATGAATCAGTCCGTTCTTACTTTGTTGCACAGAAACATCTGTGTGGTGTTGAATATTCCAGAGTAAAAAGAGAATAGTTTTCTTTCAAACAGACTTTTAACTTCAGCTCTTTTCCTTAAATTTAGAGTGGGTATGGACTGGTCTTACAAACTCGAAGACTTGTAAGCGAAAACCAACAAACTGGCTGAAGAGTCAGCGAAAACAGGACTGCAGGTGAACACAGAGAAGATGGAGGTGATGAAGACAACCAATCAACAGCAACAACAACCAGCACCAGTCACCATCAACGGGAGAGATTTAACAGAGGTTGCCTCCTTCACTTATCTGGGAAACATCGTTTCAACTACAGGTAGTTGGAACGGACGAAGATGTCAAAGCCAAACAGAATCGGAAAGGCAAGATACGCCTTCATCAACTTGAAACCAGTTTGGAAATCTTCCGCACCAACTCAGCATAAGGAACAAGATTCGCATTCTTAACACAAATGTGAAGTCGCTCCTTCTATACGGGTCAGAAACTTGCACTGCGTGTCACGAAAAGGATTTCCAACACGTTGCAGATTTTCATCAACAGCTGCCCGCTTCTTTGGCTCCATACTAGAGATTAAATGGCCAGCCAACCGGCAAGAAAGAATTAGCAACACGAAACTCTGGCTGGGAATAAATCAACAAGTGAGAGTCGATCGCTCAACAAATATATAGGAGAAAGTGGAGATAAATCGGGCATACATTGAAGAGGCCGCCAAATGACATAGCGCGCCAGGCCATAGCTGGAGTGGAATCGCAGTGTGAAGCGACGAGTGGGTCGTCCTAGGGTGACATGGAAGAGATCGTGTGAGGAGGTGATGAGAGATTACCAGCAATCGTGGACCCATGTGAAGAGGACAGCTGAAAATAGAACAAAGTGGAGATGTGTTGTTGAAGCCTTATGTCCCACTCGGAATGCAAGAGAATAATAATAATAATGACTGGTCTTTCTAAAACTACCGCAGATTCAGTGGACTCATCGTTTTGTCACTGTTTCCGTTTGAAAAATTATATTGCCCGTGCGTCGGTGGCACAGTGGTTAGGACTCTCGCCGACCATGCACATGGTCCGGGGTTCGATCCCCTGCCGACGCACACCTGATATCAATGGTCAGCCTGCAAAATTTGGGCTACTGATATCACATGCTGAGAATTCCATACTTGTACCGAAAATATGGTGTGAAATCAAGCTGTAATAGAAAAAATACTGTATGTGAACTAGTTATTTTTACCTGTAGGAAATTTACTCCGGAAAGACCAAATTGACATCCATGTTTGACATTATTAAATGTGGTCTACAGCTTTCTGTAAACTCCTATTTGGCTTTGAATTTACTGCCTTGATTAGCATGACTTGCTATCTTGGTAACTCATTTTTCTGCTGGGAATCATTGCAGTGCACATCGCTGGACAAAGCTGAAAGACACTTTTGGGTCAAGAAATATGACAAATGCCAGATGCCACCAGTAAGTGTATCCATTTATCCAAAATTGACTGGAGATTTCTAATACTACATATTCGACAAATTATGAACATTGCCTGTTCCTCAGAGATCTCGTATTCCAGAGGTTGGTTAACATTCAAATAATCTTCAAGTATTGGTTTGCAAGGATTCGATTGATTTAGAGATTGAGATCACGAACTGACTTCGACTAGAGAACCACTGAAAACTAAGGAGTACTGGATAGTTGTTTCATTCTGGTTTGGGACTCTTCAGACGTACACACTCATGACCCCATTAAGAGTAGAGCTGAGTACCTTCACATAACCAGGCGAACTTGTTGACTACTCAGCCAGTGGGATAGAATTCAATAGCCGGCCTATCAATTCTAACTTCCATCAATTTGCGACATATAGCACGACTTCCAGTCAGTGTTATTGGCGAGTAATCATTTTTTTTATTCCTTCACGTTCCCAGTGGAACACAGGGCTTCAAGCCTCTAGCTTGAAGTTTCTGTATCAGGGTTTATTTTTACAGGATGGGGTTGCTAGCCTCATGCCCAACCTTTCCTCTTCACCAGCTTCAGTTCTGGCTTAGTGAAGTAAAGGAATGCTCCGGCCGGTGATCGAACCCCGGACCATGTGCATGGTCGGCGAGCGTCCTTACCGCTATGCCACCGACGCACCGAGTAATCATCCTCACATCCAACTTAGCGGGAAGTCGTGACTAGCAAAGTTCACCAGGTTGGCTGACGTCATGAGTGAGTGATGCTTGAGAGTCACAAACAAGGAGGAAACAGCTATCCAGTACTCCCTGATTTTAAAAGTTATCTAACCGAAGTCACTTCATGATCAATTCTGAATACGAACAGTCGTTGAACTTGGACTTTGAGGCATCATTAATCAAGTTGTTATTTATTCCTTAAGAGTATACAACTCACACTTAACTAATAATACAGATATTATCAACAATATTCCATATGGTATACTACTTAAATCAAACCAAATAGATCAAAGAAGGGGGAAATTAAAATACCCAACTGTCATCAAGGTTCCTATTTATTTAGACGTATCAACCCTTATTATTATTACTTTATTTACACAATAACGATGGTATAGAGAATGCGGGGGGGGGGTGGATATAAAAAATTAATGTCATTAGCATAAGAAATCAAGATTTTCACTTTTAATGAAACGATCAGTATCGTCAGATATCACTATGATCAAATCACAATTGTGATCATTTGTAAAATTATCAGAATGTCGCCATTTTTATAGTCATCATTTTTATTAATCAGTCATCTATTTATTATAAATCGATTTGGAGCCATACCCCATTTGTTTGTGTCTTTTTTTTATTATTCTGCATTTGGTTTTATGAAATAAATTTAAAAAAACTCTCACGCTGTATATTCATTCTCACTAGAGAATTAAATATGACATGCCTTTAGGCGAATGAATGAATGAATGAATACACTAATAAGTATTTTATCATACTGAAATTTCACTGTGCTATCTATCTGTTAGGTTATTTACGATTTGATTTGATTTGACAGGTCGATCGATGACCAGTAAACCGCATCTTTAAATTCCCCACCCTTATGTCCCCCGCCCGCTCGCCCGCCCGCCCATGAAAATGTTTTACTTCTTTCTCTCTCTGTGCGTTAACCTATTTAGTTGTTTATCTCCCACCCTCCGCCCCTCACCCAATTTTGCAGTATATCATCTGAAAAAGTAAATGACAGTGATGTGCACATAATCTGTATTCAAGAACTGACGTATCACCAGCATACAGTGTTGTGTGTGTGTGTGTTTGTGCGTGATTGATTGTGTGCCGTGTATGCTGAAACAGACAGTTGTATAATATAAAGCTTATTTCTGACTGTGAACGACTGATAATGGTAGTAATAATAGTAATAATAATAAAATGATAATGACATTGATGGTTACGCCTGTTTATTGGTAGATCACTCAGTGAGGCTTACCTTGGGCACAGTTGTTTAACAAATATTCCCAGCAGACGTATATCTTATACGAGACATTCATACCCATCAATCAAATAATTAAATTAATGTATGCATGTGTCTATATTATAAATATATATATTTGTATTCATGATAGAATTGATGCACTGGTACCCTGTGCAACCGTCAACTGTCAGAGAAAAAAACAAATCTCCAGCTGTGACGATTGTCGAGTCATACACATAATCTCTCAATGACCTCTGCATTTTGACGGTGAATATGTGTAGCCTGGAATATATATATATGACAAGAGGGAGACTTTCTTTCTACAAAGTCAAGAAAATTAAAGCATGTTGTAAAATGATGACATAATTGACATACATACCAAGATGTAATAAATCATAATAATCTATATTCTGTGTCATATATTAATTACATAACATGTAAATAAGTAAGCAAGTATGAGGTATTCAGACATCATTAGTAGCGCTTACAAGCATAAATATTGTTGCTAGACGGAGATTAAGGTTATTAAATTTATTGAACATTCTAACGCAAAACTCAGTCGAGTTTCTTGAACAATTTTTTCAAGAAATAATGAATGATTGAAAGTGTAGTTTAATTTCGAACTTCTTTTACATACTTGACGTAGGCATATCTGTAGCCTACAAGGATAAGACAGAATAGTGGTAAAGGCATTATTCTAAGACTTATTTACAGATATTGTCAGTAAGGAGCTATAACGCTGTTATTTCTAGATGTATCCATCAGTAGCTGTAGAAGTCTTGAATGCCATAAAGCCACTGAAAGCCAGTTAGGAAGGCAGCAGTAGCAGATGAAATTTCTCCAGAGACTTAAGTGGATATCCTAACGCTACTGCTGCAAAAAGCTTGCAAGAAAGGAAAGATATGCACTGGTTGGAAGAAAGGCTACTTTTTGAAAGCACCAAGGAAGCGCGACGTAATCCTTTGCAAAAACTGGCTTGAAATCATGTTGCCGTCATTGCCAAGGGAAATATTAGGTCGTGTCATCCTGGGGAGACTAAGAAATGCAGAACTCCGACCGTAACAAGTTGAATACAGGAGAAGCGAATCATGTGCCAACCCGGTCGTAATACTACGCGTCATCATCGGACGCAGTACAGAATGGCAGTCAAATCTTTATTTCAAATTCATATAAAATGCCTGTGACAGTGATTTGATTTTGATTTTTGATTTACAGCTTGATTCCACACCGTATATTCAGTACAAGTATGGAATTTTCAGCATGGATATCGGTAGGCCAAATTTCGCAGGCCGACCATAGATATCGGGTGTGCGCCGGCAGGGGATCGAACCCCGGACCATGTGCATGGTCGGCGAGAGTCCTAACCACTGTGCCACCGACGCACAGTGTTGACCGTAAGGTCATTGGGAAACTGTTTTGGCATTAGGGAGAACACCAAACCTATCTCAACCTCATTCATCAGCTATATGATGATAGCGAATATCATGTGATTTACAGTGGTAAGCTCAAAGAAACCTCTGAAGCGGTGGTAGGAGTAAGATAAGACTGCCTACTATTGTCAATGATATTTCTCATTGTGGTGGACTAGATCACTCAAAAGACTGTGAGAAGCAAGAAGACAAGTATACGTTGGACCGACAAGATTAATTTAATATAGAAAAAATCCCCATTTAGACATTTAGAAAACAGAAAGATTGAGCGAAGAAATATTTACTTTTCAATTAGATCCTCATCTCACTCTGGCTCTACTCTAATATATATAGCATTTTTATTACAATACACAACAGTTTACCAAACAAGTGACGATATATTTGTTAACAATAATTAGTCAGTGTCAAAATGTCAAGGCGCTGGTGATAATTAACGAAGAAAATCAATACACATTTAAAAGGTAGAAATGGTTAGAATAAATTAATTTTACAAGGATAACATGTAATTAAAGATGAAGTGGTCAAAATAAATAAAATAAAATAATTAGGACAATTATAATTTTCATAGTTTTTAAAGGTTTAGGGGTAGGGCGGCGACGTAGTCCTGTTTATGCATTCTTATAACGATGGCCACGGTAAGGAAAGTGGCTGTACAAATTTCTTCTGAACACATAGGCTTGGCTTCTTCGGGTGGATTCCGATTGCTTCAGCTGTCTGTAGAAGACGAACTCGTAAAGTAAAATTAAGATTAGTTGGAATACGATAGATAATTTTAAATGCAGTATTAACATCAACCTTATGCTCAGTATGAACAAGGTGTGCTAAAATAGAACTACGAATAGATCTTGTTTGTCCCTTGTTTAGCCATGTTGGATGATATTCGGAAATACGACGATGAAACTGCCTAATTGTACGCCCAATATAGCTGGCTCCGCAGCTGCAGTCAAACTGGTAGATACACATAGAAGAGGCAAATTTAGGTATTTTATCCTTATTTCTCGAACATAGAATAGGGGTCGTTTTAAAGAGACAACGTACCTCTGCTGCATAATAAACTCTTTTAACTGCATTCTTCAGGCGCTGTGTTATTATTTCGCTGTTGTCACCGAAGAACTGCAGTTTTATGAACACTGGTTTTTTCGGAACTATAGCCATTCTGACTCTCCTTGGTACTGAATTCATATTTTTCGCAATGAATTTATCTGGATAACTATTTTTTCTAAGTAATTCTCTAATAATCTTAAGCTCCTCATTGAGGTAGTCGTCTGAACAGGTTAACCTAGCTCTATGAACCAGACACTTTACCAGGTTACGTTTATACTTCAAAGGTACAAAACTCAAAAAATGAGTGTACTGACCTGTTGTTGTAGGTTTCCGATACACACTCCTTCTTAGTGTGCCATCTTCTTCCCTTGCCATGAAGACGTCTAGGAATGAGATACTGTCATTACTTTCTTTCTCTATGGTAAAGTTTATTGCTGAATGTGCATCATTAAACTTGTCAAGAATGTTCATTGCATCATTCTCGTCTTTCATAACCACAAATGTATCATCCATATATCGACAGTAGAAATCCATGTCATTAATTACTCCTTTCGGTGGTCCATTCTCTAATTTAGCGAGGAGAAAATCAGCTAGGATTGCACCTAATGGGGAACCCATAGCTACACCATCAATTTGTCTGTAATATTCCTTATTGAATTAGAAATTAACATTCATTGTTCATCTTAGAATAAGATTTAGATTTCTCAGATGACTTATGTCTAATGTTACACAAACTCGAAGAGCTACAAGCGTAAATGAACAAGTTAGCAAAAGAGGCTGGCAGCGAAGACAGGATTTCAGGTGAATATAAAGAAGACGGAGGTATGATGAACACTCCCACTGTTCAACAACAATAATCATCAATCACTATCAAGTGAAGAAATATAAAGGAAGTCTTGTCTTCCCCTTATTTGAATCAATACAGCCTCGTTTCAACTAGAGACAGCGCAGATGAAGATGTCAAAGTCAGTCAAGATATCAAAAGTAGGAGAAACCTTCATTATTCTGAAATCAGTCTGGAATTCACTGCTTCTGTATGATTCTGGGAATTGGCGTATCACCAAAAGCATTTTGGATGGGATTCGGACTATCAGCAGCAGCTCCTTTAGTTTCATACTGAAGATCAGATGGTCAGCAACAGAAAGGATTAGCAACAACGAGCTCTGTCACTGAACTAATCAATAACCGCCTACTGTCCAACAAATATGCATACAGAAATTGAGTGGGGTTCGAACATACAATGAGGAAACTGTTACGCTTTAGGCCCTCAAATGCAGGCCTAATGAGAAACAGTGAGTTAGGCACGGGTCCATCAGTGATGCAGAGGAGATCATAAGAGGAGGAAATGGAAGCTTTTTGGGCAGTCGTTGAGCCAGCTAAAAACGACTGCAGAGAAGAGGATAAAATGGAGGAGTGCTGGTGAAGCCCTATGCTCCCTTTCGTAATCCAAGGAAATATTAGTAATAATAATAATAGTTATAATAATGGTTTTCCTACCTACCTGTCTTCTGTATTTTAACTTTATCCTATTTGATTTTTCTACTAATATTCGTTTTTACTGTCACAACCTTTTGTATTTTTCTCTCTGTGTGTGTTATTATTTGTCCCATTTAACACTTCCATGCTATTTTCGTCGAATTTGCATATTCCATTTTTTTGTTGTTGTATTTTTTCCTTCCCTCGAGTTTTTCAACTATTCATCCCCACATACACTCGTCAACCAGTTAGTTAGTTAGTTAGTTGGTAAGTTAGTTAGATAGTCGATCAGTCAGTCAGTTAATCAGTCAGTCAATATGTCAATCAATCAATCAGTTAGCCAGTCAATCAGTCAATCAATCAATCGATACTTACCATACTCAAGTATCACATATGTGGCTTTCTTTCACACATCATTATCTGTTAGATATTAACCACAAGCATGAAGAAGAAGAATGAAGAGATGAGAAAAAGTCTGATTAAAGTGAATGAGGGAGTGAGGGAGTGGAAGAGAAGACAAGAGAGTGAGTGAGTACGTGACAAAGAGATGCATTGAAGGCATGAGAAAACAGTAGATCAACGAAAAAACGAGAGAGAGAAAAAATACTGACAGGTAATAAAATATATATATTTTTTCTTTAGAAAAAGAAATAAGATTGTGTTTGCAATAATTTCTCAGGAAAACCCCAATATAATATGCAGAGAAATATCATTTATTTATTATTTTTGACAAATAATGATTGAAGTGAGAATTTCTTGTTTATACCTGTCAATGAAGTGTCAGGTGTTTATGAAATATGAATAGATTTCTGCAGATATCACGCACACACACACACACACCACAGAGTGATTGTGAATTTTTGATAAATATGAAGAAGAATAAGAATAAGAGAAAAGAAGAGAAGTTCATCTGCATTTCATTATCAATCAGACTACTTACTAGATAGTAGTATAATAAAAGTCTGACAGAAAAGATAATTTGTGTGACCCAGTGCATTCAGAATATTTGAATGTATTCAGAGCGAAGCCAGGCACTGTTCCATTTTTAAGCATTACTTTCCTGGGATTTGATTGATTTCAAGATTGAACGTGGAATAATTTCAGTTAGAGAATCAGGGAGTGAGTACCAGACAACTCTGTCGTCCTTGTTCAGGTCTTTTCAACAGAACATACTTAGGACCATCCGATTTTTTTCTATTCCTTCACGTTCCCAATGGAACATAGGGCTTCAAGCTAGAGGCTTGAAGGTTCTGTAGCAGTGTTGTTTATTTTTACAGGATGGGGTTGCTAGCCTCATGCCCAACCTTTCCTCTTTACCAACTTTATTTCTGGCTTAACGAGGTAAAGGAGTGTGTCGGTGGCCGGGGATCGAACCCCGGACCATGTGAATGGTCGGCGAGCGTCCTAACCGCTGTGCCACCGACGCACATACCATCCGATTACTAGGTAAATTCTTTTACCATTCAGCCAATGTGACAGAATCCAATGGCTTATGAATTCTAACTCCTGCTGGCTTACAGAATATAGCTCGGCCTCCAGCCAGTGTCATCGGTAAGTACTTATCCTCACACACAAGTCGGTAGACTTCACTTCTCACTAGAACTTCACGCAAATTCATCCTATAGTCAGTCACTAGTGGGCACTAGATTAATTACGTGTTAGTTTACAGGGACGTGATTCTTTAGTGTTAGAGGTGACAGTTGATGGGCCACTGGGTGAATGGTCTACGAACTTGCCTTGTAACTTGAAGGTCTTGAATTCGATCGCTGGTGAGGTCAGGCGTGAACACTTATGAAAAGTCCAAACATTTGTCCAGTACTCCTCAGTTTTCACTGGTTCTCTAACTGAAGTCAGTTGGTGATCCAGCTTGAAATCGATTGTATCCCTACTGATCAACACTTGAAAATTTAATTTATGAATCTAAACACATTAATATTCATGGTAAATATCGCAGATAGTCACACAATCAACTGTCTGATAATTAGTCACTTGAGATATTCTTTATTGCCTTAAGCAGTCAGCTAGTGGATTCCAGATTCAAACGCTCCCTTCACCTACTTCATCCTGGATGACTAGGTTTTATCGTCAATCCCACGATGGTTAATGTGAGTTGTAGCTTGATAGATTGGAAAAAGAGCTGTTCTAGTTAATTAGGTTCCAAATGACAATCAGTCATCAAAATTTCAAACTACTGACTCAGCAAATAAGTATATACATTAAGAGTATTATCTGTTTATGATATCAACTAATAAGCAATGAGTGGAGAATATATAAATACTGTATTAACACTATTTATAACTCAAGTGGTAGACCATAAGTTATAAATTACATCGTCAATAGTGGCGGCCTGCTTAAATTTAGGCAACCAAAAAATCCTATCGATATTTCACAGATATTTTCTCCCGTTCACTTTGTTTAAATCTGATAAAATATGACGTTTTATACTCCGGCAAGTATTTAATGTGCTTACAACTTACTGATTCTCAAGTTTCTAGTTATCGTGGATGCATTGCAATGCAAGAGATGGGTTGTGTCCTTGGTTCACATAATGGATTCCTGAAATTTTTCTTATTGCCATTCAGGCAAACTACACGCATTTACCGAAGAAGATAAAGGAGAGACATCATAATTTTTTGGTATGCGCTTCACGTCAGGCAGAAGTGTTTCATATGGTCTACTGTCACGTGATATTTTGTTTGAAGATCCTGGATGAAGAGAAAATATCATGTAATAGACTATGCTGAAGATTTTGTACAGTTTGTGAACGCTGTGAAATATATAGGGTTTCAGTAGCCGTGATTTCGTTTTCAATGGGGTGGGATTGCTAGCCTCACATTCAACCTTCCATCTTATTCCGGGTTCACTGTCGGCTAGTAAATTAAACGAGGTTTAGGACTGCGTCCGTCAGGAACCAAACCCTGGATCGCATGCACAACTGACAAGCGTTCTACAACTTAACCATCGACCCATCATTTCTAAGTTAGTTAACAAAATGTTTCAATTATGATTCACATTTTTGATATGTTCCCATTCGTTGTTCATTAGAATGGATGATGGATGTTTGAAGAGAGTCAGAAACGTTTGTTCTCTCAGTCACTTCAGCTTTTCCTCTTGACTGATTGAACCGATAATTTCAGCCTTTGATTGGTAACTAGTTATTGACAAGACTCCAATCAAATATATCCACTATCAGTCGCTAGCCCAAATAGCTCAGTGATAACGTCTCTGACTTCTGGTAGCACTGGGTGACGTGGGTTCAAATCTCAGGAGCGACATGAGTTCCTTCAAGGTTGGAGATATGCCTTGCTGACTTGTGACTGCCAGTTAGCAAGAAACCTAAGTCTAGTTGTCTTCCTGTGGCCGATTGCCTCAAATCATCTATTACCAACCAGTTTTCGGCCCTTGTTAACATATCGGCTCCTAGTACGGACGTTTCGACGGTGTCTGAGGGTTGAAATAATGTAATTTGGTCAATGATAACTAGCAGTAGTTGAATCCAGGATACGCATTTCGTCTCAATTGGGACTAGTCATCTGAATGTACCTACATTTCCCTTGAGTGATCGTGTTCTCACTGAGAATCGAATCTAGTACCCTTCGTTTCAAACGCTAACGTGTTATCCACTAGACCACTTGTAAAATGAGAGTCACTTCTTGTGTAACGGGAATCATTCATTATTTTTTTTGAATTCACTTTTGTATTTCACATTAATTGATTATATTAGACCAAAATTTCCGGCCTCTGTTAACATTTCAGACCCTAGTGCGGATGCTACAATGATGTCTGGGGATTAACATGATGTTCTTTTGATGTATGGTGACTAGCAGTAGATTCTACTGCTGGGTTCAAGTCTCATTTGGGAATGCCATCATCACTCATTGGCGATTGCAGATAGATCAACCAGCTGGCGAGTCTCAAATAGGACGAAATGTGCATCCTAAATCCCACTGCTAGTCACCACCTACCAAAATAACACTTTGTTTATTCTTTAAGTTCTTTGTGTTTTATTTCTGTTCGAATCTGCTCACTATATAGGCTTGCTGTTCATCGAGTTATAATAATAATAATAATCTCCTAATTACTTGTACAAACTTTGCCCACAAACACTCACTCACTCACTCACTACACACACACACACACTCAAGATACGCATACATGTATATGCGTAAATATAAACAACACTGACAAGGTGATTCTTTACCACCATCTGGTGAACAATAATAATAATAGTAATAATAATAATAATCCCCTTAGCAAAAAAAGTTCTTTTCGATAAACAGATAGATATAATAGAATATAATAAAGCTCGGGTATTTCAATACAAGGCCATCTGGATTTTATCACTCTCACGAAGGTCATAGCCTAAAAATTACGTCTTATAAACAAACTGTCAGTCAATTAGAAAAACACATCCACACACACAAACACACACACTTATATGTGAGGTAAAAGATTTAGTTGTTTTTTTTTTAAAAAAGAAATCCTTTTTTTAAAAACCTCTCCCCTATTTCACATATTTTACCTCATTTATTTAATAATCATTCTATCAATTAGTTAGTTTAAATTCGTCTGTTTGTGTTAAATACTCTGAAGAGTCAATATTTATTCCTTCAGGACAGAATAATCATGAATACTGACGGGTAGTGTGTGTGTGTGTATACCCTGCTGGGTGGGGTGGTTGGCAGGTTGGTTGGTTGGTTGGTTGAGTGGTCAGTCCGGGAATGACACAGCAAGACAGATTGATAAGTTGACTTAGAGACGAGGTGAAAGGCAAGTTGTATAGCTACTAGTATAATCCGTCCAATATACTACAACTACAATAACAACAACAACCACAGCAAATACTACTACTACTACTACAACTGTCAATATTCCAACTGTCAATCTGGTAATCTTCTTCAGTAGCAGATAGTAATATTTATTTATTTACTTATAATTGTAATTGTTGTTTTTAATACATTTAAATACATATTTACATGTATTGTAAAGGGAGAAATCTGTTATTTTCGACCCAGCTAGCTAGCGAGCGAGAGAGCGACCGAGTGACCGAGTCAGTGATCGAGGAAATGAGAGATAGAGAGTGTGGCGGGGGGGGGGAGGAATTGTTTATTTATTTATTTATTAAATCACTTATTTTAGTTTTAGTGACAATGATAAAATCAAGTAAATATCAGTAAATTATTGACATGTGTCGAATTGTGTATTGGCGTGTGTGTGTGTGGATGGGTGCATGCGTGCGTACATATAGACGTTGTTTAAAATAGGTGGATTTGACTGAAGGTTTTGAGTGAAAAAAATAATAAATAAAATGGAGCCAAAGACCTATGTGCTTTGTTTACAAATCATATACTTTTTATTTGATATATCTATACCGTAGAATTGAATTTATTAATTTAGATGTTTATTTTTTTCATTTGTTTCGTACGAATTGATCACGGATTGATATCAGCGTGGAGTACTGGACAGCCAGCTGTTTCATCCTAGTTTGGGAATCACCGGCAGTACGCACCCACCGACAGGGTTCGAAACCACAAGCTTCCGGTTACAAGGCTTGCGAGCTCTTAGACCATTCAGCCACTGGGACCAACCCGATTCAATGGCCAGTCCATGAATTCTAACTTCTACCAATTCGCGATTTAGCGAGACTGGCACCAATCAATGTCATCGCTGGGACATCAATCCTCATACGACTTCTCACTAGAACTCCAGGAAACTCCGTCCTGTAGCAAGTCACTAGCCAGCATCCCTGGTTTTCAATGGTGCTCTAATTGATATCAATCCGTGATCAATTCGTTAAAATAAACCTAATCCTTACAAACCAACTGTTTTCCATTTTTAACTGCCTAAATATCATCAATATCCCCTTAGTTTAGTAAAGGATACCTCCAGATTGAAATACTTTTATTCTATGTAATTGATATTATTCACCAGTTTGATGTATTAATTGTCTTAAGAAAACATATGCCTATTAAATATTTAATTAATATCTGAGCAGAGATTTTAAATTCACCTAAACTCTCCCTCTCAATATCATGACTAGTAAAATATTTGCTAGCAAATATCTATAAATAAGTCAGTGAGAAAAACACCTGAATGAAATATGATTTCGCAGTTTAGTATTTACTGGTGCTACATTGAAAAACCTTATCTGAGTTAATTAATATTGGAGTGATGATAAAAACTATCGTGAGGTGTTTTCGCGCATATCACAGCAAACGCTACTACAAATATTCTAGCTGCTTTAAAAGGTTGATAAATCACCTTGAAAATAGCCAAATGTAACATCTAATATAAGTACAGTATTCCTCTAGGCCTGTAATACAAAACTGACTATCTGAGGGTATTTAAGGCATAATTAACCTCCTCTGTTTTACCCTTACAAGTATGCTAAAACGAAACCGTGGTAAGTTTGAATTGGGATAGGTTATATCCTCTCCCATTTTATACACAAACAAAGGAATAGAGATCTGTGTAGTGGTAATGGACTTAGGAAGTTCAATGGTAGGATGTTCGCCAACCACACTGAACGTGTTCCAGGTTTGATTTCCAGCCTATGCATTCCTATACTTCGAACTCCATTGCGTTCCCAATGGAGCATAGGGCTTCAAGCTAGAGGGATGAAGTTTCGGTAACAGTAGTGTTTGTTTTTAAGGGATGGGGTTTCTAGCCTCATCCCTAACCTTTCCTCTTTACAAGTCTTATTACTAGCTTATTTAGGTAAAGGAGTGCGTCGGTCGGGGATCGAACCCCGGACTACATGCGTGGTTGGCGAGCATTCTACCGCTGTGCCACCGGCGCACATACTTCGAATAGTCTGTAGTAATCCTTGTGAAGGGGAAATGGTTGGGTGTGAGGATAGCAGTTGCACACCGTAGATATGTGAATATGATGTTATCAAAAAGTTTATCTATGAAAACAATTTTATCAGAAAAATTATGGAAATCCAAAGAGAACTGAGTAGACGTTTTATCCTAGTTTTAAATATTTTTGGAGTATGTATGACTACACAGATTCCAAGGGAAATCAAACACACTACCACCACGGCTCCTGAGTTTTTCTCCGTAAATCAAGACATCTCAGATGTTCACGTATTTAACTGAATCCTTTGAAGTTACACAGAAAACAACTGTTGTGTTTCTGATGGCGTCTATGAAAAATATAACCATCTATATGCATCTGGCCATTTTTCTAGACTGAAATGGCATATGCCGTCCAATTCGTCTGTTTTAATTATTCGAGTCTACTATCGGGCCAGTCTGACAGGCGTTCATTACTTTAAAATCAATGTGGATGTTTACAGTGCTAAGTGCAGGGAATAAGATCAGAAGTTCTGACACTTGGTGCGAGCGTTATCAAAATGCATTTCTAACACTCTGATCTATGTTCCACTTTGAAATTAATGAAATAATAATCATTGTTATTTTCAGTTTAGACTTTTTCAGTTAGAGAATCATTGAAAAACAGGGAGCACTAGTCACCTGTTTCATTCTAGTATGGGGATCTTCGTCAGCAGTGCACTTTCGCGAGCCCACCAGAGATCAGACACCGGACCAGCTAACAGAATGTATACATTTTATCTTACTGATAATAAATCTTCCAATTAGTTCCAGGGAAATCTCTATATTCCACTAACTATTATAAGGGAAACATCCAATCGTAACATCTTATAATTTATTAACGGAGTCTATCTTTTTATTAGTTGCATAAATTATTCATCTGACGCGACTACTGAGTGGTATTCAATGTCCATTGGATGCATATGCAATGTTGCCACACCAACTCAGATAACAGCATGACTTCTTCAAGCATATAGCAAGGGCTTCTAAAATTCAACGATAAATCACGCGGTGTTACACAGTAATATTAACCGATGACGTTTCGAGCACAAACTATTGCTCATAATCATATCAAGTTACTCACACAACTTCTTTCCTTCATTTATATATATGTATGGAATTGACCAGTGTTGGTGGTGACTGAATTCTACTCGTCATGTTTACCATGAATCTAACAAGCTAGGCGACTCGCCATTGCGGTGCACTCTGAAGTGATGTTAAATGTTGCAGGTGATCGGTAGGAAGCTCTGAATCTAGATTTCATGCTTATTAGTAGCCGTCAGTAAGGTGAATCTGTGACCCTGAAGGAAAGGATATCCTCTCTGAGATTAGAACATGAGTCGACCAATTATGGAGTTGCAGACGTTACCACTGTGCTATTTGGACTCACAATTGACCTCCTGTAAGACTGTAATGAATATACTGAGTCTTAGAGGGGAAATCACTTCCTTAAAGATTACAGAAATGCCTTGATAACTAGTGTCAACGAGCACAAAACCTAGGTCCAGTGCTTTCTGACGACTGCCTCCAACCATCCAGCCTACTCTTCTATGCTAGGCACCTGTTCACTCATACATACATTTCCACCTGGTTCGAACCCCGGTGGGTGCGTACTGATGAAGAGTCCCAAACTAGGCTGATTAAACAGATGTCCAGTACTCCCAGGTTTTCCAATGGTTGTCTAACCAATGTCAGCTCATGATGAAATCCTGTAATAGTGAATTTATCGGGAGAAGAAATTGTTTTCAACGCCTACTGGTTGAAGTGTAGTCAGTTGAGTATCTGAACCTTAGTTATTGCTTGCAATATGAAACGAGTCAAGAAACTCTATTATGTACTTTTGTTCTAGATAAAAAATAATAATAGTAATTCCAAGAAGGTATTTTTCCCTTATTAATAACATGGAATGAATGGAAAATAGCAAAACATTCATAGAACCAATAAATTTTTTTCTTCTTCTTCTGAAAATGGTAACACTGAAATGACTGAATTAATTAATACCTGAAATAGTCGTAATAGTCTCGAAAAATAAAAATGCCACAGTCATTATACACCGATTTTGTTCAGATATAAAATCTGAAGGGTACAGTAAGGACATGGGTATTGGTTCATAGTTAAACTATAAACACATGAAATCAATGTGAAAGAATGGACCTATTCTTGATGGTTTTCAGCAGCTGAAGAACCAGTGAAGTTCATAGAGTTCTGGTTATTATTCCTTTGCGTTCCCAGTGGAACATAGGGCTTCAAAATTTGAGCTATGAATTTTTTGTAGCGGCAGTGTTATTCCCTATTTTAAGAGGTGTGGTTGCTAACCTCACTTCCAAGTTTCCTTATTTATAGGACTCACTGCCGGCTAAGCAGGGTTTAGGAATGCGTCGGATGAAGACTGGACGCCAGACCACCTGCACGGTTGGCGAGCATTCTACCGTTGAACCGCCGATTTCCTAAGTAACGAGTGTTTACTGTTGCCTAAGCACAAACTCACACTGATTTTAATTAAGCAGAATGAAATTTTGAGCTAAATACTCTGTTGAAATTCAATCTCAAGGTCAATATCTTTTTTAAAAGTCAATCTGAACGAAGAATATTCTTTTCAATAATTTCTCTTCAGGTTCTTACAATTATAAAATATAATATTTGTTGTCGTTACAATAAAGGCCAGTTGTGCGGCAGATACATTTTTAATGTAGAATAACAGATTAGTTAAGGGGTGTCAAAATAAATAATCGTATTTGTGTGACAAACGTGCTAGGCTGAGTTCGATTACAAAATATTGTAAAACGGGAGACAATGGTGATTAATCATAATAGATTTGTTGAGTGTGGGGTAGGAAAATTGACAAGTCAGTTCAAGGTTATAAAAGGTATCAGGTGAGTGGCTAGTACAAAGTAGTCAGTGTTAAACAGGAGTCTTACTATCTCCTAACCCCACAGTCTACAAATCTATTATGATTAATCACCATTGTCTCCCGTTTTACAATATTTTGTAATCGAATTCAGCCTAGCACGCTTGTCACACAAATACGACTATTTATTTTGACACCCCATAACTAATCTGTTATTCTACATTAAAAATGTATCTGCCGCACAACTGGCCTTTATTGTAACGACAACAAATATTATATTTTATAATTGTAAGAACCTGAAGAGAAATTATTGAAAAGAATATTCTTCGTTCAGATTGACTTTTTAATTCATAATATGGGAATTTTCCATACTATCAACTATCTTTTTTACTTCTATTAGTGATCTTTAGGGGCTAAGGGTGTTGACGTTCACGGATAGTACGAAGTATACTAACTCAAGATTTTATACCCACAACTTCTATGGCATTCATTCCGCGCAGACCAAAGGCAAAGCAAAACACCATAATTGACCGTCCAAATTACGAATTATATTTCGGGACCAAATCGGAGTGAGAGATGATTACTTAACTAGTTAGGGATCGTGTACGAACAAACGAAAGTAACACGACGGCGTGCCACATGGCATGGATGCTTGACCGGAAGCCTTCAGCTAAACAAATCGACTAAAACAGTGAGCGTCAGCATCCGGTGTTCAGTGATGTATGCTGTGGTCAATAATTCTGGGAATTACCTACCGCTACAGATTCTTTAAAAAGTGTCAGTTTTTCAAGCATTTCTGCTCGAAATCAAACAAAAACACATAAAGCTGACAAATGAATAAAATGTCTACACAAATTAATAGATCAAATTTATTTCGCTCAACCGATTCGCTTGATTAGTTTGAACAAAAGAAGAAAGAACTTATTTACAGGATAATATGAACTCGTTGTATTTCGTGGATTCTTTTCAACTGCCCCCTACCTAAACAGTATCAAAGTATAAGTTACAAAATTTCTGAACATACTTTTCTCACAGTGACGTCAAGTTACGGGTAGAAAGTATGAGCAACATAATTCTAAAATGACGTAACTAGACAAATTATTCAGTGTTAAAATGCAATTTATGGCATAATCAAACAAGAGGGTGGTGGCGGAGGTGTTCATATTTTGTTTAGAAACAAGGATTGACCAGAGACAGAATACAAGATCAAACAACAGAGTCAATTTATACATAATATGAGGGAAATTTCAAGAGGTTGGCAGTGAACAGTAAAAGTAAAATTATGACATAGACAAACAATTAGGTAAATCTGGAAACTTAATACTGAGTTCAGTTCAGTAAGTGAAAATCAAAATCAAGTGAAATTTTACTCAGCAGAACCAAACACACAAGAACAAAACAGTTAAAGTCACCAGGATAGCGAGAGATTTATCACGCCTTCTGTAGAGAGGTTGGTTTGAAATCTTTGAATAGCAGTGGCTTCTGTGAACCAGAGTTTTCTTTCTGCATTGATTCTTTTGAAAGCCTAACCAATTTCGACTGTATGTCCCGTGTCATTTAGGTGTCTGGCAATTGCACGCGAGAACATTTTGGTGCCTTGGTGACTTTTAGGGATATGCTAGAAAGATCTAGTAGACGTTCTCCTCTCAGTCCTTCCTATGTACTTGGTTCCTCAAGTGCAGGTGAACTGGTAAGTGCAGTTGGAGTTAAGATGAGCAGGTTACTTATCTTCTTTTAATTGAATTAAGCAGTATGCTGTGTTGTAAAGCGGAATCAGTCTGGAGGCAGGAAATGTTCTCTTCAATGCAACGTTGATTCCTTTTTTCGGGTTTTTAAGGATACTTGTGGATACCCAACTTAATGATGAAGGGATATAATGATGAAATTAAATTTTATTTCCAAAGAGTTCAAGTGACTAAATCTATACTGAAATATGATATTAATTGAGAAAAACAAAACTAGAACATACCAGAAAATTCTTAGTAAACTAGTTATTGTATTTTGATACTGCTCAGAAATGCATAATCACGAAAACTGAATGAAAAATTGATGCTCTACATTATGGAACCGTCCTGTTGAACCAGTCAGTTGGGAATGAATTGTCATTGGTAGAATCGAAACAGTGGAGAAGACTTTTAGCTCAGGTATTGTTGTGTTCTCTGAGAAGACTGGTTTAATTATGAAGTTAGCGCTGAAGATGCTGTCTAGAGAGACAATTCAAATACCCAGCTCAGAGAACACAAGATCACCAAGAATGGAGAAGAAGCGCCGGTGTAACTAACTAACAAATATAAATATTCTACTTATTACTGTTTAGAAATGTAGTGATTAGATTTAGATTGGTGTTTGCAGTACGGTTTTTACTAATCAAGAAAGATGATATGCCTTTACAGTTGTTCTTCTATTCAGCGTTAAGACTTTTGGTCACTTCATAAAAACATTTCATGCTTTTAAGTAATCAGTGTTAACCAGAGTAGCTTGGTATTAAGCCTCCGACTTCAGCGTTGAATGACATGCATTGAAACATTAGGGATTTCTCACTACCTGTAATTTGAACGAGTTTTAATATACATAAACTCATCAGTGTGCTTCTAAGCCATAATAATAGCTTTAAATGGATCCTATTAACTGGTGTGATGTGTCTAGTCCTTTCTTTGGTGCAGACTGAATTCTATCAGTCAGGTTTGCAATGTGGCCACCATTCTAGGTATCTCGCCATCACAGTGTACATTAATTTGATGATATTAGATGGTTGGAGGCAATCAGCAGGAAGGACTAGACATATTACACTAGTTACTAGTGTCCATTCAAAGTATCCAATACAGTCCTAAAGGAGGTCAATAGCAAGCCCAAATATCTCAGTGATAACGTCTCTGACTTCTGGTAGCACTGGGTGACGCAGGTTCGAATCTCAGGAGGGACATGAGTTCCTTCAAGGTTGCAGATACGCCTTGCTGACTTGTGAGTGCCAACCGGCAGGAAACCTATGTCTAGTTGGGCTTCCTGTGACCGATTGCCTCCAACCATCTAATACCAGTCTTTATATGTAATGTACAGAATTTTCAGCCAAGTTTATTGCATGATATTTTCCCTTCGTTCAGAATCTTCAAGTAAAGCAGACCGTGTGACAAAATGTTGTCTGACCTGGAGCTCAAATGAATCCATTATAATACTTCTTTGTCTCCCTTGAGAAATGCACAACATCTGGTTGAAATCCAGTCATAAGAACTTCAGGAGAACATTTCAAAGATTTCAGACATCCCATGTACTGGGATACGCCACCACCCACAGTTATGCACTTTTCAAGTTTAGTAGCTTTATTGCGAACTGTGTTTTTGTAATGTACAGAATTTTAAGCAGAATTTATTGAGGAATAGCTTCTACTTGTCTAAGATCTTCAAACAAAACGGTAGTTGACAGTAGGTCGCACGACACAATCCTGTCTGACTTGAAGCGAAAACCAATCCATTACGATTTTTCTTATTTGTCTCCTCCGAGAAATGTACGACATTTAGTTGAAAGTCAATTAAAAAGGGTGCAGGAGTACATTTTGAGACTCACATACATAACTGAATGGTTAAACACTGCAGGTAGTCAGTTTTATTTCTCAGGCAGTGGCAGTTTATAGTAAAAATCTCGGGAACAGTTATCTCATGTATTCGGATACATTGCCACCCACGAATTTACTTTCTGTCAAGTTTAGTAGTAGCAGGGGTTGTAAGCACTTAAATGCTCGCGAGAGTAGAAAACACCATTAGAGGTTACATTTTAATAGATTAAAACAATGTGCAATATAATGATGTAGGTTTTTGGGTAGCCCAAGTTTTAGACTGGCCGCCATATCACAGCTAATGCATTATTTGGTTAATCGCCCAGTAATCTCATAATTTTTTCAACATGACATGTTTCCATTTGCTTCGTATTTTATAGTTTAAGTTTATACTATTCATTTTCGCTTCCTTAATAAGCCACTATTCAACAAAACCTGTAGATTGTAAATGAATTTCCCAATTTTCAATTTACACATTTCGAGGAGGTGGAATTCCACCACAGTTTCCTCATGGAAGGTGAAACAATATGTGATCTGCTTGATACTATAAATGGTGAACAAGAAATCAAGCATAAATGCATCGCGATATATACTACTGATTTATTGAAATGAGTAGTTGTACAATACCCAACCAGTAGTGCTTGCTAGTCAACCAGATAGAAGTGATCTACACACTGGATGGCGGTTTCACAGGTTTGGAAACAAGCTCATCAGCCCAGATAGTCGAATAGTTTCAAACCACATGAATCATGGCTGGATACTTGGAAGAATTGTGAATTCAATCTATGGTATTACCAATTCTTCCAAGTATCCAGCCATGATTCATGTGGTTTGAAACTATTCGACTATCTGGGCTAATGAGCTTGTTTCCAAATCTGTTAAACCGCCATCCAGCGTGTAGAGCACTTTGATCTGGTTGATATGAGGCGTATACCACTGCTCAACCAGTAGTAGTAGTAGTAGCAGTAGCAAATCTCTGATAGTATCTTGTCGATAATACAATTAGACAGAAGAAAATGTATTTAATCTTGTCGTGATTTTTCCCACTGTCTTCAATATATATATGAATATAGAGGAAAACTTCATTTGTCCTGTTTATCTTTCCAACAGCTGGGAGATTTCTAATAAAACCACCAGAAAAAGAAGACAACAAAACAATCATAATGAATTTTATGCCACACACTCACTCCCTCACTCACTCACTCCCTCACTAGCTCACTCGCTCACTCACTCATACATACATTCTATTGTATATGGACATATGTTGACAAGATTACATACACATGTCTCTTTCTGTCTTTGTATAATATGTCGAATTTCGTCAACGACATCTGGCAATTTACATATATACTAATATATATGTACATGGATTTCTTCAACGTGTGTCTAAGTGTTCGTATGTGTGTGTGTGTTAAGGGGGGGGGGTTGATGCTGACACGTGTATTTAATTTAAAAGAGAGATATAGTGTCTGTGTGAGAAAAAAAAGAGACTTGCATGTTACCATTGTTACATGTGTTAGTTACCAGTACACGAAATCGAAAGAAAATTATCATAGCAACATGATGTGGGTTATAGTTAGTTAGTTAGTTAGTCAGTCAGTCAGTCAATCAGCAAGCCACAATCCATCGTCTTACATTCATTCAACTTTTATGTTGACAAATAATTTTACCCCTATTTCTTACATAAACACGTTTCATTCATATATATATGTATACCTTGTTCTCATCTCATCTTACCTGGGGTAAGGAAACAAAACAGGTCGGTAATTATTCGACTATTATTTGTTCTATTCTTATTGTTGACACACTGTGGCTGTTGTCGGTGTCGACGATGATGATGATGGTGAGTTAACCGATTATGTCATCACACACACTCACACACACTAACCAACTAACTAACTAACTGACAGACTGAATGATTAAGTTTCTTTTTTACCACTGGAAAAAGTGACTAATCAGTCAGTCTCCTGTTACATGTTACACATTTTTCTTTGTCTATATTTTGTTTTTCATTAGCACAAGAAAAAAGAAAAAGAGAGAAGAAAGAGACTTTATTTACTTCCTGTTGAGTTACCTTCAATCTTTGTTGTACACGTGTGTGTGTGTGTGTTTTATTGACGAATATGCGCGCGTGTATATATGTATTGTGTGTGTGGATAGGAAGACAGTGCCAGCCATAATGACGACAAGTTCTTCGACGACTAATCACACTTCTTTTTTTACCTGATTCCTTTAGGATAACAAAGAAAGAAAGACTCAATTCACTCAGGATAAACAAATGAGTGGCATTAGAATTATGTAACTTGCTATCCTTTATAATGAATCACTCATATATATATATTATAGGTTGAGATTAGAACTTAATTACATTTTTTCTTTTCAGGTAAATCTGTCTTGCATCTGTTGTATAATATATATTTGCTACAGGACGGAGTTTCCTGGAGTTCTAGTGAGAAGTAGTGACCAGTGGGGTCCATCCAGTCAAGTGTGAGGACGGAGATCCCACGGATGACATTGGTTGGTGGTCGCGCTAAATCACGAATTGGTAGAAGTTAGAATTCATACGTTGGCCGCTGAATCGGGTCCAGTGGCTGAATGGTATACGAGCTCGGTGGCCTTGTAACCGGAAGGTCGTGGTTTCGAAGCCTCTGTGGTGGGTGCTTACTGCCGATGATTCCCAAACTAGGATGAAACAGCTGGCTGTCCAGTACTCCTTGCTTGTTTTTAATGGTTCTCTAAGTGATATCAATCTGTGGTCAAACTCGTAATATAATAGAGAAGATTTGTAGCTCAGGTGGATGATTTGCAATTATTAGTGTTCTCTGAGATGGTTGGTTTAGTTGCGGAGCTTTCGTCGTCCTTCTGGACAACATCTTCAGCGCATATCAGGATTAATAGCTGAAGCCGTTATGCAAAGATTAGAATTAATAGCTCTACCTATAATTAAACCGAAAATCTGGATACGTTACTTTGATGATACATTTGTAATAATTAAGAGAAGTGATTTAGAATATACTCATAAATTAATAAACAACATATTTGAAGACATCAAATTCACAAGAGAAGAAGAATTAGGTAACAAAATCCCATTTTAGATGTCTTAATCAGGAGAACCAACACAGGAAATTTAGAAACACAAGTATATAGAAAATCAACGCACACAGATCAAATACTCAACTATACTAGCAATAAACTAATTACTCATAAACGAAACTGTGTGCAGACATTGTTTAAAAGAGTTCAAACACATTGTAGCACTCCAGAGTTGAAAAGAATGGAAGAAAAATACCTACAAATGGTCTTCAAAAAGAATGGTTATCCACAAAATTTCATCAAAAAGTGTTTAAAGTCGAATCAAAACTAAAAAAGGAACCATCATCAAAGACCACAAGAAAATTCATTCTACCATACATGAGAAATATCTCTGAAATAACAGCTAGAATACTGAAACCGTTTGATATAGATATAGCACACAAGCCAGTCAAATCGCTTAATTCGATATTATGCAAACCGAAAGATCCAACAGAAAAAGGGGATAAAATTAATACCATTTACAAAATAAATTGTATGAACTGTAAAAGACATTATATCGGCCAAAGTGGACGTCACCTCCGAATCAGAATCCAGGAACACAAATCAGCCGTGAAAAGACATGATATTTATTCTTTCATCATATCAATGCATATAGATAATTATGGACATCAGTTTGATTGGGATAATGTCGAAATCTTAGACAGAGGAAACACCAAAAGTGCCAGAGAATTCCTAGAAGCCTGGTACTCAAACGAATATGCGATTAACAAACATGCTAATATAGACCAAATATACCAACTAATAAAAAGTAAATCATGTGACCAGAAAGTTTAAAATCCAAGTCAATAAAAAATGGTCAATACATATGTAAAGATGGTTACCGGGAGACGCAATTCTATCACTCATGAAGAAATTTAAATCATTTCACTTTATGCTAAATATTGCACTGAAGATGTTGTCCAGAAGGACGACGAAAGCTCCGCAACTAAACCAACCATCTCAGAGAACACTATTAATTGCAAACTCGTAATATTTTAAAGTTTTCTTATTTATTCACTCATTTGTCAACACTGCGTTTCCCATCACTTCTGTTCTTACTGTCTAAGGTGGTAGTCGTTGCGAATAGCACCCGTGTGTGTCTCTTGCTGGTGTGTGTGTGGTTTAAGCATGGTTAGATAACATATGACCATGTTACATTGATGCACTTATAGTCACATGTGGGTGTGCGCGCAACACTATCAACAGCAACAACAACAACAACGCACCTTTCAAACAATACAAAGCCTTTTTACTATTTCCCCTAAGGGTACCACTATCTATCTAACAAAGTTGTTCGTGTCACTTGTGTTTGTTTACCCGAAAGAACAATTTTTTTCTTCCTGTTAATATAAGAAAAAATGTGTCATCCATTAGCAACAAAAAAATTATTTATTTATTAATAATGAAGATTATTTTCAACTCATCGTCATTGTCACGTACAGCACACATAAGATTGTGTTCATGATGACCGACAACATCTGGAGGTGTATGTATGAAACAGAAAAAGAAAAAGTTGCTAATTGAAGAAGAAATTAATTAGAAAATGTGTCGTTCTGTTCAGTCTTTTCTCCTATTTCAAACTATTTATATGTTGCTAGGTAGATAGATAGATAGATGGATGTAACATCTGAAATAATATTATCATTATTCCCTTGGGTTTCGAATGGAACATAGAAATTCAACAATACATCTCCACTTTGTCCTATTCGGTGCTGTCCTCTTCACCTGGGTCCACAATCGCCCACGATCTTCTCCATGTCACTCTCGCACCGACGACCCATTCGTTGCTTCCCATTTGGATTCCAGTCGAGCGATGGCCTGGCGAACGATGTCATCTGAAATAATGGAGAAGAATTGTAGCTCAGGTAGATGATTTTGACTTAGTTGTGTTCTCTGAGGTGGTTGATTTAATTGAAAAGCTTTCACCATCAATTATATCATTCATAGAGAATTCAAATAAGTTCATTTTATACTAAAACCTGCGCTGAAGATGTTGTCTAGAAGGATGAAGAAAGCTTCGCAATTAATTTAAATTTCATTTAAAACATTTTTAATTATAGCTTGATTCCACACTGTATTTTTGGTTCAAGTATGGAATTTTCAGCATGTGATATCGGTAGCCTAAATTTAGCAGGCCAGCCATTGATATCAGGTGTGCGTTGGTCGGGGATCGAATCTCGGACCATGTGCATGGTCGGCAAGCGTCATAACCGCTCTGCCACCGACGCACAACCAGCAGCAACCAGCTCAGAGAACACAAACAAGTTGAAAGATGTAACATCTAATCATTATAAGACATCAAAACAGAAAAGAAATTACAGAAAAGTACACATAGTAAGAATTTGATAATTGTTAAATAACGCTGTATAATTATATACAGAATATATTTATAATATAAACCCAGAATGTTACTTGTGTGATGATGTTTAGAAATGGGATTCTCACTCGAAATTCTTCATCCGTCTTGTACCTGCATCTCTAGTGAGTGGTGATTTTCCCACTGAGACTGGAACTCAGCTTATGTTTGTAGAACGTCGTCTTCTTGTCGTCAACAGACGAGTAACATCAAGTTAACTTTAAGTCATTGTCAAGGTATCCACAGTAAAAGTCTACACATTAAGAGAGGTGGAACATTTCACTTTGTATTATTATTTCGATTTTTTTTTAGCTGTCTCCACCACTGAGTATAAACTGTTATTTCCTCCTCACACTTTCTGTTCCATGCCACCCTCAGATCCGTACCCAACTCATCGTTTCAAAACTGAATTCAACTCGAGCGTCTGACAGGTAATGTTCCTCAACGGTCTCCTCGGCGTGTGTCCTATCTATCTTCATTTTCTTCGACGTATTTGTTAAGCTGTAGGTTCTTGGTGGTTTTCGTCGATAAATTTCTTTGTCACCTAATCTTTCTCATCGACCATTTGATTTTTACTGTTCAGTCAGAGAAGGAAGCTGCCAATGAAAGTCTTCAGCCTCTTGGAAATGCTTTTGGTGATACATTAAGTTTCTGAACCAATACAGAAGCACTCACTGACTTGACATTAGAGTTTAAGATATAGGTCTTGTTCCTTATGCTGAATGTAGTAGATTTCCACGTTGATTTCAGATTAATGAAGGCTTGTCTTGTTTTTATGATCCTGATCGGCTTTGACATTCTCTTCTGTGCCACCTGTAGTTGTAGATTATAAGATAAATAATGAAATATAAATACATACAACGTATTTTCATAATACCTACAAAACACTATTAAATTATTGATTTGTGGAGATATGATTGATCTCCTGATTGCTTTCTTCATCAACTGGAAGAACAAGGAATACTGGATAGCCAGTTTGTTCTGGTCTGTTAATATTCACCAATAATTTAGTCCAAATCTTACCAGAAATAATGAATTATAGAACAAATATAGCCTGGAGAGCAAATTAAAAGTATGAAGTTAGTGATCATTTATATACTTTGAGATGAAATAGAACTACAGCATATCGTAGTATCTCGATGTTACACCTTGGATGTATTCCGTCTCGTGTTCAAACACAGTGAAACAATTGTTTAAGACGACGAAGATAAGAAAGAATTGCCTAAACCCGAGTCAATGCATTGCAAATTTAAGTGAGATTAGAATGTGACCAGTAGTCTAAACGTCGATGGTAATCATAATAATAGTAGTAAAGCTTTATTACAGACAATATGTGAACATATATCACAGAAATTTTCAGCGTATTTATTTCTAAAATATTTCCTTTTCAAACAGAATTTACATGTAGGGTAATAATCTGAAGTACATCATTTGTCGTAGTGTTGCTGCATATGAGGAGAGAACCAATCCTGTATATTTTTCTCTCTAATTCCTTCGAAAATTGAATAGCGTATGACAGGAAACTAATCAAATATGTGCGCGAGTTTATGTATTAGTCATTTTATATAATTGCACAATTAAAACAATAAAATAGTGCAAAAGAGTTTAAGCCTTTCGATGGATTGAAATTCTGGTAGCCCAGTGATTTAAACAGGCTGCCAGATACGGTTTAGTATGATCTTCACTGTCTTAATCATTAACTGAAGAATCAACAGTCTGTGAGCTTATAAACATTCCAGTTCAGTAGATATTTTTTTTTTAAGTTTGAAAACTGTCCTTCAGAAGAAGAAAACAACATTTTAATTACCTTATTAAGTTTTCTGTAGTGACAGAATAGAAAAACCTTCTCTGTGTGCTACATTTTTTCTTATAGACTCGTATCTACAAAATCTAAGCAGGTGGGCAATCTGAAAACAAGAATATTAATTAATACTAAGCGTGGATAGTCAGTCATTGGCGACGTCGAAAAACAACTGCCTCCACACATGAATTCAGCAATAAGATGTTGTAAGCGCAGAATCCACTTGTCTATCTAAAATCATAGAAACATTAAAACATTACTACTCCACCTTGATTATGTTGTTGTTTTTTTAAAAGATTTTCTTTACACATAAAATCAGGTAACAAGGAAACATTTGAAAGTACCACATGGAAGAATAACAATGCTTTTTTCCATAATTTATCCTCAGAAATGACGTCATTCCTGTATGGATTATTATACCCAGAATGGTTTATTACACGTAACTCAGATATAAACATTAACTGCTTAACTGTATGTTAACTTTGGTAGGAGACTTTAACTAAACAAAAAAGCGTTGAAATGATTTCTCTTCTGTTTATGAGAAAATAAATTTTAATTATTATTTCCGTTGAGATAATTTTGAAATACAGACAATAATAATAATATTGTTTTGTCAATGGTAGCTAGCAAGGGAATCGTTGGGGCTGAATTCGTTTTGTTTGAAACTCATCAGAGGAAGTGAGTGTTGGCGTTACCGTTGAGACTGGAATTCAGGTTGAAACCTATCAAACGCCAAAGCCTTATTCACTAGGCTACTAGACCATGAGATATTCACCTACTGGGAAGGGTGAATCAGTTACTATGCATCAAAATCGAAATAACTTCAAAATATAAAACAACTTTTAACATTACATCTAATGAAATTAATCCTAGTAGTGATAGACAATAGAATTACAGACAGTGATAATGATGACGATATATGTAATAATAGTAGATAAATAGAAACATGAAACAGGAAAATATCCAACTGTTTTATGTTTATTGGGAAGGATCAAGAATGGTGGATCTTTAATATCATTCCAGTAGTTCAATCTTTTATGACAAGTTTTCACAATGCAGTATGTAGTTAACACTATTATAAAACCAAAGCATTTGATTCGACTATTTTCATCAGCAATATTATCAGTCAAACTCGAAGACTTGCAAGTGAAAACCAGCAAACTGGTTGAAGAAGCAGTCGGAGAAGACAGGACTCCAGGTGAACATAGAGAAGGTGGAGATGGAGGTGATGAAGATAACCAACTAACAACAGTCACCAATCACTATAATCACCAATCACTTATTAAGACAGAAAGCATCGTTTCAACCACAGGCTGCAGGAACGGATGCAGATGTCAAATCCAGCCAGAATCGGAAAGGCGAGATACGCCTTCATCAACCTGAAACCAGTTTGGAAGTATTCTACACTCCAAGCATAAATGCATGAAACTGCATACTGCTGACTGGTTGAGATGAGCAGCTGTATAACGTTTACATCACTCACTAGCGCTTGCTAGCCAGATAGATCAAAGTGATCTAAACAACGGATGGTCATTTTGCTCGTTTTATATTTGCTTTCTTGATTCCCGTTTATGATGTCAAACAGACCACATAGTGTGTATGATCTGAATAATTCCAGTCCTCAAAGGTAACTATGGTGAAGTTTCACATCCTTGAATGGTGGAAATTGCAAATAACGGATTTGATTCATGGTACTAGCGATCTGCCCAAGTAGCCAGTTAGATTCAGGTGATTTCAAGTGGTTCGACAGTCTTAGCTCACTCAAAACGTGTACACCGGTCGATGAAAATTTATTATTATTTATTGTTGTTATTATTGTCCCTTGGGCTCCGAATGGAACATACGCCTTCACCAATACATCTCCACTTTGTCCTATTTTCTACCGTCCTCTTCAGCTCGGTCCTCGATTGCCCATAATCTCTCATCTCCTCCATATCACCCTTACACTGACAACACACTCGTCGCCGCTTCCCATTGAGGTTCCACTCCAGCTATGGCCTGCGTTGCGCGCAATGTCATTCGATGGTCTTCCCAATGCATGCCTGATCCATCTCCATTTTCTCCTACATATTTGTTGAGCGATCGGCTCTTGGTTGGTTTATTCTCAGTCAGAGTTTCTTTTTGTTAATTCTTTCTGACCGGCTGGCTGGCCATTTGATTTTGAGTATGTAGCGAAGCGGGTGGGTGTAGATCAAAGTCTGTTGTAATCCGTTGGAAATACTTTTCGTCACACGCAGTGCGAGTCTCTGATCCGTATATTAAGTAGAAGTGAATTCACATTAGAGTTGAGAATCCGGTTCGTATTTTCATTTTCCTCCTGAGTCAGTCCTGTTGACCTCCACACAGACTTCAGAGTAATGAAAGCTTGCCTCGCTTTCCCGATCCTAGCTGCTTTCATAGACTCATCAGTTCCGCCCACCTGTAGTTGAAACGATGCTTCGCAGGTAGGTAGGGAGGTAAGTAGATAGGTAAAGGAGGTTGCTTCTTTCAGACTCCTCCCATTCATGATGATTGTTGTCTATTGTTGTTGCTTTTGCTGCTGCTGTTGGCCAGGAATCTTCATCACCTCTGTCTTTTCAATATTTACCTGAAGTGAAGTCCTATCTTTGATCCTTCTTCTGCCAACTTGTTGCTTTTAGCTTGCATGTCTTCCAGTTTGTGGGAAATCAGACATATATCATCGGCGAAGTTCAGATCCTCCATGTGTTTTGTGTGGGTCTATTTTATGTCTGTCTCCTCGTTGCCCGCTATCTCTCTGTCGCATTATCTAGTCTACCACAATCAAGAAAATCATTGGCGATAGTAGGCAGCCAGCCAGCCTTGTCTTACTCCCGCCTTCACTTCGAAGGATTCCGTGAGTTTCCCGTTGTGGATTACTTGGCATGCAGCATTGTCGTACAGCTGTTGGATGAGATGTATAATTTTCGGTGGCACATCGTAGTAGCGAAGTAGTTTCCGAATCACCTCTCGATCGACTCTGTCGAATGCCTTTTCAAAGCCGACGAAGTTGAGTGTGGTAGAGAGGTGATTGCCATTCCAAGCTGTGTTCAGTGATGATCCGCAGTGTTGCGATTTGATCGATGTATGGCTTGTTTCTCCTGAATCCAGTCTGTTCCGGTGGCATTTTATCATCTAGGGCGTGTTTGATTCTCTCCAGGATGATGCGGCTTAGTATTTTGCTTGGGATGGAAAGGATCATAATGCCGGGCCGGTTCTTGCACTGACTTAATTCTCTTTTCTTTGGCAGTTTGAATAAGTATCCTTTTTTCCAATCATCCGGTACCTTGCCCTCTTTCCACACCTTCATGACAAAATAGCTTGATGAAATTCTTAAATCAGTGAGATCAAGTCTGTCAAATCCCTATCTTTCAGACATTTGCACTGACGGAATTAGTGTGACCAGTAAGCATATGATTTCGTTAGATATGGTCCCCCTATTTACAAATATTCCCACATTTCATTAATATAAGTGTAGAACTTGGGCACTGTGGTAGAATGTAATTCCATATTAGATAAGTTTGTTTCAAATATCACACAGTGATGCAGGATTGATAACTGTATAACGTTTCGAGCATAAATTATTGCTCATAGCCATATCAATGTGCGCTTCAAACGTTACTAATTCGGCATCGCTGTCTGATATTTAAAATAAACTTTTCTACAATGGAATTCCCACATTTCACTCCTTAAATTTTATGCTATACAGAAGAAAGGGTGGCACATTAGAAGGGTTGATCTACCGAAAGCTAACCTTTACATAGCAGTAAGTATACTAACTTTTACTTTACAAATGCACTACTAGTAGAGACTACCTGTTGCCTGTGTGATTACATTGATTTAGGAAAAATAAACTTCGGAACGCCAACTGATTACCTGAAGGAACTATTATTGAGATAAAAGTTTGACACGGAATTCAGATTTAGTGATATCATCTGTAACCAGAGGAACGGAGTTGCCACGGGGTCCCCTTTGGAACCTCGCATGGCTGGTGTCTTTAGAGCAAGCTTAAAGAATGGTACATTCAAGTAAATTATCTCGTGCCTGAAGGAATTTAAAAGATGACACTTTTATTATTTCTCATGATAACTATTCAACTTCTGGATTCTTCAGAAAATCGAATGGTACATACATCACACATCTATGCTCTTCATTGTTGAAGAAAAGTTGAATTCCACATTTCATTTCTCAGATGTTGTACCAAGTTGAAAAAAGAATAACCACTCTAAAAGGTAATCTCATTTTGCATAATACTTAAATGTAATCAACTGTACTTCACTTCACTTTCGTTGATACACTAAGCTACCAATAAACACTTGTTGGTGTTTAGTGTAAATAGAATTAGTTCCAGCTGGAAATAACACAAATGTAGTTCACACAACATTCTTCATTGGTCGTTTCTTCTGTGTTTCATTTCACTCTTATTAAGAGATAAAGACATTTCACTTTGCAGATTGACTAGAGTTACAGAATATTATTTGGTCTATCTTGGTTAAACGTTTTATGCATTTACCGTAAATGAATATCAGAGGTTTAGTTTGTACATTAGCAGATATTATCAGTAAATAATATTCAGTCTTGGAATATGTTTGTCAGTAGATGCTGAAAGGAGTTAGACGGTAAAAGGTCACGACTATAGGTTCTCTGTTCCATGGGAATATATCAGTGAAGCGCATCTGAAGCTTTGAGGAAATTCATACTTCTTGGAAAATTAAAAGGTTTGTCTGTCTGTCTGTTTTCGACATAGAACTTTGCACATATGTGCGGCAGTTCAAGTTGCCACACTCCATGTGGCACACAAAGCAGGAGAAATGCATATTAGAGACAGTAGACAGCGATATGAGACAAAGGAATAGTAATAACGAAGAACAAAACAGTTTCATTGGAAATCATAAGTCACAAGGAGTGGATGCATCTGCGCCAGCCATTGAGAACGATTTTGAGCCATATCACCAAGTGTTTCCAACCATTGGTTTTAACCGTCATCCCGAGGACCCCAACCAGGAAGTCTACACCTTCTTACGTGGCTTAGACTAACTGTTGTAGATTTCATTGACTGGTGCCATGTTTTCGTTTGACCACCGCTAGCTCTTTAATTAAAAGGTGTTCGAAGTTAGCTGACGAGGTGACTTCAGTTAGAGAACCACTAAGAATGGGGGAGTACTGGACATATATATATATGACGAAAGGGTAGAAGTTAGAAGTGATGACCCATTAGATTCCACCCCAGTGGCTGAATGGTGAATGAGCTCACCCGGTAACGTGAAAGTCCTAGATTCGATCCCTGATGTATGCTGCTGGGTACGTACTTCCGAAGAGTCCCAGAAAAAAGGTGAAACAACTGTCGAATACTGTCTGGTTTTCATTGGTTCTGTAACTGATCTTGGTTCATCATCTAACTCGAAATTAACCTAATCCCTACAAACCAGCATTTGAAAAAAATCAACGTGTTATTCACTACTTATGTATATGCGTACATACTTTTCACTATCAAATATATTTTAATCTATATCATCTAATTGAGTGTAATCGAAGTTTCAATGTTCAATTCTTTTGATGGATAGTAGACTTAAAGTTTAAAGAAGTGTACACATTAAAATGAGCTCATACCTATCATAATACACACACATACACATACTTACACACGCGTATACAAACATAAAATAAGTGGATACACAAGCAAAATAAACTTATAAATCTTCAGGTATCAATAATCTTCTCATATTACATAAATATTCATTGAAATATTTTTCAATGACGACAATAAAATCAAATAAACATCATCATCATCATCATCATTATAATTGTCGCAATTGACTCTGTCTAGTTTCATAATTAACTTTGTACTAATCATAACCACGACAGTCTAGTTGTATATTATCAGTGATTATTTTGAGTGCAATATGTTGATTCATATTGAGAATTATCTAAAAATTATTTGGATGCTTTCATAACTTTTAAATGAGTATTCATCTTTGAGATGGATATTAGGAACTTCCAATGAAATGAAATGGTATAGTTAATATGATTAGAAAAGTTAATATTGACTTCTTTTGCTCATATATGTTATTGCATAACGAGTGAACTGTATCGGTGTCTAGTGAAAATTAAATGAAAGCATGAATCATAGAATTTCAGTCAAATAATTCAGGTAATATGCTCATTGCAGGACCTGATTATCATGGATTCAAGCTTACTTGGAGGTTATATCTTTACAATATTAATGAATCTTAATTAGGGACACATAAACATTTAGTGCTTACTGACGAGAACGATTGTAAAAGTAATAATTTATTGATATGATGTGCAAGATATACAAGTGAAAAGCAACAAGCTGACAGAAGAAGCATTAAAGATAGGACTTCCTTCTGCTGAACATAGAGAAGACAGAAGTGATGAAGATTCCTGGGAAACAGCAACAACAACAACAATAGACAACAATCAGCATAAATGGGAGGAGTCTAAATGAAGCAACCTCCTTTACCTACCTTCCTACCTACCTACCTGTCTGCCTACCTGGGAAGCATCGTTTCAACTACAGGTAGACGGAAATGATGAGGATATCATCAAAGTGAGAACTGGGAAAGCGAGGCAAGCTTTCATTACTTTCAAGTCTGTGTGGAGGTCAACAGGACCAACTCAGCATGAAAATGAAAATGCGAACTGGATTTTCAACTCCAACGTGAATTCAGTTCTATTTAATATATGGATCAGGGACTTGGACTGCATGTCACGAAGGGCAATTCTAATAAACTACACACCTTCATCAGCAGCTGTCTTCGCTCAGTACTAATCAAGATCAGATGGCCAGCCAGAAAAGATCAGCAACGGGGATCTCTGGCAATGAACGAACCAACCCATTAGGAACCGATTGTGCGACAAATATGCGTGAGAAAACCATCAAGTGAGTGACATCATACGCCAGGCCATTGCTCGAGTGGAAGGTGAATGGGAAGCCGTGAGTTGGTCATCGGTGCGAGGGTGGGGTGACATGGAGGTGATGTGAAGAGGAGATGAAAGCATTTGGGCAGACGTGGAACGCGGTGAGAACGTTGACAGAGAACCGAATAAAAATATTTATAAAATTATATTTGTAAAAAATAGTTAATGTGTTATATTTTTACGAATTGATCACGGATTGATATCAGTTAGAGAACCATTGAAAACAAGCAGGGAGTACTGGACAGCTGCTGCTTCATCCTAGTTTGGGAATCATCGGCAGTACGCACCTACTGGGACTCGAACCCAGGACCTTCCGGTTACAAGGCCACCGAGCTCTTAGACCATTCACCACTGGGACCCACCAGATTCAATGGCCAGCCCATGAATTCTAACTTCTACCAATTCGTGATTTAGCGCGACCCCAACCATTGTCGTTGGTGGGACATCCATACACACACGTGACATTTAATTGGACCTCACTGGTCACGACTTCTCACTAGAACTCCAGGAAACTCCATCCTGTTGCAAGTCACTAGCGAGCATCAGATAAATTTTCTATAGTTTGGTTTGTAAGGGTTTGTTATGCTTTTACGAGTTGATCACGGATTGATATCAATTAGTGAACCATTGAAAACCAGGGAGTACTGAACAGCTGCTGTTTCATCCTAGTTTGGGAATCATCGGTATACGAGCTTGCGTTGTAACCGGGAGGTCCTGGGTTCGAGTCCCAGTGGGTGCGTACTGCCGATGATTCCCAAACTAGGATGAAACAGCAGCTGTCCAGTACTCCCTGGTTGCTTCCAATGGTTCTCTAACTGATATCAATCCGTGATCAACTCGTAAAAACATAACTAACCCTTACAAACCAAACTATAGAAAAATAATATCTTATACTTGTATGTAACACGACATCTGAACATACAGATGTCAGCGAATATTTGTGTGGATTTGGCAAATTGATATTTAGGCAGGATGCTTGTTTAAATCAGTGGGCTACCTAATTTTCCATCCGGCATCATGTATATACGTTTATTTCAGGTTAAAGTGTGTTAGTGAGTTACATTGTTAATGTATAACTGGTACTCACGGTCATTTTCTAAACCAGAAAATCTAGTGAATGTTTGAGTATAAGTGGTGTGTGTACTATTTTGTGAATGTGAATAATAATAATTTATTCATTTGTTTGTTCCCGCACATTTATCATATTGGACCGAAACGCCCAGTTTCTGGTGGTAAAATCCAGCATAGGCACTCCGTCTTATTTTAGACTTGTCAGCTAGTGTGTGTACCTACAATCCAATAAGGTGAGATGTTCCAGGATTTAATATCTAAAATTAACATGGTTGATAGTGGCTACTGTAACGGTAGAAGACGACATATTTGTTAACGGTGTGTACAATGGTAATTCAGTATCCCTAAATAGCCAAATTATGTACACCTTATCTTCATATCACCATTTGCACAGGTCGTCCGTATTGTGCTAATTCTGACCTTCATATTGTTTCTTTGTGTTCCTTTCACGTCTCCCATATGTCTCCTCAACGCTGGATTACTTACTGTCTCTGACGTCAAATCTATCTCCCTGCTATTTGATATTTTTATACCAACGAACGTCTCTTTATATACTACTGATAAATCTTATCAGTAGCACACTCCACACTAGCAGTTAAATCCAAGGAGGGCATTTCATCCTATTTGGGAAATTATTTCGTATAAACCGTTATGAAAGGGTGAAATAAGTGTCTTAATTGAAAATTTTTTAACACTTTACCAACAGATAAGAAGTAAGACTGAAATTTCCAGCATAGGTTATGAATGAAAGTATTTTCTAGGAGAGATGACTGAAAAATTTGGTTTGTGATGAATCAAATAATGTCGCAGGTAAAAATTTCTAAATTGAATAAGATTATTGTCTTCCCGTCCAGTTCTCTATCTTGTCACTTCCTCAGTCAAACTTTATAATAATGAACAAAGTATGAAATCGAAGCTATTGCTATTATTCGAAAATCTTAATCCATATTTATTACACAACAGAGAGCAATTTCGAAGAATATCGCAATAGAACTCTTCAAACAGCTTAGATTTAGATTGTCTCCGCTTATGGAATGGGATCATGAAGATGCTTAGGTTAATTGTAATTCCCTAGAGACTTTGCAGGAGCTGAGCTAGAAGAAATCTAGATTTGACGTCCAAAGGAGAATACCGAAAGGAATGATATTGCTACCAGTCTACTCAAAGATTTCTCTTAATATATCTTCAACTGCATATTACTTCTTTTCTTTCCTTGTGGAACATAGGGGTTAAAGCGTTTTGAAGTTTCGGTAGTTGTAGTATTTTTTTACAGAGTGAGATGGCTAGTCTCGCACCAAAACTTTCCTCATTTTCGGCGAGAATATCGGTTAGTAAACTAAGTTAGGCCAAACAAAGCTGTAACCAAGAATCGACCGCAAACTCCTCACGTGGATGACTGATTGGGATAAAGTAATGTTTTCTTATAAGATTAGTCCACATCGGAAAACTCAGCGAGGCTTTTGGAGTAAACACAGGAGTCAGACAAGGGTGCTTATTATCACCAATGATATTCCTAATTGTGGTGGACTGGATTATGCGTCAGACAGTGGGAAACGAGAAGATAGGGATATCCTGTCCTGACCGACGTGAAGAACCTAGAAGACCTGGATTTCGCGCGTGGATGATTTATGTTTGATGTCACACAAAATAGAAGACTCACAAGCGAAAACCGACAAAATGGTCGAAGAGGCTGGCAGCAAAGACAGGACAGGACTCCAGGTGAACATAGACAAGATGGAGGTTATCAAAATAACCAACCAACAACAACAACAGCATCAGCAACATCCAACGCCAATCACCATCAACGGGAGTGATTTGAAAGAGGTTACTTCATTCACTTATCTAGGGACCATTGTCTCAACTACAGGAGGAACGGACGAGGATGTCAAATCGAGAATCGGGAAGGCGGGAAACACATTCATCGACCTGAAACCAATCTGGAAATCTTCGTCACTCAACTCAGCATCAACTACAAAATTCGGATTTTCAATACAAACGTCAAGTCAGTCAGTTCTTCTATACGGATCAGAAACGTGGTGGGTCACAAAGAATATTTCCAACAGCCTGTTGCAGACCTTTATCAACAACTAACTGTCTTCGCTGGCTCTATACTGAAGATCAGATGGCCGGCCGGAAAGAATCACCAACAAGAAACTATGGGAACAAACAAAACAAGAACCAATCACCCAACAAATATGCAGGAGAAAGTGGAGATGGATTGGACACTCACTCGCTGAGGAGGCCGTTGGGTGACATCGCGCGTCAGGCCATCACTCGAGTGGACCCCAAAGGGAAGCGGCGAGTGTGACGTCCAAGGGTGACATGGAGGATATTGTGTGAAGAGGAGTTGAAACAGTATGGACTAACATGGATGCAAGTGAAAAGTACAGGAGGAGACAGAAACGAGTGGAGACGTGTACTTGAAGCCCTATGTTCCACTAGGAACCCAAGGGAACAATAATATAATAATCATAAGATTAGTCGTCAAAAGTCAAGGAACGTTTCAGAGCTGCTTCATCATCCGAGGATTATAAAACCCAAGACCTTCAAGTTATACAATGACAATGTTATCATTCACTTACTTCAAAATTAATCAAAATCTTAACAAATTCAAGATCTGAATCCCATAAAAATCGTTTGTATTCAATCAGATTACTATCAAGATTCTTAGATATCCAGAATATCCAGAATAAATTTACACTTCTGTTGAATCACAGATTATGAAGGTAATTTTTTTTTCTTCTTGTTAAAACATCAAATTCCATTGTAAATCAACTCGTAAGGATTCCTTAAAATTATGAATGCTGTAAAAACATAAGAGTTCTTGACTTCAGTATTGGTAATATTAATTGATAATTGATAGTAATTAGACATGCACGTATCTGCATGTGTGAAAAAAAACAAACAAACAAACAAATACGATACAGTCTCATTGTTTACTTTGCTGTTAACCAAATGCTGCTTTTTTTTCTTTCTTTTCTTGTTTTGATGATCGACAGGATCTAGTCTTTCTTTTTTTAGTTTTGCATCAAGAGCAATGAATATAGTGTCTTCAACACACTTCAAAGCAGTATTGGAATAGTAGTAGTCCATCAGTAGTGTAAAAGTATGTATGATACTTAAATAAGTTTGAGATTGGCATAAAAATACTTTTTGACGTATACACTTAATATAACAAACACTACTGGGTGGTATGGGGTATATCTATCAGGCTTACATGGGTGGTCATAATGAAAACATAAATAAATAAATAATAAAACAAAGCGAAATCTTTTTTTCTGCTATATACTACTATAAAACATGCTCTAGTTCGTATCATTTCTTCTACTCACTGTAGCTATTAAAAGTATGTAAACGAGGTGACAGAGGCTGAAGGGGACAAAAAAGGGGTAGGAGGAAGAGATGAAAAACAAGAAGAACAAGTTTGAAAAATGTTGTGTATCCTACTTGTTTGAGCATAACAAGAAGAAGGCTTATCTCTTTTTAGATAGGAGAAACCAGGTAACACAATATGCATACGTGAGTGATTGATGAAATTAACTATGTGAATAAGAGATAATGACTATTAGATTATGTCAATCAAATTAACACCTACAAAGTGGTGGTGGTTATGTATATGCCTAATGGAAAGATACTTACATATCCACTACATCTTCAAGAATAATTCAATTTGTTTTGGCATTGAAATTCAGTAACAAAAAAAGTTTTGTTTCTTAAGTTGGTTAAAAAAAGATTGCATACATTAGTTTCCTAGCATCTTCTCCTTATCGGTGAAACATTTCAATGTTAAATTCAACAATGACAGTCGGATATAGAGATCCATGAGTTTCATTTGTCCGCTGATTGGCATCCATCAGAAGAATGTGTGCCTTTAATTCATAGAAGACTCTTTATCCTTCTTCTTTTTCCTTCAAGTTTTGCATCATCCAAAGTAATGATGAAGTGAGTGGTTAATGCCTACGGTTAAGAAGCCACACGACGGGGAATCTACTATTTAAAAAAGTCATTCTTTTGAAGAACTATGATGGATGTAGCCTGTTAAGAGTGGCAAGCTACTATGCCTTACTGTTTATTTCCTCTCAAAACCATCAATCAATTACAACCAGGCCTTGGATTTATTAAAGTTGACTTAAAGAAAACAAGGCAGATAGTAGGTTGAAGTAATTTTACATTTTAAGACCAATATCTGTTAAAATATACAGTTAATGAAAAAAAAGGTAGAAATATGTGACGTAGAGAGAATCCTGCTTTTAGGTTGCTGTAGAGATATTAACATGACACCTTTTTTACTTTGTTGAAGTCTGAACATATCGCTCCGTTCTTCACGCATATAAACTCATTAGTAGACCGAAGCCAATTCGCTTCTGAGTTAAAAAAGGGGAACAAGGTGAGCTGGACATGATAGACTGTAGAATAAAGCGAAAACAAGATGTTGGGTTAGATACCAGCATTTATAGGAAGCCGCTACACTCTAACAAATACTTAGACTTTAGTTCATCTCATCCAGAATCAGTAAAGATAAGTTTAGTTAAATGTCCGCATAATCGGGCCAAAAGCCTAACTAGTAAGCCTGAAGATTTGAATAGCGAAATCAAACAAATGAAGGAGATACTACTAGTGGATAACTACCAACCAGAATTTATTCAAAAATATATGAAGAGCCATAAAAAAACTAAGATTAGCAATAAAAATGACGAAAATAATGTAGAATTCAAGGCCCCTGTAGTACTGCCGTATATAGGGACCCAACAGATCCAATAAAGAAAAACAATATAATATACCAAATACCATTTAATGATTGTCACTGAGGTGAATTACATAGATCAAACTAGTAGATCGGGATCAACTAGATTATTGGAACATAGAAATTTAGCTAGACCTAGAATAATTAACCCTGATAAGTTAAATAACATAGAAAGAAGCTCAGCTATTTCATTGCACTGCATTCACTTGCATGTAATCACACAAAAGGGTGGAACTTCGTGGAAGTATTAGAAAGTAATATAGTTAAGTGTAGGGAGAATTTAACCACTGAAACTTTGTTCATCGAATCAGCACTTGACACATGCGATCGAAATGATGCAACGCTTATACCGGATATATAGAAAATTGCAACAAACAGTTAGGGAGACTGAAAAATACACATAAAGCAAATTATCGAGCTAAGTGAATAAATTGACATGATTATCTGCAATAAATTGTGTTCGAAACGTCTATTTAATCCAGTTGTTAATACTGTTTCACTGAGTGATTATTAAAATAAACTTATCTAATGTCGAAAAATTGTAGATTGTTATTTCAATGATGTAAAAGGCGAAAGATTTATCCGCAAATGTGCTTCGGTGACACAGCGGTTAGGACGCTCGCCGACCATGCACATGGTCCGGGGTTCGATACCCGGCCGACCTGCTCCTTTACCTCACTTAGCCAGTAATAAGACTGGCAAAGAGGGAAGGTTGGTGATGAGGCTGGCAACCCCATCCTGTAAAAATAAACACTGCTACAGAAACTTCAAGCCTCTAGCTTGAAGCCCTATGTTCCACTGGGAACGTGAAGGATAAAAAAATTTCAATGATGTGACAGTCTATAAATGCTCTAGAAGTTCACGAATAGTGGTGGTTTTGAAATCAGTCTAAGCATCATGTTTAGTGCAGGCTTGACGAAGAAATACTCTACATGTATTTGCAGTGAGTTACTTCTTTCTATAGGATTGATTCACTGTTATGCACTAGGCTTCTTTCATATTTCATCAAAATTCTATTCTGTCACTTCTATACTTTCTAAATCACTTTTCCTAAAGTTTAAGGATAAAATTTGTGTCAAAAAAGGAATCCGAAGTGCATTTGCTTGACGACACATATACTCGAACTTAGTCATAGTTTCTCTACTTCTTCCAGTACGTGTATTACTAATCGGAAAGAAAACTATCTTTCATTAAATTTGTGTGTGATTTCAAGGAATACTTAGAAAACAAGCGAGCAACGCTATGTCTTACTAACATTAATGTATTCTGGCTATTTCAGATGTGTTTCAGAACAAATGTTAAAGTGTACGATTAGTCTTTTTTATTGTAAAACAAAAAGAACAGAAGAAGGTAAACTGCGCTGCACACTAGCGTTTATAAAAAGCCAACGCATTCTAATAGATATTTAGACTTTAATTCACCTCATCCGTCATCCATCTGTAAAGGCTGGCTTAGTTAAATGTCTAACAAACCAAGCGATAGCTCTAAGTAGCACAAAAAAGACCCAAACGATGAAATGAAACAGACAGAAGAGGCGTTGGTGTTTAATAACTATCCCATAGGATTCATTAAGAATACCAAAATAAGTCAAAAGCAAAATAAAAATAATGGTGAAACTAATAATGATAACATAAATAAGAGAAAATATAAGGAGGGGATATCTGAGGCGCTACGTAGGATTCTTAATAAATCAGGAATTAGGGTGGTATTTAAACCTACAAACTCACTACTCAGAGAGAAGTTCAGTAGGCTAAAGGACCCGGTGGACCCAATTAAACAAAATAATATAGTTTACAAAGTACCTTGCAATGACTGTGAGCGAGGTCAACAGCAAAAGTCAAACTAGTGGATCAGAAGTAGTGAGATTGTCAGAACATAAGAATTTAGCTAAGGTTAGAATGATTGATCCCACGAAGATAAGTAATTTAGAGAAAAAGTCAGTAATAGCTTTGCATGCATTAACAAACAAGCACACAGTAGAGTGGGACAGTGTCCAAACTCTAAAAAGTAAAATATGTAGGTGGAGAGCGAGGGAGATTGATTACTGAATCCTGGTTCATCGAGTCTACACCCAACACATGCAACAGAAATGATTCACCACAAATAACAGAGATATGGAAGATATTATTACCACAAGTCAAATAATAAATAAATAGTGTTAAAAAGTATTCAATTCACATTATAACATCCTAACAAGTTACTTATTTTTACTATAAAAACATCTTATTTCCAATCTGATTGTACTTGATTGATAACACTAATATTATTTCCGAATGTACCTTATCTTGATTTTATTTAAATGTCTAATCAATTTTACTGATGTATATAAATGAAGCAAGACAGTTGTATGAGTGCCTTGATATGATTGTGAGCAATAATTTGTGCCCGAAACGTCATCAGTAAGTATTACAGTATAACAACACTGTGTGATTTTATCAAAATAAAATTTTATCCATAATGGACTTATACTCTACCCTAGGACACAAGTTTTACCCTTATAGTTCTCTTTTTGTCTGAACAGATATGATGTGTAGCTTTTTAATGCTTTACTTCCCAAATAGCACGAAAATAGTATGACATTCGGAAGGACTTGACTTCAAACCACTTGATAAAGACCACTGGCTAAATTTTGATAAGAAGCTATTCATTTTGGAGTGGTTTGATAGGAATGGGCAAACTCCTACAGAATGAGGTAAGAAAGAAAAAAGAGAAGGAGGAAGAACAGAACCTTGAGGGACACTGGCCTTGGTAGGCAAAAAAGTGGAAGACTTTCCTTTATACTCAACGTACTCCTTTCTGTCAGAAAAATAAGATTCTAACAAGTTATCAGTCCAGCACTGAATTAAGACAAACTTATTTAATAAAAGAGGCTCAGCGACAGAGTGAGAAGCGGTTGTGTAATCTAGAAAGGCACATCAACAATCATATTACCTTATTTTGCTATTAGCATTGGTTACTATCGAAATACCAATACCACCGAGTGAATTGATTAGGGAACCATTGAACCCCAGGTAACAACACTGGACGGTTGCTTTGTCCAGGTTTGAGACGCTTCAGCAAGTGTTTGTTTATAGAGACTTGACTGATTTCAAGTACAAGCACATCTGTCTAGAGCCTCCTGGTTTTCAATGGTTCCCTGACTTATATCACTTCGTGACAGAATGAATCGAATCCCTACAATCCAACAGCTAAAAACCTTTATTCCATAGATAGTCAGCTGCACTTGATATGTGATGACTTGTAAAACCACCATACTACCCAGACAAAATTAGTCTGATTTAGATGTGAACGAATGAAAGTAGAATAATCAAATTGGCAGATGTCAGTTGGGTCTGCTTCGTTTCAAAGTAGACTACTATAATTCTAAACACTTTTAATGTTGTTATATTCTCTCTCAGCTAGAAATTTTAATCAAGAAGTTCTCATTGTCTTCCTAGACAACATTTTCAGCTCCGACTTCAAAATAAAATTAGTTTTAGAAAATTGACTCCATAAGTTAGAAATGAATTCTAGAAGATATTCATTTAAAAAAGATAATAAAGACAGAATTATTATCATAGAGTTAATTGGCATAAAAGATAGGACTTCAATTCAAGTGAACATAGAAAGAACAGAAGTTATGAAGATTGCTGGCCAACAGCAACAACAACAACAGACAACAGTCAACATAAATGGGAGGAGTCTAAAAGAAGCAACCTCCCTTACCTACCTACCTACCTAGTGGGAAGTATCGTTTCAACTACAGGTGGGCGGAACTGATGAGTCTATGAAAGCAGCGAGGATCGGGAAAGCAAGGCAAGCTTCCGCTACTCTGAAGTCTGTGTGGAGGTCAACAGCACTCAGCAGGAAAGTGGAAATACGAACGGGATTTTCAACTCCAATGTGAAGTCACTGCTACTTACTATACGGATCAGAGACTTGCACTGCATGTCACGAAGGGGACTTCAAATAAACTACACACCTTCATCAACAGCTGTCTTCGCCGAATACTACTCAAGATCAGATGGCCAGCCAGAAAAGATCAGCAACAGAGACCTGTGGGAGCAAACCAACCCATTAGGAATCAATTGTGCAACAAATATGCATGAAGAAATGGAGGTGGATTGGCTGGCCATACTCTGAGAAAACAAACCATCAAGTGACATCACACGCCAGGTCATTGCTCGAGTGGAACCCGAATGGGAAGTGGTGAGTTGGTCGTCAGTGCGAGAGTGGAGTGACATGTAGGAGGTGATGCGAAGAGTAAACGATGAAAGCATGTGGACAGATTTGGAGCCAGGTGATGAAAACGTTGGCAGAGAAACGAACGTAAAGGAGATGTACGATTGTAGCCTAGTGTTCCTCTAGGAACTAAAGGAAACAATAATGACAATAAATATTTATGAATCAAGTATTATAATATGTAAAAATAATTTCACTTAAGCTGAATTTAAAGCTGAGTAAATAAGAGGACAATATGACTTAAGTTGACCAGCGTAAATAACTTTGATTTTAAGTCTGATGTGTACACAAATAGAATATGACTGGTGGGGAAAAGCTATTTTTAAAGAAACCTCAATGACTTTTTGATGGAATGAAAATACCATTAAGTTTAGAATCATGTTAAGACGTAATGGCAGTTATGGAAAAAGCTAGGAAACCGTGCTACTGTAGAAGGTACCAATCTGTAGAACACCATTGAAATTTTATCTAACTGCTAATCTGATGTCCAAACAAATTTCACCCTATAATCTATTGAGCATTGTCTAGTTTGCTAGTTCACTATTTTACTAGCTGGTTCTAAACTTGTAAGAGGTGGGAGGACTCGGAGTGAGGTTGGCGACCCTACCTAAAAAATCACTCCACTAGCTGAATAAAACTCCAAAGCATACTAATATAAATAAAGTTTATTGAATTCTGTTCGGATAGATATCATTCAAGAATTATTTTCAAGTACTAATTTCTAGGGAGCGGATTGATTTCAGGTTCGATTACGTGTTGATATCAGTTAGAGGACCACTTAAAACTCGGGGATAATAGATGGCTCTTTCGTCTTAGTTTGGGATTTTATTAGAAGTACGCATCGATCACCCCACCAGGAATCGAACCTAAGACATTCAGGTCACAAAGTGAGCTTACTGGCCGTTCAGCCAGTGGGATGCAATCCAGTGGACCATCTGTTCTAACTACCGTTAAATCGCTAATTTTAGCTCCACCGCTAACCAGTCTATGATCAGACTTGAAATCAATTAAATTCTTACAGACTAATAAATGAAAACTAATCTGGTTCTCACTAGTGACTGCCTGAAGTTCCACTGAGAAGTCGTAACCAGTAGGATCCACCAGGTCGGCTGTGATAACTGATACTCTCTGATGGCATTAGCTAGCGGTGGCGATGCAATCACTAGTTGACAGAAGTTAGAATTGATGCGCCACTGAATCCTGGGCCAAGCGGCTGAAATAATCAACGAACTTAGCCTTATAGCTTAAAGGTCGTGGGTGCGTGCTGCTAAATATTCCTAAACTAAGATAAAATAGCCATCCAATACTCCCCGGTTTTCAGTGGTTCCCTAGCTGATGATCAAACCAAAAATTATTTTTCAAGTATTGGTTTTGTAGGGATTTTGTGAGATGGCATGGAGGATTCCATCATGAGCTGACATCAGTTAGAGAATCACTGGATAACCAACAGCTGTTTCGTCAGCCTAGTTTGGGACTCTCATTCAGCAGTACGCACCCACTGGGGTTCGAACCCACGACCTTCTAGTTACAAGGCGATCTCGTAGACCATTGAGCTACTGTGACCCTGTTCAATGGCTCATGAATTCTAACTTCTGCCAATTCACGACGTAGCGTGACCACTTCACAATATCTTCTTCTATGAGTAACTGGCTCATCTTCAACCTGCTGTATCCTACTGTTCACGGTTTCCCACTAGAACTCCAGGTTAAGTGCCTGAATAGGGCCAGTCGCTAGTGAGCATCAGATCAATTTTCAAGTATTGGTTTTGTAGGGATTTTGTGAGATTGCATGGAGGATTTCATCATGAGCTGACATTAGTTAGAGAACCACTGGAAAACCTGGAGTACTGGAGTCCTCTATGCAAAAATTATTTGTCTAATAGTCAGTATAAAATAAAATATTACCAGTTCTGTGGATATTCATTCATTAAGTAATTATCTTTGAATAAGTTCAGTGTTGTCTAAACTAATAAAAATAATTTTTTTTAAAGAATGATTATTATATGTAGGTACATATTTTTTCTTCTTTTTATCTCACTTTTTCTCTTTTGACTCTTTTCACTTTTAAAGAAATAAACTAATTCTGACAAGTTTACTCTCCCGCTTGTCTTTTTAGCACAAAGAGGGATAGTTATTCTTTCATTTGTACATTTATTTCGACTCTGAAACTTTCTATTCACATCACTTCATCACTTACATGTAAATTCTCGGAAAAGAAAGAACACAATATCCTTATTTTGTAAATCCAAATTGTAAAAGTAAAAAGAAAGTCATTTCTCTTTATTATTATTATTATTATTACTGCTACTACTACAACTAATGTTACTGTACTTGTTATTGCTGTATCTGTTGTCTAGTGAAATAAAACATCTGCTAGTGTTGCTTAGACGTATTCGTCTGACTTCCATCTACTATTACTTACTTTTTTTTATGATTACTATTATCTAACTAAACATAGCGTAGATTAGGGATTATTTGTAGAAAAGTTTTAATTGAATTCTCTCTCTCTCTTTTCCCCTCTCTTGTTTTAGTTGATATTGTTGCTGTCTAACTATATGCATCAAAATCAACTACACTAGACTATGTATATCAGTTAAAGATTATAAATATGATTATTAACAGATGACTGATTGATTTTAAACAATCATCAAGAAACGAAAAACACAAGAAGAAGAAGAAGACGAAGAGATGAGGATTGAAAACACATGTCATAAATATGTTACATAATAAATAAAGTATATTTTTTATGCATAACACCATATACTACTGATTAATTCAGGTGAGTAGTATTATATCTCTCACATCAAGAAGTAGTACTTGCTAGTCAGCCAGATCGAGATGATCGAAACACTGTTTGACGTCCATTTCTCTGGTTTTGCGCTGGCTTTCTTGATTACCATTCATGATGTCAAGTAGATCACATATTGTGTGTTTATGTTTGTGTGATATGAATAATTTCGGTTTCCCAATGAAACTGTGGTGAAATCTAACTTTGAATTGTGTAAATTGCAAATCCGATTTATGGTATAACCAGTTCACTCAAGGAGTCAGACGAAAATCAAATGGTTTGAATTGATCCGTCTATCTGCACTAAGTCGAACCTAGGTACACTGTCAATGATGAAAATTTCGAATTTGAGATTAAGAAGATAAATATTGTGAGATGATATCAATTGGCACAGCGGTTAGGACGCTCGCCGACCATGCACATGGCCCGGGGTTCGATACCCGGCCGACCCACTCCTTTACCTCACTTAGCCAGTAATAAGACTGGTAAAGAGGGAAGGTTGGGCATGAGGCTAGCAACCCCATCCTGTAAAAATAAACACTGCTACAGAAACTTCAGGCCTCTGGCTTGAAGCCCTATTTGTTCCACTGGGAACGTGAAGGAATAAAAAAATATCAATTTGCAGTTTCTTTACAACTGCTTTATAACTAGCATGGTTGAATGGGTCATAGACAGCGGAACAATTAACCAATCGATCATTCGCAAACAAACATGAGACGGGCAGTATCTTCATTTTAGCAGTTTTGTTCCTAGTGGAATACCTATCTTCAAGGATTAGTATAATATGCACGAGTGATTCATTGATAGATGAGCAACAGTTCATACGTTCATTTTTTTTTCTGCTAATGGATATCCTTAAAACTTCATTGTACGTCACAGCAAAGAGGAACTACCCATTGAAAAGACAGCTTTCGTACCAAAGAAAGCTATCTATGTTAAACTACTATTTCGGAGGGGGGGGGGGTTTCCAGATCATTCATTTTACAACTCTGAGGCTTAGGTCAGTCATCAAGCTCACATTCTACGCTGAATCTCTTGTCTTTACATCTCGAACACATTCAGTTCCTGTGGCTACGATTAAAGGACGAAATTCTATGGGCTGTGCATCATACTTTATCTACAAGTTTACTTGCGGTTGAGGATTCACATATATTAGCAGAACTAATAGAATGTTCGAATGTTGTCGAAAAGAATGTATTTCTAAGTGATTATTAAGTTTCACAGAAAGTCCAGATTTACTTAATTTGAAAAGAAATCTAGCATCATCCATTGCAAAGTGTAAATCCTGTAATCTAAAGCATTTATTAACGTCTTGTGGTGAAAGCAATACTGATGACTGTTTCTCAATTATTTCACATAACTTCATTTCAAGGCTATTAAAGGTGATCAAAGCAGTTTGGATCAGTCGCATGCATCCAAAAATGTGTCTAGAAAAAACAACAGACTTCAACCTTTGTCTACCATGTAGCACTTGAACTATTTAGTTACGAATATGAACTTTTATTTTATTTGATTATTGTCAACCATGGTAGGTGTAAAGTGATGATAAAGAATTGGTTGGAGGGTTTCATTTTGAGTTGACATCAGTTAGAGAACCATTGGAAAACCTGCCAGGGAGTACTGGACAACTAGGCTGTTTCGTCAGCCTAGTTTGGGACTCTTATTCAGCAGCACACACCCACCACCAGGGTTCAAACCCACGACCTTCCACTTACAAGGCCACCGAGCTCGTACACCATTAAGCCATTGGAACCCAACCCAATCCAATGGCCAGCCAGTGCATGAATTCTAACTTCTGTCAGTTCACATACGACATAGCGTGACCACTTTGCAATGTCTTCTTTGATGAGTTACTGCCTCACCTCCAACCTGCTGTACGCTACTGGTCACGGCTTCTCACTGGAACCCCAGGTTAACTGGATAAATAGGGCCAGCCGCTAGTGAGTTCATGAGGAAACCCTCCAACCAATCAAACACAATCCCTACAAAACCAATACTTGAAAATGATGATAAAGAAACTATGAAAAGATACCAAACCTTAATGCCTTATTCAAATCTATCAAAGCGAATAAGTATTCCAAGTAAGTTAATGATGGAGAAGAATTGTAGTTCAGTTGGATGAAGTTAGCGTAGCTGTGTGTTCTTTGAACTGGATGATTTAAATGCGAAGATTTCATTGTCTTTCTAGACAACATCTTCAGCGCTAACTTCAGCATGTAGTCTTCTTTCTCTTCGATTAAAAGTAATAGCTATTAGAACATAGTTAAAACTTCTTTCGCACTGCATTATTGAAGAGAGTTGAGGTGTGGTTCATTAAGATCAGTACTTAACCTTCATTTAGTTGGTTCTTAGTTTGAATCATACTTCACCTACTTCAACTCTGACCCAGTAAGTTTTGTTCGTAACTTAGTTGCATGAAGAACTGGATCCAGGTAACTGAGTTTTAACATTATTACGAAAGATGACGCCTTATCTCATCCTGAAAGTTTTGCCAGTAGAAGACAATACTGATAAAGCTATAAAACCATCAGAATATTCAAAAGCAAATTCAAAATGAATTAACTATTATACTTCAGATTTACTTTAAAAACTACTGAATAACAATCAGTAATGAATTGTTTGTTGGTTGAATTCATATGTTAGCTTGTAGTTCTTAAAACAGATGTTTTCTTAAAGTTTTTAAAGATTGTATATCATCCACAGTTAACTAAATATATATCGAGCCATGTAAATGGCGTCAGTATGAATATTGGTTGCTGCCAATGTTGGTGAACACTGAATAGTTTGTTTATTCAAACTGGTCTCCGTTTGGTGGGGTACAAGAAGGCTGTCATTCCTTAATCGTGTGGTGATTGACAGAAGACTGGAGAAGTACGATCAGAAGTATTGTTGCATAGTATATTAACGTTTATTTACAGACTTTGGTACTGATTAACCATGGTAAATCTGTTTCGTTATCGCTTGAAGAATAAATAATCGTGTTGCCCAACCGTTTTCTGTTGGTCTTTGTCGTTTACAGTGCATAGTGTTCTGCGTATTAAGCTTAATCTTCTAAAACCAGTGATAGGTCTAGGATATCTGCGATAGGGATATTTGACAGTTGCAGTTTAGGTTTTCACATACTCTTCCTGTAGAATACTGAAACCCAGTGACTTTGATAGGAAAACCAAGAAACAACTTATTTTGTTTGATGGTAACTAGCAGCGGAATCTAGAATGTGCATTTCGTCCTTGTGCTTGCATTCCTGATTGTAGTGGACTGAATCATCCAAAAGACCGTGGGGAGCGAAAAGATGGGAACACGTTGGAGTGACAAGAGGGCTCTAGAAGATTTGAACTTTGAGGACAATTTATGTTTAATGTCACGTAAACTTGAAGGTCTGAAGGTGAAAACTAACAGGTTACTGTACGTAGTCAGTGAAGACAGGATTTCAAGCGAATACAGAGAAGACAGAGGTGATGAAGATACCCGGCAACTAACGGGATGGATTTAGAGGAGAGCATTTTTCTGACTTCTTTGGGTAGCATTGTTTTAACTACAGGCAGAGAGGGTGAAGATGTCAAGGCTTGTTAGGATTGGAAAGGCCTGGCATACTACTTTCAGTAATCTGTAATGAGTTCGGAAATCTGCTGCACTTAGCACAAGAAATAAGACTTGCATGTTCTAGACCTATTTCAAATTGGTTCTGCTATATGGTCAAGAGACCTGGCACTCACGTCACAAAAAGCATTTTGAAGAAACCGCTGCCTTCTTTGTATCCATACTAAAGAAATGAATAGCATCAAGGAACTCTGGAAACAAACTCACCAATAACCTACTGTCTAACAAATATGCTTAAGGAAATAAAGGTAGAGTGGACACACACTGAGGAAACTATTGAATTACATCGCGCTCCGGACATATGGGAAGCAGTAAGTTGGCCATGTGTCCGAATGGGACATGGTGGAGATGATGTGAGGAGATGAAAGCTCACGGTCAATCGTTGATTCAGCTAAAGAGGAGTGTAGAGAACAGGGTACAATGGGGATATACTGTCGAAGCCCTATGTCCCACCCGGAATTCAAAGGAATAATAATGCTAATAAAATAATAACCTAGATTCCCAGTCAGTGATAGATCCTCACTGAGACTCGAACCCTGCACCCGTCATTTCAAACATCAGTATATCAAAAGAGATTGCCATTTTAGTCCAGCATAATCAATCAACAGGAAATAACATAGAAGAAACTACTTAATCATATATAAGTAATACAGACTTCATGAAGTCCTTCAATACATTAAAATCAAGAATACATTAAATGTATAACAGCTTAACATGTATGAATAAATTTTTTTCTTTAATTTCAGGTATGCGTGACTTTATTCATCAATTTTCACAAATACCTTGGGAGCTTTCATGAGACAGAGAGACAGACAATCAGAAACAGAGAAAGGGACGGAGAGAGACAAATGACTGACCACTTATTCGAAACTCATTTATTCATATTTCATATATATATAAAAACATTTCCCTTGAGAACGATTACTTTTCGATGACAAATTGATACAGATGAAGCACATGTCACCAGAACATTTATGCATATATATATATACATCACACGTGTTTTTATCTTTCGTGAGTAATGTTTATAACCCCCGGCTCCCTAACTCTTGATATCCAACCAGGTGATTCAAAAAGTAACTGTAATCTCCTGAATACCCGTCAATCCACTTATATTTAGATTGCTGAAATAAAATCCTCTAAGACGAGTTATATATATGTAATATAAGGGGATTAACAAAACTTACACAATCCATTCAAACATCTGTTTGGATTAATTGAAAACTTTGTTAAACTCGTTCTAATGTAAATATAATTATAAGACAGACGTTAAATTATTCAGTGTAAGACCGCAGTGAATGAATGAATCACTAAGAGAGATAGAGAGAGACAAGAGGAAGAGAAAAGAAAAAATGTTTGATTAAAGGAAAAAAAACCAGAAAAAAAATAGATTAAATTTTCTTTTATTTCCCTTAAGGGTATGTATCATCTCTATTGCATAACTGTTATGTAATTGACAATTTAATGCAATGTAAATGAAATCTGCCTAGATACGATGGTATTATTGTACAGGTGTTGTATCAGCTTAAAAATTGAATACACTTAGAATGTCTGTAGTGTATGCAGTTGGTTCACTCAGTGTTATAATTTATTTATTATCGCTCTTTTCTCTGTTATTTTGGTTGTATATTGGTATACACCCTGAGGGAGAATGATGAATATTTTAAAATAAATGAATATGTTAAGTCTGACAACTAAACACATTTTACTTGTCATAGAGTAATTGTTGTCCGACTGAAGGAATCAATTTTATTTACTGATGAAAGTAAATTGAAGATAGAATCAAAAGCGGTACGGTATACTTTGTCTTTAGCTTAGATCAAGGTGCCAAATATGTTTGATGTACCTGCCTGGATTACACATCTGCTTTCGATTCTGTACCTGAGGCTTTTCTATGAGAAAAACTTGCTGTTGTAAGCGCAGTGCTGGATTACTAAGTGGTTGGATTCCTATTTTTCTGATAGGAAGCAGTACATTTTTTTATAATGGGAAGTTCTCCACTGCTTGGCTGACTCTAGTTGGTGTTCCTCTAGGGGCTGTTCTAACTCCTTTTCTGTTTTCTTTCTTATTAAATAACTTGTCCCATTCTGACGAAGCTAATTTTGTTAAGTATGCCAATGATTTGACTGTTTCTATGCCTGTTACTTCTCAGACAGACTGTTCTAAAAGGAATAGCTTTTTATCAGAAATTAATCAGTGGTCCTAGTCAAATGGTCTTAAGCTTAATCCCTCCAAATGTAAGGTGGTTAATTTCTCTATCAGACGCAAGCATGACTTACATAAACCGGTTAGTTCGCACGGTTCCATTGTCATAGGTGGCATTGAAATTGAAAATAAATCGAATGTTAAATACCTTGGACTGTGTGTTTCCTCTGATCATTCCTGGTCTTCCGAAATCATGTTAGTTTACAGGAAGATATTTCGTTTGTCATTCTATGTAAAGAAGTTAAGACCATCTGGTATCATTCCATCTGTACTGTTATCGTTTGTTAATTCTTGTATTCTGCCTGCCTATACTTCTTTACTGTCCCCCCTTAATCTTTCCCTGGCTACTTAAGAAAGACTTTGTTATACTGTGTAGGGCGCTAAAAGCCATCAGTAGGGCGAGTGGGGTGTTGCTAAACCAACTCGTTAATACTGTTGTAGGTAGACACTTGGATTCTTGCAAGAAATTAGCAAATATTATCCTGTCAGACTCTGAACATCCTCTCTCTCTCCTCCCATCTTATCAGGTAGAACTAGAAGCAACTATAGAAGACTGTATGTTCAGACGACTAAGTACAAAACCCTACAATACCTAATTTAGCACACATTTTATGTGATGAGAAAAGTGTGGAACAAGAAATTACCAGCTTACTGAGGAACTCTAAGTAAACGACATTGTTTTTTGTTTTCAATGTCGCTAATATTTTCATTTGATTTAATTTTATATTCACTTCTTAATGAATAATATTATTAATTTAAATTACTGTTAATTTAAATGCCCTATTTTAATTACTGCTGTAGCGGTAAGTAATTCCCCAAAATTATTGACCACAGCAATCATCAGTGATCATCGGATGCTGACCCTCACTGTATAAGTTGACTTGTTTAGCTGAAAGCTTCCGGTCAAGCATCCATGCTATTTGGTACCCCATCGTGTCTCGTTCGTGCACGATCACTAGCCAGCTAAGCATTCACCTCATTCCACGAATTGGTCTCGAAATATATTTTGTAGTTTGGACGATCAGATACTGTCTTTTGCTTTGCCTTTGTTCCACGAGGAACGAATACTATAGAAGTTGTTGGTATTTGATCTTGCGCTAGTATTCCCCGTACAATCCGCGAACATCGATACCGTCAGCCTCTAAACTGCCCATGTGATGAGAAAATTAGATGCAATATTGTATTACATACTGAAAATTCCATATTTGTACCAAAAGTACTGTTTGCAATAAAGCTATTATTATGTAGTCGGTAGTTGGTAGTGAAACTCCCTAAGATATAGCCTTTTTATGAGCAGATGGTTACTGATGTAATGAGTGATGACTCCAGGTGATATGAAGATTTAGGTAACAGCAGGACCTGGAATGGTAGTCCAGTGTTCCATTAGTTGACCTAATTGATGGAAAACTGCTAACCAAGTCACCATTTCACTGCGAGCCTTGCAGGATTTTAATTATCTTTAGAATCTCTCAGAAAGTGGTGTTGCCTCATTCCTGTTATTTACAATGAATATTGATTCGATGAGCTGAGGTTGGGCGATTAACGCAACACTGAAGATTTCATTTTTCAAGAGGTAGTTCGTAGGGATTTGATTTGTTTCGAGTTCCACCACTTAGAAAACTACTGAAAACCAGGATGCACTGGATGGTGTTTCGTTCTAGTTTGAAACTCCTCAGGAGTGCCCACTGACGACCCTACCGCCAGGCAACGAACCCATTACCTTCAAGTTAAGAGGCCTAATTCGTTAATCGTTCAGCCATTTGGACGGGAATCCAGTGAACTGTGAATTCTAAATTCTGCCAGCCAATTTCATTGATGAGTATTTATGCTCAAGCCTGACATGCTGGACTCCATTGGTGAAGACTCCTTGCTAGAACTATCAATTTTCTCCTGTATTCAGTTACGAGTGAACATGAGATTCATTTCCAAGAGTTATTAAGTTTTAATCGATTTTCCATGTTTCTGTTGCACTGCTTAACAAAAAGAATTTCGAAATCACTGTATACACTATTTCGATTTGTGCTTATCTAACTCGCTTCAAAGGAAATGTCACAGAGGATATGATGGGATAAAAAATCACAGAAAAACGCTAATAAAGCGATAAAAAATCTTTTCTTTCTTTTGAACAATGTCATAACATGAAATTCATTGATAAAGTATAAGAGCAAAATCAAAATGAAGAGTTGATGACGTTCATAGAGACAGATTACTAAATTACAACTAGTGATCCTTTTCAAATACAAATTGAATTGGTCGGAGGATTTCATCGTGAGCTGACATCAGTTAGAGAACCATTGGAAAACCTGCAGGAAGTACTGGACAGCTGTTTAAATTAATCTGATGCTGACTAGCGACTGGCTCTGTGCAGGCAGTTAACCTGCAGTTCTGGTGAGAAGCCATGACCAGTAGGAAACAGCAGGTTGAAGGTGAGGCAGTAATTCATAGGAGAAGATATTGAGAAGTGGTCACGCTATGTGGTGAGTGAATTGGCAAAAGTTAGAATTCATGCACTTGCTGGCCATTGGATTGGGTCAGGTAGCAGTGGCTTAGTGGTGTACGAGCTCGTTGGCCTTGTGAGTGGAAGGTCGTGGTTCCAAACCCTCTTGGTCGGTGCGTATTGTTGAAGCGGAGTCCCAAACTAGGCTGACGAAACAGCGTAGTTGTCCAGTACTCCCTTTTGGTTTTCCAATGGTTTTCTAACTGATGTTGGCTCATGATGGAATCCTCCAACCAATCAATCAAACAAAATCCCTACAAAACCAAAACTTGAAAATTTGAATTTACTGATCATTAGCTGATATTGTCATAGGCTGTCTTAGACGTGGATTATATCCAGAGCAAACTACCATGCAATTTTACTCACCTTATTGATTGTCAGTTAGAGTTATCATGATATCAAGCAGATCACACCTTGTGATCTAAATATTTTTTTAGTTTCTCAAGGGGACTGCGATTAACTTCTACTTCGAAATATGCATTTCCAAATAACGAATTTAATTCTATAGTTGACTTTGGGTTTACATTTCATTCGGAAAGATAGATTCTAGATCCTCATAGTTATTATTCATTTACTGGGTTTTGAATGGAACACAAAGCTTCAGAGGTAAGTCTCCATTCAATTCACTTATCTTGTTTCAATTTCAGCTGTCCATATGACTACCCACAAGCTTTCATTTCCTTTTCACATCACTTCCTCCATGTTATTTTTGGACACACACTCAGTGTGTGTCACTTCCGCTTCAGGTTTGATCAGACGGCTTGTCTAGTTTGTGATGTCGCTTGAATTTATTTTCCTACCTCGGCAATAGGTGCATCTTTATTTTCTTCTGTATATCGGTAGCTGATTCGCTGCACTACCATATTTCCTTATTGCTTATCCTTTCTCACTAGTCATCTCATCCTCATTATCTATAGATGGAAGCACACTGTTGGTGGATTTCCGCAGTAGGCTGTTAGAAATATTTCTGGTGGCACACGTGCCGAGTCTCTGAATTATATGATAGCATTAACTCGATATGTGTTAAGAGTTTAGACTTTGTTCTTTCACTTAAAGTCCTCATTGCAAAGAAGTATTCTGTACGGACTGTACAGATTTTGATTTTAATATCTTGTTGAATTAGCTATCTTAGCTGCTAAAACACCACATGCAGAAATATCGTTCCACCTTTTAAAACTGATTGAATGCTAATTGGTTCTTTGATTAAATGATGTCTACGTTATATAATGTCTAAACTTTGGATTACTTAACTTTAATGCAGAGTTTTCCCCTCGAATTTATTCTTTAATTCCATCTCAGCTGTACAGGTGAATATATTTTATCTTTATGAAAAACTAACTATTGCGCTGAGTTAAATCAGCTTCGTAAATATTCTATGATATTAAATTTGATCACTGTTGATGTTTGAGTGTGAATGTTTGTTTTATTTATCTTTTATTTCTTTAATTCCTTTACGTTTCCACTGGAACATGGGGCTTCAAGCTAGAGGCTTGAAGTTTCAGCAGCAGCATCGGTGTTCATTTTTACAGGATGGGGTTCCTAGTCCTATACCCAACCTTCCCTCTTTACCAGTTTTATTAGGAGTGAGCCGGCCGGAAATCGAACCCCAAACCATATGCGTGGTTGGCGCACATTCTACCGCTTTGCCACCGACGCACATAGTGAATCTACCAGACTTACCGTGCTTCACAAAGTTATAAAATTTCTCAGTTTGACACGCAGACTTTTTATTTAAAGTCTTTATGTACTCAGAGATAGTAATACAAACAGTATCAAATGTATTCATGTTGATGAATTCTCACCTTGGATGATTTCAAGCTTGTAGGATTAAAGTTCCATAAATTGTTTATGTAACAGTCCAGATATTTAACCTAACTAGTTTGCTTCATTGTTACAAGATATCTGTTTAGTCTACTATCTTTCAGAACTCAGGAACATATTTTACATGCAGGGTGACCTGTTTACAACTTAGGCTACTAAAAACATCTCCACGATTATATTGCATATTATTCTCTTGTTTAGTTTGTTTTAATCTATTAAAACGTGACCTGTAATGGTGCTTTCTACTCTCGCGAGTATTTTAAGTGTCTACAACCTGCTGGTTCATCACAAGTTTCTACTAAACCTGACAGAAAGCAAATTCGTGGGTAGCAACGTATCCCAATACATGAAATAACTGTTCCTGAGATTTTTACTACAAACTGCCACTACCTGTAGTATTAAACCACTCACTTATGTCCTTGGGTCTTAAAATATACTCCTATACTTTTTCTAACTGCCCTTCAATTGAATGTCATACCCACTGAGTCATGTAGAAAATAAAAGACAATTCAGTGATGAAAATTTTCTGTATCGACGAAATCATCTTCACAGGCTGTACAGTAGTATTTATTATTACCAAAAATGTGTAGCAGTCTATTACTGAATAATAGGGGAGGTGACATAATTGATATAATTACTCAGAAAAGGCTTTAAAAGTAAAAATAAAAAGTACGTAGTACTCAACGGCACAAAGGAAAAAAGCGTTAGAAATTTGATAGAGTTAAAATTGTTATTGAGTAAGAATGAAGGTAGTTGGGTGTCAATTTAACAAGACTGAAGGGTGTGTGAAAATGTACAAAAGGAACATTTCAAAGTGATAATAGTGGATTAATTATTAAAGTGAAAGCAAACTAACAGTAAAATTGAAAATTAAGAGACAATGGAAGGTAGTTACTAGCTCAATTCTCGAGCATTTGGTGAACTCACGCCAAGTAGCTCCACCAGAGTCGTTTTCCATGATCCTCTACAATGTGGGGCCAAATAGTACAAATGGCGTCAGGTTTCGGCATTGATGTATGGTGGAGGCGTTGGCAGTTCGTCAGTACAACCCCGAACTCTGTATAAGGAAAAAATTTGTCCACTCTCTTATTTTACCTTGGTCTTAACTCCTTCACGAGTCGTTCCTTCTAAAACACTTTATTTTTTGTTTTTAAAATCTAAAATTTAACTTTTAGTTTGCTTTTACTTTAATAACTAATTCACTATTATCACTCTCATGTGTTCCTTTTTTGTACATTTTCACACACCCTTCAGTCTTGTTAAATTGATACCCAACTACCTTCATTCTCACTCAGTAGCAAATTTAACCTTATAAAATTTATAACCATTTCTTCCTTTGTGGCGTTGAGTACTACGTAATTTACAATTTTTATTTTTACTCTTAAAGCCGCTTCTGAGTAATCATATCAGTTATGTCACCTACCCAATTACTCAATAATAGACTACTACACATTTTTGGTAAATACAAATACTACTGTACAGCCTGTGAAGATGATTTCGTCGATAAAGAAAATTTTCTTCTCTGAATTTGTCTTTTATTCTCTTCATAAATGTCGTACATTTCTCTGAGGAGATAAAGAAGAAATATCTTAAGGGATTGGTTTTCACTTTAGGTCAGACAGTACTGTAGCGCGCGATCTACTGTCAGCTACTATTCTGTCTGAAGATGCTGTACTAGCAAAGGCTATTAGTCAATAAATTCTGCTGAAAATTATGTATTTTATATAAATATTGTTTAGAGTGAAGCTACTACTATTATTATTAACATGTACAATATAGTGAAGAAGAAACATGCTGATCCAATAAAATTCTTGAATTAAAGACTGAATACATGGTGCTATATCCTACTTATTGACTGTTACAAGTAGTTGGATACCATTCATATCAACTAGGTGAAATTTCACCTCAAAATGTACAATTCGCAAATTAGACTGAATGCGTCGGTGGCACAGCGGTTAGGACGCTTACCGACAGTGCATATGGTCCGGGGTTCGATCCCCGGTCACCGACGCACTCCTTTACCTCGCTTAGCCAGTAATAAAATTGGCAAAGAGGGAAGGTTGGTCATGAGGCTAGCAACTCCATCCTGTAAAATAAACACTTCTACAGAAACTTCAAGCCTCTAGCTTGAAGCCCTATGTTCCACTGGGAACGTGAAGAAAAAAAAATACTAACAGTTCGCGTAGATAGCCATCCAGAATTCAGGTAGTGTGAACTAGTTCAACCCTCTGAGGTGAGTCGAATCGAGTGCACCGTTGATGAGTTCGATCCCAAAAGCGCGAAACAACTGTCCAGTGTTTAGATCCCTTTGATCTGGCTACAAAGCACTATTGGTTGATGCAAGCGTTGTTCAAACTACACATTTACGGTATCAGACAGATCAAACATTTTGCGATTTGATTGATTTGGATTTCCGAAGATGCAAATTGCAAAGGGCTGAATACATTTTGAAATGACAAAATCAATTCTGATTTATATTATTTAAAATGTGCTCAGTGTGAGCAAAATACTTGAAATTTCATCAGTCCTGTATACTTTATTCTCGAAGACACTTTTAAACACTCCCTACTCTCCTCTAATCATCACTGAACTAATCAAGCGAAGATTTAAATCTGTTCTAAATTCTTTACAATGATTTTAAACTAATTCAAAGGTTTTTCAATTCACTTCCGAAATCTGTTTACAAGAAGAGGAAAAAAAAGTGAACAGCTTCATTCGTACATAACACATAGATTTCCCATTAATCGGTGTCAGTCATTCTGCTTTGTCAATTTGACCTAATCATCATCATCATCAGTTATTTTGACATAAATAATAATAGTAATAATAGTGTGAATAATACATACAAATAATGTGTTTAACCTAAGTATTTAGAAAATTTCATATTAACAAAATGATTGACATGATAGTAAACAACATTTGTACAACAGCAAAAAGAAAAACTTCTCTTTATTTGGTCATTTACATTAGAAAGTCTACCATACCTTACTTTACCTGACGGAATAATAAATGCGTGTATAATGTTGTATCGAAAACTGATTATTCTATGTGGTAGGTATCTACTGTATTTTGTCCTGTGTTCGTGTCTTCTCATGAATGAATGAACGAATGAATGATCGATTTATGTTGATTTTATGATTGATGTTATTTTAATTGTTGTGAAACTGTATTTCACTCAGTCTGAAATTATTATTATAATATATTCCTTCATTTATTGTCAATAAATAAATCTAACTCATTCTTGCTATCTACAAGTGACACGAATGTCGAAGCTAGCCGGGAACAAGAAAGTGTGGAGATCTTCAACGTTCATCAGCAGAAAGCACAAGATCCGAATTTCCAACACGATACTTAGGACATTCCTAAATGGCTGCCTCCGTTGACTTAACACTAAAGATCAGATGGCCAGCCGGCCGGCCGGCCTGACACAAAGGATGAGCAAGCAATAAGGATTTCTGGCAGTGTAGCAAACCAACCAGCGATCTCTTGCCCAGAAGAAATATAGAAGGATTTGGAGATTAACTGAACACACACTGAGTAAGAAGTTGAGCAACATCACAATCATAACAGGCGTTCAAGTGGAAGGTGAATGTGAAGCGACAAGTTAGCTATTGGCTGAGGGTAACACTGAGGAGATCTTGCGAGAAGGAAATGAAAGCTTGTGGGCCAGTTTAAAAGTGATAAGAAATAACCGAGTGGAATGGAGATGTACCTTTGAAACCTTGTGCTCCACTCGGAATTCAAGGAATGAATAATACAATGGTAACATGGTGTTTTTGAACGTACCATTATCGCGAAAACTCATACATAAAACAGCGTGATAGAATAAATTACTCAATAACAGTAATACTACTAACCAATACTTAGTAGTTCAATGACAACCTACAATAAAAACGGTGTCAAATTTGTTGAGTAGCGAAAGATTGGTTGTTTATTTTGTCAGTTTTACTTTTTTACTAGCAGAATGGTAACAGGACGTTGTATAGTTGAAAAGACAATTTTTCTGTAGACAGGACTATGTCATTATCAATTTCCTAAATGAAAGACTACAAAATCGTGGTGTCCATTTATTTTCTTCTCTGTTATCGTTATCAGTATAAACAGGTGTTATTTAGAGATGAATAATCACAGCATTAATTTAGTTTGACTTGAGCGAATCTAGAAAAACCCAGAGAACACAGCAGATGCTTACATGCATGCATATACATATATATATACGTACATATGACGGAGTTATGGTTAACTGAAATAGGAGACAATGAAATACAAGAATTCAAGAATTTTAAGGTCTTGTCTTATCATGACCACCAAAGATGAAGGCGCTGATAGTAGATGATAGTGAATTATAACAAAAACGCCTAAATTATTTGTTTTAAAACGTATTTTTCTCTTCAGAAAATACGATGGAAATTCCATATGTCATGTTTAGATAAATTTAGTGTTACAGTTTATAAGTAAAATTTAGTTGAATAATGGTAGGGATAATAAAAGCCAGTGACAATACAGATATTATTAGTTTGAGTTGTCCATTGTCATATAAATGTGGGATTAGCTGTGCCTTATTTTTGTTATATGAGTTGAGAATTGATTCGAAGAATAGAGGTCATGGGGTTAACTCATCACTAAGTACTAAGTATATATATGTATATATATATATATATATATATATATATATCGATCGCTACCCATTGGAGAAATTCTGTGGAGGTCATTTCTTCCTCTTATCTATGCAGCTTAGTTTCATTTACAGGCGACAGATATGAGGATGTCACAAGCAGTCAAGATTTTAATGGCGAAACAGTCCTTAGATACTCTGAAATCAGTTTGGAAATCTACTGCACTAAGCAGTGACAGCAAAATTCATATTTTCATCACCAATGTCAAATCAGGGCTTGTATATGGTTCGAAGACTTGTCGTATCACCAAAATCAAAACAAGCGTTGATTCAGCAAAGACACTCTTTTCAACGAATTTATCATCAAGATGTACAATCGTATATATATAGTGTTTTTAAGAAGTTATATCCTGTGAGGAAATTGAATCATAGATGTGAATGCATAAAATAAAAGTAATAGTGGTATGAAGTGCAATTAAAATATTTGTGATTATAATCATGGTCAAATGTCAAGTGGTAAAACAATTAATGTCATATATAGAATAATTCATAGGATGTATAGAACTTTGATGGGGTGTGCAATTATAGGATTAGTAGACAAATAGAATAAAATAAAAACGTTACGTAATATTGTGTGGAATTTTATAAGATAGAATTTTACGTTGCAAAACAGAATTGATTTAGATTGACAAGTAGAACAAGTGAAATAATACCGGAGATAGTTGAAAGTGAGAATAGTAATAGTAACAATTGACATAACAAAGGAAGAGTATACAAATTGAGTAGACAAAATCAAGAAAAATTGATCGATCCAAAATATGATTAGGGGTTACCATATGTCAAGGAACTTAGCCCTAAGTTCCTATTGTAATGAAGACGTAGGCGATTGAACCGATAAATACTATGTATTGCTTTCAACTTTAAATCCAAAACACCAGTATTCCTTGAACGAAATTATATTGTTTGGCAATTAAAGTGAAGACAACTACAAAGTCTACAAACAAATGTTAAGTACAAATGAAGTTATAAAGTACTTTTATTCGTATTTGCTCCAGTCTTCATTCAACTTGCAAGCGATCGACCATTCGCGCCTTCCAGTTGCCCACCAATGGCTGCCAGTTCCAATAAACAAACGTTCAGTGTTCACGTCCATTGACACCATACTTTAGCATAGAGGCATTAAGACCATGAAAGTTGGAGGAGAGGGGTTGAACGAACTTTTTCTGTACACAGAGATCTGGCTTTTCTGTTTCGATAGCTAAAGCTTCAGGAATACTTACGAGTCAGATATGTAGTGATTTGGGTAGATTACTTTTTGCCTTGTAGATGACTTTAAAGGCGGAGGCTATAGAGATAGGGTGATCATTATCGACCAAAAGCATATCCAATAGGCTTCAGACTTCCATGAGCAATTAATCCAGCTCTACTTTGGAGATCAAATGGCCAGCAAAAACCAACAAATAACCCATAGCGCAATAAATATGTCCCGAGAAAATGGAAATGGATCAGACCCTTGAGCGGAACTAGAATGAGATATGGCTAGTTAGTATTGTGTTGGAGTGTGCCATGGAACCTATCATATGAGGAGGAGATGAAAGCTTTCAGAGAATTATAGAGTCAGATAATCAAGACGACAGGGAACAGAGTGAAATGGGAATGTGCTGTCGATGTTCCATGTTCCACACGGAATCTAAAGGAACAATAATATGCAGTAAGATATTCGGAATACTATTTTTTGTTCAGTGATACTATATGCTAATTTCTTGATTTTGACCAGTAATGACCAGATTCTGACTCGTGGTTTTATTCTGTAACTCGAAATTGTGATAGAATAATATGTTTTTTGGATACTGATGGTATATCAGTTCAAGTGTAATATTAATGAAATGGCTCTTCGATATGACCAACAAGTACTACTGTAACGACAGAAGGCAAGAGTCAGGCAACAGATCATTTATTAAGGAAATCAACGCATATTTATATATGTTTTCATGTACATTACTATGGATACGTAAACAAACAGAAACAGTCTTCCGATTGGTTGTTTCTCACGACAAATCTTGGGAACGTAAATATTGACGTAAATTACTGTCTACCAATTTGGCTAGTAGACAGCTCTCACCACACTACTACTCGGTATAAGTAGTTTCCAAATACTCATATCGGTCAGTTAGGTAGTATATACCATCATTTTGTTTTGTTCAGTTTCTTGATTACTATTTATGCTACCAGAGGGATTATATATTTTGATCTGAAGAATTTTGTCTCTCAACAGAGTTATTATTTATATTATTATTCGTCCCTTGGATTCAGAGTGGAAGAGAGGACTTTAGCTGCGCATTTTCATTTCATACTATCCTCTGCAGTCTTTCTTTTCTTAGGTGAAACTGTAATAAAATTTTCCCTCGAACTGTATAGTTTGCGTATTATGAATTCAACTCCAAACTGGAAAATTTATACTTCTGTCCTGTTTACGAATTCTACTGGCAGTTTAGTTATTCTTATGATATCCTTTCATATTTTATTTTAAAGTATTAGTATTCCGATAGGTTTTGACTGGAAAAAGAAGCTTCATCAGCACATCTCCATTTCAACCTCCTCTCTATAGTCGTTTTTATTTGGATCAAAGGTTGTTCAATGAACTTTCATCTCCTTATTTTACGATAGTTTCTGTGTAACTCTCTAACTTAAGCCTATCTTGGGGTTCAACTCGAGGGTCTTTCTGGGATGCGATATCACTCACCGGCCTCTAATATAAGTGTCCAGTCCATCTTCATTTTCTTCATCGTACTTTTTGGGCTATGGGATGTTGATTGGTTCGTTGGCAGAATTCTTTGTTCCCAATTCTTCCTGGCTATCTGATCTTCAGTACGGAATAAAGGCTCCATACACAGTACCTAAGGCTCCAGCAGAATTTAAGAATTAAGGAATTAACAGTCAGTTTGATTGTGTGTTATACTTTTAAAAAAATGAAATTCGTTGACAATATACAAAAAGCTTCAAAAGAAAAAAATGAACACTGTATAAAACAGAGGTCAAAGATAGTGATAAAATTTTCAAGTATTGATATTTGTAGGGATTTTGTTTTGATTGGTTGGAGGATTTCAATAATTGAAAAAAGGATCTGATGCTTACTAGCGACTGGCCCTATTCAGGCAGTTAACCTGGGGTTCTAGTGTGAAGTCGTGGCCAGTAGGGTACAGCAGGTCGAAGGTGAGGCAGTAACTCGTCAAAGAAGATATTTCGAAGTGGTGGCGCTATGTGGTGCGTGAATTGGCAGGAGTTATAATTCATGCACTGGCTGGCCATTGGATTGCATTAGGTGTCAGTGGCTTAATGGTCTACGAGCTTAGTGGCTTTGTAAGTGGAAGGTCGTGGGTTCGATCCCTGTTGGTGGGTGCGTATCGCTGAAGAGGCTCAAACTAGGATGATGAAACAGTTGTCCTGTACTCCCTGGCAAGTTTTCCAATTGTTTTCTAACTGATGTCAGCTCATGATGAAATCCTCCATGCAATTATTAAAAAGACGGTTACAGTGAAGAAAGTTCTCTTTTCGACGAAGTCACTAGGCTGTATATTCGTGTATTTATAATAAATGTGTGAGAAAGTTCCAAAATTATTTCGGGTCAAAGGTTAAATTAATAAAATTACTAAGTGTAGTAAACAGAAGATAGGTAGGAAAGACATGGTAGAATCACAATTACTGGAAAACTTATCATTCTGTATAATTACGGATTGAAGATATAGTATTAACAAAATAGATAGGAAGTTCGAACATATAAAAATTAAAAAAAGGCAAGCAAATCTAGTAATGCAGATAGGAATTAAAAACGTAAGACTAACAGAAATAAACAGGGAGGCTGGACAAGAAAGTTAATAGGATAATCATTATTGGGGGGGGGGGGACTGACTTTTCATGACGGCCATGGTAGGGACAACGGTTGAACGTATTTCTTTTGAACACATAGAGCATGCTTGAGTTATTGGATGGCTAGTGCCTCAGTTATTCCCAGATACCTTGATTTCATTCCATTTGATAGGTTTGATAGTATCTTGCATATGACTTTGAAGGACTTCTTGAATAGAACTGAATGTCTTGAATTCACGAAATACCTTGTTACCGATTTGTACACACCCTTCCGTTCTCCCTTAGCTAACCATCCTGGATAGTGTTCCCGGGCGCGTTATACAAGCGGATGCATGGTATGGTCAGTGTACTTGGCTCCAGAGGCAAATGTTACTGGTAGGCTGGCAGCGAAATATGTTTTCCTAAGAGATTTCGAATAATCGATTTTAATTATACTGTATGTTTTGGTGACTCATTGATAGACTACTTATCATCCACACTGGAGATTTCGCTTCGAGACTCCAAAGACGCACTCCTAAACCTTATCTCGCTGACAGTAAGTGTGTGAGGTCAGCAGTTGCACTCCGTAAGAATAGTTACATCCTCGTTGAAAGTCGAAAACAAGCTTGAAGCTCCATATTTCATTCAGAACGCAAGAGAATGAAAAAAAGTTCTATTGTGGCAAAAGCTTCTTTTCAAATGCAAACAAGCATCAACTCCTGTATACAAAAATAAAAATTCGACTGATTCATTTAGTCAAGTTGCGAATAAAACTTTAGTCATTTCAACTGAATAAGTATTAGGTATTTTTAGATGATACATATAAAATAAATAGGAAGTAATTATCTTGTATGTTCACTTGAAATCATCATGAATGATGATTGGCATACACTTTTGTATTGTATGACACATTGAACTTTCTATTAACAATTTATTTTGTTTTACTTTATTTATTTATTTATTTTTTTGACAAGAATTAAGTCGACCAAAACATGTTTAAATGAATAATAATAATGTCGTAAAAGTAAAAAGAAATGTCAATATATTAAAAGGAAATTAACATCTTTTTGTCTCATGAAATGAGATTAAACTCAAAAGTATCTGTCACTTTCATTTCTTCTCTTATCGATTGCATGATGCTCTCAAAATCAAAGTATGCATGTATGTGTATTTATGTCTTTCTCAACATTGACTATACTGGAAAGTCAAAACTATTCTTGTGGAAGAAAGAAAGTTTATTAGAAAGGTAATGACTGAATTTTAACATTTACCACAGAAAAAATTCGAGGTGAACTATTGAAACATTGAATGAGTAGTCATTATGTCGTTTAACTCATTTATTTTGGACTTTGATATCTGAACAGTTTTCAAAGTTTGATAAGTGCAATGAATTTGGATTATTCTGGATGATTGCAGGATTTTCATCATGAGCTGACATTAGTTAGAGAACCATTGGCAAACCTGGGAGTACTGAACAGCTGTTTCCTCCTAGTTCGGGACTCTTCATCAGTACGCACCCACCGGGATTCGAAGCCAGGACCTTCTACAAGGCGAGCTAGCTCGTATACCATTAAGCCACTGGGACCCGATCCAATGGCCCATGAATTCTAACTTCTGTCGATTGACGACATAGCGCCTTCACGAGCTCCCCATTGTAACCAAAAGGTCCTGGGTTTGAATGCTGGTGGGTGCGTACTGATGAAGAGTCCCGAACTAGGACGAACAACTATCCAGTACTCCCAGGTTTTCCAATGGTTCTCTAACTAATGTCAGCTCATGATGAAAATCCTGTAACCAATCATATCCCTACAAACCAACACTTGAATATTCTGGATGAGTTATTCTACTTTTCCTCACGCATAGTTACATTTTCTTATATGATTTCAGCGATATATATGTGTAAGAAACTTTTCATCTTGTAACGACAGAAGACAAGGGCCAGGCAACAGATCGTTTATTCAGAAAATCAAGAGATATTTATAGATAATTATATATATTATTGTTAGCAGAGAAGCAAAGTCTTCTGAGTGGTTGTTTTCTTGCTGAAGGTTATTCATTACTGACCGTTTCTCGGAAATTTAAGCCATATATCTGCAAATCCTATTTGGACACGTCAAGTCAGCTGTGATTGGTTGGTGAATTCCTCAAGGTTAAGGGTTGTTATTGTTTTTTTCTCATGACCACGATTCGGGACGTAACAGTGACGTAAACTGCTGTCTAAAATTTTTGGCTTGCAGCCAGCTTTCACCACAATCTTATTATTTTCTTCAGTATTATTACATTTTGGAAACTAGGGGGCTAAATTGTGAAGCTTACATTGTTCTTCCTGGACAATATCCTCGGTGGGTAATGTAAGATAATACTGTTTTTCGAGTTTTTCATGAATGAAATAGCCTTCCTTTTTGATAACCTTGACTGTGATCAGTTGTCTCCAGGGTTATACGTCTCCACGTTTCATCCCTGGTATCGCCATCACTGCACACCTCTGAAGATTCACTTGCTAGGACAAAATAGATGTCTAGTGCTTTGCGGTGTTCAATGATTGTCTAAATGGTTTTTGGTGAGTGAAGAAGTCTGTATCGAAACTAATTCATATCCCCATAGAACCCATCATAATTATTACTTTAGACTCTGGGTGGAATGTAGGGCTTCAGTAGCACATCGTTATTTCATTCTCCCCTCTTCAGTCTTAACTTTAACTGGATTCATGATAACCCATAAACTCACATCTCTTTCTTTCAGTATCTCCTCCGTGTCATCCTTGAATCCAAGCCCAACTTGTCGTTTCCTATTTGGCTCTTACTCGAGGGCCTATTTTGCTCATGATGTCACTCAACGGTCGGTGGCACAGTGGTAGAACGCTCGCCAATCACACATTTGGTTAGGGGTTCGATCCTTACCCACCAACGCAGTCCTTAACCTCACTAAGCCGGTAATAAGACTGGTAAAGAAGGAAGGTTGGACACAAGAATAGCAACCCCATCCCGTGAAAGTAAACACCACTGCTGCCGAAACTTCAAGCCTCCAGCTTGAAACCCCGCGTTCCAACGGGAACGTGAAGGAATAAAAATAAAACGGTCTCCTCAAGGTGTGACCAATTGATCTTCATCTTCTTCGGTAAATTTGTTGGGCAAGTCTGATTATTTTGATATCTTCAAGTGGTACAGTTTATATACATATTTCACAATGGAAGAAACGTAAGCTAAGTATTTAAACGTCATCATTACCTCTGTGTAACCCGTATCAATCTAAAAAAGTTGATCTCCTTCTGGATTTCTGCTGTTTTCAATATGAAAATTTTAAAAAAATGGTACACAAATTAATTCAAACTATAAATTTTATAGAAATATTTTTGGTTGGTACAGCTGTACGACAATGCTGTATGCCAAGTAATCCACAACGGGAAACTTACAGAATCCTTCGAAGTGAGGACAGGAGTAAGACAAGCTGGCTGCCTACTATCACCAATGATCTTCCTGATTGCAGTAGATTGGATAATGCGACAAACAGCGGGCAATGAGGAAACAGACATAAAATGGACTCACACAAATACTTGGAGGGTCTGGACTTCGCCGATGATATATGTCTGATTTCCCACAAACTGGAAGATATGCAAGTGAAAAGGAACAAGTAGGCAGAAGAAGCATCAAAGATAGGACTTCAGGTGAACATAGAGAAAACAGAGGTGATGAAGATTCCTGGGCAAGAACAACAACAACTGACAACAATCAGCCTAAATGGAAGGAACCTGAAAGAAACTACCTCCTTCGCCTACCTACCTAGCTGGGAAGCATCGTTTCAACTACAGGCGGAACTGACGAGGGTATCAAAGCAAGAATCGGAAAAGCAAGACAAGCTTTCACTACTCTCAAGTATGTGTGGAAGTCAACAACATTCAGCATAAAAAATAAGATCCGGATTTTCAACTCCAATGTGAAGTCAGTACTACTATACGGATCAGAGACTTGCACTGCGCGTCATAAAGAGCATCTCAAACAAACTACAGACCTTCATTAACAGTTGTCTTCGCTCAATACCACTCATGATCAGATGGCTGGCCAGAAAAGATCAGCAACAGGGATCTCTGGCAATGAGCGAACCAACACAGCAGGAACCGATTGTGAAACAAATAAGCAGCAAGAAATGGAGGTGAATTGGCCATACTCTGAGGAAACCATCAAGTGAGTGACATCACTAGACAAGCCATTGCTCGAGTGGAACCCGAAAGGGAAGCGGCGAGTCGGTCGTCAATGCAAGGGTGACTTGGAGGATGTCATGTGAAGAGGAGATGAAAGCATTTAGGCAGACTTGTAGCCAGGTGAAAACTCTAGCAGAGAACCGAACGCAATGGAGACGCACGGCTGAAGCCCTATGTTCCTCTAGGAATTAAAGGAAACAATAATAATAATAAATAATAATTTTTGGTTAGTGACTTACTGTCTATCAAATATTCTGCATATATAAATTAAATAACTTATGGTTTTGTATGTAAATTACAAAAAATTCATACTTAAAAGATTTACTGAATAATGGTTATTCTGTATTCTGATATCACTTCTGTGGGAAGTTGTATGAGTAACAGTTTTTTTAAAAAGTACATGTCAACACCTAGAGATAGGGTAATTGTGGAGACCGTAGATAAGATACCCTTGTATCTCAAGTTAATTTACAAATGGAAGACTGCAGTAGAAATTCTGAAATGTCAGCTTAATAGATCAATTGAGATGACATTCCATGCAGTTGAACTAGCACTCAATTTCTCAGCTAAACCAGTACTCACACAGCCAGTCAAAGATAAATTACCGAAAACGGCTACATCAGTGTGCATCTACAAAAGTTAACTGCTGTCATAGAGCTAGTCACACAGGTGGTACTCTGAGAGCTTTATCCATGCACGTACGTGGAAATTTACCTGTACTGTTGAGTGAAGGGGAAACCAAATGCGTGAATGATATAGTCTTAGCTTACTTGGTAGACACTGAACATTTAGTAAAATCACAGCAGGTGTTCTCGTTTATTTACCGTGTTTCTACTAATCTATCTAGACGAGCTCCATCGAGTCTTCTCTTAGTATGTATACATATATATCATTGAATTATTTCATCACATTTTATCTCATATTCTTATTGACTATACATATTTTAAATGATAACCGGAACCAAGTAACTGTTACTCCACAATACACTTTCTGATATAATTCTAATTCGTCTTTATTGGCTATTTTATGCTAAAATTATTGGAATTTAATTGGTGTATGGTGACTAGCAGTGGAATCCAGGATGCGAATTTCGTCCTATTTGGGATTCGTCAGATAGTGGATGTACCTACATTCCCCAGTGAGTGATGATGTTCCCACCGAGGCTTGAACCCAGTGCCCATAGTTTCAAACGCCAAAGCGTTATCCACTAGACCAATTAAATAATTAGTATGACCCATTGCACATCACGTGGCTCTAGTGGCCCAAGTGGTCTAGTGGACAACACTTTGGAGTTTGAAACTATGGGCACTGGGTTCGAGCGTCGGTGGGAACACCATCACTCACTCACTGGGGAATACAGTTACATCCACGAGCTGACGAGTCCCAAATAGGACGAAATGCGCATCCTGGATTCCACTGCTAGTCACCATCCACCAATTAACTTATAATTACATGCCAAGAGATCGTCGAGGCACCTGCACAAGAAGTCAACATGTCGATCTGACACCGATAACTTCGGTCCAGTTAATCGACGAGAAAATCTAAAATTCAATTAAATAAAATTAATGGATTTATAATAATAAGGCATGAAAAAGAATTTATTGAAAACATTTGTTTGATCTAATTATTCTTATTCAAGTATTTTCCCTTGAACGGTGATCACTTACACAGATTACCAACCATTGAGATTGATAAATTAACTAACATCAGTCCAGTTTAGCTTTATTCATGAAACAGTCAATCAGCTGAGTGAGAGTCCTACGCTCACTTTAGTTAGTTACAACACTGTTATACATTTATAAATTAAATCAAGAAGAAAAGAGTTTTCATTACCTGGTTGCCGCTGGTTTAAAACCAACTGCCAGCTTTACAGTATTTTCATAGCAGTTAGTTAATTAGTTAGTTAGTTAGTTAGTTAGTTAGTTAGTTAGTTAGTTAGTTAGTTAGTTAGTTAGTTAGTTAGTTAGTTAGTTAGTTAGTTAGTTAGTTAGTTAGTTAGTTAGTTAGTTAGTTAGTTAGTTAGTTAGTTAGTTAGTTAGTTAGTTCAAGGTTAGTTAGTTAGTTCAAGGTTAGTTAGTTAGTTCAAGGTTAGTTAGTTAGTTAGTTAGTTAGTTAGTTAGTTAGTTAGTTAGTTAGTTAGTTAGTTAGTTCAAGGTTAGTTAGTTAGTTCAAGGTTAGTTAGTTAGTTCAAGGTTAGTTAGTTAGTTAGTTAGTTCAAGGTTAGTTAGTTAGTTCAAGGTTAGTTAGTTAGTTCAAGGTTAGTTAGTTAGTTCAAGGTTAGTTAGTTAGTTAGTTAGTTGGTTAGTTAGTTAGTTAGTTCAAGGTTAGTTAGTTAGTTCAAGGTTAGTTAGTTAGTTAGTTAGTTAGTTAGTTCAAGGTTAGCTAGTTAGTTCAAGGTTAGTTAGTTAGTTAGTTAGTTAGTTAGTTAGTTCAAGGTTAGCTAGTTAGTTCAAGGTTAGTTAGTTAGTTAGTTAGTTAGTTAGTTAGTTAGTTAGTTACATCAAAACTGATTGCATTACATGTCGAGTTAAGTAATACTGGAACGTTTGTTTTTTAGAATTTACATCATTATCTAACTCTGTCTTTTTTTTAAAAAGGGTACCGTCTTATTGAAGGTATTGCAGCATTTGCAATACTCTTTTCATCCCCCTGTCTCCGTCTTCTTAAATCTCTATCTTTCTCCTCCCCCCTCTCTCTTTCTTTTGACTGATCTTATTATTGCTTAAAGTTTATCAAAGCAATGCTATTACCAACTGCCTGTCTTTATACTTATCCCTACTTTAATTAATCTTACCCGTAGTAGTAATAGTAGTAATAATTGTAAACGGCACAGTTATTCATTTCAAAACAAAACGAAAATAAATCAAATTGTGACATGAAGAGTCAATCAAAAATTTCTTCTTATATATAGATTTTAAAATAAAGAATTTAATTCTGTCAAAATTGACATATTCTTCGTCATTTTCGATAGAATAAACATCATGTGCATGCGCCTTTTTGTGTGCATACATATACTACTTATTGTTATTTAAATCAGCCTATATGCATGCATACATACAAACGTATATACCGATTCATCTGATCTATCCACCATGGATCCTGATTTAAAAGTTAATTTAAAGAATGAATGGTGTTAAAATAGATTATATTCTATTTTATATTATTTTTATATGCGTACATTTTGAAGGAAAAGAGAAACTTGTAGGTAATTTTATAACAAGATAGTGAAATGTAAACATATCTTCATCACTATCATCGTCATCAAACCATCTTCTTCTTTTTCTTATATTTCAAACCTTTTTTTATTTATTTAATCTTTCTTTATTTTCTTTAAAAGATAATAAAGTATAATAAATAGAACGATACACTACAATCATATTTAGTGTCAAATGTCATCATTTACTATCATCAATATATAGATATATGTACATTTGAATTCTGTTTTCGCGGG